>JAMJFZ010001133.1:12600000-13245000 GCA_026225945.1 Cricetomys ansorgei
TTAGATTCAGTAGTTTTCATAGTTTCTTCAGTTATTAGAATCCTGTGACTCAGTGGTTCTATAAATACTCAAAGACTTTTGAAATGTCTTAAAGGTTATGGAATGCAAATGATGAGGAATTTAAAAATAATTCAGTGCCTTTTTTTATAAATGTAAGGGACTGTTGTAAATGTGAATGTTTATAATGTTTACTTATGAATGTTAACACAACGGCTAGAGTTGTGCTGGGATTTCTCTTCCTGTAGGGGTTGGCCAGAGGCTGAAGAAGAGACCCATAGTGAAAATCCACTTCCTCCCAGCCGGGAGGATGCAGTAGCTTAGTCAAAGAGATTGTCTGTGAGTCCTTCAGAGGGAGCTGGAGAAAGCTGAGCAAATTGTCAAGAGGTAGAAAAAGACTCAAAAGGAAGGGATAGGGAAAAGGAAGAAGACAAAAGGAAGAGAAGAGGATACAATAGATATCCTGCTTTGGCAGTTAAACAGTCTTAAAAGCCCTGTGGCACTTGTCTTCTGGGTTCTGAGTTGCCCACCTCAGGATGACTTTTTTCCAGTTCCATCCATGTACTTGAAAATTTCATAATTTCATTTTTCTTGACAGCTGAATAATATTCTATTGTGTAAATGTACATTTTTATTATCCATTCTTTAGTTTATGGACATCTAGGCTGTTTCCATTTCCTGGCTATTATGGATACAGCAGCAATGAACACAGATAAGCAAATTCTCTGAAATAGGATGAAGGGTTCTGAACCAAAAGAGACAAATATTATATGTTTTTCTCTTATATGTGGATGTTAGCTTTCTGCTTTTGATGTGTGTGCTATAATCTGGATAACCACAGAGTCGGGTACTTGGAGTGGAGGATCACGCAGCATAGAGAAATAGAAGTGAGTGTTATGGGGAGATGAGGGGAAACTAGAGTTGGAGGACCGAATAGGGAGGGGTGAGAGGACAGGGTAGAGGAGGGAATGTGGGGAAGGGCAGCTAAGGCTAAGGGCTTTTGAAAACAATGGACTCCAACTGCTGCAGAAGCTTTCTTAATTACATGCATATACAAAAGGAATACAAATGGATTTTAAAAAAGAGGGGAAACAATGTCCCAGCTAGGCATCTTATGCAACCAAGTAAAACTTCCAGTTCTAGGAATAGGTTATGTCTTGTTTAGTCCCAGTACCCACATGGCAGCTCACAACCATCTGTAACTCCAGCTCTTCTGTCTTCTGCAAACACTAGGTCCATGTGCGGTACACTTACATACAAATAGGTGTACCCATGAAATAGAAATAAATCTTAAGTGATCACCATAGCTTGAATAAGCGCCCATGTGTTTACGACTTAGTCCCTAACTTCTCTCTGTTGGAAAGGGATCCTCAGGGTATCAATGGTGTGCCCCAAAGGGGATGATGGAATATTTACTCTCTTTAACCATGATGTATGACCTCGCCATCAACCCAACAAAAGATGTCAACTGATAATGATCTGAAAACTCTATAATTGTGTGTCAAAATAAGTCTTGGGTCCCCTATTATCTTATGAAACTTGGGTGAGGAGGAGACGTGTGAGTTTTGGTCTTCATGTAGACCATGTTGACCAATCTCTGTACATCCCCTTTACTTTTCCTGAGTGTATGAAATGTGTTAGTCTCTGCTTACTCTCTTGATTGGTCTATTCGTATGTGAAGGCTGATGAGGTAATAGCCATTCCCAGCCATATTTTTTTCCATCTTCCATAACAGTTGTAGCCTGTTAGGAATTTTCTAACCAGGCTGGAGAGATGGCTCGGTGGTTGAGAGTACTTGTGTCTGCAGAGGACCCAGTATCCACATGGTGAATTCTGTCATCAGTAACTCCATCAGTAACATCAGTAACTAACATCAGTAACTTCTAGGGGCTCTAACACCCTCTTCTGACCTCTGGGTTCACCATGCACACACATGGTACAATTCATACGTGTAAGCAAAAAACACAAATAAAATGAATAAATCTTTTTAAAAAATTTAAACCAAAAGTTTTTAACCTGTGCTAAGTTCTAATTCTTAAAGAATATCTTGTCATGGGAAATGAAATAGATGTTAGACTACATGTTTATGAAGTGCTGTTGGGAAGGGCCTTGTGGCACAAAGGGGGCTCTAGAAGGGCCAGAGCTTGTTAAGGTCTGCTGTGTGCTAGTGAGAACTCTGTAGATGTGTCAGAATTCGGCTTTAATTTCTGAAAGCCCGGCTTTGGCCAGGAAAAAAATGAAAGTCTAGATTCTTTGATATAAATTTAAACTTTGCTTTCTGCAGAGCCTTAAAGTCACTTAAATTACTAACAATAAAAGCAGAATGCCCTCCTGACCCTAGCCTGGAGGAAATGTCTCATTTTATATGCATTTTCTCAAGCCCTTACCATAAAATTTCAGTTTATTTCATGTCTCTCTGTCCCCTATATGCTTTGATTAGTTAGTGTGCAGGACAAGAAGACCAACCGCCATTCGCCTAACCAACATGAGTGAACACCTCAGATACTGAATTGCTCTTTCAATCCATCCTTCTATTTCTTCTATTGTTCCCAGGCAAGCATCCTTTCTGGTTACCCAGGGATTCTTACATTCCATAAAAAAGAGGCAGGTCTTACCTACTGGAGGTCCATATGTCTAAAAACTGAAGAAGAAGCACGAGGAATGCGGGGAAGAGTGAAAAGAACAAGGAGGAGACATTGTCTAGTTAGCATGTAGAAAAAGCTATTTTGTGATGACAACAGAGTCCTTCTCAAGAAACTTAAATGTCTGCTTCACTAGAAACTACACTGCCATTCCTCAAATCCATTAAATACCATACCACTGTGTAGGCTGTTACCCTGTGGCATGTCTAGTTGTGGGTTGCTTTCCTCTCTCTGAAAGGCATCCCTGACCCTTGCATGCAAAACACATGACTTCCTTCCACGTATGTGGCAGAGTTGTCAGCCACAGTGAAGAAACTTCTGTGTAGAAATTCTGGGTGGCATATTTAAACACTGCACCTTGATCTGAAATGTCGGGTAATTATAGAGACATCTTATAACTCTCCTGACGCCCTCATTTACAAAGACAAAGCAGTATCTGGGTTACATCTAAAGCATGTTACTGGGGAAATGTTTGCGAAATAGCTTGTATGTGATGACCTTTGTGTATACGACAATACGCTTAGTGATTTTTCTACTAAATCTAGCTATGTTGTCTTTCCCTGGCTTACCTATAATGTGTTATGTTTATTTTCTGTCAACTGAACCCAATTGAATGCACATTTGTTCTTATGATAGTAAAATCCATACATGTTTATGATGGAAAATGCCAAATAAAGAAGCAAAATTAAAACCATGCCTAATGTCATGATAAGTAACTAAACCAAGCAATTGTGATGTTAACATTTTAATTGAATATCCTGTGTGTCAAGGTTTTCTTAAATATCTGGCCATATTTTGTATGTAATATATCCTATGTGTTTTGGATAGCTTTTGCTAACTTGACACAAACCTAGACATACCTGGGAAGAGGGAATATCAGAGGAAGAATTATCTCCATCAGATTTCCTAAATTGCTCATTGATATAGGAGGACCCAGGCTGCTTTGAGCACCATCTCTGGGCAGTGAGTCCTGGACTTTGTAAGAAATATCGATGAGCAATCCAATAAATAGCATCCCTCAGTGGTCTCTGCTTGAGTTACCACCTCCCAGTTTTTGCCTTGGCTTTCCTGCACAATGGACAGTAACCTGTAAGCTAAATAAATCATTTCCTCCCCAAATTGCTTTTATGGTCAGTGCTTCATCCAGCAACAGAAAGTAAAACTAGGACACTGTGTATATTCTTATTCCTTCCCTCTGTCTATATTTCAAGTGCAGGCACCCTATTTTGACTTCATTTAAGTCCAAACACACAACACTGTGCCTTGAGTGAAATTGGTTCATTATATGGTCTTCCTCGGAATGACTCAAAGTGTTTGATGATTTTACCAAAGGATGTCTGTTATTGAAATTGGATTTTAATATGAAATTTGGGAAAATATTAAAAGTTGTTATTATCTTTTATTAAAAACTACATGTTAAAGGATAAAGAGGACTCCGAGTTCTTCCTGATGAACTGGGATCATTACATATAACAGGGACTTAACATTCGTTCTCCTTTCCTCCTAGTTTGTTGCCCAGCCCAACTGCCAGCAGCTGCTCGCCTCCCGCTGGTACGATGAGTTCCCGGGCTGGAGGAGAAGACACTGGGCGGTGAAGATGGTGACATGTTTCATAATAGGACTACTTTTCCCTGTCTTCTCCGTGTGCTACTTGATAGCTCCTAAAAGCCCACTCGGACTGTTCATCAGAAAGCCATTTATCAAGTTTATCTGCCACACAGCCTCCTATTTGACCTTTTTGTTCCTGCTGCTGCTTGCCTCTCAGCACATCGACAGGTCAGACTTGAACAGGCAAGGTCCACCACCAACCATCGTGGAGTGGATGATATTACCGTGGGTCCTGGGTAAATGTGTTACTATAGAAAATATAATAACAAACATGTTTCTGCCATGGAATTTTGTTGCTTAGAAAGAATATTAACTTATGTTTGGGGTAGAAGGAAATTGCATATAGCTTCTGATCTTGGTAGCTCTAAGACCTAATTCTCAAAACCAAACAAATATGTTGCAAACTGTGGTGAGCTTTGCTTCTAAATGCAGCCCGGGAAAGAATCTTAGGTTACAGGATTTGCAGGTGCCGAAGACTCCAGGTCCCACAAATGACAGGGTTTATGCCTTGACTGTCATTTGAATCTTTTTGATGTGCCTCATTGGCTACACATAATCTCTTATTTTTCTCCTGTGCTGGCATCTAAACTTGGGGCCTTTACAGGACAGGTGGTCTGCCACTGACTGAGCTACATCCCAGTCCCCAATTTTCTTATATGCCTTCCACAAGATAAATATATACCACTCTAAAGAACAACTGATTACTGATTTTATGTGTGTGTGTTGTGTGTGTGTGTATGTGTATACACACACATGTACATATATATGTATATGTACATATACATACACATATATACACACATATACACACACATATACATGTATATGTATATGTATATGTATATGTATATGTGTGTGTGTGTGTGTGTGTGTGTGTATATATATATATATATATATACTTTAAAATTTTCATCTATTTGTTTTTCTTTGAAAATTTTGTAGTTAGAATACAGGAAATTGAACAATAGAAAAATTCCAACCTCCATGTTACCAGAGATAGATAATTTTAGAACTGCTATAAATCAAAGTAGAAAACTTTATTTATTAAAAAATAAACTGTGTTTTCCTTCCTTCCTGTTTACTGTAGCCATGCTTAAAATTTGCATTTTAATTTTCCTTTTCTGTATCCTACTGTGGTTTTCTGAGAAATCACATTTTCTCAAAAATTTAGCTCTTTGCTTGAAATCCCTAACCCTAACCCAGCTCGGTAGAAAACATGACAAATTTCATGATTCATGACGTTGGGAGAACTGCATGGGTTAACTTCAAAACTGCAAGGAGACTAAAGTGAGGAGCCAGCAAGGAGGAAGAAGACGACTTGCCTCAGTGCTAAACTTAGAATTAATCTAAGTAGTAACTAAGAAAATTGATTGGCTAATTGATCTGGGAACTTTTAGAGTTAAAAGATATTTCCTAGAATTAAAAAAAAAAATGTATGTGAATGATTATTTCTCTTCAGCAACAAGGCATGTGACAAGTAGTGTTTATGTCAGGTAGATCTCTCAGAACAGTTATACTAGTGAATTGTGAGAGCCTCGCCACTAAGACTGAGTCGGAAGTGCTTTAGAGGACCCAGGATCATAAGGGTTAAGAGCTGTTAGTGAGAGGCTGTGAGCCATTACTGGGATGCTATGGAGACTCTGCTTTATGGGACTTAAGCCATAACCAGTCACAAACTCTCAGGGTTTCCAGTGGCTTTCATCAATAAAGGAAAAAGATTTTTCTCTGGATAGCATTTAACGTCCCACTGAATCTACAGAGCTGCCCTCATTAGGGAGAGAGAATTGCTGTTCTCATGAAGGAGCGGAAGATGGCATTGGCGTAGGAATGCTTAGACCTTTCAGGAACATGTGATATAGATTACAAGGGTGTGGTCTGGTTTGATGTCTGTATCAATGAACCCTCTATGTTTTCTTGCCCTGGGCTGGTAGCTGATGAAGTAAAACATCTTTGGTTTTATCTCCTTACCCAAACATCTCCTAATGCATGCATTGTCAAGTTCTAGATTAAGAGCAATAAGGTAGAATGACTTGGGTGGGGCTGAAGAGCTGACTCGATGGGGTACTGACTCCTCGTGCAGACAACCAGGGTTCAGTTTCCAGCACCCACATGGTGGCTTGAGACCATCTGTAACTCCAGCTCCTGGGGGATCTGACACCCTCTTTCTACACGACATTCTTATGGTGCACATATACGCATGAATGAGAACACTTAATACACATAAAATAAAACTAAAGAAAAGAAAAAACTCCTCAGGATACTGGTTCTCAGGCTTTTCCAAAAGCCAGTTTGAGTTTTTCCTCAGGATCCATTATAATTAATTTACAACAGGTAAATATGTGCCATAGCTTTTTCTATTGCACAAAAGCAAACCTGCGCTTAGATGGACCTATATGCATGCATACATACGCTTATATAATCAGCTTAGCAAAAAATTGCAAACTTGTTAACATTTTTTTTTCATAAAAGTAGCCCTTCAGTAAAGTGCATATATGAAATAATGCTTTGCTCCCAAGGAGAAATAAAATGGCTGCTGAAGTGATTGGCATTAAGTCATGCCTAAGAATATGCCGCAGTCACACAGCATGCAAATCTATGCACTGTGAGCATGATAAGAAGGGTGAACTGAGGAGATGATGGAGCAGAGAAAGGAATCTCAGCTCTGTTAAAAATAGAGCCTGTTGAATTCCTAGCCATGAAGTAAGACGTGCTCATAATATCCACATTATCCAGCTTGCCTGGATTGCAGATTTCTTGAGCGATTTTTCTTTAGCAACATTAGTTTCTCGTTTCCATCATTTACTATATATTTCATAGCTTGAAAGGTTGATGTCTGAAATTTTTCAACTAAGTCTGCCAAATAGGTGACATGGAATCAATAACGTTGATCTTATTCTCATCTTGACATGCGAAGGGACCAACAGTAATTTGCTTGTGCCGTGTGTGTGTGTGTGTGTGTGTGTGTGTGTGATTTTTATTCTTGTGACCATTTTCATTTTCCATTTTTTTTTGTGGTAGGGAGTGAACCCAGGATCCCCTTCATGCTAAGCACATGCTCTACCACTGAGCCACACCTCAGAGACCCCACATTTTCCAATAACAGATCATATGGCTTCAATGCCTCATAATTTCAGCTTTCCATCTAAAGCACCCTAGCCTGTCAATCAGCTAGCTCCAAGCGGTGTTCTAATGATAAGAAATTAGCCTATCATGTTTTGCTTTCCTCCCCCTTGACACAATGCTCAGATAAGCTCATCAGACTAGCTGCAGTCTTGTACAGATCCAAACACAGCAGCAGAACTGTCACTTACTACTTTAAAGGGATATTGTAGTATTAAAAAAAATATACAGTGTGGCACATTTTTTCCTCATCTTTCTGTTTATCTGTATGTGCTGGTAGGATGACTTTTATACATTCGTGCACAGTAAGCTATCAAGACAATATTTAGAAACATTTAAATTGCTGTCTCTGCACCTGCTAATTCACAGTAACTGAATTCTTTACTAGGGGAAAAATGAACTCTGTCAGACTGTGACAGGATAGGTCAAACACTCAAAGACTAAAATCTACAGACCAGCCAAGAATGTCAGTGCCTCATGCAATGGAAAGAGGGACGCATAGGGGAAAATCAATCTAGACACCAAAACATAAAAAGGTCAAAGAGTCGGATGGGTGCTTGAACTAATTTCCCTTAGTTTGAAATTACAACAGTAACTAGAGTTGCACAAAGATAACAGAAGCTAACGAGGATAAACAATGTAAATGCACATTCTCCTGTGAACGTCACAGTGACTTTGCCCCATCTGGCGATATTAAATGATGGGAATATATCGTTTCACAGAGAGGAGACAACCTTTGACAAGCTAGATACCTTGTCCAAAATTAAGGGGCCAGCAAGTGCATGTTAGTATAACAAATTCCACAGGCCCCAAAGAAAGAACCTTGATTCTTTGTGAGACACTGTCAGGAATGGGAGACATGAGATTACAGGAAGGAAGAAGATTCTAGAACACCAACTCTCCACACATGTGCACTCTTTCTCTGCCTCTTTACGTCTTTACGAAGGTACAACGTGACTGAACAGTGTGTGGGAATCATTAGAGGTGAAATGCATTCCAGGATGCACATTGATTATGACAATATCGAATATCATGTTTCCCCACACACTAAATCCTTTGTACCACCCACAGTACGGCTGCTGACATCTCCCTCACCTTCCCACTGGTCTAGAACACAATCTATGTGGCTTTCTAGTGCTGAAATAAGTAGTGTCTTGGAGAAAGGAAGGGAGAATGGAAGGATCAGGAGGATTGGGGGGGAAGGAAGGAGGGAGAGGGAAGGAGAAATGGAAGAGAGAAAAGAAAATGAACTCAAGGAGGGGAAGAAGAGAGGGAAGGGTGGGGTAGAGAAGGAGTGGAGGGAGGAAGAGAGGGAGGTAGTGGGGAGGGAGAGAGGGAGGGAAAATACTTGCATACGTACACGTTTTTTTTCTTGTTTCAAAGAATCACTTTCTTGGACATATAAAGTTAAGTTCCCTTGGTTCTGAGAACATTATTAATATTTAAATTTCTGTTGAGAGATATGCACGTTCAAAAGATGTTTCAGTCAATTTTAAAAAATATTGAGACTTTACCTCAAGTGGAATGTGGTAATCTTCCTAGTCAAAAAATCATCTTAAAAGTGTACATCGTACAACTTCTACTAGTCATTGAAAGGGTGATTGGAGCAAAGGAGCTTTTATTGTTCTCCCATCCATCTAAATATTCTGCTGCAATTTTCATGAAAATGTTTAAATTAAGAAGATCGTATGAAAAGAATGCTACTACATTACTCAGACGTCCCAATTGACTATGAAATAATTATATTTAGGTATGAACTGTCAGAACCATTTCTACACTTTTACTCTCGTCTGAAATGGACATGAGCTCCCTTTTACTAAACTGAAAATATTGGGCTTCCTTAATTTTATTTTCCCAGTTTTTTTCTATAATACTAAGAGAATGATACCAAAACCACAGTGACCTTAGGGTTTTCAAATGTGTTCAAATGCAGAATAATTATTTTTATTTGCATTACATCAGCCATTCTTGATGGTCTGCTGACTACAGTCAGAACCACTGTGAATTATTTTGAGAAAATTGAGATCTTGAGTTATCATCTTGCTTAGTTGATTCAGAAATTGCAGAGGTACTTAAACACACTCAAGACTGAGAAACAATTATGGAAGAAAATTTTCATACAGATTTAGCTCTCATATGACAGTTATGAGAAAATCTAGTCCCCAGAATCTTGACGCAAAGTAGTTTTACTTTTTTCAGCCATTCTAGTCAGACCCTGCCCCCCTAAATTAGGGAGGCTTTTTCTATTTTTGAATGAGATAGCTCATAGATGTTGATTTCCTGAAACTTTGAGTTATTAATAGGTAAGACCAGCTTATTTTATTGTAACACTTTTACTAATTCTTCAAAAATCCCATACAATGTATTTCATTCATATTCACCACCACTTTCCTCACAACTCCTTCCAGAAGCTCCCATCCTCCCGCAGACCCATCTCCACCTCTCATACCCCAACTTTGTATCATCTCCCAACTTTGACCGCTACACAAAAGGTGCTTCTTTGATAAGGTCTGAGAGATACACTGAGGTGTGAGTGTGGAGATAGGAATTTAGAGGGGCGTTTGATATTATGTCCATTCATCAGAATAGCAGTAATAGGTTCACTCTTGGGGCCTATGACCTCCCCAGTCTGGGTTCTTGGCCAGGCTCACAGCTCCTGGTTTATGTTTCCTCCTTTGGAGTGGGCCAGGAGACCTTAAATCCGATCAGTGAAGGACTGGTCTATTTTAAAAACTTTAAACTTATAACCACTCTAAAGATTGTCTCTTCTCCATGAAAGACTGGCCCACGTCTTGAAGGACTTGCGAGTGTCCATCCACATATGACTCATAGTTCAAATCCAGCCCCAGGGTACACAGATCTCTGCTCTCTCCACTCCTGTACCCTTAGGAAAGACAAACAGCAGCAGAAGTTAAGTCTTCATTAACTAACTGGTGCTGAGGCCATACGTCTTCCAGGATGTCCTGCTTTCTGGGAACCACTGAGTACCTGTGTCAGGCATGGCCATGCTGACCTCCAGGGGTGCACTGTGCTCTCTAGATAGTCCTGCTGTGTGTGCACACCAACCAGAGGGTTCCCAGGATCACATTCAGCTCTGTCTGACAGCATGAAGTCCCTCAATCTCTGTGCCCCACAGTCAGTGCATATTCTGGTTCTATGGTCCTTACACGTTTCTCCTGTGTTTGGCAAGAAGAATCACACTTTTCCTGTATGGCATGCGGACTTAACAAGAGTACCCAAAACCAGACACATGAAATAGCAGTGTTCAGGCTGCCTTCAGCTGCCCCACTGACAAACTGCCAATCTTTCACTTTTCCATGATGAGCTGGAACAAGGGAGAGATACACCAGTCAGCCATGGAGAAGACGCCCCAACAGGTAGTGTGGAGTACTAGTTTCTCCTTGCTGTGTAACCCCACGCTTGGGGAGGTTTCTTGGCATTTCCTCACTTGAATTAAGGGCATACTGAGTGTAGTATTCACCCTCATGTCTCTCTGATATTTATTCCCTCATAGCACAAAAACTACACCGTCAGGACATTATGGCTTTCTTCCTACCTCCTTTCCAGGGCTTTCTCTTTGTGGACTATGGCAATGGAGATGACAAGTGAGGGAAAGCAGAAAGTGTCCTCAGATCTTCCAGTAATCTATGGTTATCTATAGTTTTCTGCGAGCAGCCCTCAGATGTGATTTTTGTAGGCTTTTGTCTTCCACTTCATTCGAGTTTTAAATATATTCTGGGCCCCTAGGAGCTTCTTTAAACTCCGTGTCTCTTGGCAGGGGGTGGGGGTGTGTGTGTCTAGTATCATGCCACTCTCCATTCAGTAAACTAACTTCTAGTTATACAATTATTTTTGACAGAGTCAGACTTCTGAGCCCAGATCCGCATTTCTATTCTCTGATTTGAAAAACAAAGAAAATTCCAGTAGGGAGGAATTCTTTGGGCTCTTTGTATCTTTGTTGATTATATGTATCAGTATGGAACTCTATCTTCAATAAAGGGGCTGCAGAGGTCAAGCCCACGCAGCTTTGGACCTTGAGCAACATACCCTTAGGGGCTACTTTGGTGAAAAGGTGTCTTACTCTTTGTTCAGGGCTGTTACTATCTGGGCACATACCCAAGACAAGAGAGGTCAAGACCAAAGATCCCTCCCAGAGACACAGTTACACCCCAATGCTTGAAATCCAGCCTGTTGAGTATGAAATCCGAGACTGCCCTCGCACTCACAGCAAGATTCAGGACAGAGCACCCAAGTGTCCGGAGTGAAAGTGTCATCAGACAGGTTAAAAAGCAAAGCAAAGCAAGACAGAACAACAAAAAGAGCAAGCATACAGGCCTCCTGAACGTTTTTGAAAGGAACTTCTTGGATTCATTCCCCCTTGTGCTCTTTCCATTCTCTGTCTATGCTTTTGACTTCAAGGCATGCAATAAGGCTTCTACCACAGCTCTGAGAAATTGTGTCATCTGTTTATAAACACACACACGGGGGGGGGCGGATGTTCCATCGTGGGAACAGGACAAACACACTGTGACAGAAGTTCCCTGAAGGTTTGTTCTCTCCCCGTTTCCAGTTCCCGTGAATAGTCAGCTCTCTGGCTGCATCTCAGTTTGTACTAGCACCGTCTCATTTTTCTAATGACTTGCTTGTTCAGAAATCCTGTAGCTGTTGCCAGAAGAGATAAAACTTGGCATTTCACTAACATGATTGCAGCAGAGTAAGAATCAACAGCCGTCAAACAGGTATGTGATGAGGAGAACATTATGAGATGATTCTCCAACCTGGTGTTTGAAAAATTAAAAAAAAAAAAAGATTCTAGGGCTGGAGAGATGGCTCAGCAGTTAAGAACACTGGCTGCTCTTGCAGAGGATCCAGGTTCAGTTCCCAGGATCCACAGGGTGGCTCACAACCATCTGTAACCCCAGTTCAGAGGGATCCAACGCTTCCTTCTGGCCTCTGTGGGCACTTCATGCAAACAGTGCTCATATATCCATACACACAGTTAAAACACTCACACAAATAAAAAATTAATAAGTCTTTTAAAAATAAGTCTTTTAAAAGTGTTTCAGCTCACTAGCCAATAAGCATTAATTGATAATGTTATCTATAAACTACAGTTAAGTTGGAGTGCTGATAGGCATTGTTGAAGAGTGACATCATGAGTTACCAGTTTTATCTGGATCTTTTCTTCCCTCTGTTTCGTGTCAAAAGTGAGGTAAGACACTGGGCAGGCAGCAAGGTCATGTGACTCCACAGAAACCTTCCAGGTGCCAGAATTGTTAACCTTAGGAAACCTTGTGTATTATCCAGGGCTAACTTCCAGTTGAAGTTTCATTTCATCGGACCCATGTTTTAAAGAACTCTCAAGCTAACATACTGCTTTGCAATGAGTTCATGACTGCTCCTCTCAGTCCTACTCAAAGGGCCTCCCTGTGCTCCAACATGTCAATGTTCTGATTGCTTTGCAGGTACTTTAAGATCTGCTACACTTGACAGTACATACAAATTAGAAATGACTGACTCTCAAATGCATGAAGACAGGGTGAACTAGTGCTCATCTCTAGAAAGATAAATAGACTGGGTTTCCATACCTTTCAAAAAAATTCTGAGGATGTGCAATGAAATGTCTTCTAGACTCCAGGTTAGAATGTCTACTTCCATCAATTTTAGAGCAACACGATTGCCAGAGATTTCTTCAAATTTGGCCGAAAGCTATCTCTCCATATTTTTTTCCATCAAAGATCTGATTTATACTTTTGGGGACAGGCCAGATCAAGTCTGTGTCTATTTATAGATGACAGATCTCAATCTTATGTCAGCAATTTTAATAATTAAACATTGCAATCGTATCAATAGTAAGGAACAACGCTTTGAAATCTTTTACAATTGTGGTTGGATCTTTTATCGAAGTCATAGAACCCTAGCCTCTCTGAGTTGTGACAGGTGATGAGTTACTTATGGCCACAGTGCTGTCAGTGAAGCCTGATATCGCCCTCCTCTGACTGACACGGTCTAGTCCTCATCTCTCTGTGTTCCGTTGAAGGCTAACTGGAAACACACCCGCCAATCAGTGGCTTCATATGCACAGCTTCCGATCTCTGGGATTGTCAAAATTTACACAAAATAAATAATAGACATTGAAAGATCTGCCTGGTAAGGAATTTCTGCCCTAGTCACTGCATTTGAAGATTCAGACACAACCCTAGTGTCCCCATAAACTAGGAGCCCAGCGTTAGTCACACTGCCTCTCTTTGCTGTGGTTTTCCATGTAAGCTTTGGCCATGGACTGGATTCCTAGAACCTGCCAAGGGTACCAGGAAGAAACGCATTCAGTGTGAAAGAGGAGAACACTGGCATGTATACAAAGTGTTTTTCCTCATTATATGAAATGAACTCTAATTTTCCCACCAGCTCTGAAATCCAGTGCATGAATCGTATCTTATTCAGTTCTGTGTTTCTCCTTTCTTCAAAAGTGTTAGTTATGATTCCACCTGTACCTGAAAGATCAAGGGGTCTGTTTATAAAGAATGTCTCAGAAGGTAACCTAGTTAGGATGTCAGTGCTGACACTGGAGGCAGAAGGACCCTGTTGTTCTAATCCGGAGTCACAATGGGCCTCTGTATGAACTCTAAGGATGGAGAGGTCTGTGATGCTGCCCTTCAGTCTATGACAGTTACATTTTGCACGTCACAAACAGGACAGTTTCCTGCTCCCTGCCAGTGAGAGAGTCCACTAACTGGGTGTTCTCATAAAGCTGGCACTCAGAACTACATTGTGCTTCTTCCGTGGGTTGAGTATTTTGCTACTTAAATAAGAGATGCCTGGACCAGGGCTCTGTGCCTTTCCCACAGAAGTAACCCTTGCACTTCCAGTGCTCACAATATAATCCCTTTCTTGAGTATAGGTGGGAGACACGAGGAGAGCACACAGGGATGTCGGTCCTGCCTTCCACCATATTGTTCCTTGCCATGGGGCTGTATAATCCAGACTAGCTGGCCTGAGAGCTTCTGAGGAGTTCATCTCTCACTCTCATCTTGCCTTGGGGATCCCTGGGACCACAGACATAGTCTACCACATCACAACTTGTACACAGGTTTACCAGGACTGAACTCGGGGCACCAAGCTTACAAGGCAAGAGCCTATACCCTCTAAGCCATCTGCCTGGCCCCTTGTTCTTGTTTTTTGGAGGGGACTGGAAGAGTGGCATGCTTTCCTATGAATCTGACACCTCTTGAATTATTGCATTTCTTACGAGGACGTGACAAGTTAGGATATTTATAGTTAATCTGACTTTTTCTTGCATTTAGTAAAAAGCAATTATAAGCTTTTCAACCCCCTGTACTCTCAGCAGCTATCAAACTTGGTATTTTACATGTGGCATTTCAGACTATCATTATTG
The DNA here is from genome assembly GCA_026225945.1 of Cricetomys ansorgei. Classification (NCBI taxonomy): domain Eukaryota; kingdom Metazoa; phylum Chordata; class Mammalia; order Rodentia; family Nesomyidae; genus Cricetomys; species Cricetomys ansorgei. The sequence goes on from JAMJFZ010001133.1 coordinate 12,614,764, forward strand.
TACAGGAGCCTCATTTATTTCTATGAATGCAGTCATAATAAATGAATGTATCTCTTTAATATTTCATACTGTTAGATCATTTGATCGCTCTCTTTAGGCTCTAAAATAGCTGTTAATTATTTTAATAAGATTATGGAAATAAAATAATGACCTATATACATACTTTATAAATACTCCAGGAAATTACTCAATGTAACATTTTCTGTTATAAAGGGAAGAGAATTTATACTGACTCTGGATGTGGGACTGAAGTTATTGCTATGTGCATGGTATTTAGTAAATTGGCATGAATGTTGTAAGCATCCCTTCTCCAAGACTGGAAGCAGACCTCTCAAAGCACTGATTGACTAAAGAAGCAAAGTAAGACACCTCCGTAACTTGACTAAACGGAAACGTTTGTTTTGTTTTGTCTTTCCCACATAAATTATTTTCCTTCAATTTTTAAATCGTTTGACTTAGGAGAAGGATATAGTATAAAACATGCTTACGAAACATTCTGTCATTTTCCATAAAAAAAAAATGTAGTTATAGGGAAATTAAAGACTTAAACTTTTTAGAATACTTTATTACTATTGTTTTTATCTAATGTAGCTCTGTATTTTGCCTACATGGGTTTAAGTGCACCATGTGCCTGCAATGCCCTCAGAGGCCAGAAGAGGGTGTTGGAACCCCTGGAACTAGAGAGAGACATTTTTAAGATTTTATGGGTTAGTTTCTTACCTTACCAGGAGATTATCAGTCTCCCAGCAGACTCCCTGATCCTCTAGATCTTTAGTCTTTCCAGCCCCTCTTCAACAGTGTTCCCTGAGCCTTAAGTGTTGGGGTGTTGTGGATGCATCCCATTGGGACTGGGCTTCACAACTCTGCATTTTGATTGGTTGTGGTTTCTATAATGGGCTCTATCTGTTGCAAAGAGTTTTCTTGATGAAGGTTAAAGGCTAAACTTATCTGTGGATGTAAGGACAAAGGAGCCAAACAAGGATGTCACCGATAGATAGATATCCTACACAAAGAACTGCAGGCAGCTAAGGAATGCTGGGAGTAGGAGAAATAGTCTTCCCCATGGAAGAGCATATCAATTGGTTATCCAATATCAATGATCAGTCCCAAAAACACACACACAAGAAACATTATACAGGCTGAGCAGAATATATATATATATATATATATATATATATATATATATATATATATATATATTCATGTAACAAAAATTAACAAAAAAAGAGGTTATAAATTTGAGAAAGCAAAGAGGGGTCTAGGTAAAGGTATGGGTAGAGAAAAGGCAAGGGGAAATGATGTAATTATATTGTAATCTCAAATAGAAAAGAAAAACATGGGGAGTGGGGGAGACTGTCGTGACTCACCAGGCAGATCTTCTTGCAGGAGCCCTTAGTACTCTTAACTGCTTATCTGTTGCTGCAGCCCAAAATGCCATACTTTTTAAATTAACGTATCAAGTGAATAAATTAATTAACAATCTAAGAAAATCTTCTAGAATTAGCTTTGTCCTTAGTCCTTAAAAGATGACCGAGACACAATGCTATAAAATAAATATTATATCAAATATATTCAAGTCTCTCATGGCTTCAATATCTGTGATTTCTTCATTGCATATATTTTTTGTTAGGGATTTGAATGAAAGTCACACTTATAGTGAACTTCTCTATAATTGCAGGTTTTATATGGGGAGAGATTAAACAGATGTGGGATGGAGGCCTTCAGGATTACATCCATGACTGGTGGAATCTAATGGACTTTGTGATGAACTCCTTGTATCTGGCAACAATCTCCTTGAAGATTGTCGCATTTGTAAAGGTAACTGATCTTCACATTGTTGATAACGCTTATGTCTAATTCTGAAAAGACACATCTCCAGTTGCTATTAATTTTATTAAGAAACTCTTGTATGTGGTATTTACTAGCTTGTGATTTTATTTATAGGGCTGAAGTCCAGAGACAATGCATGTCCTATAATTGCTATAAAAAGCACTTTAAAGCTGTGACCGTATTGCCTTTCTAAGTACAATGACTGTCTCAAAATGAGATAGCCCTTCTAACTCTAGCTCTTTCTAATTCTAATGAAATTCAACCTCAAACACTACTTAAAATTTGTCAACCCAAATCTATTTTTACAAGATAGAACAAACAGACACATTTTCATAGGAAGATCAAAATATTACTCTTTGAAGGCATTGATATGAAACTTGACCTAACAGTTTGATGTGGTTGGAACAGAATAGAATTCTGTAGTCTTCATCTACTTATGATGACAGTGTCTGTCTGAAGTCTCACACAGCCTGCAGGGTGTGCACTCCTGCAGGATTTGTGCATCAGCCCTGTCCACCCCTACAGAATCCACATAAAGCATTGCATTCTGCAATTACAACTGAGATTATATTTTATAGTTTGAGGGACTTGTTTCAAACTAAAGTATTATATTTCCCCTCTCCCTGCTTTCATTTTGTCTCTTATTTTTTGCCTCCTTTAAAGCACAATTTGTTTCAAAATGATTAATGAATTGATTTAGGAACAAAAATATCAAGAGATTCTGGTTGGGTGCCACATAAATACTATATGCAGTTTATGATCCAAACATAAAAAATGCAAGCATGAGAGTTTTACTCACTTGTTGTATCTCTAAACAATACACTAACTCTCTGTGAACACTCATGTATCATAGGAACAAAACTGCCCAGATTCGGGGAAGTTATGATTTCTAGCTCTTGTTCAATTAAAATGTTGCCAATATTCCCCAAAATAATGAAGAGACACAATTTCAATCAATTATATGGAAAACAAGCTCTTTTAACGATTGGAACACAATTTTGTAATTTACTCCCTATGCATTAATGGTAATAATCGCAAACAATGATTAAGATGGCAGGAGGCAGTCACCCATTGTAACAAGACGTGCGTAAGCACGGGCGATGGTCAGCCTGCTCTGAATAGTGCAATGCTCTGTGACATAGGCCCTCAGTCATGTCTACAGAGCCACCTTGAGCCCACCCAGTACTAAGCATACCGTATGTGGGACTCCATATAGTCAGTGCCATTCTTTCACAAAATTGCAGGATTATGGCTGACTATAGCTGTTCTGTTACACTTCAAGGTGAGCAAAAAATAAAAAATCACAAGGAAGGCTAGTGAAACCTTGACATGTCCACTCTCTGTGAAGATTTTAAGTTAGATATATCATAGGAAGATCTGAATTTGTATTTCTAATTGGAGATGCCAATGAGGTTAAATTAAACTTAGCATCCTGTTGTTATTGTTTGGGATTTTTTTATCTTTATTGCTTTCACACCTACAAGTGTTTACGGGATGCAGTATAATATTTTAACACGTGTCTAGAATATGTACTGATCATATCAGGGTAATTACTGTTTCCATATCTTTATCATTTCTTTGTATTTAGAGCCTTCAAAGCCTTCTCTTCAGGGTCTTCAATATATGTAAAATATTCATTTATGCAGTGTGTGTGTGTGTGTGTGCGTGCACGTGCATGCGTGTTCACGTCTCATTGTAAGCACTAATCAACTCATATGATTTAATGCATGAGAACTTTGAGTTAAAAAAATATATATATATAATTATATATGTGGTTATAAATAAAAAAGAAAAATAGTTTATATCTTATTTTGGCATTACAGTATTTCTAAGAGTTGAGCCTTCAATACAGGATCAGACAAGAAATATATATGTGTGTGTATATATATATATATAATGCCCTTTATTTTGGAACCCATTATTAATCTCATCCAGCTCCTCTTCCCTCTGTCTTTTCTTTATTTTACATACTCACTGTATTTATATCATGTCCACCCCTCTCTCTTCCCTCTAACTCCTCCTGTGCCCCCTACTCCATTACAAGTTCATTGCCTCTTCTTGAATTATTATTCTTACACATCTCAGTCGCCCTCTGCTGCTCTCTAGTCCCCTTGCATGACCTCTGGTTCTTGGTGTTCAACATTCAGACAGATGCTTAGCCTTTATGTATAAGAGAGAATAAAATAGGGAGCTGCAGACCTCTCTGTGTCTGGCTTGTTTCACTTTGGAGAAATCCCTGGCTCCATCATTTTCTGTCAATGAGATTATTTCTTTCTATGGCTGGTTAATACCCTGTTTGTATATGCTGCATTCGATTTATCCATCCATTCTCCAATAAATAAGTCAGTTGGTTGACTCTGGCATTACCTGCTGTATACAATGCTGCCATAAGAGTAAAAGCACCTCTTTGATGTGATTTCTCATTTTTATTAGTTTTTGAGAATTTTGTACAATGTATTTAGATCCATTTCCTCCCCCAGGACTTTCCAGAGCCACCTCACTTCCCTACCAACCCTCTCCTTTTCCTAATATATGCTGCTCATAAACTGTTAGGTGTATGGCCTTCAACTGTAACGTGACTGACCAATCAGGGACTACCACCTTAAAGACAACAGTCCATCCTTCCCCCAGCAGCTACCAGTTGCCTACAGCTCCTTAGCTAGGAATGAGACATGATGCCCACTCTCCTCTCTATGATAGGGTTTGTCTGGCTTGTTCTTGAACAGATCTGTGAATGCTGTCACAACACTGTGAGTTCATAGGTACAAATGGCATGCTGTATCTGGAAGACACTGTTTCATTGGAGACACCTACCATCTCTTGCTTTCACAATCTTTCTGTGCCTTCTTTCACAATGACCCCTGAACTATGGGGAGGAGAAGTGTGATACAGAGGTCCCTATTAGGGCCATGAATTCCACAGTCACTCTCTGTACCTTGCAGGTCTCTGTGCTAATTTCTAGCTACTGCCAAAAGGGAAATCTCTGACGAAGACTGTGGTTTAATGAGAAGTTATCAGGTGTCAGTTTGACAAGCATAGTGCCTTGATATCATTTCCATTCTAAAAATAGCTGATGCGAACCTTTACAGTATTCTACTTTTAGCTTTGTGAGGATACTTAGATATTGCTCTACCTAATGGATGCGTGGATTTACACTACCACCAGCAGTTTTGAGCCTCCTTTTGTCTGCATATTTATCACAGATTGTTACATCTTGACCTACTTAGTAATACCCATCCTAACTTGGAGAAATGGCATCTTGTTTAGGTTTTGATTTACATTTTCACTTGTGTTTCATCCTCTGAGAACGTCTGTTCAAATCACTGAACCTCTTTAGAAATCGAGTTCCTTGGTTTTCATTGGTGAATTGTTTTCTGTAGTTGAAGGAAGACAATTTGAAGATTGAAAAGAGCTTTGTAAATACAATTGCCTTCAAAACCATTTCAAGTAAGATGAATAATTTTCACTTACCTTATTATGATGCCCTCCAAAGCTACCCTAAGCTGTTGGTCCTTCGAGGGACATTGCAGATCCAAATGACAGCTCAGACCTTGAAACCAAGGCTGCACATGGTGTGACTACGATTTATAGACCATGTCCTTCCTTCCACTCCCTCTTCCAAAATGTTTCCTGAACCTTCAGTATATGATTGCATTGTAGATGTCTAAGCTACAGATGTAATAGCTAACTCCTCAGTTAGTTGTTCTCTGCATTTTGACCATTTGTAGATTTCTGTAATGGGATAAAATGACATTAATTTTCTTTTATAATTGAGCAAAAGAAAAGTCAAGTTTTTAAATTTCAGATTATCTTTTCTTCAGTGATTCTATTTCTTTGTTAAATTCTTCTCATATCTTGAATGTTTTTCTTTCTGGGTTTTTTTTTTTGAGATAAGGTTTCTCTGTTGTAACTCTGGCTGTCCTGGAACTCACTCTGGAAACCAGGCTGGCCTTAAATTAAAAAAAGATCCACCTGCCTCTGCCTCCTGAGCGCTGGGATTAAAGGTGTGCGCCACCATCGCCCTGCTCTTGAACTGTTGTCATTATTTCCTTCAACTGTGTTTTCAGTTTTCATGGCAGCATGTGTGCACATCCTCTTTCGTATCCTTGAACATACTCATAATTGCTACTTTGAAGTCCTTGTCTTGTGATTCGGCTAAACGGATTCTTTTAAGGAATGCTACAATGGGCATGCCAGCTTCTCGCAGAAGCATACCGTCTTGGCTGTTGATGGTTGTATTTTTGTGCTGGGATCTATCTGGAGTTATGATGTTTGTAACGTTTCTTAGTGTAGATATCTGAACAACTCACCTTTGTTAAGTGAGTGTTCAGTTCGTTGGCTGCTGTTACCCCACTCTGACAGGTTGTGGACCAGAATAATGGTGCTTGTTTTTCAGTATTAGGGCCACTCTGTGTCTTAGGATTCAGACTCTGATTGTTCCAAGATCTGAAGTTATGTTTGGAACGCTGGTTTCACACCCCCAGCGGTACTGATGAGTGCAGTGGAGGCAGTGGGTAGGGTTGGTGGGAGGCTAGAGATGGGGGACCGTACTGACTCTGGAGGCCTCTTGTGTGACTTGGATCCTGTCATGGTCAGTGTTCTATTGCTGTAAAGCCACATCATGACCATAGCAACTCTAATAAAAGAAAGCTTTTAATTGAGGGCTTGCTTACAGTTTCAGAGTTTTAGTTCTTTATCACCATGGTAGGAACTGTGGGTGAACACAGGCAGAAATGGTTAATGAGAGGTAGCCAAGAGCTACATTCTGATCTACTGCACTCTCTCCTCCCTCTCTCTTTCTCTCTCTCTCTCTCTCTCTCTCTCTCTCTCTCTCTCTCTCGTGATCAAACTTGCGGGTCATTCTCATTCAATCCACCCCAGGTTCATATCTGCCTCCACTAGAGATACTCTAGGGCCGGCCGTGAATGGCAGTGCACTTGAAGGGATGGAGGTGGTTTGGAGGAGGCAGGAATAGGGTTTCCCTAGAAAGAACAGAATAGATGAGGGAAAAGAGAGTCACTGGAGCCCTACCTGGGTTCCAGCCAAGTGTGTTGGCTAAGGGGTCCCTGCAGGTTGTTGGGAGTCACAAAAGAATGGATGTGGGCTAGGAGAAGTGACTGAAGTGGGCCCCAAGGAAGAGCTTATGCTGGGCTCCAACTCACAATCATCTCTCTGAGCCTTGGGTGCTGGGATTACAGGTGTTCACTGCTATGCCTGGCCCATGGCCTATTTAGAAAGCATAAGAAAATATGTATGAGCATGACAGGAGGAGGTTTTAAAGCATGTTTAAAAGAATGAACTCAAGTGCTAATTACTCACTGTTTATGTCTCTATTTATTCTCTGACAGGAAGCAGGGTGTCTGGATCAGAAAACAGACAAATTACTAATTTACGTTATGATCTTAGCATCAGTACCCATGTTCCAATTCCCCAGTGGGACCTGTGATGAGAGCCAGATGTGTCCTGTGCACAAGGGGTTTGTACCACAAGAAAGGAATGGGAAACTATGAATCTCAGAATTTACGGGATGCAGCTGAGCTAGCTGCCCATCTTTTCCCAGGGGAGAGAAAGACCTTAACTTTCTTAAGTAAATAAATATTCTCTGGAGAACAGATTCCCTGGGTTTATTACCAGAGAATGTAAGCAGATGGCTCCAGAGGAGAAATTCATGAGTCCCTCAGGAGCCTTTGTAACTTTCAGTGGTAGTTTGCCATTACAACACCGTTAAACCCAAATATCAGCAATGTTTGCTCAAAAATCCCTAACTATGTGTAAGGTGATGATGTTTGTACAGCTTCATTTCCTAATATCTGCCAGCCATACTACACTCTAAATCTAGTGTGGGTGCTTTTATTAGGGCAATGCTAGAGTCTCGTGCTTTAGAAGATTTCCCTTTATGATTCCTTCAGTCACAGACAAGATCATTCCCTGAGAAGTGTACTGTGTATATCAGGTGCTTATTAGAAGGACTCTAAAGGACTCTTAGTCGTAGACTCTGTTACAATGTGATGAGGCCTCTACATCAGGTTACCTCCAACTGTTCAAAACTGCTAATAAGGCATAGCCTCTCCTCTATTTTGGAACTCTAAAAGCCTGACAACATATAGATTCTATCCGTTTCTAACCTTTTCTCCCCTCTCCCATAATACTTTGTGTTAACCTCCTTAAGTGTTTCTGTTATACTTAGTTTATCTGTCTGTGTCCTGGTCTATGAAGATGTTATGGGTAAAAATGTTCCTTAAGCACTCATTGTATACACTGTCTAGTATTAAGCATTTCAAGAAGTTTAAAAAGTGCTTACATCATTATCAGGATCCTTTCCCTTTCATAGTGTCTATAGTTTGTGATTCACTGACTAGGACTTAAAAACAATCATTTATTCTTGTTCAGATTTTATTGTTTTATAATGTCACTCAGCAAGAGTCTAAATATTAAAACTGATCAGTTGCATACGTTGAGGAGGTGTGTTCTCTGCAAGAAAATTTTAGAATACAAGGTAGGGGTCAAGAACTACTTGATTAGTTCTTGTGAAGATTTTTAAGACACTGACATAAATTAAAAATCAAGACAGACCCTATATAGCCACATAGATTAAAGGTTATGATTTATAAACTAATGAATTTCTGTCTGTGTATAGCCTCTTCCAGTTGTCACCATCTTAAGGATATACCTTCTGAACAGTGGCTGAGGAGGCCAGTGGACCTGAGACAGCACCCCCTAACTGAACTTGACTCTGTCAGACTATATGTTTACTTCCCCTTCATTTCTGTTTCCCCAGTACAGTGCTCTGAACCCACGGGAGTCCTGGGACATGTGGCACCCCACCCTGGTGGCAGAGGCTTTATTTGCTATTGCAAACATCTTCAGTTCCTTGCGTCTGATCTCGCTGTTCACTGCAAATTCCCACCTGGGACCTCTGCAGATATCTCTGGGAAGAATGCTTCTGGACATCCTAAAATTCTTATTCATATACTGCCTCGTGCTGCTAGCATTTGCAAATGGCCTCAACCAACTGTACTTCTACTATGAAGAAACGAAGGGGTTAAGCTGCAAAGGCATACGGTGTGAGAAACAGAATAACGCGTTTTCCACGTAAGTTGGAGAGGCATTTCTCTCGGTAACTTCGGGCAAAGTTAGGAGTATGTGACTTCACAAATTAGAAAAACCCACCACAAGGGTTGCAAAGGAAATAGAGAATTAAAGCTATGAGTAGTATAGGAAGTGGAATTAACATGGCTTTGAATAGAAATATAGACAGACTTCTGACTTAAAGAAAAAAAATACAGAGTACATTTATTTTAAGTTTTAGTATATGGTATTTTCTTTTGAATGACCTCATGAAAAGGAAAGGCTATATATTCTGTTTAAAAACTTGGAACTCAAAAAAGGAATCCTGTGTATTAGTGACACCTTATGAGTATGTGCATGCGATTTGTTGGAAATTCCAAGTGCATTTCCATATTACCATATGGCCCTTCATGTTTCTTTCAATGTTTAGTGCAGGATGCAAAAACACAGGCATGTAAAAATTATTCAAAATGAATACTCGTCTACCCATTATTATTACCTATGTAAAATTTCCTGTAAGCTTGCATGGAATAAGCAGTCTCTGTCAACTCCTAGTGACTTTCAGAAGCAGGATTGATGACAGCCCATGCCCGTGAGAAACTCGTGTGCTGTGCCACCAACTCATAGACTTTTCTGCCTTTCCACTGTGAGAAACAGAAGGCCGGCAGATCAAGAAGCTGGTTAAGATTAAGATTTCCCTGTACACAGCAATCACAGTTGAACACATGCTTGTTTCGTAACTTTAGTAGCCAGACCTTCTTCATGGGCCCTCAAAGAATTAAACACACTGAAAAAGAAACAGCGATTTTCTTACTAGAAGGAAGCAGGCATTTCACATAACCTAAATCACCCGTAGCTAAAACGCTCCAGTTGGTTTAATCCTGCATCTGTTTGTCTTTATCCTGATATTTAAAACTCCGTTTTAATTCACCAACATCTGTCTATTTGCAGAGAGGATTTTAATCGCACCCTTTTAGATATGATACAAACTAGCCGTCATGAGAAAAGAAGCGACCTTCATTCACTGTGTCTCATCTCAGTCATCCTCAGGCCAACTCCTCCCCAGCTCTCTTCTGACCTTGGGCTGCAAGGAGGTGATGAAACCTCCTTCAGCAGCATCCTTGTCTGCTAGGGCCTTACGTGACATCTCAGCTTTGATGGCTGGACTTATTTTCTAGCCAGGTGTGTTTCATCTTGTGAATTGGCCAAAGGTAATGAGGACAAGGGATTCACAATGACCAGATGCCATCACCCTCTGAGCCTCTCAGAATCTTCCTGGATGTTGTCTGGTAGCTGACTGGCTCTGTGGCTTTGTGACAGTCATGTCCCAAGGTCCACCTCTCCTAAACCCTTTGCGGGGTTTTAGCATGTCCCATTACAAGCTAATTGCTGAGACTTCCTGCTGTGTGGGTTGCTGCATCCTTCCCAAGTGCTGTTTTCCTGAGGGAGCTTCTACACAGCACCTACGATGGAGTCACCAACCTCTCTCATCCTTTTTAATTTAATGGAAAGTATCTCATCCACAACCCAGTCCTTCTCACCTGCCTGATTCCTCTGCCAGCAGCAAGGCCACTCTAACACTTTCTTGGTTTATGATACCCTAAAATTTCCAGGCATCCCTTTGTTCCTAATATTGGTTTATTAGTAAATAATTAAAATATCAAACTAAAACATTATGGTTAGAGGTCGATTGTAAATTATCTGATGTAAATGGAGTCAAAACTAAATGTTACATAGTTTAAACTTAAGTTTGGTTTTAGTGTATCTTTACCCATGATTTCTTTCATGACTTGAAAGGCGGTAGATAATTGCATATCTCAGATATTATAGAACTAAATCATTTGACACCCTCCCCCAAAGATCAGATGTTTCATCTAAATTATTTGTTTCCTGCAAATGGCAATTATGTTTTTCTCAATGATATTTAAAGCTAAATAATACAACTAACCCTGAGTATTATTACATAGGCTGCGTTAGGCTTCAGCTTATCCTTAGCTGACTCTGCTTTGCTGTAGCAGATGTCTGTCATGCTAAGAGGGCCATATGGCGTTACTTCGTGTCTCTTGTTATCAGCAGTGGTATCTGCTTTCCTTCATCTTCAGTTTTTCTTCCACAAATACTTTTCACCGTTTTACCACACATCGCTCCAGAGATCACATTCCGAATGACATTAAAATCAATTCAGATGAAGGGCCTAGCGCAACACCTGTATACCGTCTCGGGCCCTTCAACACAGAAGCAAATCCTAAACAGTATTAATTCTGGTACAGTGCCGTTTCTCATTATGTCATTAACTTCCAGCCCCTCCCTCCCAGGCTGTGTCTCCTTCTTTTCATCCAGGTTACACTATATAGACATCTTTCTTTACCTCTCATTCATTCTTCATTTAGCTCCTGCTTCCAAGACTTCACCAAAATCATTGAAGGAAACACACTGTAGAACTCTGATCACTGGTTCTAGTGGATAATTACCATCATACTCACTGTGACTCCTGAAGAAAAATTTCAGGCGGGGACAGCTCACCAGTCTTTTTCCAAACTTTCCCTTCTTCATTCCCAACTCTCCTAGCCAGTGTTATCGTAATCCACCCACACAGTGCAACAAAAGTTGGGGCTTAGCGCTGGGCTTTCCACCCTGCCCCGTTCCACAGGGTGTTTGTTAAACACCCTCCCTCAGCAGTGTTTTCCTGTCAATTACTTCCCTTCCTCCCTGCCCAGGCCCATGTGTACTTCCTCTGGCCACTGAGTTTGCCCTTTCTGTCTACCTGTCTGTCTGTCTGTCTACATCCTTCTTGGGAAAGAGCTTTCTACACCAAGATTAGAGGCTCCAGCATTTAAAGTACCCAAATGACTTCCTGTCTCTCACCAGAAGGTCAGGCAGAAGGTTAAGACCTTCTCAGGCCTTCAGTGATCTGTCCTTTGTCTCTTTTTCTAGTTTCTTTTTTTCCAAATTTCTAATGTTATTTTACTCTTCCTGACAAATCGGCTATGAACCCACAGTATATTATTTTCTTTATCCATTCCATTGCCCCTAATCTTTCCTTCCTACTTCTCAAACTTTTATTTTTCTCAGAAATGCTTTTTCCAGTATATATTTCCTGATGCCTGCTTGCTATGGGCTTTCAGTCAGTATAGACTGTGACTTGGGTCTGCTAAGACTGCATTTTCTACCAGCAAATGAATGTATCTCCCAGCTCCTATCAGTTTTGTAGTTTTCTCATTGACATGAGATAAACGACTAAAAGACCATAAAACGACTGAAAGATAATGTCACTAAAAGACTCCCAAGTATTAGGGACTTAAATAATTCTAGGAAGACATTTAGCTAACTGCCCCTGCAAAGAGACTCTCCTGTGAAGTGGGGGTCATGAGCCTTATGGCATTTCTGATTAAGCAAAGTTCATTTGTGTGCATTGGAGCTGAATTCCTAATGTCCTAGACTGCAAATTAAGGCCATACTTTACATATTTTAATATGGCCATTTTGGATGTAAAACAAAAATAAAATGTTCAATTGGATCTTGGCATGAATGTGTTTGCTCATCATTTTAGTCTCATAGAACAAAAGGAAATCTCAACTTCAGAACAAATTCCTTCTTCACCTACTCCAATTCTCTAACCATAAATATGTAGCCAAGAAGAAACAGGACCATTTAGAAAGTAACAGCTGAAAAATACCTTCAAAGGGGAAGAAATAAGAAGGTTAATTTGAGAATAGCAAACCATGATCCATATAAAGTGGGTCTTCAGTTTAGACATCAACACAGATTTTGTGTCATGTCAGTTAATTAGGTTGTGGAATTACCTTGGGAAATTAATGAGCTTTTCCTTAGAAAGAAAAGAAAGAAATCACTTCTGCTCAACAACACAGCATGGAAACTATCAGCCACATAAAGGCCTTCTGAGATCTGACCCAGCTAATGGTTCCTAAATTTATGGACAGTGTGACTCTCAGTGGATTTGAGAATTGGTAATAATCAAAATATTCCTGGCAGCAGTGGCTTTGAAATATTAACCTACATAAAAGTCCAACAAAGAAACAACTCATTCAGAGATGCCTTAATACCAGGCCCTTAGTTCATCCAAGAAGCAAATATATTTTAACTAGGTAAAAATGTCCTGTAAATTTCACAATTGATTTTTTTCCCACTGAACAAAGGAAAATGAAAAAGAAAATCCTGTACTTGGTTACGAAATGTCATTTTGCATTTCCTATGCTAACTCTTAATTTTTAAATGTCTGTAGATATTTGCTAAATGATTAATGAACAGTCTCTGAAAATTAGCTACTTTAGACAGAAACAAATGGGGACTTTTAACTATAGCAGCCCTTTAATTTGCAATGCTGCTTTTAGTAGAATACTTAAGGAAGCCATAATGAAAAGACATTTGTAATGTCATTGCGTGTGAATATTTTTTGATTTATTATATAATCTGTGCTGTGTTAGCTTTCTTTCCTGTGTGGTACATGCATGTATGTATGTGGGTTCACAAGTGTACATGTGCACTTGGAAGACAGAGGTTGAAGTCTGGTATCTTCCTCCTTAACTCTGCTTCACTGAGGTGGAGTCTCTCACTGAGCCCAAAGCATGCTGATTTAGCGAGCATGGTCACCAGCCCCAGGAATCCTCTGTATCCTCCTAAAAGAGCCAATGTCTGCCCAGCTTTGTGTGGGTGCTAGGGATCTAGACTCCAGTCTCAGCACTCTGAGACTGTTTGCTCTCTGATGCAGTATACTATGTGAAGGTCCAATTACAAATGTAAAAATCTGTAATTTGTTTTCATCCTTCCATAACTAAAAGCAAACCAGAGAAAGCATGACTGACGTTTATCAAATAGAAAGCTTTAGGATTAACTATTCTTCAGAGACTAAGAACAGGAGTCAACACACTTTCTATGAACAGGAACAAAAATTAAATATTTTAGACACTGCGAGTCAATTGTCCTCTGATGCAGTTGATTATTTCTGCCAACATGGCCAGTACAAAACAAACCATAGACAATGCAAAAATAACCAACAGTGCCTGTGTCTCCTGAAGTTTGATTTACAGGTGTTAAGAAAAAAAAACCTTATGAAATTTCCATATGTCACAAATATTATATTGTAATCTCTTTAATTTTATCCAACCATTTGAGAAATTAAAACTATTCTTAACACAGCCATCAAGTTTTTCCAGTGTCTGCCTCCTCCTTTACCCACGTGCTCCACCAAACAAAATGTAGCTTTCGGTGCTCTTTGGATAATAAAGTAAATAGGAAAAATGAGTACAATTTTTGTATCAGTTTGATAAAGATATTTCAAATTATTTTATTAAGTTGATTTTGTAATTTTTTTCCTTAAATTAACAGAATATATATATGTCTATATATAGACATATATATATAGAATATATATTAATAGATTGTATTACTAATTTCATTTTTCATTCCAGGTTATTTGAGACACTACAATCCTTGTTTTGGTCAATATTTGGACTCATCAATTTATATGTTACCAATGTCAAAGCCCAGCACGAGTTCACTGAGTTTGTTGGGGCCACCATGTTTGGGACATATAATGTCATCTCTCTGGTTGTCCTGCTGAACATGTTAATTGCTATGATGAATAATTCTTACCAGCTAATTGCTGTAAGTTGACAGCCTTATTTTTACTTTTAACTCAATACCCTCTCTGCAAAGTGCTGTTTTCAGCTGTGTTCTGTGTTATCATCATAGATAAATAAAGTCTATAATTTGCTATTGATGAGAGAGATCAGAATTGTAAATGGTTTTTGGGCGCTGTATATAAACACTAGTGTAGCATAAATGGCTGTGTATTAATCTATTTTTATATACAGAGTAACATGGAAAATTAAGTGAGCCTATATTGCCAGGGAGCCACTTCCCAGAGACAATTTAGAAAGAAGTAATGCAAGTCTGAGTAACTCATTGGGCTCTGCATCGTCTTTCTTTCTGTGATCTGCTAACGCACCATAAACATGCTCATGCCAGTTTGGAAAGTCAAAAAAAAAAAGTCCCAAAGATAAATCTGGCAAGGGGAAAGCCATAGATGTTCAGTTTCTTAAAGTTTAGAAAAAGTAGGGTCTAGAGAGATGGCTCAGCAGTTAAGAGACTTGCTGCTCTTGTAGAGGTTTCAGGTTTACTTCCCAGCATCTACATGGGGCTAGCAACAATACGTAACTCCAGTCCAAGGGCATCCAATGCCCCTGGATGGCCTCACCTGGCCCCAGGAACACATGTGGTACACAGCCATATAGTAGGCAAAATACCCATACACACAAAATAAAAGTTTTTAAAGTTTAGTAAAAGCAGCAAATATAGAAGAGATCTTGAATTCTCCAGACAAATACGTGGTGCAATGCATGCTATTTAAAATTCTGGCTTGCAAATAACTTAGTATAATTTATTTACTCAAAATTTCACAAATTCTGCCTAAACAGGGTTACTTACATCTGTAATCCCAGCATTTAGAAGGCTGAGATAGGAATGCCATTTTGAATTGTAAGCTAGCCTGAGCTTTGTAGTACGTTCCAGGCCAGCCTAAGCTAAAACATGAATTGAAAGGAACAAAATCACCAGCAAAAAATATCTTACCACCTGTCTGTGATTGAATAAATGCTTTGTTACCTAAGACTTTTATAGAAACACTACAGCAACTAAGATGAAATACTTTATCCACTTGAACCCACAGACTAATTGTCTAAGTCTATGGAGAACAGCGATAGTAACAAAACTCACCACGGCACAAGAAGTCTCACATACGCACACATTAGTACACGACATGATTGCAGGCTGTCCACTTTTTCACATGTAGCAGTAGTCATGCTGTGTCCTTGAATCTATAGCAGAACTTCTGAACTGCTACCGTGATTTTTGTCAAGCAGCTCTCTGAATTTTAGTTCAATTTTCTTTACAGAGGTAAATTTTTCACATCCCTGTCACTGACAAAAAAAGTGTGGAAGACATTAGAATATGACATTTGTGTTACCAGTTCATAGACTTTGTGTAAGAATTCCTCTGGCTTTATTGATCTGGGGATGAGCATCAGAATTTGTGGCTATACAGAACTTCATGTAACATCCTTGAGCCTGAAGTTTAATAATAGATTCCATATATATCCAGAGCAACAGAATAAAACAAACAAACCAGAAACCCATGACCACCAAGCCTGGTATTTTAGGTCCTGTGAAACATTAGAGGCCCCAGTTTTGACCAGAGAAAAACATTGCTCTAGAGCAGTGTGACACTTTCTCTTTTTTGTTTGTTTGTTTTGTGGATTTTGTTTTTCTCAGCAGATTTTCTCAAATCTCCATTTTTATTTAGCCCAGTAGCAGAAGTTGTCGTCAGACTGTCAGGCATCAGAACAGAATGAGTGGCCCCTCAGTGTCCTGTGAAGGAAGTTCCTTGGAATATTTACATGTCAAAAATCTAAGTCTCCTGCCTCCCAAAATTGCAGAACTGAGTCTATGCAGTCTTTTAGTTCCTGCTACCCAATTTCAGAGCCATAGAGTAAATCACAGAAATGTAGGGAAGTTAACAGTTACTGAGCTGAATCAATAAAAAGCCATAACTAAAGCCTTCTCATACTTTACATCAATCACAGATTTCTTGTTTAATCTATGGTATGTCAGTCATATATTTGATTTATTAAAAGTCCTTTGTCTCAAAACATAGTAGGAACAAAAGAAATTAGTAAATAATTCCAATAGTGAGAAGAAGAGTAGAGAATATGGTAAATATACCTCCACTGTCCCAGGGTTCCCTGGGGTGTATAATTTAACTGAGCAATGGTTTATGAGGCGTGCGGTCTCAAGATTGTGCTGGACTAGCAGATGGTATTTGGGTTACAAATATCATACAAATGATTAATAGCTCTTGTACAGTTGCACCAAGATTCAGTGCCATGATGGGGGTGCTATCCTGCATTGTGTGCTGGTAGGATGTCTCTGTAGATTTGATCTGTTGTCTGAAGGTGAGCAAGAATTATCCATGTGGAAACATATCCATTAAGACATGCCCTGCAGCCCCAAAGGCTCAGCTGTGCCCATCCATGCAGGTGGCATCACATAAGCAGTGTGTAAGGCCCGGGCTAAGATGCAAAGCCATGCCTCTGGCTAGCACCTAATGAAACTAAGCCGTGCTGTCTTCAGGGCCAGAACTGCAACCTTCAAGTCAGAACTAATCACCACAGTCTCTTTAGCATACAACTGTAGACCTCTGTTTCCCTGTAGAAGGAAGGATGAACAGAGCGACAGCGACATGAGTCCTTACAGAGTAAACTGTCATCTCTGGGAGTTAGCAGTGTTCTTATAAGCCGTATAATTGATGTTCCAAGAACAACGCAGTACCAGGTTCAGGCTCTGACTGTGAGGTTTATCTTACATTGTTAATTAGGGAACCTGTCTGCATTGTCATGTTCTCTCATTCAGGACCATGCAGACATAGAATGGAAATTTGCTCGAACAAAGCTTTGGATGAGCTACTTTGAGGAAGGAGGCACCCTGCCCACGCCTTTCAATGTCATCCCAAGCCCCAAGTCCCTGTGGTACCTGGTCAAGTGGATATGGACACACCTGTGTAAGAAAAAGATGAGAAGAAAGCCAGAAAGCTTTGGAACAATTGGGGTAAGGACACATCCTGTTAATATTACATTGTCAGTCGTGTATTTGAGTAGAGTTGTTTCTTTACTGAATACGGGTAGATTTTATGATGTTCTGTTCTTACTGATTACACACTGGAGTTTAACTGCACATCACTCATGTTTAAGGCCCCATCAGAGTAGCTAGAACTCTTCACAAGCCCATTACCTAAATAAAAGACATCACTCATGTCTTAATGGTATCCACTCTCTTCAAAGAGGCCTCCTTCGGGTAGCCTAGGCTTGGGGACACAGCCCTCTCTTCTTCGCACCTTTGATTCTAACTTGTCTGCAGTTGCAATAGCGAGTTACCTGTGGCATAGCCAATGCCTGTCTCTTTCTCTCTCTGAGCTCTAGAGTTCATTAGGGAAGATGCATGCTTTACTGTCTTCAGTCCTGGTGTCTAGTGTTAGATCCGCCATTTAGGAGGATATTGGCTATTGCTTTGTTGAATACAGCTTTTATTTTGCTGAGATCTGTTCCCTCCAGTCCTACTGCTCTAGGACTTTTATCAAAGGCATAATCTGCATCTATTGAAATGATCATGTGAAAATTTTAAGACATTTATTTGATTTATCACATTAATTGACTTACATATGCTCAGCCATTCCTATATATCCAGGATAAAGACAACATGATCACGGTGGATGATCTTCAATAGATGTCTGAATTTCGCATACAATATTTTTTGAAAAATTTTACGTCTGTGTTCATCAGGCATATTGGCCTGTACTTTTCTTTCTTAGTCTTTACCTCATTTTGGTATTAGAATAATACAGACTTCATATAAGAAGTTAGGAAGTATGGTTTCTGTTTTACTTTTTAGAAGATTTAAGAATTATCTGTTGCAGATCTTCCTTGGAAGTCTGGTAGAATTCTGTTGTGAATCCATCTGGGCCTGGGCTCTTTTTATCTGGAAGGCTTTTTGTTAGTGTTCTGACCTCTTTATTTGTTGTGGGTCTATTTTAGTTGAATATGTCTTCTTGGTTTAGCTTTGGTGGTTTGAGTAACCTAGAAATGTATCCTTTTTAGTGTTCTAACTTTCTTTAAAACATAGTTTTAAAAAAACATAACAAGATAATTAAAAACAAATTGGAACTAATCAAACAAACAAACAAACAAAAAAGGAAAAGAGCCCAAGAGAAGGCACAAGGCACTGAGGTCCACTTCATTCACGCACTCAGGAATCCCATAAAAACACAAAACTGGAAGCTATAGTATTTACGCGTAAGAACTGTTGCAGACAAATGTTGTCTCTGCGCATGCTGCCTCAGTCTCTGTGGTTTCAAATGAGCTTTGAGCATGTTGATTTAGAGGACCTTGGTTTCTTGGTGACCTCTGGCTCTCACACTGTTTCTGCCTCCTCTTTCTCAGAGTTCCCTGAGCCCTGAGGGGAGAGATTTTATGGAGACATCCTGTTTAGGGCTGAGTATTCCAAGGTTTCTCACTCTGCATAATATCTGGCTGTTAGTCTCTGTACTTGTTCCAATCTGCTGCACGAGAGAGCTTCTCTGAAAATGGCTGAGCAAATCACTGATCTATGAGTATACAGAATGTCATTAGGAGTCATTTATTGATACTTTAAAAAAATAGTAGTATTTTGTTTTACCCCATAGTCTCGGGTTCTTGATCACCCGAGCAGTGTAGGCTATGGATTCTGTATCATGAAGTAAGCTTTAAGTCAAACCAGATACTGATTGGTTATTATGATGAGTTTTGTTCCACCACTGCCCTAGCATATCTTGTAGTCAGGACACCATTGTAGATCAAAGTTTTGTGGCTGGCTCTGTGTTTACATTTCTCTTTTGGTAGCATGCAGAATATTCTCCTGTCCTAATGACACTAGAATGTAGTCGAACAGACTCTGTGTAGGCACCAGCTAGATTTCTCCATGTTCAGCGAATTGTGTAGGTGTTGTCTTCAGCAATGGGGCTTTGAAGTCAGTTTGTGGAGAACAATCTATAGTCTTGGCAACAGCCTGGGTTATTTAGGGTTTCCATGGGACCCCTTTGACCAACTTGATTAAACCAACTTTGGTACTGGGAGTGTCATTTGGTAACAAGCTACAGCCAGTTGGGGCTCTTTATCCCCCAATATTTGGTGATTTTATTTAGAGTGACTGCATTAATTTTCTATTGTATTTGATTTTTGTACAACCCCTCCAATGGCACTAATGGCACTTAATTTTAGCTGTCTCATACTGTATTTACTCCTCTCCCCACTTATCCTCCCATTCCAGCCCCCGACCCATCCATAACTATTCTAGTTCCCTTTCCTACTGAGATCTATCTGTCCCCCATCGTTCCTTTCTCTATACCCAACACCTGTGCTTCTAAGAATTATAGTTTGGTTATCATTGATTTAATAGCTAATATCAATATATAAATGAATACATGCCATATTTGTCTTTCTGGGTCTGAGTTACCTCACTCAGGGTAATTTTTCCTAGGTCTGTGCATTTAACTATGAAATGTCGTGATTTCTTATTGTTAGTGACTGAGTAATAATGGAGTATAGGTTTTAAAAATATTCACTTAGCCCAGCAGTGGTGGTGCATGCCTTTAATCTCAGCACTTGGCAGGCAGAGGCAGGTGGATATCTGTGAGTTCGAGGCCAGCCTGGTCTACAGACTGAGTTCCAGGACAGCCGGGGTTACAACAGAGAAACCCTGTCTTGAAAAACCAAAAAACAAACAAGCAAGAAAAAATATAAATAAGTAAATAAAGTATTCATTTAATAATATTCTGAATTTCTCCACTGTCTGTTATAGTGCTTCCTTGTTCATCTTTTTCCTTTGGTTACTTGGGCCAAGTCTATTAGTCTTTTTTAACAAATCTCAAAGAACCAGCTCTTTAAAAATAACAACAGTTCAGAAGCAAAACAATACAAAGGATCAATAAATCTATTTATAAATCTATACATCGATTAATTTCTGCTTTGATTTTTAATATTTCTTCCCATCTACTGGATTTGAGTTTGGTATATTCTTGTCTTTCTAAATTCTTGCATTTCACTATTAAGCATTTTGTTTATGCTCTTCCTGTTTTTCTTAGAGCTAAAAATTTCCCTCTTAGGACTGCTTTCAATGTGTCTCAGAGGTCTTGCTGTGTTTTCATTTCGCTTTTATGTCTTCTTTGTCCCATGTGCCATTTAGTAACCATTTAGTTGTTCATCTCCATGCGCTGGTATACTTACTAGGAATTTATTTACTATTGATTTTGAGCTTCCTTGCATTATGGTCAGAGAGGATTCATGGAATGATTTTAACTTTTCTAAAATTTTTAATATTTGTTTTGTGTCTCGGGATGTGGTCTAATTTAGAGACGCTTTCATGGTCTGCAGAGTAAAATTTGTATTCTGTGGTGTTTGGGAGAAATATTCTGTAGATACTAGATACCTGTTAAATCCTTGTGATGTATAATATAATTTAATTCTGAGTTTCTTTATTTGTCTTTTGTTAAGAACGTCCTGTCCATTGGGAAAAGTAGAGTACTGAAATCTACCTACTATTACTGAGTTGGGGGTTTATCTGTATTGTCAAGTCCAGTAATTTTTTTTTTTTATGAAATTGGGTGCACCAGCACTTGGTGCATATTGGTTAAGAATTGTAATGTCATCTCGAGTAATCATTCACTTGTTTGGAATGAATGGCCTTCTTTATTTCTTAAAATCTGATATATGTATATATTTCAAATATTAGGATAACAACACCTGTTTGATTTCTGATTCCATTTCCTTGGAATACTGTGTCTGTCCTTTCATGCTAATGTTAATATGTTCATGTTCAAAGACAAAATGAGTTTCTTGTAAGCAACAGAAAGATGGACTTGATGATGATTATGATGAAGAAGAAGATGATGATATCTGTATGTGTATACAGTTGAATTCATGTGCCTACAAATTCCAGAGGTATCAGATCTCCTGGACTTGGGATTATGCAGAGTTGTGAGCTACTTGACTGACATGGATGCTGGGAACCAAACTCTTGTCCTCTGGAAAAACAGCAAGTGCTCTTAACTGCTTAGCCATCTCACCAATTCCAGATTTTGTTTCTTAATCCATTCTGTTAATTTGTGTTTTTGATTCTGAAATTGAGGCCATGATTATTAAAAGTTATTATTGAAAGATGTGAATTGATGGCAGTCATTTTCAGTTTTTTGCTGTTTGTGTTCTAAGTTCTATTTTGTGTTTCAGTGCTTGTGCCTTCACTTGCTTTCTTTCTATAATCTCTTGGCTGTATTTATTCTTCTCTTCAGTTCAAGATATTGTCACGAGGGTTCTCTATAGGACTGGCTTGGTGGACTTGGATTTTTTTTTGTCTGTTATGTTCTAGGAAGCTATTTTTTCTCTTTCAACTATGGCAGGTAAGTTTTCCAGGCACAACAGTCTGGGCTGACATCTGTGGTCGTTTAGAACTTGAAGTACACTGCTCCAAATTATTCTGGCTTTTAAAGTTTCTGTTGAGAAATTAGCTGTTATTCTGATGGATCTTCCTTTATATGACTTACAATTTTTTTCTTTCACCTTTCAACAGTTTCTCTTTATTATGTATATTTAATGTTTAAGCAATAATTATGCCATGAGAAGTTTCTTTTTTTTCTGATCTTTTCTACTTTGTGTTCTGTATGCTTCTTTTGTGTCTCTTTGCATAGGTACGTCTTTCTTTGATCTTTTTGAAGATCTTGTTTATGTTATTAACCCATGGTTTCTCTCTTTCGTCTATACCTATAATTAGAAGATTTTATCTTTTCATGACATCCCAAATTTTATACATGTTTCTTTTATGTATTCTTAAATCTATTTCATAGTCTATGGTTGAGTGGTCCAATTCTTCTACTTTTTCTTCAGGTCCTATTTTAGTCAGTGTTCTGTTGCCATGAAGAGACACCAGGACCACAGCAACTTGTATAAAGGACAGCATTTAATTGTGGCTTGCTTATAGTTCAGAGGTTTAGTCCATTGCTATTATTACAGGAAGCACAGAGGCATGAAGGCAGACATGATGCTGGAGAGGGAGCCAAGAGTTCCCCATCTGGATTGGCAGGCAGCCAGAAGACAGAGAAAGACACTATGCCTTTTGAAACCCCAAAGCCCACCCCTAGTGACACACTTCCTTCTACAAGGCCACACCTACCCCAACAAGGACATACCTTTTAATCTCTATCAAGCAGCAGTTATCCCTAATAACCAAGCGTTCAAATTTATGAGCCTATGAGGGTCATTCCTACTCAAACCACACATCCCACTCCCTGCCCCCATAGGCTTGCAGCCATATCATAATGCAAAATGCATTCAGTCCAGCTTCAAAAGTCCCCAGAGTCTATCACAGTCTCCACACTGCTTAAAAGTCCAAAGTCTCTTCTGAGACTCAAGGCAAGCTCTTACCTGTAAACCCAGCAAAATCCAAAGAAAAAACCAGATCAAATACTTCCACCATACAGAGTCATAGACTATACATTACTGTACCAAAAGAGAGGAAAGGGAATATAGCGAGGAAATACTGGACCAAAGCAAGACCAAAAACCAGCAGGGCAAACTCCAAACTGAGATTCACTCTGAATCTCTCTGCCTGATGTCAAAGCACTCTTCAGATCTTTCACTGCTTTCAGCTTTGTTGACTGCAACACGCTTCTCTCTTGAACTGGTTCCATTCCCTGTTAGCAGCTCTCCTCGGCAGGTATCCCATGGCTCTGGCATCTCCAACATCTTGGGGTCCCCAAGGTAATTCAGACTTCACCTTCATAGCTTCACTCAGTGGCCTCCCTAGGCCTCCATGCATGGACATGCCTGATACATGCCCAGCCTCAGCAGCTTTCCTGAATCATAGAGGGAGATTCCATAACCCCTTTCTTATATTCAAAGCTGCCAAGATCTTCTGCTTTCTGGGCTGGAACTTGACCCCCTTGTTCAAATACATTTCCATCAGCTTTCTGTTTTGATGGTTTCTTTGCTGCTTAAGCTTATCTTTAATTCCTTTTCACAAATTGGAATCTTAGGTACGTAGGGTCTTGGCCTGAAGTCACCACTTCCATTATTTCATTTGGCATCATGCTTTTGTTTAAATGTTTTATCTCCTTGCATACTGGACTTACCTTCATTACACTTCCTGGTGTTCCTTTTCTACTCAAACTGTACATTTTGTGTTTTTCCTTGCTCAGTGTGCTCTTTTTCATTATAGATCTGCATAAAACTGGCCACTACTAACTCCATGGTAAAGTCAGTACTAGGATGTCTTGAAATCCCCTCTGCGAAGGCCATTAACCCAAAACTCTTCAAGTTAGCCTCTGGAAGACTTGGAACTCGCAGACATCCACCTGCATTTGCCTGGGATTAAAGGAATGGACCACCACACCTGACCAAATTTCTAAAAGTCCTTTAAATGCATATTTGAGTGGAAAAAAAGGAAATAATAATAAATGTAATTTTAGTACATTGCCTCACACAGAAGTGTTTTGATTTTGAAAAAGGAAAGTCCACTTATGGAAACATGTCTTTCATATTTCAGTTTTAGGCAAAGCATAGGAAGTCTCGGGTCTTAAGGGGACAGGAAACTTGTTATAATCTACCTTACTCTCCTCTAATGCCACGTTCTCCTGTTCTGTTCACACGATGTCTGCAGGATCACTCTCAGAACTGTCTCCCACTCCCTTGATTGACAGTCTTTAGTCTGTGTCACCTCCAGTTCTTAGATTCAAGAAGGGTCTTGAGATTCATTTGGGCTTCTCCCACCTGAGCACTGAGGAGCACAGCCTGGTTTTGCTTCTGAAGTAAAAAAAAGCCTAGTTCACTCAAGATGCATGGCCACAGATGCGTGACCACAGATCCAAGACCACACATACATGGCCACACATGCATAGCCACAGACACATGGCTGCAGATGCATGCTTGACCACACATGCACGGCCATAGATATATGGCCACAGATACATGACCACAGATGCATGCACGGCCACACATGCATGGCTGCAGATGCCTGGCCACAGATGCAATTCAGTTTCCTATTAAAGGAACAACTTCCGTTTTTCAGAATGAGACCTTACAGAGTTTTCTTGACGACAGATTACTGTTCTCAAAACAAAATTCTTCTGATGACTCTATTTTTAAATTCACATCTTTGGCTCCTATCTGATGCACAGCGAGTTAATTTAAGCGAATTGACCACAAACCATTCATCTTTTCCCTTGCAATATACGCTTTTCTAACCTTTGATTGTGCATGTTTTAGTGATTTGAGAATTTATGCCAAACCAAATATCCTGAGTCATGCCTGCCTCCTCCACTCTCTCTGTAGCACCAAATCAGCTCTTCGTTTTCCCCTCCAGGGTCTTGAGTAAGTTTTTTTCCTATCCAACTCAACCCTGTTGGAATTTATTCTTTTTCTATTTTCTAAAGACATAACACGGACCCATGTGATGGGAGGAGAGAACCAACTCCTAAAAGTTGTCCTCTGACCTCCACACCCCTGCCATGGCTTGTGTGTCTGCACACTTACATACACACACAAAGTAAGTGCATGTAATTTAATTTTTTAAAACGACAGTTGTGAGCAGGGCAGCAGTGGTAGCACACGCCTTTAATCCCAGCACTCAGGTGGCAGAGGCAGGCGGATCTCTGTTGAGTTCGAGGCCAGCCTGGTCTACAGAGTGAGTTCCAGGACAGCCAGAGTTACAACAGAGAAACCCTGTCTCAAAAAACAAACAAAAACAAAACAAAAAAAAAATGACAACAACAAAAAGACAATTGTGAAACTGTAGTAAACTTTAATGAGGAAAAAATCTGTGAGGTCACTCTTCCTGGCTAGCCTCTGTGACAGGTCATTGTATAGACCCTTGATGGTAAAGGGGTACTCACATACACATATTCATTATGACAATGCCACACCAGAAAACCAGTGACAAGAACTTTGTAAAACCAAATCAAATCTTAAAATATGTTCACATCACCCATCAAAGTGAACTTAGAGATCATCTAATTTAACCATTTTCTTCAAAAAGGAACTTGTTTACTTTATTCAGTTTCTCAGGATCCCTTAGGGACAGAGCTTCTTAGGGGCAGAGGGGGGGCAAATAGGTCCTTTGTTTCTCAGTGTACTTGGCTCCCCATCACCCTCCCTCACTCCCTGAAAAGTCTGAGGAGTATGTAGCTGTGTTTTCCATGCTCTATGCTCAGCTTTAGATTTTTCTCTGAAGGCTTTGGAGATCTTGGGTGACTACATCTCAAAGCCCTTGTTTGAACAAGCTGCCTTACATTCTGTCTGTTCTGACAGACAGTGTGTGTACATTTATGCTTTTGAAACAGAAACTTGAAAATTCAGCCAGAGGTGACTGTATTTCTCAAGGCATCCTCTCTAGCTTTCCTACTCTGGTTCACTTAGAGATTTTTGTCACCCTTAAGCTCTATGAATTCACACTGCTGGTCAGTCACTGCACATTCTCTGAAAGAGCCCAGGACCATGGCTCTTCTTCTGGGTGTGGCCTGGGCACTCTCCAGAAGCCCATTATTCTAATCTCATCTTGTTGTTCATGCTTCCTGGAAATAGTGATTCAATAGCCCTGAAAGCTCATTAGCTCATGCTTGTCTTAACCTGACTTCCTCTGATGGTGATTGATTTTTTTTTAAGGTAAATCAGCTTTTCACTTGACTGTTTTATGCAGGAAAATGCAAATGAAGTAGAAATGTTTTATTGTTGAGCAAAATATTTAGGATGGAAGTAAACCCATTATTGACAGATGGCTTTTCCCTAGGTAGTCATGAAAATCCCACTGAAGGGCCAATTTCTGAGTGCATACTAACCAAATAATAACATCGAAAATCATGAGTTAAAGAATTTTTTTTTATTTTAATGTCTATGAATTCTTGGAGGTCAGAAGAAGGTGTTGGATCTCCTGGAATAGAGTTACAGATGGCTTTGAGTAGCCATGTTCATGATGGGACCCACATGTGGGTCATCTGCAAGAGCAGCCAGTGATTTTTAGCTGCTGATCCATCCTCCAGCCCCTTATCAAATTTTTTGCCCATGCTTTCAATGGTACTAAAGTTTTAGCTTATGGCAGAATCACCCAGAATTATTTTCAGAGCGAAACCTTAATGAGAAGTCCCTATTCAAAGAAAGCATTAGGATCTATCTCAGCTTTATAAACCAAAAGCCAACCTCCCAACCTATTGCTGGAAAGGTTCAAATACACTTAATTAAAGTCCAAAGAAGCTAAGGCAATGCCTTCCCCAAAGTATTTAATTAAAGTGAAACATCCTGAATGCCACAGACCAGGTGGGTTTCTAACTGGAATGCTGTAGTTAATAGGGCAACATACTAGCTCCTCAAACTGCCAGATCTTTGGTAAAAATCACAGTACTTCTTGAGTTTTATATTTTCTGCTGCATGATTTCCCCTTTAGTGCAGTGTAAAACATGAAGTATTGTCTCAGGGTCATTGAGTGTCACCCAGCCCTGGGATGTAAATAACCTATTAAAGACTAAGCAGTTGCCATGGAAATCCAATTAATTAAGTCAGTGCAACAGAATTAGAACCTGTGTATTTACCCCACCTAGCATTTGTAAAAGAAGAAAGCCAGTATCCCATGCCTGCTCTTCATCTTCAGTGGTAATTTGTCAAAGCATACAGTTCAACCTTCACCACTCTCAACAGGCTTAACAGAAAGGATAGCAACCATCCAAGAAAGCCTTGGCTCCCCTGGGTTACTGGTGTAAGCTTTGCTGGGAGGGATTTTTTTTTTTATTCAACTTACTTTTTCAAATGGGAGGTGGTGTAGGAAGTGCTAACTCTTGGAATTTCAGGAAAGAGGTCCTGATTACCTGATGTGGCAATATGATATCCAGGAATCCTGTATCTTTATTTTTCTACACTTAGAAAGTATGTTTATGAAGAAGAATTCACAACTGTCAGCTGTAATCATGAAAAGGTGTCTTAGAGAGGACACTAAGTAAATCCATCTCAGAAGAAAACTGCAGTTCCTGGAGCAAAGATCCTGTCCTGCACTGGCTCTTTGCCATTCATGGCTCTGGAGGAGTACACCACAGGTTGCATCCTTAACGGGATTCACTGAGCAGAGGAAAAACTAAACAGCATAATTCATGGGCTAGAATCTCAGGCAGAAACCAGAGTGGAAATGAAAGAAAATGACCCTGAACATTGCCTGCAGGGAATCAGATCTTTGCAGAGAGCCTGACATTCCACATAGTAGACCTGGAAAGAATAGAAGCTACAAAGCCAGCAATTGTCATAGTGCATTCCTCAGAGCCCCTCTCCTGCTGCAAACCTCTCAGCTTGAGAGAGCCTGGTGTAGCTGTTGAAACCCTCAACTTCCTTTGTCGCGGTCAAAGCTTCTTACCACTTCAGGTTTTTGTTGTTGTTGGTGGTGGTGGTGGCTTTTATTTTATTGTTCTTTCTGTTAGTTCTATGATTCAAATACCAGGGTCAAGATGAACACATCAGGTGGAGCCTGCAATACATGGTTTATGCTGATATGACATGCATGCATGCCTTCATTCTGCCAAGGGACATTCTGCATG
Source organism: Cricetomys ansorgei (assembly GCA_026225945.1). NCBI lineage: Eukaryota > Metazoa > Chordata > Mammalia > Rodentia > Nesomyidae > Cricetomys > Cricetomys ansorgei. The sequence goes on from JAMJFZ010001133.1 coordinate 12,642,826, forward strand.
CAAGCTGGCTCCATATGGTATAACTGGCAATGTGAACGACAACATCACGTACCAAAATACACTCCCTAGACTCATGCTAAACAAAGTCCTCAATCTTGGTCCATTTTCCTGTCAGGCAGAATTGACAGCCAATCTAATTAAAAATAAAATCTACAAAAGGCAACTCTTGACTCTCTAAAAGCTTCATAGAAACCTTAGTGCTTTTAAATTATTCACTTAGTGCTTTTAAATTAAATACCCCTGATTACATCATTGTTATAAACACACCTCAGTCAATTCTAGTTTTGGTCTGTTCCAGTGACAATTATGATGCAATCCCTCCCCCGAAGATAACACAAGTCCCTTGAAACTTAGCCTATCTCTACCCAATAAAAAGATTATAAATATCCCAAGTATCATCGATGGTAGGTCTGCTAAATGACATTTAATGATATCACAAATGATAACAATTCACTATGTATGTTGCAAAGGGTATATATGAGTTCAACTACCCTGTTCTCCTTACCTCCAATTTTTAAGTTAGAAACCCTAAGTGCCTAGCACCGTGGAATGTAAACTTACTATAGCTTTATGTAGGTACTTTGTCAGAGGCCAGCCATGTGCAGACAGACATTGTGAGAAGCTGGACATAGAGATCTTGAGGAATGCAGGTTCCTGACCAAGAGCACCAAGGATCTGTGGCCACAGCCAAAAGCTACAAAGTTCTTTCCTGCCTGATACCAGACAACTATCAAAGAAGTCACACTTCTGTCCCATGACACTTGGTTAATTAAAAATCCAGGTGCTAAGACCCACTGACTGCACTGTACCACTGAAGCTTCTCATGAAGAACCCAGACTAACTTGCCCAATCATTTTTCTCTAGCTCTCTAGTACCAGGCAGATTTATTCACCTTATTCCAATTTCCAGGAATACCTGTATCTCTCAACCTGCCAGAATCATGATGCCTCATGTTCGGCCCGAAACCTCCTTCTGGTCACTGAATGTCCCTTCTGTATGATATTTCCTCTTCCTACCCACTGCTCACAGGACACTTAGTCTTGACCCCCTCATTTAATGATGTATCTCTCATCACCTATGTCTCACTCACTTCTGCTATCACCTTACAGACTACAAGCCATTAAAGTGTGTTTTGTCCAACTTAGGCTTCTTGCCCTTGAAATAATACTGCATATAGGAGCATGTAGTCACCTAATAAATGTATTTTAAGTTGGTCGCACAAGCAAATAGCTACTATGTAGAAACAAAGGAAAACTCACGGAGGCTGTAGCAGATATTCAGTGTTGTGCGGAGATATTCATACAGATCCTGTACTCACAAAAAAGATGACTGACTTCTAAGCTTGGCCAGCTTTTCCCTCAGTGTAGCACTTAAAAGCCAATTTCCCATTCCCATCTCTTTTTCACTTCCAGGGTAGAGACATCTCATGATCCAGCTGAACAAGGTAGTTTGACAAGCACGAAATACTGTAAAAGTCCTGCAAAGAGAAGGCAAATGCTTCCAAATTATGTTTCCTCAGAAGTAATCTAGAGATTGGTCAATTTATGAAATCTGTGGATTCCATAATATTTTTCACCTGTGTCAATCATATTAATTAAACAGTGAAGAAATGGAAAGATGAAGGAAGCTAACCCCAGGGGCAGATGCTCTGAATCAAATACCATATTTAATATTCTAAATTCCCTAATGAGTTTATTTTCACTGTGCAACTTTAAAGTCCCTCTGAGGTACAGTTTCATATCCACATCTAACCTACCTCCACAACCTTACTATTTCGCCACACCGCCCACTTCAAATGCAGACAACAGGGACAGGCAGGCAAAAGTGCAGACTAGAGCAGGGATCCAAGCCAAGACACTAGAGGAAGGAGAGACGAGATGTGCAGCCTCCGTGTGCAGCCTCTGTGTGCAGCATTTGGTGAGTGTGTCACATCCAGATTGATTCTTGATTTTAGGAAGGTGGTTAACTTCGCCTCTAGCAGGAATGTTGACATTAAACAGCCGATATAACATTACAAGACTAAAACATATTATGGAATTACCAAGGAGATGGGAAAAATAATCAGCTGGTAAAAAAATGAACCTCCTTAAGTTAGCCTTAAACCTAACCTGTGGAATTTAACTCCCCAGTTAGCTGAGTAACTTTTCCTATGTCCTTCCCTTTTTTTCTGACAAGCTCTTTTTATTATTATTTTTCCCAAATTTCAACTTTAAAATTCACTTTAAACTATGCTCTCTATTTCTTTTCACATTTGAACTTTAAAATGTTTACTATAGATATTAGGAAAGGTTCTTGAACCCCAAAGAAACTGTGCCCATTTTAATATCTAAATGAGTCATAATATTTTTGCTTATCACTCATAACTCTGATTTTCTCAAACTTAATCTTAGTTTTGTGCTCAATAGCCATGACCTCAGAGTTCTTTTGAAATTATCTTACTGAATTTAAAAAGATTACAAACTCAAACCAATGACGGTGAAATTGGCGTACAATGCATTTTAGTGCATTTCTTCATTTTAAGCCACTCCACGGAGAAGGGCACTGCTTCCTGCTGGAAGTGGTTTTTCTTTTGGACTTTATCTTGAGTTTTGTCTCAACAGGAGGCAGACACCACCCCCATCTGGTGGCCCAGCCATAAAACGCCCTTACTACACGCCTCAAGACTGTCCAATCTTCTAGTTTTTAGGCAAATGCCTTAATCATAGAGAGAACTCATTTCCAGTGTATGTAGTGAACACTGTTTTTAGTAATTAGTGGCTTTAGGAATCAAAGATGCGCCCCCACTCCTGTAAATCACTGCTTGTCTTGAAACAGAGCAGTGCTTAGGGCTAGTAGAATAGAATTTTGACTTTGGAAATATATATTTTTAATGATAATTTTATATACATGCAAAGCTCTTTCTAAAATTCTAGTTTATCAGCCTATGATTAAACATTTATTAAGGAACAAGATCAAAAGCCTTATTAGAAACCAAGAACTATGATTCCTCTTGCTTCTCAAAATATACCAAATTAATTCCTTTATCACACAAATGATTCTATTTAAATTGATTTTTCCAGTGTCCTTCCTTAAGAATCAATGCTACTGCTTATTACAATACATTATGTGGGGTAACAACACACAGGTTCTTGATAATGCTTTTAGGATACTTGTGAAAGATGAGAAACATAAAGTATTAGTCTCATTTGCCATTTAATTCAGTTCTTAATGGACTTTTTCCACCATCAACTACTTTTTGTCCGTTCTGTACTAAAAAAAAATCGATATTACTCGCACACCCAGCTCTCTGCTCCTGAAACATCTCGGCCTCTGTAAAATGGTAGCAGGGTTGGAAGTGTGGTGGGTGTAACTCAGTGGTAGAGGGCTCTCTGGGAGGATTCTGCCATGCAGTGTCTTCCCCGAGTTCCATGTCCAAAACCTCACACTGAAAGGTAGCTGAAAGCCACTTTCACCACCTTAAAAATCCTACGTTTAACTAGCAGTGTGGCTGAATAGTTCGTTATTCATTGATTTTATTAAATCTCATCTGACTAGAACAGGCAACCCTTCAATAGCCATATGATTGTAAATGTTGCAAGTTCACTGACTTCCGAGGTTTCTGATTGTGTATCACCACCTACCACGACTGATTTCTGCATTCTTTTGTATTGATATCTATGAGAAAACATTAACGACATTTTCTATTTCCTTCCTGGTTATTTGCCGTCTCTGCCTTGCAGTGTTTCCAGGCATGTAGGGTGTGTATCCAGTATGATTAGCTAATTCTCCCCATGGCCTGCCACCTATTCCAGAGCCACGCTTTACCACTGTTCATTTACTGTTCTAAGAGCCCTGTAGGTTATAGACGTGTGCTTCTTTTCACTTTTTCTTCACCAGTTCTTTGGCTGGGTCTGAAGCCCATCTACAGCTATGGCTCATTGCACCCTACTTCGGTGACAAAAGACAAGAAGACCAGCTTTGACGACAAAAGCAGTATTTTTTAGGATAATAATATACCTATATAACCACCCAGGAATGTCCTTTCTTTTTCAGCGTCGTGCTGCTGATAACTTGAGAAGACACCACCAATATCAAGTAAGTGACGCTTGTATTCTATCCTGAAATTACCATTAAAATGAAATGCAGACCAGACCCGGGGCAGAAAGGGAACCCCTGCACTGAATGTCAATCCTGTTGTTCAGGAGGTGATGAGGAACCTGGTGAAGCGGTACGTGGCGGCCATGATCAGAGAGGCAAAGACCGAGGAAGGCCTTACAGAGGAGAACGTTAAGGTAATGTGGAGGCAGCCTTTCAACCAGAGTTGCATACTTAACCTTTTGTGCCTTACATCCTGTGTTTTAAATTAAACTTCCATGGAATTTATGGAGAGGACAGACAGACAAACAGGAAGACAACAACAAATAGACAAATTTCTCCATTTGCTTTGAAACGTATGTAACCCAAACTGTCAAGGGAGCTTGACTTAGTGGCAAGGAAAATCCTAGCCTCTGGTAGCATTCTGACCCATGACCCCTGCTCTCCCAAGTGGACCACCCGTTTGTATGTCCGCCTGATTTCTAAATCGGAGGCATTTAATAGCCAACCCACTAACAGCCACACATACTTCCTAAGTCTCTGCAGCTCTGGAGGATTTAAAGTTTGCTTTAATTGCAACTTATAAGCTTACTGTTTGTACTTGATTTTCTATTTTTAAAGTTATGTCAGCGGTAACAAGTGAATGTGGGAAAACTATGTTTAAAATTAAATACAAATTAATTTTTCTCATTCTACAAGACTGTTTAGAAATTTTGGAGGAATGCGTTAAGGTTAATAAGATTTTACAGACTAACTCAACAGATGAAAGCATAAGAGACCTTCATAGAAACAGCAGCTAGGCATCCAGTTAGGTAAGCAAGTAAAGACTGCCAAACTTACAGCACACAGTCAATTAACTAAATTACAAAATCTTTTTCTGCCATTGTAAATCTCAATTATGAGGCTAAATGATTCTCTTTGGCCTAGAAGACAGTGTTGGGAGAGGTCATCAAGAAGGCTGAGAAAGAGGTTTCCTAAATAAGAAAAATGTAAGGAACTATAGGCCTCGTGTGAGTCAGACCCAGGACTTAGGGACACAGTGGTTGGCATGAGACCCTCCCTAAGGTACTGAGCAGTTGAGAGTTTGTTGGAAGGGTAGAGTCCATGTTATTTTGCTTTGGACATCCTTTATTTAGAAAAGTGTACTGTACTAGGACATGTGAATCCAAGAGCATGAAGTGACTTGACAGTTAGATGCAGATTCCCAAGAAGAAATATGTGAAACACCATCTCAAGGAAAATAATAATTAATAATAATAATAATAATAATAAACTGTACATTCGAGAGTACAGTTGAGAGTACAATCATTTCTATTTCTTTGCATATCACCCTTAGAAGATTTCAGCTACTTTTCTCCTTGATGTAGCAAAAAGCTAAAGAGAGCCAACTTAAAAGATAAGGTATTTATTTTGGCTTACGTTTTAGGAAGTGTTAATCCAACATGGCCGGGAGGGCGGGGTGGAGAAGTTACATCATGGCTGCCAGGAGTAGAAAGGGACCAGAATGAGATACATAGGCCATGGACATGCTCACTATAATCTCCTTTCATCCAGCAGGTCCCACCTACCTGCAAATGTCATGGTATTGTGAATCTATCATGAAATTAATCCATTGAGTGGTCCTTATGGCTTTATCTAGCATCAAAGACACACCCGGAACATGTGTTTCTAATCCCTTAGAGATCTTTCTGCTCAGTCAAGTTAGCAGTGAAGTCTAGCCATCATACCAGGACATTAAATGCCAATAGGGAAATCGCATCAAAATGATGCCAGGTGTCAGAGAAAGAACCTGAAATTCTAAGTAGAATCCCAAGAGATCAGAGCCCTGGGTCTTCAAAAGTTACAGGGCCGTTTCAGATCAATCTATGAAATCAGGAAATGATATTTCCATAAGTCACTACCTAATGTGTCATTTGAATTTCATCCAGGAACTAAAGCAAGACATTTCCAGCTTCCGCTTTGAAGTTCTGGGATTACTCAGAGGAAGCAAGCTTTCCACAATTCAGTCAGCCAACGCAGCAAGTTCAGCAGACTCTGACGAAAAGAGCCATAGCGAAGGTAATAGCAAGGACAAGAAAAAGAATCTCAGCCTCTTTGATTTAACCACTCTGATCCACCCGAGGTCAGCAGTCATTGCCTCCGAGAGACATAACATAAGCAATGGTTCTGCCCTGGTGGTGCAGGAGCCGCCCAGGGAGAAGCAGAGAAAAGTGAATTTTGTGGCTGATATCAAAAACTTCGGGTTATTTCATAGACGGTCAAAACAAAATGCTGCTGAGCAAAACGCAAACCAAATCTTCTCTGTTTCAGAAGAAATTACTCGTCAACAGGCGGCACGACCACTTGAGAGAAATATCCAACTGGAATCCCAAGGATTAGCTTCCCGGGTTGACCTCAGCATTCCTGGTCTCAATGAACAGTGTGTGCTAGTAGACCATAGAGAAAGGAACACGGACACTTTGGGTTTGCAGGTAGGCAAGAGAGTGTGCTCCTTCAAGTCAGAGAAGGTGGTGGTGGAAGACACGGTCCCTATCATACCAAAGGAGAAACACGCCCAGGAGGAGGACTCAAGCATAGACTATGATTTAAGCCCCACGGACACGGCGTCTCATGAAGATTACGTGACCACAAGATTGTGACAGTTGGCAGAGGAGCGTTCACCGTACCTATACATATTTTCCATAATGCTCTGGGTGGGGAAAATGTTTGAAATTACATTATCAAATGCTAATTTACACATTCTAGTGTTTATCCATTGTGGCAAAGTAACCTGTAACATGTTTGAACAAAGCAGAGGCAACATGAACCCTCCTCTTTTGTAGCCTGCTTTTGCTTTCGCGGTTTATTTTACAATTGTTTCTGTTAAATAGATGCACCTTGTGTCCCTGTACTGTTACAATAACCCACAGACAATTTTTAGCTATCTTTTTCAATTAAAACCAATGCAATTGATTTCATGTGGTCAGTGACTACTACAATAGATATTTTTATATGCAAAACAGTGTATAGTGAACTATTAAACATTGGACATTTTCATACCTTGGAGGAAATTGTTAGAGATGGCTGCTTACTGTACTCACTGATGAAGACTTCCATCCAGCCCTACAGTTTCTTTAATAAGCAGCTGTTACCAAATTACTTCTTACGAACATGTAAACAATTATCAGACACAATTAAAACAAGCAACTCTCTACCCACGGGATCGATATTCTGACCCCTCTATTAAAAATAATAAAATAATAACAAATTCTGATTGTTCAAGTACTGAAACGTGCAAATCCAGGTGAAAGCAAACTCGTGCTAGAATCTAAACACAATCAAAGTCACTTTCCGATGCTCTGCCCACTCGATGTTCTTGTCAGCCTCAGCAGAGGAACAAAAGCCTCCTTCCCCTGAATGACGGGCATGTGTTTCTAAAACTAAGATGACTAAGATGACTCAAAAACTTCAACCAGAAGAATTAATATAGTGTATAGTCTTCCTTATGGGAAGTTTGTAATTCCTGTTTCTTTTGTCATTTGCAAGATAACTTTCTTTAGATTGCATTCATTTCCTGGATTTTCAAAAGAAAAAATATTCTAAAAATGGCCCTGGTGATTTCCTAAAGTTTAAATTAATTACTTGTTTCTCTTTTAAGCCATCATAAAAAGCTTCTTTACTATATTCAATTAGCATTTGTTTCAAATCAATGACAATTGTTGTGTCTATTTTACATTAGAATTTGTCTTTGTGGAAGGCAGAGATTATATAATCTACAATTGAGCAAAACTGTATAATATGACCAAAAGTAAGAAATTGCAGTAGTAATGATGTCAACCTCTCTTCTATGTGTGCAAGATTGTTAGAGGTATTTAAATAGCTGCCATTTTTATCTCATGAGCTCATGTACAAATGAGGAAACCGAGTCACCCTATAACCTAAGGAAGCCATTTGTGACAGAGCTTTTCCATATCCTTAGGGACCAATCCCTTCACTACGGATCCCCAAACACAAACACCAGGAAAACATTGTCTGCATAGAGGAGCTTCAATTCGGAACTGTGTTTGTTTTGATATAAGTTTAGGTAAAGCTCCATAAATGTGTGCCTTCCTTATAAAACAAGATAAAACTCTTTAGACCAAAGCATATCACAAGAGTTAGAAGACTTTAAGCAGTATTCAGTGTGGGATCTCGGCTACGGACTTGAAGAATTAGAAAAGCCAAGACACTGAATATCTACTCCTAAATCTGCTTTATCTAAGGATTTAAGAGTGGGCTGGAGGCTTTGGAGAAACATTAACCTAGTGAATGTGGGTAGTGTTCCAAGTACACCTTTATCTCCAATGTATTAGCACACAGAGTAACTACAGTTCTACCAAAATATCTCAGTTACTCAGTAATAGGAGACCTGCAGGCTTATTTTAATGTTAGGGATTTTTTATCTATTGATCTTGCCTGTTGTGTTTTTAAAATAATGACTCTGTATTTTACCATTATTAGAATTGAATTTCAAATCCTCTCTCCCCTTCAAACATCACCAAGGGTAATAAAATCAACAAAACTTTTTTCCCCAGTAGTTTCCATTTTGGATAGGAGTGCTGACATTTTCTTGGGAGCATGGTGAGTGGCAGGTATTTATGTAGGTTTTCACGGCTCTTGGTCATTGGCAGGTGCCTTTATAAGTAGGAATGTAGTATTGTTCTTAGTATCAATGTGCTGAAAACATTTTATGCTCTGAGTGTCATGTAGCATTAATGAAGAGGACCAGACACTACAGAATAAGGAAGTGGAAATAACAGTGGGGTTTCTGATGAAAGAAACTGCCCTCATGGCCTTTAAGTGGGCAACTTAGGTTTTTCATTATTATTCTTGTTCCTATACATAGAAATTCTTGATACTCAAGAGAAGTTTAAAATCACCTTCCGTTTGTGTTTATAGCATTTTCTGGTCTTATTTGCTTTTGATCTTAAAAGAAACTATACTTTGGGAGGGGGCTGGATTGATAAAGAATTTTATGGAAAGTATAGCTGAACATTAACAGAGGCTAAATAACAAGATTTCCTTCTCATTTATAAGAAAATGTGGTTAAAAAACAGACTCCCTGTGTGCCAGTAGTACAATCCTGACATTCTCTGTATAAATAAATCTGTATTCGCTTTAGTAAGAAAACTGGCTATTTAAAAAATGGTAGTTGATTTTTCTTTTGTAAAATGATGAATTATTTTTCAAAGTGTTTATCATCCTGAAAAAAAAATGTACGTTTTATGAGTTGCCTATGTGTATATCAAATTTTCTTAAATTATTTTTTATTTACTGGCTGGTGATTAAAACAATGCAAAAAAAGTCATCTCTTGCCATGACATGAATAGCAACCTGACACACCTCAGTGACATGTACACAGATGCAAACCATAACATTCTGTGAGTAACTTTGGGGAAGTAATAAACGAAATCAATGAAAATTCAAAAATAATAAAATATTACCATCAAAAAAGCAAAGCCTGTTTTCCAGCAAATGTAGAGGTAATCTAAGCAATAATGGCATGAAACACATTCTTCTAGTATACTAGTCTTTGACTAATACAACTGAGTTCCATGATCCTTTGCCAAGCACCTAGGTTCCATACTTTATGTTAACAGAAGAGTGAACAGCTAAAACCAGCCTGACCAAAACCACTTGAAAATCTCTGCGAATACATTTACGATGGCCCAAACTTCAAAAGGACTGTACATTCCATCACCTGCCTTATGTGGGTAAAGTTTATATGTTTGAACAACTGAAAAAAATAAATAGATATATGGTCAATGGAAATCTGTAGCTTCACCTAAGATTCCTAATCTTGTGGGAAACTGGGTTTTTTTCTTAGTTTTCCAAGTCTCTGCTCTGGCTTTTCAAAAGCACAAGTACATAAATATGTGTCTAGTGACACGTGTGCTCGTTACGGTTGTTTGTTTTATTAAGAATGGATAACTCCAGAGATTCAAGATGGCAGTGGGGCAGCAGGCAGAGTCCAGTGGGGCTCCAGCCACTGCCCTGCCACCTCCACTCAAGGCACCCCACCACCATCACTCCCCACACCATCACCACCACCACCCCCTGCTCCTCACATATTTGTGGAACGGGAGATGCTACATTGGCACCAAGCCTGGTGAAGAGAACTTTGAGAATGTGGAGGGGTTGGAATGATGCAGCAGTGGTGACTGTGCGTGGAGAGGGGAAGATGATGGAATAAGCTCGTGGTTTCAACCCAAAGCATGGAAAAAGCAAGCCTGGAGGGGAGTCTGGCAGAGCAGTCCCTCTGTTGGGTGGGCCTGCTGTGCCCTGTTGCTGCCCGTAGGGTGAGGGTACCCCCTCAGTCTATGGGTTCAGCAATGACATGGAGAAAGGAGCCAGGAGGAGAGTCGGAAATGGAAGAGTGGGTAGCACCTCAACAAAGAGATGCAGGAACAGGCTTACAGGTCACCATCACTACCCACCAGACCAGAGCTCCCACTGAGCCCACAGGTGCTGCTTCAGACATGGAGGAGGCAGGCCATGAGTGGAGTCAAAGATAGAAAAACAGAGCCGTGAGTAGGACTAAAGATGGTAGCAAGGCAGCAGGCAGTGCTCTGGCTGTTGCTAAACCATCTCCACTCAGGTCACTCCCAGCTCCTCACATATTCCTGGACCAGGAGGAATACTCTATGCCTAGTCCAGCAGTAAGAACTCTGTGAATTAAAAGTGGTTGGAAAGATGCAATAGTGATGGGTGACACACCTGGAACGTCAGCTGGCTGTGAGTGGAGAAGAAGGATAGAGGAGCGAGCGCACAGGCTCAGCCTGCCGGCTCCCAAATGGTACTCAGCATGCCAAGAGGCTGAGTCTACAATCTGGCCGCCCTATCCAGACCCATCAGGCTGGGGCTGCCACTCAGAGAATGGATCATGCACACTACAAAGAGAGGCAGAGCTGGGGACTCATGCAGGCAGGGGAAGAGCATGCCTGCCACTAGGGAGACACATGGATGGAAGTGGGAACAGGCATGGGGATGAATCCAGGGTAGACAGTGGAAAGGTCCTCAGGGTGTCATTAGACCCTCCTGGTCTCTTCACTGCCTATCAGGCCAGTGTTGCTGCTCCTGTGGCCACAGTCAACACTCGTATTGCTCTCCCTGATGGAGCTGAGGAAGGCATAGGCTGTGGGAACAGAGGATGAGGAAGCAGGGCAGATGCTGATGAGGATAAGGGGGTGTGCAACAATCTAGAGCTTGAGTAAGTTCTGATATCAAATGCACAGCCAAACCTCAGAGTCACTCTGATCCCGAGCAACAGCAAGATGTCCTAGATGAAGATTTCCATTTTCAAGGTTGAGTCTCCTCCTTTTGGGAGGGGTCTTAGAAACCTCAAAATGCTTATGTGGACAGGGACAATTAAATATCTGTTTGTATTACTGATACCATCAAAGTTCACCTGGTGCTTGAGCCTGCCTTCACGAGGTACTTGTTCTGAAGGCTGTCCAGTGCCTGTCTGAAGTTCAGGTGCTTGCATGAAGTCTGGGTGCCTAAAGATGATCAGGACTGTGGGAGGACCAGATCTCTGCAAGATAGCTGGTCCCTGTGGGATGGCCAATTTCTGCAGAAGGTTCAGGTTTCTGCAGAATGCCCAGAACTTCCATGATGTCTGGGTGTCTGCAGGTTGTCCCAGTGCTTGAGTGATGCCTGACCATCTGTAGGATGCCCTAGTACTGTGGGATGCCTTGATGCCTGAAGGATATCCAAGAGCCTGTGAGAGGCTCTGGTGCCTGTAGGATGTTGGGAGCACCTGTGAGATGTCTGGGTGTTTGAGGGATGTCCAGGTACCTGTGAAATGTCCTGATGCCTGAGAGTTTGAGCAGTGAAGCCAAACTTCAGGTTGAATTTTGTCATAATCTCAGGCTAATATAGGCCAGGTACATGATCAGAGCAGCCTGCTACCTCTAAAAACTATGGAAATGCTGCAATCCATGCTCCTACCACACAGGCTAGACCTAATTTTCTTTTATTATTCATTCATTTATTTATCCATATTTTTGAGGGCACAGGGTTGGGGGAGTGGGCCAAGGAGCAATGAAAAGAGGGTGTTATTGAGACACATTGTATGAAACTCAAGTTATTAATAAAAGTATTATAAAAATAGATGGGTTACTCCTATAATCATAACTTAGTAGCTTTCATTTCCTGAAACCTTCTGTAGTTCTTTATGATCTGTCAGAGAATTTGAATCCATTCACATGCACTTCTTCACTGTTTTTCCCATTGCAACATATTCATATACTCCTTTTAACACTGCGTGGCGGAGCTTCTCATTGGTGAAAAGGAGACAGATGCCAGGCAGACCTGACAGGCAAATGTATCCATTTCTTTCCTGTTTCCAGCCTACTGGGGTCACCATGTCCCCAGTGATGAGTGTTAAGTTTGTAGCAGAGCATCCCCAGCAGCCTGATTGTGATAGGAGCATCCTTCCTACTCATGCTAAACTTTGGCAACTCTGAAATTCTTTTTAGGTACTTCAGGCTGTGTATTGCTCTTTCCTCCATTGTGTTCAAATACTGCTCCTCCGGTTTTAAGTAACTATCCAAATGTTACACTTAATTTTTTTTTTGATGTGGTAATTTAATCATTGTACTGGACTTGTTTTATATTCTCCTTTAAGCTCAATTGTTTAAAAATTTTTTTTTCCTTAAAGATTATCTGGGTCTGTCAAAAATGAAAGTTTCCTCACTTCCAGGAATAAGAGGCAATCCGCACTGAGGTCTTTGAGGGCACCAGTGTGCTCTGAAATTTAATTGACTCCCAGGAAATCACTCGCTGGCCTGATTCCGCATGGGAATACAGACTGCCCTAAGTGCTAGGAGAAGCCTGGAAGCGCTTCACAGCTATAAGCAGGGCACCTCACATCTTTAGACCTCAATTGCTGGTACTTGAAATTTTTGACGACAATGTCCCATCTATCTCCACAACATGGATCCAGAGCAAACCACCCTCTGAAAGTTGGCAGCACTGACTGATTAGATAAGTGAAGTAAAAACACCATGAGATATTTCCTTCACTTTAGCCTCTAACCAAACGTTTTCAAACTTGTGGTCATTGTGCATCCATGTGCAACAAAAGTCAGAAGCATTTTATGTAGTATTAGCCTATTTCCCTTTATGGAGATTATCTTTTTAACATCATCCACAGTGATCCTGTCTTAGTTACCACATCTTGGGTGGGGTGTGGGATAGGAGGTGCTAGGTGCTTCGTTCTGTGCATTGTAAAAATGTTTGAGGGTGAATCAAGAACTAGAGGCTAGAGGCAGAAAACTCCTCTCATCAAGATTTCCTGGTAATAGTCTCATCTTTTTTTTTTCTAATCGCCAGCCCTTCTCCACAGAACCGTTAACCTGTTCTCTGTTTTTTTATAATTCTGTCATTTCAAGACAAAGAAATTTCCAGCGTTGTGTTAGCGAGGTTATGGTACACAGCCTTTATAGATTAGTGTCGTTCAACTCAGACAGCTCTAGAGAGTTAGCTACGACATCACACACCCATATCCATCATTTGCTGTTTGCTAAAGTCTCATTCCAAGATATAGGCATAATGCAGTTTGACTTTTTACCCACTGCAAGGTATCCAGAACTTTCCCAGATTGAGGCAATTGTTAATAAATCTGCCCTAAGCATTCATGAACAGGTCACTCTGTAAGCGTGAGATTTATTTCTCTGCGGTGAATAATTAGGTGGTATGTTGAGTGAATACTTACATGTTTTAGTTTTATGGAGGAAAAGGTGCAATATGTATTCTACTATGCTCTACCATTTTACATACAACGTGTGAGTCAGCTTTCCTACATGTGTCCAGTGTTTTTTAGCCACTATGGTGGTTACATGATGGCAATCCATTGTGGGTTTAATTTGTGTGTTCCTGGTAGATAAAGATTTAAACACCAGTTCTCAGGCTGCTTGTTATATATATGCTTCATGAGGAAACATCTCTCCATGTTTGTGTATTTTTTTCCTTCTTTTGAATTTATTTATTTTTCTCCTCTTGTATAATACATACTGACTTCCTTCCTCCCCTCATTCCAGTCCTTCCAACTCCCCTTATCTCCCTCTCCAGAGAACCAGTGTTAAGTTCCCAGCACCAACACCACACACTTACAACACCTGTATCTCCAGCTCCAAAGGATCTGACTCTGGTCTCTGAGAGCACCTGCATTCACATGCACACACATAAATCTAAAAATAAATGTTATAAGAAGGAATTTCTTAAATGTATTATTATCTTTTGCATGTGCTTGTATGATATGGGTGTGTGTATGCCACAGTGTGCATGGGAACATCGAAGAAAACTTTATGGAGTCAGTTCCTTCCTTCTACCTTTATGTGGCTTCTGGAGATCAAACTCAGGTCACAGGGTTTGTGTAGCAAGCACTTTTACAAGCTGAGCCATCTCACTGGTTCCAATCATGACATGCGTGGAAACACTGAGAGCTCTTTTTCTGGGCCTTGATAAGCATTTCCACTGCAATTGCTTTTTTTACTGTAAGGATTTGCTTTACGGTTTGTATTTCATCAAATTCTGTAGAGGAACAATTAATCTTTCAATCCAGCAGCATGGCTGCTCTAGCAAAGGATCACATTGAAAGACCTGTGTGATAGGCCTGTGTGAAGAGATTGCAGTCAGAGGCCTGTGTGATCCTGTGATCCAGATGGAATGCAGAAAGTATGTTAGTTGGACTAATCCTGTCCTCTATTTGTGCTAATGCCAGGTGAAAGGGATTTCTGGGGTTAAGGCAATAAAGTACATGTCTTTAATCCCAATTCAGAAGGAAGAGCTCAGAAGGAGCAGTGGGGGGAGTAGAAAGAGGGACAGGAAGCAGGGCTCAGAAAGAGGTGAAAACAGACAAGACTCAGTGAGAGCTCAGAGAGTATAAGGAAGTAGAAGCAGAGGAGGAAGCAGAGACA
The DNA here is from genome assembly GCA_026225945.1 of Cricetomys ansorgei. Lineage (NCBI taxonomy): Eukaryota > Metazoa > Chordata > Mammalia > Rodentia > Nesomyidae > Cricetomys > Cricetomys ansorgei. The sequence continues at coordinate 12,657,839 of JAMJFZ010001133.1, forward strand.
GGAATCAGGGCTCAGAAAAAGATGGAAGCAGACAAGACTCAGTGAGAGCTCAGAGTGTAGAAGCAGAGTACAGAGAGAGAATCAAGGTAGAAGCAGAGTGTGGAAGCAGAGCTCAGCAAAAAGTCGGTTCAGTCAGGCAGTTTGACAGTCAACTCACATACAGTTTAGTTCAGAAGGAGAATCTGAGAAGAGTAGAGCCAGTCCAGAATAAGCTGAGAGAGAAATCAGAGAGTCAGAAGCAAACAGTTTATAATTTACAGTTTGGAATTCACAGTACAGCTCAAAGTAGAAAGAGGTAGTTCACAGCTAGGCAAAGTGAATTCAGTCTGCAGTAAGTCTTGGGGGCTAAAACATTCTAGGTTTAAGTTTGCAGATTAGATTGTACAGAGGCTGAAGACTTTCAGGTATAGGCTTAAGATTAGATTATATGGAGGCTGAAACCCTCTAGGACCAGGGATTGAATTAGCCAAGAATAAATTGTCCTCTGCCATGAACCCACAAGAATAATTAATATAAAATGAACACATGCGCCAACACCTCCAACATTCTGTTGCTTCTTTCTTCTGAAATTCAGCTGGCATGTTGGAAGTTCCAGAATTTCTGAAATACTACATGGCATCTGAATTTTTAAAGTACATCTCTGGCTTTGAAGCTTGGTGCATGAATATTCTGGAAGTGACCAATCATTTGTTTAAAATAACTCTCTTTGGCTTTGACAGTATACAAACATAACAAAAGAATATTTAGAATAAGGAAGTATAGTTCATTGGTACAAACTTGATCAAACTATAATAATGGAATTTTAATCATAATATACATGAATCATCAAACAAAACAATTTAGTACAGAATAAAAATATAACTGCATCATGAAAATGTACAAAATTCTCATGTTCATCTGGACCACTTCTAGGGCTGTCATTAGAAAAGAGAACTATCTCCCACATCTGTAAAATATAGATTAGGACTTGGGGCAGTTCATTTAGAAACACTGTATTACAATATTTTATTATATTGATAAGAATATGGGTGGGGTTCCCTCAAAATAAATTTGCCAAGTTTTACAAAGTACAAGATTTTAAATAATAAGTCAATTTGTAAGGATGTTTGTGGTCTCTAATTTTTATTTCACTTTGTAATATCCCACATTTTTTTTTCTGTAGCAACATAACCTTTTCCTCAAGGCCATGAGAAAACATGACCATATAATCCCTTTGCCATCCTGGAGCAGAGATAACCATAGTCTGTAGTCATGGCAACAAAAAAGTAAAATACCATAGTGATGACTTGAGCTATATGGCTATTAAAAATTCCTTGTTAAGAAAAGAAGGGAGGGTCACAAGACTCTCACCTGATATTTCAGCCTTTACTCCTCTCCTGGCCACTTTCCCCTGAGCTACACATGTTCTTGGGAGGTAGTAGACAATAGTCAGGATGTTAGCTGAAGGTGGGACTCCATGGGGCAACTTTTGTGGCATCACTGTCCATCATGGGGGGGTAGGATTTTCAGTGATGCTTCTGTTCTAGTCACTCAGGCTCCTGTAAGTCAGTCCAATAAACTCATTGGCTGACCAATGCAGACTTGAATGGAATTGATTCTTTGATCTGCCATCGTACTATCTGGGGCAAACGTTTTTTCACATATTCCCGGAGAAAGTTGTGGAACATCCCCAAATTAGTACACGCTGTGCGGTAGACAGTAAAGACAGAAAGTGGACGAGTTCTTTCTAGAGAGGTCACAAGGTCAAATCTGGAAAAAAAATCCCATGTGTACTGTAGCAGATCATAAATGTGGTGTTATTCTTCATACAGCTGGAACTTGAGTTTGAAGGGCATCTCCATTTTCTTCATTATATATAAAGTCATGCAAAAAGAGAATATTTTGTTTAATGAAGTATTGTATTTTCATTTTCTCAAGCTTTTATTAATAAACATTGACTAAGATTGTACTTATAATATTTTATCACATTTATTTGCGTTGTGTTTATGGAGGGAGTACCATGGCACATGTGTGAAGTTCAGAGGACATGTCAAGTGAGTATTCTCCTTCCTACATATAAACTCCATTGCTCTTGGTTGCCCACAGAACTGAATTCTAGCCATCCTGGTGAGTGTGACATAACAGATCTCTGGCTTCCTGGCAAGTGCCTTAACCCATGGAACCACCTCACCAGCCCTACCCATGCATTTCTGACAGCCATTGTAATACATGCTGAGAATAAAATAATAAATTGTCATTGATCTACAAAGAGGTTAATAATCTTTGGAAATAATAGTTACAGTTGCATATCATAAGCAAGGTGTCCCTGGGGAGAAAATAGGAGGGGTACCTAGCCCAGGATTAGATAAAACGATTAAAGGAACGGATAATGAGTTTTAATGGTGAGTAACAGTTACTCAGAGGCTGATCTTTTATCCCAGACAAAAGTTATATCATTAAAGAATTTTATGTAGGGGTTTGTTGTGACAAAACCCACTTAAAGACCAGAAAAAGGGGGGCATAGAAACAGCCATCACATTTGTAATACAAAGTAAGGAGAAGTTCTTTCAATTCTGAAATTCTTTTACATGAATATATGTATACATACATATGTAGATATACAATATAAATACTTAGACTGCTTATAAAATAGGTTTTAATATGGCTGTTTCAGACACCCCTGATGATAGTGACTCCTCCATTATCCTTTCCTCTGTCCTGTCTTCTCGCCCCTCTCCCTATTTAAGTCTCAATCTCCATTTGGCTGTTTCCATGTCCCAGCTTTTGTGAACGGAGCAGCAGAGAACAAGAATGAGTAAGTGCCTCTGTACTAAGATGCAGTCATTTGAGACTATGTTCATGAGTGCCGTTGCTGGGTCACAGTTACCCTACACAGGAAATCACGCTCCGCCCGGAACTGTAAGTTGCCAAACAAAAGGAGAGTGTCAAGTGTAGGATACCTCCATTCAAGATATTGGTCAGGCGTGCCCCAGAGATGCCTCTAACATCATATAGGCTATGACCATTGCTCTTGGTTGCCCACAGAACTTAATTCTAGCCATCCTAGTGGGTGTGACACAACAGCTAATGTACTTTTGATTAACAGTTCCATGATAGACAATAATGTCAATCAACATCCTTTCAATGGCCATTTGTGTAAATTTTCTTATAAAAATAAATTTCCAGATCATATATTAAAGAACCTTAACCACAAGTTATTTTGCCTTTATGACTGAATTTTAAGAATTCTCTATACCTCACAGAACTGAGTCCCTCCTGAGAGATGACTGGTGAATAGTCCATCCATGTGGAATTCATACTGAATTTGCAATTTCTTGATGGCGCCTTGTGAAGCTGAGAAAATTTTAAAAAATATTTCCAGTTTCCAGTTTCCATTTTAACACTGTTGCTCATGTGCTTCCCAAGCTTGAGCATATTTACCAGAGTACTTTCCCCCTTACAGTTTTATGGCTTGATGGTATTTGCTCTTACAGTTAGGTCCTTTATCTGTCATCAGTTAACCCTTCAGCACACTTGCACAGGAAGGGTGAGACTCAATCTTTTGTGTGTGCTGTCTCGCTGTTACAGAACCATTTGCACAAAAGATCATTATTTACCTATTTAATGGTCTTGACATGCTTCTCAAGTCAGTTGATCTTGTCAAATGGCAAGAAGCATCAGTCAAGAGGATTAGATTCAAGAAATCTCACAAAATGATTTTGGTGACAATATATTGTTTATTTGAAAGAACAAGGTTTGTTTCTAAGTGTGTGTGTGTGTGTGTGTGTGTGTGTGTGTGTGTTTGCCTGCATGCATGCATGCATGTGCCTGTGTGCCTGTGTGCCTGTGTGTGTTTATGCCTAAGTGTATACATGTGTACCATGTACATGCAGGTACCCTACCTGTATACATGGGTATCATGTACATGCAGGTACTCATGGGGGCCAAAGGAAGGCATCAGATCCATAGGAACTACACTATAGGTGGATGCTCTTATAGAGGACTGGAATTTGGTTCTTGGCACCCACATGACATCTCACAACCATCTGTAACTCCATATCCAGGGGTGTATGATGATCCCTAGCCTTCAAGGGCACTGCAAGCATGTGGTGCACATGCATACATGTAAACACTCATACACATGAAATTAAAATAACCTTTTAAACAATGTAGAAGAATATTTAATCATTTAATCTAGCAGTGGTTACTCTGAGAAAGGATCATATACAGGGGTCTATGTGAAGGGATCACATTCAGAGGCCTGTGTGGTCTGGATGGAATGTAGAAAGAATGCAGTACACACCTTAATCCCAGTATTCAGAAGGCAGTGGTAGTGCACATCTTTAATCTCCAAGGCAGAAGTAGAGACAGGAAGCAGAGCTCATAGACAGGAAGTGGAGTTCAGGAGGAGTCAGGGTCAGACTAGAAGTAATGTCTGAGATGAGTCACAGTGAAGGGTATTAAAGTGACAAATCAGAGGAAGAGTTGGCAGAGTGAGGACATGCACAACTCTCACAATAGAAAAGCAGGCTTTAGCCCAGAGAGCACACAGAGGATATGACATAGAAGAAGCAGAAACAGTCTAACCGGGGCAGTCAGAAGCAGTCAGAGGATAAGAGGATGAGACACACACAGAGGATGAGACACAGTGGCAGAGACACAGGAGCAGTCTGAGGAGTCTGAGGCAGAGACTCAGAGACAGTTTGGCAGAAGTCAGTATGAGACAGAAAGAGAGTCAGTTTGAAGCTGAGCAGAGCAGTTCAGTCTGAGGCAGTCAGAGAATCAGCCAGAGTCTGCCAGAGTCAGAAGAGTTGGATCAGAAACAGTCCGCTGGCTCAGAAATCAGTTTGAACCAGCAGCTTGGAGAAGAGTTTGAGACAGAAGAGCAAGTGAGTTGAACCAGAAAAGAGAGTTCAGTACAGCCTGGAATTCAGAAGGAACCAGTCAGAATGTATCCAGTCAGCAATAAGTTTTGGAGTTTGATTAGATTATATGGAGGCTGAAGCTGAAGTCTTCCAGTTCTAGGATTAAGATTAGATTATAAGGAGCCAAAACACTCAAGGGCTCCAGGGCTAAGACCAGTGATTGAATTAGAAAAGAATAAGTAGCCCTTTGTCTTGAAACAACATCTATAGAAAAGAATATTCTAACGTCTGATCTCTAAACATGACATTTCCCATTTATTTAGAACTTTGTTAATTTTATAATTTTCATTCTATTGTGAATGGAATAGCAATCATATTTTAAATGCCTTCTAAATTCAAATTATATAGATGCATATGTATAAATCAAGTCACCAACACTATTATGATATCAGTTAAAATTAGATAAAATGTATTTTAGTCACATATTATCTTACATTTCTTTATTGCATTTGGGTGCGCACATGTGGGCAAATAGATGCCATGTACATGTGCGGACACATAGGTGCCATGTATGTGTGTGTGTGTGGACACACAGGTGCCTTGGGGGGGCACATAGGTGCCATGTGCATGTGTGGACACACAGGTGCCTTGTGTGTGTGTGTGTGTGTGTGTGTGTGTGTGTGTGTGTGTGTGTATGTGTGGTGGGCACATAGGTGCCATGTGCATGTGTGGGCACATAGATGCCGTGTGTGTGTGTGTGTGTGTGTGTGTGTGGTGGGCACATAGATGCCATGTGCCTGTGTGGACACACAGGTGCCATGTGCATGTGTGGGCACACAGGTGCCTTGTGTGTGTGTGTGTGTGTGTGTGTGTGTGCACAGGTACCATGTGTGCGCATATGTGGACACATAGGTGCCATGTGTGTGTGTGGGCACACAGGTGCCATGTGTGAGCATGTGTGGACACATAGGTCCCACGTGTATGTGTGTGGGCATATAAGGACAATTATCAAGAGCTGGTTCTTTCCTTCCACCATGTGATTCTGGAGAAGTTATCAGGCTTGGCCACAAACACCTTTATTTCCTGATTCATCTATTCAGCCCTCTTTTCAGATTTCTAATAGGTTCAAGTTAGTTACCACATATAGTTCACACCACCTCTGAACACAAAGCTCTCGTGATTCCTTTTGAAGAATTAGTCTTTTTTTATGCATACTCTACAGCCTTCTAATGTGGTTATATATTATGTAACCCCCATATGGTACTTCAAATGAATGCTGAATTATAGTCTTACTGCTCAGTGAGGAGCAAGGGACGGACAAGAGGATTCTAATACTGATTGCAATTTTCATACTTTAGATTTTACTCTATTTAGTAATAGGCCTTTAACTGATATGGAAAGTATGCCCGTGGGTAATTTGTGAATTTACAAGCTTTTAAAATTAAATTATTCCCGCTTATTATATTGGACAGGAACAGGATAAATCTTGTCATTTTGGAGGATTAGTTTTCAAATAACTTCTTTAGAAATAGTCTAAAATAGACTAATTGACTATTTTAGCAGGAAGCATGAAGTTAAAAGGAAAAGATGGGGTGGGCTGTGCGAGAACATAAGGTGCATGGCATCTGAGGATTAAGAAGCCACTGTGGATTAGAGAAGACTGTAAGGGTGATGGTGGCACGCAAGCTGTATGTATCTCTCAGAGGAAGGGTTATGCCCATGGCCCGTGTTTCACTAACTTGCTCTTTCTGGGCCTTAACCACAGCAATTTAAGATGAAACAAGTTTCAGTTTCCATGGGGGAAAATTGACCATGAATGCAAATACATTCTGGGACCTAACTTTGTCAGCACCTGTATCATGTTTTTATGCAACCGCAGACTCACGTCAGTTAAGTCCAGCAGCTCGGGACCTATAGTCCAGATGCTTACTTCCTGTTTCCATGGTGATGACCTTGCTATAAACCAGAATTCCTGGTTTCACACTACTAATTTGAAAGATTACTAAACTGAGATAAAGTCAGATATAATCATGCTTAATGGATGATAATATCTAAAAATACCCACCTAAAATTTATGTCAATATTTTCTTCTTTAGCTATCAGACTTGGAAGTAAAAACTTCAATTTACAATTTTATACTAATACATCATTGACTCATTAATTACACTACTTTGAACCAAGCCACTCACGTGTCAGCAAGACTAAAGGTGGAAAAGTCAATAGGAACCACTTTTTTCCAAGTGTGAGGAACTATGCATTATGACAATTTTTCCCCATTATTTGAGGATAAAAATGAGAGAACCCAAAGAAATGGGGATTAAGTGTTAAATATGTTCTCTCTCATACAACTTGAACCAAATAAAATTGTAATTCACCGTAGGAAAGCAGAATGAGCCACAGGCTCAAAATGATCTGTTGCATTATTCTAGATAGAAAAAGAAAGAGCCTGCCAGCAAGAGGTGACAGCCAGAGTCTAGAGAACATCAGTAGACAAAGGGAAGAGTTTTGGAAGGGCTGTTTGACACTGCTCACTCTCATTCTCCCTGGAGGAAGAAGGGTTTTTACTGGCTGAACTTTGATCATTTGCTCTGACAGACAGAGCTGACCTGCCTGTGTGGATAAATTTATGAAGACAGATTAACTGGGTGCCTCTATTAAACATTGTCTAAACCTAGTGACTTCATTATAGTTTTATTCACCAAACACATGGTACGAGGGGTGTTGACTCAGCCTAATGTTTGTGTGATGGTCATAACCATGGAAAGAAGAAGAAGCACCTTGATGGAAGATTCAAAGCTGCTGAACTGCGTGAAGAGGTCTGTCAAAGATGCAAACATATTTTACACATGGACAAAGTCCGATTTCAGAGTCTGTGTGCAAAAAGACAGCATTATCTAAGTGAGGCCAGCCTGAGGATAAGAAAGAGAAAAACACAAAGTTTAAGTACAGCTTGAATAAAATAAAACCGTCATTCACATTAGGGTGGCAGCAGGAGTCTATAAGGTCTCGCAGAACACAACCAGGTGGTTTTCCTGATGGACACACATCACGGAGCATCTCTACTCTTCAAATACTAGCTGCCATTGCCAAATCACTTTTCTTAAAGGACCATTTCTTTCTTTATTGTGTATATGAGTATTTGCCCCCATGAAGTTGATGTACCCCACATGCATACAGTTCCCCCGCTGGGCAGAAGAGAGTATTGAATGCCCTGGTACTGGAGTTACAGATTTGAGCCACGATGTGGGTGCTGAAGACCCCATCTGGGCCCTCTACAACAGTAGTACAGATGTTAATCCCCAAGCCAAATCTCCAACCCTGCCAAATCTCAGATCTGCCTAAACAGAGATAGTAAAAAAAATCACAAATCCCATCTACTTGGGCTCAGGCTAGATGATAAAATCTACAGAATTAAAGCATATATATGCTAAAAAAAAAAAACTTACAGATAATGTTAAAGAACAACTCGATAAGGTGTTTGGGAATAACAGAGATTTCAAGGATTCCTTGATATGTATCCTGTCTGGATAAGTGGATGAGTAGGAATTTGAGACTCCCAGAGTGGAAAAAGCTATATTCCAAAAAGCGCAATGAGAACCCAACAGAGTTAGCTTCAGAAATTCCTGCTTTTCTTCAGCCTACAGAATAGGAAAAGAGATTTTTTTTTTACCAACTACACATCTGAAAAAAGGGCTAATATCCACAATATATAAAGAACTCAAAAAGTGAATACCAAGAAAACAAAAAGTACAATTTAAAAATGAGGTGCAGATCTAAACGGCATTCTCAAAAGAGGAAACTCAAATGACTGAGAAACATTTAAAGAAATGTTCAACATCCTTAGTCATCAAGGAAGTTCAAATCAAATCTACTTCGAGATTTCATCTTACACCCACCAAAATGGCTAAGATCAATAACACAAGGGACAATATACCCTGATGAGGATGTGGAGTACGGGGAACACTCAGCCATTGCTGGTGGGAGAGCGCTTTTGCAGCCACCATGAAAGTCAGTGTGGCAGTTCCTCAGGAAAATGAGAGTCAATTCACCTAAAGATCCAGCTAGACCACTCGTGGGCATGTCCTCAAAGGATGCTTCATCATACCGCAGAGGCATCTGAGCCATGTTCAGTGTTGCTCTATCATTAAAACCAGAAACTGGAAACAATCTAGATGTCCCTCAACAGATGAATGATAAAGAAAATGTGGTACATTTACACAATGGAGTATTACTCAGCCATTAAAAAATGAAATGAAATTCATGGGTAAACGGAAGGAATGAAAAAAAAAAGTTATCCTGAGTGAGATAACTCAGACACAGAAAGACAAATATGATATTTCTCTTTGCTTCCATATGGTATTCGATTACATGTGGATATTAGCTGTTACATCAATGACCAAGCTACAGTCCATAGAACCACAGAGAGTAGGTATACAGTAAGGGAATGAATAGGCAGGGGCAGATAGATCTCCATAGGAAAGGGAAATACAACACTGAAAGTTAATGATGGATGGCAGGGTCAAATGTGGAGAGGAGAGAAGATGGAGACAAAGGAGGGAATATAGGAAGAGAAGGCTAAAATTGAGGACCGTCTGAGGGTAGGACAATAGAACTTTGTATTTAGATCATTAAGATGATCTAAATAAAGTCACCAAATCATAGAGGTGAGAGAACCCCAACTGCACATCTTTTGTCACCAAATGAAGCTTTCTGTACCAGTATTGGTTTCCATCTAATTGAGTTGTTGGCTAAAGGAGTCCATGGAAATCCCTAAACAACCTAAGCTGTTGTCAAGACTACAGGTTGCTCTCCACAAATGGACTGCAGGGCCCCATTGCTGAAGATAACACCTACATAACTCATTGAACACACAGGGAAGTTGAGCTGGTGGCTACACAAAGCCTTTATCCCTAGTTGCTAGTGATATAGGAAGGCACTCTGCACACCACCAAAGAAGAACATAAATACCAATCCAGCCACAAACCCTATGATCTAAGAGCATGTTCTGCCTGCAAGATATGCTAGTGCAATGGTGTCACAAAGCTTGTGGGAGTAACCATCCAATATCTAATTTGACTTAAAGCCCACTCCACAAGATAGAACCCATACCTCACATTGCTTGAGTGACTACCTGAGACTACATGGCCCAGGGAGCTAGGATAAAGCCAAATACTACTATTCTAAAACATACAAACTAACAAACAACCCCACACCTGATTATATTCTGTTGTACTCATAGACCAGAGAAGCTTCTCCTGCAGCAGACGGAAACAAATACAGAGACCCACAGCCAGATATTATGCAGAAACTGAGAAACTTGGAACACTCAAATCTCTCCCCTCAGGGCTTAGGGAACCCTGAAGAAGAGGAGGCAGAAAGAGTATAAGATCCGTAGGAGAAAATGGACAACAAGAAAACAAGGCCCTCTAAAACAACATGATAGATGCTCATATCAGCTCCCAGGGCTGAGCCTGTGTTGGTCTGTACCAGATGGGGTCCTAGAGCTGAAACAGTGGACAGATCCCAGCCCTACCTACAAGCTATTTCCAATTGATAAACACTTGAAATGAAAACTTTGTGTTCTCCAGAGGAGTCTCACTGGAGAAACAAACCACTCTTAAGGGTGTTCTGCATACTCAGTTGCAGATGGTCAACAGATAATGAACTCACCAGCATCTTTGGATGTTCCTTATTCCATAATGTCGTGTCAGGGCTTTAAAATTTTTATCTCTTTTTACCTTAAAGGTCCTTTGTGTGTGTTATGGCTTCCAGCCATTAGTGTTTTTATGGGTTTCTTGAGTGTGCAAATGAGTAGGTCTCCACATCTGTATATGTATCATGTGCCTTTTTCAGGGCTTTTCCCCCTCTGGTTGTTTGACCATTTCAAATGTGTTAATTTCTTATCTTATTCTACTCTTTTTTTATTATCTTTTAGAAGCCTGTTTGTTTTCCAATGAGAGACAGAAAGGGGATAGATCTGGATGGGAGGAGAAGTGGAGAGGAGCCAGAAAGAGTAGAGGGAGAGAATACCATAATCAGGCTATATTATATGAGAAAAAAAGCCATTTTCAGTAAAAGGTGGAAATAAAATAAAGCAGAAAAACAAAAACACCTTCTGCTCCAGATTTTGAACAACAACAAAAAAAAAAAAACAAGAAAGAAAGAAATCCTTGCTTTTGAGGTATGCGCCCATGGACAGAGGACTACTAACGGCAGAGAGCCAGAAATGTTGGAGATTATTCTTGAGGTAGAGAGTGTTCACTTTTTAAATTTTAATTTCGTCTGTATGAGTATTTTTCCTGCATATATTTATACCACGTACATGCAGTGCCTAGGGAAGCCAGAAAAGGGCATCAGATCCCCTGGAGTTACAGAGGGTTGTGAGCCACCGGGTAGGTGCTGGGAACTGAACACTGGTCCTCTGGAAGAGCAGCCAGTGCTCTTTAAGACTGAACCCCAAGAGTAGTTTTTTAAACATAAATTACTTACCATGTAAATAAGCTAAGAAAATAATTATTTCAGAAGTCAAAGTGTGTGTACTAATGGCAGAAATCTCGGGGAAGAAGAGACAGCTGTGGTATAGTGGCAGCTCAGAGAGTGGTGCTGGCTGTGCAAGCACAAGGGCCTGAGTTCAGATCCCAGCATCCCTGCAAAAGCTAGGCATGGCTCTGGGTCTGCAGCCCAGCACAGGGACTGGGGGAGGGACTGGAGCCAGGCAGGTGCCTGGAGCTCACTGGTCAGGCAGTGTAGCCAAATCTGCAAACTGGAGGTTCACTGCAAGCCTGGATCAAAAATAAGAAAGTGATGGAGACATCCTTAGTCCAACCTCTGGATTCTCTATGTACCTGCACACAGGCATGTGTGCGCGCACACACACACACACACACACACACACACACACACACACCCCACAACTGTAAAAATAACATTGAGGGTAATTATATAACAAAGATATAAAACAGACTGGCAGCGGTATGTTGCAAGACTTCCTAAGAAAATCACTTTCCCAGGATCCTTGCAGAATTTTGTAGGCACTGAAGCGTTATCTGTATTACTCTCCTGCTGAACAAAAAGAATCAGCCTCGTCCTTGACTAATCGTGTTTCTGAGGGCATCCTTGCCCAGATGGGCAGGCGTGGTACAGGTGAATTACAGAATGTTATAAGTCTAAGACATCCTAGCAGATTGAATATACTTTTTAATTTAAAGTCTGAAAGTCAATGGTTTCTAGAGATTCTTGATGAAGGCAAGGGAAAAGAAAACAAATAAAGTTTATTATGAAAATACAATTTGGTTCAATAAAGGGGACAGAGAGGCTAGGACTACCTCACAGCAAAAGGCTGCTTGCCTGGCCAAACCAAAGCACTAGGCTCTGTCACCAGCATGCAGTATTTTTAATTAAATATCAAAACCAATAAAAACTGCCATCACAACAATAAATAATGAGGGGTGAAAAACTGACCAAGCTTAATTTTTATAGCCATTTGGATGAGTTAACTTATTTCTAGCTCACAATTTTTAGGATGATTTTTTAGACCACTGCCATCTAAAAGTTTCCCGTGGGGATCAGGAGACATGCTCATGGGTGGTTCCTCTTTTGCTTTTGCTCATCTTTCCAGTGTCTCTCTTCACTGCTGCCTTTCCAGCTGCCAGGGGATCCTGGGGTTTCAGGCCATGTCTGACAAGCGCTGGAAACACTCCTCCCCATTCCACCTGTCACTTGTCATAGCTCATGTTCCTCTAATGCAGCGGTTCTCAATATGTGACTCCTTTGGGGTTCTAATGACTCTTTCACAGGGGTCGCCTAAGACCATCTACATATCAGATATTTACATTATGATCCATAACAGTAGCAAAGTTACAGGTATGAAGTAACAACAAAAATAATGGTATGGGTCACCACAGCATGAGGAATGCATTAAAGGGTCACAGCACTAGGAAGGTTGAGAACCACCGCTCTAACAAGCCAAAACGCTAGGAATAGTGACATGTGTACAATGCACTAGGCTTCTACAGCACATGTAGTTTATTTAGTCTACTACTTTTCCAGAGAAGAATAAAGGAACTGAGAAAATAGTCATAGTGCCCAGTGTCTACTTGTGGACTAGGGTGTGTTTTAACGCAAACATCACACTTCAAAGAAACGTAAGAAAGAAGAAAATGGGAGGGTGAGGTAAGAGACGAGGAAGAAAGCAAGTAAAATAGAGCTGGAGTTGCTGTTTTCATTTGCATACTGATATTATAATAAAATAAAATTATAAGGAAATTGTGAGCACTAAGCTACTATCACATAACATAAGACTATTTTCTTATTTAACTATATTAATATTTCTTATTTAACTATAACTTATTTAACGAAAATAGTAAACTATTTTCTCTAACATCTAAAAGCCTGCCAAAGATTCACAATACAAATACAAAAAGAAAAGAAAAAGAAAAGCTTTATCCCCTTGCTTTTGGTCTTCACAAAACACTTAAATGTAGAATCGCCACTAAGCCCTAAATAACCCTGCATCACCCAAGAGTTATCTGTGCCATAAATGGAATATACTGTGACAATTATTGCATTTTTCATTAAACATTTGTTATAATTCATGCATTTTCACTTAACTATAGGGAAATGATTTTAACAGGCTGTGCCCACTGAAATTGTTCACATCTGCGACCCCCTCGATTCATGTCACTACCAACAGTAATCATTGCAGACAAGGATAAAGATTTACATCATTTAATTATTGGATTAATGATGCTTATAATGGAAGCAAATGGAAAGCCTAAAGCTAAAGCAACCGAAATTAGTTTTGTGTGCAGAAGAACAGAAAGAGTGCGGGGAGAGAAAGAGAGCAGGAGAAGGTTGGAAAGAGAGGGTGGGAGGGAGGGACAAGACATGTGGGGAGAGGTGCAGCAATGCAGAGTCAAGGCGTATTCTTCTGTCATAACATGAGGTCTTACAAAGGTTCACTGAATGCAATTAATCTGAGAAAAAATTTAAATGATAATTTTTTAAAGTATCACATCGTATAGGATTTCTCTTGTGAAATTTTTGACGTACTATTTTTGCCTCTCTGAGATATGGTGACAGTTGTGCTCCCATCAAATCAGCTATTGAACAGAATTGTCTATGGGCTAGTCAGAGAAGGAACAGACAAGGTCACACATGTTCTTTGTAAATTTCCCTCTGTTAACGTCTTCTTTCCACTTTTCCATTTAGGCCACTAGGTCTGCGGAACAGTGGTGGCTTTTTCCTCTTCCCAGAATGCTCTGTGACTTGACTCCAATAGAAATATATATGACAACTTCCACAGCATTCCAGCAAAACCTGTGTCCCCCCGGTCATGTCTTCCAACCTTTCGCTTTCTCTGAAGCAGCAACTGGCACATGTGAGGAAACAGTTCTACAGATAAGACCAAGAGCCTTGAAAAATGAGACAAAGTGAACTCCCAAACCTTTGGCTGAGGAGAAAGAGGGAGTGAACTTCGATCAGGAACAGAGAGCCCTGGGGATGTCTTCATGTTGACTCTGGCCTTTGAAAACACCTTTCTGCATAGTGTGTGCAGAGCTTCATGTGCGTGCATATCACAGCTAGGAGAAAACACATCCTACTTCAAACAGACTCCTGTCAACACCAACATTGATTCTTCCCAGGTACTTCTTCCCATTGGAAAAAAAAATAAAAACTCACCAAAGGCAATAAACTTAGTTTCTGATATAAACATATTATAGTGGAATTAATAGTTTTCTCTGTTTTTGTTTATTCCAACCAGGAACTTCCTTAGGGGAACTCATGCTAGCTACAACAAGAAAATGGACAACACATAAAGTCAACAGATTCTTGTCTGAAATACCTGGAATATCAGAGCCTCTGTATAGGAATAATGAGCTCTGCCGTTTCCTTTAACCGGTTGCATGCTCTCTCATTTTCAGTCTTGCCCTCTTCTGTCCACATCTGCCTGTAGGAATTTAGAGTTTAAAAGGCACAACAATCCCAGTACAATGAATTGCAAAAGCCCATGGAAGGTTTTGCATATAATCCCTATTCCTCTGCAGGTTCAGTAGAGACCCCTTTCTGGGTTCCCAGCCTTATTCAGGAGTATCGCCTGACATGTATCAGCAAAGTCACTATCAATCATCATTGTTACTGACTTTTGTAAGACAGCATATCTACTGATACTCTGGATATTATTGCAATGTTTAGTAGCTCTTTGAGAATTATGTACAATGTGTTTGTCATATTCAACTTTTCCCGACCTCCTCCCATGTCCAACACCCTTTGCTACTCATCCAGCTCTGTGTCCTTTTTTAAAAAAAAAAAAAACATGAAATTTAATTTGTGCTGCTGATATACTCTTAGATGTTTGGTCTTCCACTGGAGCATGGTTGACTTACCAGGGTTAGGACTCTGTGCCCACCTCCTATCCCCATGCTGGTATTTGGTCTGGCTTGAGTCCTTGGGAAGCCTTTGAATGCTGCCATGACAGTATATGTGCAATTGCCCTGCTTTGTCTGGAAGACATTGTTTCCTTGTGGGTATCCACTACTTCTGGATCTTACAATCTTTCCAATCCCATTTCCATAATAGTCCCTGAGCCTTGGGAGGAGGAGGAGGAGGTGTGAATAGATGTCCCATTTAAGGCTGAACATTCGATGTCACTTAGACTCATCACCTTGATCAGTTGTGCATGTCATTCAGGACCACTAGGAAGTGCTTCTTTAACTACTGAAAGTAATCTGTCACCTCTAAAATGAGATTTTACTTAGTACTAATACATATTGTGAAACAATACTTTAATCAATATAAATTAACCCAAAAGGCATTACTGTTTATAAACATTTTTTACCAAAGTGTTAGGTACCAAATAGATAATCATTGTTACTTCTGACTTGTAGCAATGCAAATGAAGATATAGACTTTTTAAACCTTACTTATTTGAAAGTTATTATCCCATTTAAATTACGAGAATACTATAGCTGGAGAATTTCAGATTGGAAGGAACCTCAAAATCATCTATTCCAATGCTTTAAATTCAACTGCAAGTTTGTAAAATGAAATTATATATGTAGAGTTATCCATCAAATTAAAAACAGGAAGGACACAGGAATAGAATTTTCCTCACTTCCAACCTGGCATCGCAAATCCTGTCTTCAAGACCAGTCTTAAGGGACTATCATAAGGAATGCAGTATTTATGAGATTTACATATAATTTGACAGGTGATCTAGTAGGGATTGCTCATACCTGGTATACTTGACCTGATCCATGCTATACAGAGACTTAGAGAATGCATGAAACAAGACAGGATCAGTACTTACACCAAGTCAAATTCAGGACCACTCTGCCACAGTGGGTGACTCTCCATCTCCAACTGCCACTTGTTCTGGGTAATATTAGTCAAGCTCCACTGACTACACTCAAAGTCTGTCACAGTCTTCTGTCCCATCACACTTTTTGCTAGATATTTGCTTTAAGTAACCCAGGATAATATAAACATGCATAAAATTTCAGTATTATTTTATAATCTACCAGTTAGGACTTATTTTAATTAATCTTTCCCAAGATGTTAGTTGTTATGCCAGAAAAGGAAGGCAATCATAATATTTGGCTCACTGAGTTATGAGAGTGGACTGAAATTAGTGTTTTGAAGGGCTTTGAGAAGAAGGCAATATGTTGATTAGACATTCTGCAGGCTGTCTTTAACTTATAGGTGCACACACAGGCATATAGGAAACGAAATATTTTACCATAACTCAAGGACTTGGGAACACGTCAGTAGCCAAGGACATCTATGATGATCAGACTTCGTTGTCAACTTGACGGGATCTGGCATCAACTAAGAGGTAACCCTTGGGTGCACCTGTAAGTGACTTTTCTTAATCTGGTTATTTGGAGAGGGATGACCTGTCCTCAGTGTGGACAGTACCTGCTGGTGGCAGCCAGAGACCAGGTCAAGGGAGAAAGCTCCACTCTTTGCTTCATTGCCTTTGTGCTGCCCCTCTGTCATACTGTCAAGGTCAGCTATGTCATGGCAGCTTGCTGACGCCATGGCTGCAGCTGACCTCTGCAGAGTGGCATCAGAACACAACTTTTTCAGCCTTCCAATGTGGACTGAAGACCAGTGTCTCTCCAGAACTCCTTTGGGTCTTCTACACACATAACCAGTCTCATAGGCTGAATAATTTCTGGATTCTCAACTCCAGTAAGATGACAGTCATTGTTGAACTTCCATATATTATCCTGTGAGCCAGTCTAATAAAACTCCCTGTAAAATATATTCACTCTATTGATTTTGTTCTAGAAAACCATGACTAACATGTCTGATAAGATAGACTCAAGAAGGAATCTCTAGCCTTTTATGACTGACAGAGTCTACAATGTTCTATATGCAGAAGACTGACTGTCAAGCAGCATTTAGAAGTGATGAGAAGAATCTACATATAGATACTTGGATAGATTTTAAGACTGGTGTTGAGCATATATGTGTGTTGATCCCAAATGCTATATGTGAAAATTCATAACATGCTCACATAGACACAAAGCATGATGTGTTTTTACCGCGTGCATCATATTACAGTCAAATGAGTTTTTTAAAGAAAATGAGGGTGGCTATGTCAGGTGAGTTTTGAAAAGAGAAATTTGCAGCACAGGACACAAAAAGGCTTTTACCTTCCTGTTGTTAGTTGTCCTATGGGCTAAGAAGTATCATTACCTCTAATCCACAAGTCCCTTGAAAAGGAAGGCAGAACAGGGAGACAGAGAAAGGTAGAAAGGGAGGAAGTGCTTCTGGGGCAGGCTCTCTAGTCTTCAGAGGGGCAAGGAGTATTGTTTTATGACTGACAGTGACCATCCCAATAAGTCAGTCATTAGCAGCCACAAAATGCCAATTTCTTTGACTGATGTAAGTATTCATATACAACACAAATAACTATATAATTTATTAAGATAATTTCATTTTACATATTAACAGTCTCTGCGTAGATGGGAAAAGTATGATAAAGAAACAACTCTACACAGTTTGAGTCTATCATTGATGTATGATGACTAACAGACAAGGCCCACCTTCACATCTGGACCTGCCAATCAGAAAGCTCAGAGGCTCCAAATTAGGCACGCCCATACCCCAGGTGAGACGATTTGCTGTGGTCCAGGATTCTAAATCCTCCAATAAAAGTCAAGTTGAGCCTGATCTTCCCATGCTCCTGAACTACTGCTGAAGTTCCCTGGGAGCCTCCATGCTCCCCAGAGAAGCCATGGTATGCAGTCACAGATTTCTATACATTCTTGAGGTTTGTGTGGCTTCTTAAGTTTGATATCAGACCAAATATTGACTAATGGAGTCTATACAACACTGCCGTTCTGAGGAGCCAGGGCTTGGAAGAGATGTACATTGGTTGTCTCAGTCTTTTTCTCTGACACTGTCGTTAAACCTGTAAATATTACAATTTAATCCCAGATTCATTTTGAATAAAATAAAAAAGTACTCAAGTGAAGGAAAGCTTTTCTGAACCACAAGGGATATATGGCAATGAAAATAGTAGCACTGATGCTGACCCAGGATTCCTCTCGATAAGTCAACATGTCATACAGACAAGACCTGCAAAGACTTCAAGCGAAAAACCTCACTACGATTCAGCACAAGCTCATCATGAGACTGTGTGAAGCTTGACCTGGAAAATCACCAAGCAAAGAGATCAGACTGCCATTTGACATGTTGATAAGGCACAGTTGCATTTCAGGACACCAGGGGAACAGACTGTTAGAGCCTTGTTCTTTTTAAGTAGGAAGCACATGTCTAGTTCTTTTTGGTAGCCAAACACGAAACATCAAAAATAAATAAAAATAAGTAAACAATAAAATATCTATATCTAATACTTTATAGAACAAATACTAGAAAGGCACTTTAAAATTTGTACTTTTTTAATATATGTGCTTGTGTGTATCTCTCTGTGTGTGTGTGTGTGTGTGTGTGTATGACCACAGAGGCTAGGGAGGGTGTTAGATACCCTGGAGGGCATTGTGAGCCACCTAATGTTGATGCTGGGAATCGAACTCAGATCCTCCGTAACAGCAGCCAGTGCTCTTAACCTCTGAGCCATCTCTCCAGCCCCTAAAATTTCAATTTTCATGTATTTATAAATAGACTGGGAACATTACTGTCTAGTATTTTTATACATTTGCATATATATTCATATCAGCATATAGGCCTTTCCCTCTTAAATGACACATTAAAATAACTGTCAATACTTTGAGCAAAATTATTTAGCAAGCATTTTTCTCTTCTGCCACCTAGCCTGCCTTATCTCCTCTACAACTCTGAGTTTCCAGAACATTCTAGAACTCTATTCTAGGGAGGTTTTAACAGAACCTCCCTACCTTGCTCTCCACAAAACTGCTCTAACCTGATAGCTAAATAGCGATCCGTCTGCTTCCCAGTTTAAGACAGACTTTTATACACAGATCACTCTATTTTTAACAAGAAATAACTCCAAAATTTTACCATTTTTTGGTGCTTTAAAGTGATACCTCCTTCGGGTCAACCACACCACCATGCCGGACAAAGCTGAAAAGCAGATATTGTCCAGTCACCACTGGGCTTCACCTGATGTGAGTTCACAGTTGACAGCTTTGAGAATGATGGCCTTTTCCATCAAAATCATCAACACACAAGAATTATTTGGAAATTTACTTAAACCCTGTCTCATACTTTGGAAATAACTCAAAGCATCTCTAAGGAAATGAAGGAGAAGATATTATTAGCTGACTACGTGGCTAAGGAAATTGAGGCAGAGGGATAAGTTATTTTTTTAAATGAACCCACAGCTTATGGCTGGAAGTTTTAGGGGTCAGCCCAAGTTGTTGGCTTCCAAAATCATAGCCTCTTTCAAATACATAGCACTGTCTCTTCCTTGGCCTTAATTTGTTAGTTTTAAATAGTTTGTTCTAAGGATTTTGGCCTCTATTAGTATTCAGATACCTTCTTCAGTTTTAAAGTGATATAAAAGTTTTTGAGAAAGATAAGAGGTAGAGAAAATGATCTTTGTTTAGGAAAAGACATGGTGCTAATCTTTTTTTATAAGATTTGCTTAGGATTTACCCTAAGCTATGCTAGCAGACTCTGATCTCAAATTTAAAAAAAAAAAAAAAGGATCACCTTGAAATTCTTCAAAGCCCTGGATTTGATCTTTACCATGGGAGGAAGAAGAAAAATCTATCTGAAAAGATTCAAATGTTGCCCATAATATTCCAGAAAGGTGTGTGTGTGTGTGTGTGTGTGTGTGTGTGTGTGTGTGTGTGCACGCGCGCATGCGCGCACACATGCACACACTAAACTACTTCCTCTCTATAACAGGTCCTAGACCTTAGCACAATTGACTCCATGATGGAAGTGCCATTCTGACTGAAAGATTCAGCATATAGACAGGACCACCTGACAAATCTAAAACAAAGGCCTAGTATATAGTTCTGGAAATGTCTCAAAATATACTAACCTTGCTTTTTAACTTCTGTAGTTCTGCTTTGGGCTAACTGATCTTGTTATAAAGTATGTCAACCCAGAAAGGAAAGTCAATCAAAGTCCATATGCTTCAGTTCAAAAATCAGAGTTATATGCTATTCATATGGTATTGTTAGACTTTCCTGAATCTCTTAATATCATCACTGATTCTCAGTATGCTGAAAGGGTTGTTTTGCATATAGAAACAGCTGAATTTATTCCTGATAATTCAGAATTAACATCGTTATTTATACAACTGTAACAAGCAATTTGAGACAGAAATTGTCTACTATAAATTACTTATAATAGATCTTACACAGGGTTGCCAGGCCCATTGGCACAAGGTAATGATGAAATCTATCAGTAATTAATAGGAAATGTATTAGAAGCCTCAAATTTTCATGACAAGCACCACATAAACAGCAAAGAATTAGTGACAAGTCAAGGAAATTATAAAGAATTGTCCAATGTGTTCTTTGTATAATCAAGCCCCATTGACAGCTGGAAGTAACCCTAAAGGTCCAAAAAGAGGGGAAATCTGGCAGATGGATATTTTCCATGTTGCAGAATTTGAGAAACTGAAGATTGTACGCCATATTCAGGATTTCAATGGGCTTCTGCTTTGAGTTCTGAAATGATTGATTCTGTAGTTAGACATTTACTGGAAGTAATGGCAATTATGGGACTATCTTTACAAATTAAGACTGATAATTCCCCTGGATATGTCCCCAGTAAAATGAAAAAAAGAATTGCATACTATGGCATAAAACATATTGTTTGCTATACCACACAATCCTACAGGAGAAGCAGTTATAGACAGATCTAATCAGACATTAAAGGAAATACTTGAAAGACAAAAGGGAATAACAAAGACCTCCCCCTCCCAGAGATAGACTAAATAGTGCGCTGCTAACTTTAAATTTTCTGAATGCTGATGAGACAAGAACAACAGCAACTGAGAGACACTGAACAATGGAAAAAAATGCAGAGGTAAATCAACTCATATATTATAAAGACATATTAACATCTGAATGGAAGCCAGGACAAGTATTGCACTGGGGAAGAGGATATGCCTATATTTCCACTGGAAATGAAAAGTGGATACCATTAAAACTGTTAAAGATTTGAGCCAGGAAGATCTCCTGAATACCCTGACCGCTGACCTGAAAGCGTGACTATGGAATAAAAAGTTCTTTTAAAAAGAGCCTGCTAATGATTGCATTAAAGTACAAAAACTAAAGGCAACAAATAGCTCTGGGTCATGGAGTAAAGTTTATGAATCCCAAATTTCCATCTGACTCCAATACCAATGACAGTAAAGTGTTTGAGGAAGATGGAGAATGTGAAGCCTTGATGAAAAACTGTCCCCATGAGAAGCTGACTTTGGAACAGTTTGCTGGCAGTCATCAGAAGGTTCCAGGAAAAGATGATGAGAGTGATGGCCCACAAAATGCCAATCACAGCAAATCTGACACAACCTCCAAGAGTCCCAAGGCTTCCCATGACCTACACATGGCTGACAGTGCATTAGTCCTGAGGAAATTGTACTGTCCCTTTCAGAGGCACAGCAAACAAAAAACAGAGGAAAACACCTTAAAGCCAAAGTTCCAAACATTCAAGGGAATAGACCATCTCCATGTAAAGGAGTCAGTTGACAGAATATTGAAACAGACGGTTGCCTTTAATAATATCAGTAAACATAAGAGTTCCTTAAAACGTGAACATTCCTATAGCATTTTTGGAAAAAAAAAAAAAAAACGGATTAGCACAGAGTCACAAGACAGAATCTGATAGAGACTTTTGCCATCCGCCTGAAAGTAAACAGCTTCAGAGACAGAGGGGACTGATTCAAGCAACCTCAAGTCCCCTGAATCCTCACTCTCTGTTAGTATCACAACATGTATGGATGCTAAGGATAAACTCCTGAAGATCAGGAAGGGAAGAGATGGCCTCGCAGAAGACCTATGAGAAGAAGTAATCAATATTGTACAACTTATATCTTGGTAATAAGGGGGAGGTGCAATAGGACACTTTGCCAAGAAGTGTTTTGTCCTGTGCAGCCTTCCATGTGGTTACACGCCACTTGGACTTCCGGGAACAGCTTAGGGTATAAAAGAGGCGGTGGCAGTTGGCAGAGACAGTTGGTGGAATGGTTTTTAAGAGATCATAGTTCAGTTCCCTATGAGCTCCTGTTCTCCAAGCTTCAGACACATAAGGATAGCCAAAAAGAGCAGTGAATCTCTCTTTCTTTCTCTCTTTCTGTTTTTAAAGGCCACCTGCAAGAGTGGCAAAGAATTCTTTTTTTCTATTTTTCCTGTCTCTCTTTGGAGCTAAAGGGTTAAAAAGACGCAATGGGAATCTGTTGCAAATTAGCCATCAGTTACAAGTGAGGAACCTGTCACAGTAGTAGTTGGGGCAAGAGAACAGGCTTCAGAATTCAGTTACAAGCAGCATTCCAACATGGGGCAAGAGAATAGAAGTAATCAGTTACACATGCTTTTTTTGCAATTGAAAGCTAATCCTGAGAAAGGCTTGGGGCTACGCTGGGATCCTGAACACCTAGTATGACTTTCTATTGACTTAAACCCATGTCTGAACAGTCTTCTCAGGTAAAAACCCCACAACACCATCACTGTAGCAAAACTCTGAGATAAACAACAGTTTGCTTTTGACTCAGTGCTTATGAGATGCCAGCCTATGATGAGGCAAGCTCAACACTTAGAGCCCTCTGGCAGGTGTGCTGGATCACAGCAATGGGAAACAGGTGAGTAAGCAGAGAGCTCATTGGCAGGCCAGGAACCAAAGAGAAGAGCCCCCCAGAAGCCAAAAGCCCTCCCATTTTGCCCCATTCCCAAAGGTTCCACCATCTCTTACTAGGGCTTCAACAGAGTTAAGAGTTTCAGCAGCTGCTGACATGGATGTGGATGTATATGTTGACTCCCAGATGTAGACATTGATTCATGGCAGAGGACTGTTTATTCTTTACTAATTAAATCACTAGTTCTCGCCGGGAGTCCTGGAGCCTTAGAGCATTTCGACCTCTTTACAGTCTAGTCTTAATCCTTGAACTTGAAGGCTTCAGTCTTTGTACATCCTAGAATGTTGAAGCCTCCACTGCTGACTGAGCCTCCCCTCTGAACTCGGACTCTTCAGACTGCTTCTGTTAACTGACTTCTCTTACTCCTGTGTGACTATCTTTAATTCTGCAGAGAGCCTGTCTTTTTGCATGAGAGTTGGGCATGTCCTTACTGTTCTAATCTGATTAGTCACTTTGTCTGCCATTCATTCTGACCCAAGATTCATTGCCGCGGAGACTAGGAACCCTGGCAGCCTAGCAAAGCACATGACTTCTGCAGCCTTGTCTCTCCAGTGTGGGGTTTAATGCTGAGTGAGTTTTGAGAATGAAGAGACGATCTCTCCCGTTCAAACTTGTCGTTATTTAACGCTACTTCTTTTTTCTACTTCTTTACCCATTTACTATTTGTAATTTTATCCTAAATAATTTTAACTTCGTGGTATTCTCTGCTCGCTTAACTCACTGCCTAAGACACCAGGAAACAATCTTCAGCTAGAGCATTTGCCTTATTAAGTTGTACAAAATGGGGAGTCTAAGGAGCTGAGGATCCAGCTTTAGTTCACAGGCTGCAGAGCCAAGTGTGACCAGCAGAGGGTGCTGGCATGAAAGAAAAGAAAGCTCCAGATAAGAGGATTCTTGTAGATCTCTGATGCCTCACTGCTTTCAGCCTAATAGATAAGACCCATGGGATTTCTGCTCCAACTGAATGTCCCTCCCCAGCCTGACAGATACCGAAGACCCAGCTTCACAACTGAAATTCTACCGGACATAAAGGGCAAAAGGCAAAGATAATGAAAAAAAAAAGTGTGACTTAATATTTCACTCTTATCAGTATGTAAATCACCCCCACAGAAATTAAAAAAAACAAACAAACTGGAGTTGAACTGGACCATAGATGTCCAAAGCACATCCCATCAAACATCCAAAGAATAGACAGTCTTCTCAGCAGCCTTCGAGACTTTCTCTAAAACACTTTATGCCATTAGTGAGTGTTTAAAAATGCAAAAAAAAAAAAAAATTAAAACAATTTTTTTTAGTTAATCAGCTCGTGGTGGAACACACTGGAAGACAGTAGCCGAGTAATCAGACTCTGTATAATGCAAAGAGATTGAACAACATGCTCTTGACTGATTGCGGATCACTGAGAGAATTAAGGCGAACAAAATGGTAGTCAGATGAAAATAAAAACGGAACTTCCCAGAACCTTTGCAATCCAGCAAAGGCAGGTCGGTGATTGCTTGAGCACCTGTTGAGTGCTGGTGTTTAAAAAAAAAAATCAAGGAGCTGTCAAATGATTTAATCAACAACTCTCTTAAAGGTCTTAGAAAGAAAAGAAACAAGTCAACCTTGAACACAGTAGACGGGGTGAAATTCTAAAGAGCAAGGTAGAAATTATTGATCTGGAGACTGGCTAATGAAACAAAGATAAGTCTGTGAAAAAATGAAACAGGATTGGCAAACTCTTAGCCACACTAATCACAAAAAAAGAGAGAAATGCTTACAATAATAAATACGAACTATCAAAATTAAATCATTGGGGTCTGAGACCTCAAGCAGATCTACAACAAGATCTGGATACACCACACTATATTCCAGATAATGCTCTAAGTCTTAGATCAATAATCTGTGAGGAAGAAGAGAAGAGATATTGGGAAATACTGGTAGAAAAGGAAGAAGTAAATGGCTCTACTCATGGGTGACATCATCTTATATTTAAATAACTCTAAGGCATGGATAAATAAATCATAGGACATGGGTGTATACACAGTGGGGTTTTATTTAGCCATAAAGAAAGGTGAGGTTATGTAATTCATAGGAAATTGATGGAACTGGATATTGTGGTGTTAAACACAATAATCCAGATTCAGGCAGCATGAAATCACATATTTTCTTTCATATCAGGAGGCGTGTGTCACATCTACATGATTGGCAGATGTCACAAGTGCATGCTTGGAATTAATTTTTGAACAGATAAATAGAGAAAAAAGAAGCATGTGTACAGAAGCAGAATTATGACATAGGACCCGAGAACATTGGTGTGTGAGAGAGAAAGCCCCCAAGAAAAGGGAAAGATAACCCACATTGTGGGTTTCTCTTAATTCTGATCAGGATTTGAGCAGTGGTGTTCTAGTAAGTTCTTTTCATTGTAGCAACAATTCTCCCTTCATCTTTGGGTCTGGCTGAAGGAATACCAGAAGTCAGGTATGTATTGGAGAAGATAATTAGCCTTGTCTTGAAGACAGAAGTCTGGTGTAGACAAAGAATGTCTTCTTTGTGAATGTGAAAAGAGATCAGTGTGTGACTCAAGTGTGTTTAATACAAAATTTAGCCGCGGCCTGGATAGATGCTCAGTCATCAAAGTGCTTGCTGTGTAAGTTTGAGCCCCAGGACAATGTAAAAGGCCTGGCATGGTGATACACGTCTACAATCTAGCAAGCAGTTCCCAGAACCTGCTGGCAGCCAGGACAGTTAACCACCACACCTTGGGATTGGGGATAGATCTTCTCTCCCCAAAATCAGGTCGGTGAAACTGATATATTTATCCTGAGCAAGCTAACCCAGAGCCCAAAAGACAAACATCGTGTTTCCCTCCCATGCGTGGATCCCAGCTTTAACTCTTTAGATCGTGTGTTTATCCGAGAATACCGCAAAAGCCAGGAAACTACAAAGGGAACGCGATGGGGGGTGCTGGAAGGGAGACAGCAAATATTAAAAGGAGGGAAAGAATATGAGTACGTGGGTTCAAATGGATGAGGAATAGAAGGAATAACAGCAAAGATGTCCAGAAAAGCCACACAGAAACCTACTGTTTTATAAGCTTCCTAAAAATTGTGTATGTGTGTGTGTGTGTGTGTGTGTGTGTGTGTGTGTGTGTTTATATACAATGCATACATAGAGAGAGGATGGGGAGGAGAGAGACTTAAGTGCGGTTACCATTCATGGGGTTAATGCTCTTCTCACACCACAGTTTACCAAATAAAAAGCCCAATGACAGCTGTGGGATACATCTTTTCACTGTTCAGGGGTGACAGAGGCATCCCCTGAAACAATACAGGCTTTTGCCATTCTTCTTGTTTGCCAAGCAGAACTTGAAAGTAAGATCCTATTAATGGAGACAACACATACTTTGATCATAGTACATGCAGAAAACAAGCTGGTATCGGTCTCGAAGCTTCCTCCCTGCTCGTAGCCTTCACAGTATGGGGAGGTTCTATGCAGGCTTCCTGGGGCGAGAAGCCAACCGGCTTACCCCACTGTGAAGCCTCTGAGCTACAATAATGATTGACAAGGCAACACATGAATATAGAAGCAGTAGCTGACCATGTTCCAGTGTGGATGGATTCACACACATGCGCACTTAGGTAGGCACTAATTTTGGACTCAGTGGTTTAAAAGAAATAGACACAAAGTTGAGCGGGGTCCGGGAATAGTTGTAGGGTAGCAGGGGATATGATCAAAGTGCATTTTATATATGTGTGAAACTCTCAAAGACTAAAATAAGGCGGGAAGTAGTAGTGGACTCAATATCAACCACTGGCTTCCACATGTAGGCGCACACACATGTGTATCA
Organism: Cricetomys ansorgei; assembly: GCA_026225945.1. NCBI lineage: Eukaryota > Metazoa > Chordata > Mammalia > Rodentia > Nesomyidae > Cricetomys > Cricetomys ansorgei. The sequence continues at coordinate 12,684,816 of JAMJFZ010001133.1, forward strand.
GCATGTATGTGTGCACACACATAGTCATACTTTCTTTCTCACACGTCAGTCCGTGTAGAAAAAGAACTCAGAAAGCGAAGCAGTTTATTTTCAACCATTTACTACATTTTCTGCTCTTCACTCAGATTTGACATCATGTATTGGTCCCTTCTGCACCAGCCTTAAAAGATTTCTTGGAAGAGATTATTAATTCCTACTCAGTTGGCATTCTGAAATTAGACTGTTTTTTATGAATATGAAGTTATCGTTTTAATCAAAGTGTAATAGACATTACCGTTTCTGAACACATTTGTATACTGTACTGTCTCCACTAGATGTCTCCAGAGAAATACAAAGTAGATAGTGCTGATACAAAGCACATTCAGCGTTAAATGGACAAACGTATTCAGTTCGATGAGGGTGAAGCTTACACGGCTGACTACTTAATAGGAGAATGAATTCATCCCTTAAAGAGCTTTCAAAGGCAGAGTCTAAGGAGGTGGAGAAGACGACACCCGACCCTCCATGATCCCCAGAGGCTTCTGCTGCATGTCTAATGTAGTTAACAGCCAAGAGACTACAATTCTTACTCTGGTGTGCAGTGAGCCCCATCTTTCTCTGAGTATAGTTTCACTGTCTTCCATGTGTCACAACAGACCGTTTGGGGGGCTCTGGTGGAAATCCATGGAAATACAAAACCGAAGAGAAAGCTTCCAAAGCCCAGCTCCAGGTAGGCAGCCTTTGCAATGTGTCAGTGTGAATATCCAAGCCTATAGCTTGCCTTCTTGACCTCTGTGGACTGCCTGCTGATGCTTCATTTATATATATATATATTTTAGTTTGTTTATACACACATTTTTAAGATGGAAAATTAATATAAGATTCTTGCTTAATTTCTCTTCTTTCCAACTAATAATTTTAAGAAAAAAAAAAAAAATTGGCCTCACTCAAAGAAACCAAAGACCAGAGACTTGCCAAGAATTTCCATTTGCAGGGCTAGAGCCCAAATACTGGAGAAGGCTAATAGTGTCCACAGCCTGGATGCCTAGGTGCCGAGGAGAGCTTTCCCTAAGAAGGTTCAGGGTTAACGTCAAGGCTTGTCTGGACTTTAAGAGTGGCTTGTGTGGTGTAACCTACATGTAAGCCCTTTGGAACGCAAGTGTCATGACAACCCATATGTTAAAGAGGAAGCGTTTGACAGCACATGACATAAGCAAGCCCAAGGACATGTTGCTGTTGGTTTGAGTGTGTGGGTTTACTGTGGACACAGTCCACGAGGAGTCCTGGGGAGTGCAGGGGTTTGAGGCTGGTTACACACTGCTGAGTAAGCACGGTAGTGCAATGACCTCATGGTCTCCAGAGGCAAGATAAAAGAGAACTGCTGACGAACAGGCCTGTCTTTCAGACACACTATCTCTCTTCTTCAGTTACATAATAAGCCATTTCTTTCTCATTCATGACTTACATCTCTGGGTCAGATTTGCAGCCCTGGAAAATCAGACTTCATTTTCATGACTTCCATCATCTTCCCAACTGCTCGGAAAACTGCAGGGTCCGCGAGGGTGAGGATCCTTTCATGGAGCGGAAGAGAAAGGGCCCTGTGTGGAGAGAATGTGACTTTTGATGAGAGAACCCTGAGGGAGACTGTGCCCTTCCACAGATTTTTTTCCAGTCTCTTCTACAACTGGGACTAACTTTCCTTCTCATTTTCAGAATTGCCTCCCTCCCCTCGACCAGCCTCAAACCGACTCAGAATCCAGTTGTTAGCCTTGGACTTTCTCCCACAAATTAGCACAGAGATTCATTCCTCCAACTTAGCCTCAGTTTTTCAAGGAATCTAATTTCTTCATCTTCACCTAAAATCTTCACTCTCCTTGATCTATGGGTTTGCAGATGGTTTGTGTGTACCATCTGGATCTTGTTTGCAAGACCCTCCCTGATGGCATGACCGATCCTAATTGTAAATATTTATGGAAGCCTGGCATTTGTTGACTTCCGTGGGCATTTTGTAAGGCTCAAACATGATGCTCGGAGTGGGAAGATTTCAGATTTCTATTATTGGAAAGCATGAAAAGTGTTACAGAATACCTTCTCGTGATATGAGAATATGCTTTGCCTTTGGCAAAACAGTAAACATTCGCTGCTTGTCAGAATAGCAAAATATCTTAAATAAATGATGTTACCAAAAGCATTCTAATAGCTGGTTGATTAATATTGGATAGACCTTATATTTATGAGATAGCTCTGTCTATTCATTGAACAGTTGCTGACAGCTCGCCATTTGTACAATCTAAGAGTAACAAAAAGCTGTTTTATAAAACAAACAAGAGAAAGGCAGTTAAAGTTATAAGTGCTTCATCTAGATAAATATAAATAAGAGATCAGTGTTGTATACCACACAAGTCCCCCTGGAAGGAACATAGTTTAATTTTCACAATATCTTCTCTCCCAGCTCTCTAGAGAGCATTTTGTACATTTTCAGTCCTTTCATACCAAGATTCTGGAAGTGGCAGTGGCCTCTGACTCATGTTCAGACTGTGTTGTCTTGTCATTATTGTGTGCTAAATTAAATGAGCTGCTAGCTGCAAAATTATTTTAACACTCAGAAGTGATTCCCACAGGAAGTTTACACCCACCTGTCCAGACAAGAAATCATCTATCCTTGGCCTCATCTGAACTTTTCCAACTGTAAAGCATAGAGTCCAGGCATGGTGCTTCCACATCGCCAGTGGGAAAACAATACTAATACCTGTCACAGAAGGGAAACTTCACAGCACAGCACAGAAAAATCACCCTGGTCTCTCCATGAGGCTTTAAAAGTTGTGTTTTCACAGAGACTGATGCTAGTTATCATCCCAGCCTCATGTCCCTTCTGATCTTCACAGCTTCTCCATCAAAAGAATGTTCCACATCTGAGACACCATGTGTGAAAAGGTTAAAAAAAAAAATGTGTCTTCCCTCAGCTGAGGATGCTGATGTTGAACACCAAGGGAATGCAATTGTTCTTTTAAAAATCAGAGGGACTTTCTTGGCCGCAGCCCTGTTTCTTAATATGCATTTAATTACCACATTGCTTCTGGATTAGTAATCCTTGTTTCCAGGGCTTATCAGGATCTGCAGTCTATGTGCAATGAAAAAGCAATAAAAAGAAAATTTTTATAATATGTACATTTCAAAAAAGTTAGGGAAATGCTCCCAAAGTAGAACTTTGCTCATTAACCCCCTCTAAGCTCATGGAGTTACAACAGAGAAACCCTGTCTTGAAAAACCAAAAGAAAGAAAAAAAGAATTGAAGAGACATAGCCCAAGATTTCTAGGACTGCAAGAAACATGTGCCTCTTCCATATTAGTTAGAGATGTCATACTTTATAATGTACTGTAAGTCTATCCTGGATTTGTGTTAAATCCCCTTTGTGATTCTGGTGAAAAATAACCTCAGTGTTCTGCTGTAGAATAATTAAATGTGATAAAATCAAACCAAGAAAGTAACTGAGCTCAGAGGCATAGAATGTGGCAGAGGCAGACGGCAGAGTCCCCCTGAGACTCAGATTCAACTGTTTTCATATAGAAAACTTATAGGAGTGAAACACAGGCATGCAATGGTTGAAAACAAATAGGAGGAGTTCAGACTTTTGCTGGCAGCCCCCAGGCTGCTAGTGCTTTTGGAAGGCAGCCGGAGTCTCAGGCTGGCCCAGCGCCCCCTCCCACAGCCCGGTGCTCCCTCCCACAACCCAGAGCTATATAAATTCAGCTCTCTAGAGCCCAGGCCAGTTCTCTTCCTAGACAGAGCTCAGGGCTGAAGATGGTTCCTCTCCTGCCCTTATCTGCTCTGCTGCTACTGCTGCTGTGTGATGTTAACCCTGCAAATGCCAACAGTTACTATGACAAGGTCCTGGCTCACAGCCGCATCCGGGGTCGGGATCAAGGGTAAGTCCCTGGCTTGTTGTGGTTTGTTTTTTTTTTTTTTTTTTTCCATTTAACTTGTTCTAGAAATATGCGTGAGGTTCCTTTAAAATGCACCTCAGGATAGTTGTTCACTTTTTGTTGTTCTTTCACTTATTGCAAGGTGACGAGAAAAGAAAAAATAGTGAATATTCTGTATATATCTATATATTTGCTATGTCATATATATGTCTTAAACTCTTAAGAATTGCTATCAATATAGTGATTATTTTTACTTTATGTAGGTTATTTATTTTAACATAACTAACAAAATACAATAGGGTTATCCTTTATAATTCAGTTTACTTAGTTCTTATTTCCTTCCCAAACTGCAGAACATGGTTTTCAAAAGCCAAAGCGTCTGCTGTTAGACGGCACCATGGTAGAGGCACTGGGATACCACAAAGGATGTCAGCACAAATGTCATTTGATTTATAGGTGAAAATTCAACCCTGGCCTGAATAACTGGTTCTGTGCATACTTTGAAGTATTTTTTAATCTTTTAGGATAAATATAGGATTTTTAAAAGTTATTAGAAATAGCTTAGTAACTAGAGCAAACATCTGTGCTTTTTCCCATATGGCTCTTGGCATTCCTTCCTAAGCTTCTGCGGGACTGTCTTAATTCTCAAAGCACGCTTCTCCGCGGTGGAGTGGAATTTCCATCTCTTTAGGAGAAAGCAAACTTAAAATTGCAATGGAGTATACTTTATTTGTTCTAGTCAAAGAAACAGAGTTCCTTTATGTAAAGGCATTTTTTTAAAGTTACTTTTAACTCTAATCTACTTCTGTAAGTGCCTAGGAAATCTCACAGCACAGTGTGTAGTAAGACCTGTGTCCTTTGTGTCACTCTCCCACTGCTCAGGCGAATCCTAAATCATCCCCATCCTCCAAAGGAGTACACGCTTAGTTTTAAAACAAGGGGGTTATTCCCTATTAGAAGCAGTGTGTACATAAAATCCAACCTCTGCTAAGTCTAATTGTTTGAATATTCCTATCAGGTTAACTTTTTGAAATACTGGTGTTAGTCTCAAATATACAGTGTGTCCTATCTCCTCCTACTCCCCCTTCCCCTTCCATCCTCTCGCCCTCCTTCCTTCCCTCCTCCCCTCCCTGCTTTCTCTCCTCCCTCCTTCCTCTCCCTCCTCCCCTTCCTCTTCTCTTTCCTCTTCCCTCTTCCCTCTCCAATTCCTATCACCCTTAGACTTTTGCTTTTCCAGGGACTCAGTAGGACTGGATCAGGAGTTAGATTTGTACAAAGTTAGAATCCCATCTTGGAATGCCAAAGCAGCACCCTAACTTTCCTCCAGCCACCAGTAATTGTGAAGATGTAATTGCCATATAGATTAACGCTTCTTTCCTTCCTTTATTCTCCAGCCCAAACGTCTGTGCCCTTCAACAGATTCTGGGCACCAAAAAGAAATACTTCAGCTCTTGTAAGAACTGGTATCAAGGTGCTATCTGCGGGAAAAAAACGTGAGTTCCACTCTTTTATTAACTGACAATTTCAAGATCCGACAGGGATGGCACTCACCTCTTCATGGGTACATGTCCCAGTCTGAAAATACTGTCCAAACTCATGAGTTCAAAAAAGAGATTCATGTATACAAGCAGAGAAACTCCCATTCATCTCCACTGTTACAAAGAGTGGATGATTTCTCTCTGAGGCCACAAGCTAGAGAGGCCAAAGCAACCCCCATGACACATGTTACGTGTCCTGAATCAATGTGAACGATATGGTTTCTACTCCTTTACAGTCTTTGTTGTTTGGTCCTCTTTTGTCTTAAGAGGGTCTATGTTTCATTTGCCCTTCTCACATCTACACACACACACACACACACACACACACACACACACACACATCCAAGGAGAACAGGTTGACCTGGAATGTAAGGATTATAAAAGCCCAATTCAATGTTTCTCCAATCATTTAGAAATTATGCAAAATATTTCACTTCGTCCCTAAGTTTTCATTGAAGCATTACGTTAGAGAGAAATTGAATTTTCCACTTTTTCTTACCCCTTGATGCCTTGCACAAGCTGCCTACTCCTCAGGGGACTATGAAGGTGATAGCGGAAGCCCATCACAGCAATGAATATATCAATAGCTAAAAAGATGATTTTTCTATAGCTTAGTTGTATCTTTCACTGATCAACTTAAAGCTGGAAAACATCATTGCCTTTGTAGTAGACAATCATATTGATTTAATTGACCATAACTATTGGCAAGAAAAATAAAAACACCGGATAGAGGAAGGATAAGAATTACTTATGCCAATGTATCACTTTACAAGGAAGGAACTGACTCAAAGGTAGGGTAGCTTAGTAAATCAGAAAGGGTTTCAATGTCATCCCCAGTGATGAAAGCAATAGGAAGCGCCCCTCACTGCCATCAACTTGAACTGCATCCTCTATGGGGTAGCCTTGAGGACTGCAGGATCTGAAGATCTGCTTAGCACACCATGGTGAGCTTTGGTTACCCTTCAAAGAGTAGAAGCATTACTTCAAAACTTATTTCAGCCAGGCCTGGCAGCTAATGCCTGTGATTCCAACATCCGGAATGCTAAGACAGGAGGATTGTTCCAACCTTTAGGACAGCTTGAGCTCCAAAGTAAGACACAATCAATTAATCAATCAATCAATCAATCAATCAATATTATTTCTAGCCTTGTGCTACTGGTACAACCATTCAACTAAGAACTATTTAGTCTTGGGAAGTCAGTAACCTTCCATGCTGAGTGTTTAGGGAAAGTGTTTTTCTGTTCTTCCTGGAAGTTAAGGAAATCTTTTTATTATGCAATTATATTAGGAAGGCCAAAGCTGTCACACAACAAGAGTCAAGACTTTGTTTACCTATAAACAAAAGTCCGGCTAGTAGTCAGACATTTTACCAAAACTGTAACAATGTCCCCTTAGGAAGTTTTCTTTCAATAGCTTCTGTCTTAAAATCTCATTTACATCTCTTCACTGAGACCAATGCAAATGCTAATCTCAAATAACCAAAGAAACCAATGACACGGGCAGGGATGGAGTCTGGCTTGCCCTCTGCTCCCTTTGGCTGACGTTTCCAGCGTCTTCTGAGTGATGTCATTTTTCAAGTTGGATGTTGGTTAAACAGATACTTTGGGAATTTACTGGAAGCAAACAGGCCAGGTCTCAGGAAAAGCATAAGCATCTCTACTGAAGGCCTAAGGAATTTTCTACAATCATAGAGAATTCCTTTCATAAAGCACTCTGCGGGCATCACCTGTAATGCCAGTGACATTTCCTGTTGGTTTTCTATGGCATTTTTGTTACTATTCAGAGAGTGAGGATGAATTCCCCATGCTCCAAGACGTGCAGAACAATGACTGTGCTTTTTTCTTGTTTTATTCCACTTCCTGGCCATATAGGGAAATGGATTTGTGTGTAGCATACCAACTTTCTGGGAAGAAAATAAACACTTTAGCTGTATTGAAACATTCACGCAGATAAACACACGGTCCACTTATCAATTGGGATTACAGGACTCTTTTCTACAAACTCAGATGCTCTACTTCATGACTTTTCTGCTTCAGAGCTGATTCCTAGTTACACTAGTGTGTGGTGTAGACACCGATGCTCAGTTACACTAGTGTGTGGTGTAGTCTCTTAAGGACAATATCCTGTTTTCATCACTATTTATCTTCAGGTCTCTAGATTAACTATAGTCATTTTCATTGTTTATAATGTGCATAAATCAAATTCATAATGGCATTTAATTAATTCCAACATTTAATTAATTCCTGCATAATTCCCACACTATTTATTTCCATGGAGTTCTGTGCAAGGAAAATTGTCACCAGGAAACAGATTAAGATTTGCATCAGGGTTTCATGCAGTTCCCTTGTTTCAGGTGTAGCCAACTCTTGAAACTACAGAGAAAGTCAAAACAAAACATAAAAATTTAAACTTGTATAGCACGGTTAATAATAATAATAAATTAATAATAACTACTGACAATTAAAACAAAAGGAACTATGTGTCTTAGAAATACAGCTCACTTGGCTGACTGCTTGCCTTGAATGCACACAAACACCACACAAACCATCAGGATGGTACTTAAAAGACAAACACAAGACACAAGAAGATCAGAAGTTCAGAGCCATCCTTAATTTCATGAGTTAAAAATAATAATCCATTAATTTCATCAATGCCAGCTGGGGTGGGTGACATGGAACAGTATCTTACGAGGGTGAGTGGAAGGGGGATGTGAAATGATAAGAGAAGGTAAAAATGAGTAAATTTGATCAAAACATATCGTGTATGTGTATGAAACCATCAAAGAAGTCTTTCATTGTGTACAATTAATTAATGCTAACAATTTCACATGAGAAGATTTTATAATTCAGAAAGGGTTAATGTATTTCTATTGTTTCAAGATACCATATACTAATGAGCATCTTCTTCTTATTTAGAGCTGACAAAGTTATTCTAAAAACATTCTTTTGAGATTCCCAACTATTTGTATTTTGGTATCACCACTGGTCTTCTCATGTTCAACTGTTGGGAAGACTGAATTCTCATACACCACGGGGCCTGTTCAAGGCCACCTGTCTACCACACAGTGAGCATGCACAATAAACTCCATTCTTCAGGACCAAGATCCAGGAGCAGCCCCCCCAATCATGAAGGGACAGGGAAAAGTCAAACTTACATCAGTATCTGGTATCTGAAAGGCAGAAACAAAAGCTGGCTTCTACAGTCTTAGCAAATCGGGGGAATGAGTCATATGTTCTGTTAAGTTTACTTGAAAGTGCACCGTCTATGGTTCTTTGCTTTAATGCTGAGACTTTCCCTCTGTCCAGCACTGTGCTATATGAGTGTTGCCCTGGCTACATGAGAATGGAAGGGATGAAAGGCTGCCCGGCAGGTAAGAGCCACAGTTCTGGATTAATCGGAGGTTCTTTTTCTCTGGGAGGAATGAGTTAAGACAACTTGCAGAGAAGCCAACAGTGCGTGTGTGCCTGAGTGTATGCATGTGTGCACATTCGTGAGTGTACAGGTATGCATGCTTAGCACCATCGTAAACCCAAGCAAAGGCTCCATATTTTTGTGTTAATCACATGCTTATCATAACGGTGAAATATTAGATCTCTCTTCTCATGCACTCGAAGCTGATGGTACTGGACACAAAACGTAAAATGTAATTGGAAGTAGCTCTGCTGCCCTCCAGGGAAGTCCCTTTCTTTGAACTTGTTTTGAAGCATGATGCCTACTGAAGAAGGCACCATCTCTAGATGACGAGCTCTGAGTTTGCAATGGTCCTCACTTTGAAACATGGTCACTGGTAATTCTGCCAGCAAAAGAAGAATTTGCCTTTCATTTCCTCTGGATATGCAATGCTAATCATCATCCTTTCCTGGGCTCCTGCCCCTCAACAGAACAGTCTCCTCCAGGGGCAAAGGTCCTCCAGGCTCTAATTGGGTGTAAACTCCAGAGCCCTTACTGTCATGAACACCAACCCATAGACAATTCCTGGCATAAAACCGTGCTCAGAATGAGGTGCTAGGTGGGTGTCACCAATGTACACAGATCTGAGCAGCTGGTACTTCACTTGCTGGGACACTGTGCTTGCTTAATGCTGTTGCTGATGGTGTCATGTGACTAACTCACATCACATCTGTAATCAATTGTGTTATAGGTTTTCTCACATGGAAACTGTTGAACTGGTTTTGGTGTAGGAGTGTTTTGCTCGGTCTAGGCATGGGCCTAGATTTAACCCAGTTAACTTTAACTTTGTTCACTTTTATCCAATTTGTCATATTGAGAGTTCTTCTGCAGAATTCATGAGTTAATTTAATAATTCTCTTGGGGAATTCACTAAAGTTGTAGTCATTTACTTTATGACTATGCCCAAAGGACACCAATTTTCAAATCAATAGGGCCAGAAAAAAACAAGTGATCTGTAGTTTGCTAGATTTATCTTTTCATGTTTGCATTCATAAATGACATTTAGATATTCCAGGAAAACCTTCTGAAAGTATTAGGTACATTTTTCTTAAATCAAAATGGAGCCAACTAAGTCCATATATTGCTTTAGGGACTAAGAATAATAAAAATTTTAGAAGTAAGTTTAAACATAATACTCTGCTTAGAGGTTCAGACTGGCATTATCTGTGCCAGTCACCACAAGCCATAAGAAACAGCTGGTCTTTAGATAAAATAACCAGATAAACATTCTGGAAATTCTGAGTGAACTATTAGTGATGTGGCAAGTTTTACTAAATATTACTTCAGTTTGATATTTTAAAACTTACTTCCTTCTGCCAAAAACATAAGAAATAGCAGTTTAAGTGGTGATTTACTACATAATGCTCAAAAAGCAACTTTTGTGTAAAGTGGTGATTCATGGGATTTTATTGCTTAAATTGATTAGTTTGATATATTGGGGGAATAGTGTAAGGTTTGAATGATTATGAAGGAATATTCTGGAAATAAAATCCTAAGTATTTTCTCATTTCTTGGCTGTTTCAGTGATGCCTATTGACCATGTTTATGGCACGCTGGGCATTGTGGGAGCCACTACCACTCAGCACTATTCTGATGTCTCAAAACTGAGAGAAGAGATTGAAGGAAAGGGGTCATACACTTACTTCGCACCGAGCAACGAGGCTTGGGACAACCTGGATTCTGTAATTCATCCTTTTCATTATCTGAAACATTTACTGCATGATGTTGCCAATGTCTTTTTAACTTATCAACTTATATATGATTTAAGAACATTTTCTATTCTTCTATCGCACACACGTGAGACAATATAAAAATGAGTTATTGGAGCAGTGAAGTGTGTCCACACTGCCATTGTGGAACTTCCCACTTTTTACAGAGAAGAAGGATGAGCTAAAAGAATACTTACTGCTATTACGTTTTATTCCTCTCCCCTTACCTTCTTGGTCATGAGAAAATACATGTAATTTCAGATAATACATCTATCAGAAAGATAAGTTAAAATGCCTAAAATCTTTAAAAATCTATTATAAGTTATATTACATAACTGTATTTGTTATAGTTTATAAATATAGCTACAGTTGCATTGAATGAAAAGCTATAATAAGCAGGTTATACTTGTTTATACATGTGTGACTGCATGCCATATAGATTACTATTCCAAGATTCTCAGAATAGTAAATATGCATGAATAGTTAAACCAAGTGTTATAAACACTGTTTGATTTTATGGACAGACTGATTCATGACAGATTAATTTATAAAATATTTCTCAATTTTTAGTTTTATAAACTAGTAGAGAAAGAGGTTCCCACTTTCCCCTCCTGTGGAAATGAACTGACAGTTTAAGAGGGCCTCAGTGTGGCTTCTCAGGAAGAAGGTGTTCCCCTAGCTCAGGCAGAGGGTGTTCCCTTAGCTCTGCTGAGTTACTACTGAGCCGTGCCCTCTTGTCTTTCCCAGCACCTCAGCCTTTTCTCAGTTCCTTCCAATCACACACGAGCATCTCTGCTTCAGTAATGAAAATTAAGCATTTCTTCCTGGAACTACACCCTGCCCTTTGCCTGCACCTTGATGAATTTGACTCTCACTCTAGTGCATGCAGCCATTAGATCTGTGGGCTTTGTACTGCTTTCCCTTGGAACCCCAGAAATTCTAATCTTCTCATTCAATATGACTACACAAATAAGGGATACTAAAAATATAAGCCATTTCTAATCTCCATACATAATTGTTTTTCTCCAACCCTCTCCACTATACTAGGCAGAATTAATGTCAACCTTCAAACTTAAAAATTGTAAATAACCCTGCCTTCCCCATCCCAGTTTCTTAAAAATTAGCTAATCAGTCTACTATCGTGTTCATCGGTGGTAACCCTCCTTGCGCTTCCATTTCTCAACATTGTTACCCCTTCACTGACTTTCCAGGAGCCAAGCCTGATCACTGAGTCCCAGCCTTGCACGCCCTTCAGTTTAACGGCTGGTTTAATTTATTCTTCACTCAGCTCTTAAAGTTTCCACAGAGATGTGCCTTTCAAATCGTATTTCAAATTTTACCTGATAAATATAAAAATATGTGATAATGGAATGGATAAAAGGTGCTTGCCCAACAGTCACTCTGTGGCAACACGCACAATGACATCACACTATCGCCACCCATTTTAGTCTTATCTGCTCCCATGCACATACCTCCAAACCACTCTGATAAAAATAGCCCATTCCTCACTGCACCCTCTTAAAGCACCAACCTGTCCCTCTACCCTCCTCAACGCTGCACTTAACCGACTATGCCCTGACAAGTACGGTGAAGTTCTCCTTGCTCGTTATGGCTCTCACTGGCACCAAGTACAGAGATCCGAGGAACAGCCTCGGGGAGGTACAGGGTGATGAATGCTTAGGTAGTTCAGGAACGAGTATAGACTCCTTGCTAGATCCCAAGTGCCAGCCAAGGGTGGCGGTTCGCGCCTGTAATTAATTCTAGCATTCAGGAATCTGAGTCAGGAGCATTGCCGTGAATTTGAGGCCATGCTGGGCTACATGATGAGGTACTGTCTTCGAAAGATAAGCCTAGAAAACACAAAAACCCTTGTTGCGTTGTATGCAAATGTAATAGCACAACAAGTACCTGACGTCACAACTTATCTGTCATATTTTAGGTGTCTGATGATGTCACATCCCTGGCTATAAACCTATATGAGGATTGCTGATATATCTAAATCATCTAAATATATCTACCAATATATCATTGATATATCAAAAAAGTTTTTGTTCCTAAAACTATCCAAGCATTCTATCAACTTTGAGACCCTTCACTGACTACTTGATATTCCAAAATCCCTCAATCAGCTAGAATAATGTAGCTCTTCCATTCGTAGCCATTTTCCATGATCAATTAATATATGTAATAAGAAGGTTATGGAAGAGTAGAAACAGGAGGCTGGAGAGATGATTCAACAGTTAAGAATACTTGGAGGACACTCAAGTTTGGTTCCCAGCACCCATATCAGGAAGCTCTCGACCACTAGTAATTCCATGATGTGTGCGCGCGCACACACACACACACACACACACACACACACACACAACGAAAATAAATTATTTTTTAAAGGGTGGGAGAGAGAAAGAACAAACAGAGTACACGAGAGAAACCACAAGAAACTCTTATTTACTTCTTCCCAGGACATTCGCAGAGGACTGGAAAACAATGTGAATGTCGAGCTGCTGAATGCTTTACACAGCCACATGGTTAATAAGAGAATGTTAACCAAGGACCTGAAACATGGCATGGTTATTCCTTCAATGTACAACAACCTGGGCCTTTTTATTAACCATTATCCCAATGGGGTAAGTTTCCTTTCTAAAATGTACATGTCTGAGTCATGTTTTCCTTAATTTTATCTGTCCCCAGATAGGATGTTCACAGGAATGACAAAATGTTTGTCAGTATAATGGAAATGATTGTATTATAATTTTAAAAAAACTGGTCATGTAAAATTTCAATCCACTTGCTTCTTCCTAAAGACTGAATGATTGACAGGAGTCAGTATGTATTAAATGGTTTCTTATAGATAGCAAAATACACAATCCAAAGGGTGATGGCTATCCTCTCAGTCACTCCCTGGATACTACATTGGTTGAGGCCCTTGAGTTTTTAGATTAGTTAGACTATGGCAAGCTGCCAATAGGGTCTCAGGTTTGGGGGAATTTTTTGTTTTTTCTGTTTTTCAACATTCAAATTTCCAGAGGTGGGGGCAGGGATCCCAGCAATGAGGCAATCTTTGTTGTTCAGTAGGCCTTATGACAGTTTTGCAATGGTGATCTTTATTCCTCTTTCAGAATTCATCTCAGAGCTAATTAGAGTTCTTTACACAATTCTTTGACCTACATTAGAAATAGTTTATACTTATTTATATTAAAGTATAAAAATAGAATCAATAACTCATGTAAAGGAAATTATTTGCCTTGGAAATGCTTTTGCTTGACTGGGTTCTACACAGTTCTGCTTTCTCATTGACAATACTCAAGTCTTAATACACAGCATAGGCACTCGGCACGCAGGCTCCTTACATCACCTGCTAGTGCAAACAGAAATGTGGAAACTGCCTTGCATCTTAGCAGTCAATGGCTAGCTCTAATATTTTTCAAATGATTGCAGGTTGTCACTGTGAACTGTGCTCGAGTCATCCATGGAAACCAGATTGCCACAAACGGTGTTGTCCACGTCATTGACCGTGTCCTGACACAGATTGGTACCTCCATCCAAGACTTCATTGAAGCAGAAGATGAGCTTTCATCCTTCAGAGTAAGAACCAGGGGAGATTCCTCTGGGTCACTAAAAACCTTCCTTCCCTGTCAAGATCTGCAGGTTATAACAAAAATACTATTCAACAAATCTGGCAAAATGCAACAATATATTCCATGAAATAGCCATTTCTACCTCACAAAGTAGATAACATCCCATACAAAGTAATGATACATATTTAGACATGATTGATAAAAGAAGGCTGGCTGTGTGACTACGGTGCGTTTGGGGTTTTTAGAATGTGCTGATGCAGTGACTGTACCTGCTTCTGTGTTTTGCTACAGTCAGATAAACACTGGGAGAGTTACCTTTGTAGCCAACAGTTTGAGAAAAATTGTTAAAAACTTAATTGGTTGGGCCCCAAAGTAATATTTTAACAATCTAACATGAACAAATGTCTCTGATCAAGCTGGCAGATTCCTCCCGATACCACAGGCCAAGTGTGTGACTAGTCTCTTTCAGGATTTGTGATGCCGATCTTCTGAGAGTCATTTGTGTTTCAGGCTGCTGCTATCACCTCTGACCTTCTGGAGTCCCTTGGAAGAGATGGACACTTCACACTCTTTGCTCCCACCAATGAAGCTTTCGAGAAACTCCCGAGAGGAGTCCTGGAAAGGATCATGGGAGACAAAGTGGCTTCTGAAGGTAGGAAGACGTCTTCCTCTCCCAGAAGTCTCCCAGAGGATGAAGACCCTGAAAAAAGGCCGTTACTGCCGATAAGGGCAGCTGTGATAGGAAAGACCAGAAGCATTCACTGTGAGGTGCTCTAGAAAGCCTCGTTTAAAAGATTGAAAAAGCAGGCAAATATCATTCTTAATCAAAACAGCTTCAAGGTTGCAACCATTTGTGCTGTTTCCAAGCAAATAAGTTATAGACATTATGAAAGGTTATTAAGGGGCTGGCTAGAAGGCTCAGCAGTTAAGAACTGCTCCTGCAGAGGAACTGGGACCAAGTCTCAGCACCCACGTGCTTCCAGGGATATGATTCCCTCTTCCGGCATCTTTAGGTATCAGGCACACATGTGGTACATAAATATACAAGTAGGCAAACGCTCATATGTATAAAACAAAATAAGTAAATTTTTTTTAAATTAAAAAGAAAGATTAGCCAAGTGTGGGAAATAGTATTAGGTCTGGTTTTAATATGGAATGTATATTACACAATACTTTTAACTCTAAATTTATGCTACAAGTTATAACTGAACCGAGAAAGTTATATGGTTCTCTTTGGCCAGTACATACTGATTCTCAAATTTATTTGGGTCTTTCCAGCCTCCCTTTCAACAGCCAAGTAGGCTTTGCCTTGTGCTAGCAAATTGTATGTACTCAATCTCCACATATGTCTATGCAAATTAACCAACAAAATTTGAGGATGTAGGTCTTGCTATAATAGACTCAAGGGTCAGATCTCGCCAGACACTCACGGAACAATATCTGCGTTTCCTAGGTATTGTCTCGAGGGAATGACTTGCTTAGAACTGTATTGGAAATCGTGAACAGTCTTTTGTAAATGGTTAAGACAGCATTCTGTTTGAGCATTTTAGAATAGTCATGGCTAACAAATAACTCTGAAACTATCTAAAAAACTATTTTCTCTCTTTTCCTTATTTTTTTTTCCTGGTGCTACAAAAATAATTTTTGAAGCTCACATTCTCTTCCCCTCCTTTCTGTCAAACTGAGCTGTTTCTATTGATTCAAAACACCTACTTTTAATACCTCAATGCTTACATCTGTGTCATATTTCTTGGTGAATTTAGTTCCACAATGAAATGCATAATTTAAAGGTCAAATGTCATTTTCCCTTTTTTTTTTTGAAGTTTGATTTTTCCCCCTCATTTCTCTCCCCAGCTCTCATGAAGTACCACATCCTAAATACTCTCCAGTGTTCCGAGGCTATTACAGGAGGAGCCGTGATTGAAACCATGGAAGGAAACACCATTGAGATAGGATGTGAAGGAGACAGCGTCTCCATTAATGGAATCAAGATCACCAAGAAGGACATTGTGACGAAGAACGGTGTCATCCACCTGATTGACGATGTCCTCATTCCTGATTCTGGTGAGCAGCACCACCACCTGCACTTTACTTAGCAGTTTAAGGTATTTGGAGAGTAAGTCCTTGAAGAGCTAATGACTCTAAAGAAGCACAAACAGCGAACTGGTATTGTGCTCACTGAGGGCCGACTCGGAGCCCTGTGCAGTCATGGGCAACCCATGCAGAACTTTGGCCCGGCATCTAGTATTTATAAAGGGTTTTCACACTGCTACTGTGTTTCTTGGCAACAAAAAGACAGATACTGATGGTAGGCGCTGGGTAAAAGAAATGTTTCGGCACTCACAGTGTAGAAAGAGTTGAAGGAGGAGTAATAGAGGATTAAAGAAAACTACACTAGGAAGACAGAAAAGTTCCCTCCAAAATTATTTGTGCTGACCAAGTACCTCACGTGGAAACTAGAACCTTCGTACTAAGGGTGGGTGGTTTTACTAGATTAACATTCAAGTAAATAGTTTACAAGATTAGAAAAGAGCCAGGCATTGATTTAAGAACCCTAGGATGAGGATCATAACAATGATCATATTGCTAAGACGGTAATGTTTTATTTTACAGCCAAACAAGTTATTGAGCTGGCTGGAAAACAGCAAACCACTTTCACAGACCTGGTGGCCCAATTAGGCTTGGCATCGTCTCTGAAGCCAGATGGAGAGTATACTCTGTTAGCACCTGTGAACAATGCATTCTCTGGTATGTGCTGGGTTCTTTTCCCACTCCTCCTTGGGGACCATCTTTCTTCACAGATTATTCCCAACAAGAAATAGTAAACATTTTAGAAAATGTTGATTAGATTTTGCAGTCTGGAAGATATAGGTGTCAAATTATAAATACATAAAAACAAGAGATTACTTCCAGATCATGATGTGAAGTATATGCTTTTCATTTAGTTATTGCTAATCACTGACAATATTTAGAACACATGCTGGGATATGTTCTAAAACTGATTTCACGGGGAAATACATAAATTGTGAGGAAAACTTTACTGAACAAAACTCAAACTTTTTAATGTTTTCTAAGTACTAAGTTGTAATGTATAAAATTAGAATACTAATAAAAATTAAAAAAATAATACTAATAAAAAATTCTAATAAAATTAGAATTCCCTTAGAATACGAAAATGTATGTGTTGAAGCACTAAGCCACATTTTGGGTTCTGTGTGATTTGATCCCTCAACCAGTAATAAGCAGGAGCTTACAAACGACTCGTCAACAGTCACCCAGCTGACTAACAAACACCTAATTGTCAGGAAAAAAGTCTTTTGGCCACTATAAGGATTTAGATTTTTCAACGACCATCATGAAAGTAAACAGCCTCTTTGTAGATGGAGCCCATTGTTCGCCCGATAAGAACTTCATGGAGCTAGTTTGGGGTGATAGGTCAGTTTGTACTGGCAGATGGCCTTGCTGGCCTGGGGCACTTAACTGACTCATGAGGTGAGTGAGAGGTGCACGTGAATAGCACTAGAGACTGTCCACCTTCATGTGTCTTCTCTAGCATGTTGTCTATACATGGTAACATTCCTTCCTAATGAATTTATTCACAGATGACACTCTGAGCATGGATCAGCGCCTTCTGAAGCTAATTCTGCAAAATCACATATTGAAAGTAAAAGTTGGCCTTAGCGACCTCTACAATGGACAGATACTGGAGACAATTGGAGGCAAGCAACTCCGAGTCTTCGTGTATCGGACAGTAAGTGAATGAGACCAGGATCTAACATGTATCTACACTGCCCTGGATGTCACGTGGTACATACTGGTCCAGGAATTGCCACGGCGAATGTTCCTCAGACTTTAGTAAATGTGACTGTAAGATCAATTGTTCATATGATCAAAGGTGAGAGCAGCTTGGTGAAAGATGCTTAGGAGAGTGTACCGACATGCTGTGTGTGGCACGTAATTAGCATTTGTTCCAGTTAACAAGTAACTATGCTCTGAAATACTCATTTAAATTCTAGAAGATTCCCTATAAAATAAGTGTTTGCCTTGTGGAATACTTCGTAGTTTACAAGATAGATTTTAGGTCGAGTCGAGCATGTAGGGGTTTTATCGTGTAACTCTATTGAACATTTACTGTTTACTGTGGTGTCTCTATTGAATGGAATATCTTTTGAATGACTTTCAAGATAACTTTGTAAAGGCCTATACAGATTTCTGGATCCTATGAAATGAATCTAAATTACTATTTCCTGAAGGAAATTAGAGATTTCTGAGAAACGTTGACTGTCAGAATTACAGTGTGGCCAAAAGGCTTCGTGAAGAGGGAAGCAAAGCATTACCTAGATATGGAATTGCACATGGTGGTTCTCCACTAAGGCTTCACAAAGGAAGGCACACATTTAAATAATTCAGTAAATTAGTTTCTATTTTAATTATACATGCACATATATTAAATTATACACATACATACATTAAATTATGTATATGCATACACTAAATCATATGTGAATATATATTAAATCAAATATATATATATATATATATATATATATATAATTTTTAATCTGGAAGTAAATTAAGGATTAGACATATAACTTATTGCCCTTAAGGTCAATAAAATGTAGTAAGTGTGAAGATTAAAAGGAGCATCAAATTCTGGAATATTCAAAGCTAACATTAGCATAAAGAGTGTGCAGAGAAACTAAACATGGAACAGGATGGCAAAATAATCAAAGTAGAATTCTCTGCACCGTCTGCAGTCGGCTGACAGAATGCACAGGCCTGACGCATAAGATGTTTTGGCTAGCGGTAGGACTAGATGGGAAGTACATAGTCAAACGTACAGAATATTACAAACAGTAGAGAAGCTGTTTTCTCTGGCCTCATCATCTAGTGACCTCTCAGAAGGGCTAACTCAGATCAAGCACACTAAAGGGTATCATGGGTCTTTCTTCCCTCTGCTAGGCTATCTGCATTGAAAATTCATGCATGGTGAGAGGAAGCAAGCAGGGAAGGAATGGCGCCATTCACATATTCCGAGAGATCATCCAACCAGCAGAGAAATCCCTTCACGACAAACTGAGGCAGGATAAGCGCTTTAGGTAAGTCCGCCAGCGCTACCCACACAAAAGAATAAGCACTGTTGGTGCAGTTCCAAGAAGTATCCAGTTTATAGAATTGCTAACTCCAATGATACATCACCAACACAACCTTGACTCCCAAGGCTCAGGAACATGATGGAAGAAAGGAGGGAAGATTGTAAAGCCAGAGAACCAGAATGTGTTCTGTGAGACAGTGTCTTCAATATATGACAGGGAAGCACACTCGTAACAACACTATGGTCTCCTAAATGAGGCTTCGCAACAACACCAGGTGACACATCAATATGAATTCGGGAAATTTCACAGGACTGCACCCCTGGGTTGGGAGTTAAGGCAATGAATAGCTGATGAGAGAGGAAGAATCAGCCTTGTCCAGTGAGGAGCCCCCTGATAGGCTATCTAACCCCCTACATATACATATCAGCAACACTACATGGACCCATCAAACTGTATGTATGTATAAGTGTGTGTGACAATAGTTAAAGAGTAGGGGCTCAAGAATTTGAAGAGCCAGTGGGGTTGGCAACACAGGAGTTAGAGAGGGAGATGGAAAGGTGAAAAATGATATAATACAGTACTCATGCATAGCATTCTAGAAATTGAAAAAAGAAACCCATTTAAATTCAAATGCTTTAAAATCAATACATATTTTCATCGCTGTCTGATCTGTTCCTAGAGTATCGTGACATGATTTGGTGGGTGGGAAAGAAATCTAACAGTCTGATTCACTCCTTGACATTTTTGTTATAATCACTTCTTTAAAAACATCAAATAAAACAAAAGTTTTGTGACACATTAAATATGACGTTGATGATTTTATAAGAAAAAAAGAGGTCAAGAAATGTGTGAATCATGTATTTCAATCATTTCTCCATTCCGAATCTTTCTTGACAGGGAAGTTACTTTTCAACCCATGAAAATGTGTGAGGTGGTTTCTCACTGTTCCTGTGGTACATGGATTCCACCCTACTCTGCATATTGTGGTTCAGTGAACCTAAATCTAACTTTTAAATTAAATGCACATTCTCTGTGTTTAGCATCTTCCTTAGCCTCCTTGAAGCTGCAGATTTGAAAGATCTCCTGACACAGCCTGGGGATTGGACCTTATTTGCCCCAACCAATGATGCCTTCAAGGGAATGACCAATGAGGAAAGGGAGATCCTGATCGGTGAGTGGTGGTGAACCGCAAATATTTACCCCTCGGATTAAGAATCCTGGTCTTTATCCAACTTTTCTGCCCTGATTTCAGAAAAGAAAAAAATAAAAGGAAAGAAAGAAATCCTCTCTGATTTCCTTAACAAGTTTCAGTTTCCTTTATTGTGCTTGGGATGTGAGGAGTTGCCCATTAATGCTTATTTATAGACTGCTTACTACCATGCTATGATTTATTGAAAGACACACAACTGTGTGGTATAAAAGAGAACTGTCATAATTTCAGGACTCATAGGCACGGTTTGAGCTGACTGAAATGGCTAACGTTTTGATAAAGCATTGGCATCAACTCGAGAAAACACTGACATCGTGAGGAAACGAGAAAGGAAAAACAGAGATAATAACATGCTTTATTCCTTAGTTCTCGTATCAAAAATGTCAGGAAAGCAGCATCTTATTAAATCAGCATCTGTCTTTGCCTGCAGGAGATAAAAATGCTCTCCAAAACATCATTCTTTATCACCTGACCCCAGGGGTTTTTATCGGAAAGGGCTTTGAACCTGGAGTCACCAACATCCTGAAGACCACACAAGGAAGCAAAATCTATCTGAAAGGCGTAAGTTACTGCAAGGAATTCATAAGGTGCTTGTCATCATTAAGAGTATGGTTTCTTCTTATAACATCACCCCCTTCTTTTGGAAGGTAAATGAGACGCTCCTGGTGAATGAGTTGAAGTCCAAAGAATCTGACATCATGACAACAAACGGTGTCATTCACGTGGTAGATAAACTCCTCTATCCCGCAGGTCTGTGATGATTGCATGTGTTGATGGACTAAAGTATTTTAACTTGAACTTAGCTTTTATCCATTTTCTTACAATATCCATTGAATATTTATCTCTATAGACATTCCAGTTGGAAATGATCAGCTCTTGGAAATATTGAACAAACTGATAAAACATGTCCAAATCAAGGTACAGAATGCTATTGGGTTTTATTTCTAGTATGTTAAATTTCTAATATTTCTAATAATATTTTATTTCTAATATGTTTATATCTAATATGATGTTGTTTACTTAATATAAAAGACTAGAAATTGTTGCATTAGCATAATATAGAAAACAAGAGAAATACAACATAACACATTCTTAACAGTGGATAAATTATTTTATATTCTTAAAACTCTTAGTAACAAACCTGGTGGTTTTTATGACTCCATTTTTGTTGAGGCAACTTAGCTGTTTTTATTTTAGTTAGAATGACAGTGTCCTTGGTTTGCAATCCACCTTATGTTACTAAACATAAACATTTATTTTCAGTTTGTTCGTGGCAGCACCTTCAAAGAAATCCCTATGACTGTCTATAGTAAGTATATGAACAGTTTTGGTTACAAATAGAGATAATATCCAAACAGCAACAGCAACAAAGGAATGCTTCTCTTTGTATATACAAAGACTGCTGATAATCTGGTATTTAGAATTCCAAATCCTATGAAACTCATTGTCCTTCAAACTTGAGATCTGGAAGAGGCTTCATATGCTTGGTCACACCCTCCAAATCTATTGAGCCACTTCCCTTCTAACTGAAAACAAGAGTGGCTGATTATTAGATAGTAAAACATGCATTAGAATGACAGAAAATAAATGGGAAGGGCACACAGATCTAGGGACAGATCACTAGAAGACACAGAGCTCTCTGGAAGTGTTAATGGGTGGGCACACATCCGATAGCAGCAGAGCAGAGGATTGCCACTCGTCCTGCCCTGGGCCTGAGCTGTGCATGGGAAGATGTGCAGACTGTCCTCATTCTTATAAAATACTCATTCAAAAACTACCACATCCCAAACTGGGCAAAGGAACCCCACAGCTGCTAAGGGATTGCCTTTAATCCCCTGAACTACCAGATTATCAAGATCAAAGTTCAACTACTTAACAATGGCAAAGGGCATCGCTCTCATCATAAACGCTGCTGTCAATCATCAAAAAGCTTCTTCATTATGATTTTCTTTTCCTTCCCCCACCTTCCTGTCATCATAGCTTTTTAAGCTGAAGTTCTTTTCATTTTGTTTTGACTCTACCACAAAACAGTCAAGTATGCTAAACATTACTCACCTTTATTCGGACCAGAAAATTATTCTACTTTATATCATGAACATTCAGTTACCTACTTATGAGCATTTTCCTTTAAAATAATGCTAGACATGAAAAAGAAGAAAAGTCAAGTTCTGGAGCAAAACAAAATGTCTGCTTCTCCATTTGACATAACCTCTCCAATTCTGGTGGCCGCAGCCAGAACTGTCTCAGGGATTTTATTGGAATCATGGTGTCTTAGCATGCTCTAAATTCCAGCCATGGAAAAACACCTTAACCAAAAAAAGATTCCTCACGGCCCCACTAATCAGATACGTGACACTATCTTTCTATCCCATGCTACAAACTTTACAGTATTATTATTGTTATTATTATTATTATATATAATTATTGTTATATAATAACAGTTATTATTATAATATAAAATATCACTTATTTTTCCCACTTTATCCACATCAGGTCCACTATATGGCTGAACATGGCGACACAGTATTTTGCTTTTAATGAACCAAAATACTATTATAGTATTATGTGAATTATGTTTGCAAAATTATGCAAATCTAGTAACTTGCCAGCCCATTCAGAGGCCTTATGTAGCCCCAGGGTGTACATTCCTGTGATGGCTGTTTCAAATAGAGGCACAGGCTGACTAAAGGAAAGATTCCAATTTAGTTTCCTTTGTTAACTTGTCTCTGATATTTCTTCAGTTTCATTGGTGATAATTCTTCTTGTACTTGTGTAAAATTCCACACATTTTAAATTTTTATTGGGGTGTACACCTTGTTATAGGTAGTCAAGTACAAAATATTTTATGTAGAAAAGGACAAAAATCAGGAAATCTTTAGAGCTGTCCAGATGATTTAAGCCTTCACAAAGGCAAACTATCAACTATCAACCTACTCAAGATCCTGAAGTTCAAATTCCCCGACACAATGTTAAGACCTTTAAAGTGGTTAATTACCCCACTTAAACAGTAGCAGCAGGGATCACCGTGTGCTCTAGAGGAAGGATCCTCTGTGGCAGAACGATTTGTGGGAATTAAGATTTGAAGACACAGATCTGATACATTTCAGAGCTTCATACTTTGTGTTTGCAGAAGATGATCAATGGTTGAAGAGTAGTTCCCCATAAATTCCTAGCACACAGTCTAGGGGTTGAGACAGGCGGAAACTCACGCTGCACTGCTGGCTCTCCGTGTCACCTGTTTGCTGACTGACAAGTCTTCTACAGGGATCCGCTTTTAATGCTTCAACTTAGGGATAACAAGAGGCCTATAGCTCTGGTGACCTGGCTCGTACAGTAAAACTGCACAATGAAATCCGTGATAACCCTCACTCAGGAGATGACATACATTCACAAAACCTTTACGTGGAAAATTTACCTTAAAATTATCATAACACAGCTGAAAACTAAATGTTGGCCCCTCGCATTTGTTGCATAAAGCTCATTACTTCCTGGCTGAAATTTATTTTCACCTAGAATTGTGAATTCTTTTCCATATTTCCTTTCCTATATCAAACGCATGGGAGTACTCCAAGGGTCTTTCTCTTTCCATATCCTCCTTTTAATTGAGAAAGAATCTGACAATGCAATTTAAGATATGATGAATTGCATAAAATTAATCATGTTTTTGTCTTCTGTTGCTACGCAGCCAGTATTTTCAAGAAGCACAAAGGAAAGTAACAGTGTTAGTGATGGTGTTCAGAGTGGTAGACCTCTAGGTAGGGTGCGTCATTTAGTTAGGGTTTCCCCCTCCGGAACATAGCCAAGCCACTGACCGGCAGGATTCAGCATCTGGACACGAGAAGGAAGACATTAATGTGCTGTGAATATTTCCTGTGACTGCCTGAACCTGGCACCATAGCTGATAACTTTACCCCTGCAAAGACCAAAAAGGACAACTTCATTTGAGTTGTTTCTATGTAAACCTCGTTCATGCTCCACTTTCTATGTTTTCAGCAACTAAAATTATAACCAAATTCGTGGAACCAAAAATTAAAGTCATTCAAGGCAGCCTTCAGCCTATTATCAAAACCGAAGGTAAAAACCAACATTCCCCATGGTTCCTTCCATTCTGGAAAAAAAGTACCATGTAATCAACTGATTTCTCTGAATTATATCTACATTCTTTTTGAAACTAACATGCTAAATATTTCTTTACAAATGGCATGCTTGTGTAATCGCAGATTGTGGAGTGCAATATTTTATTTTAGCAAACTAGATGGTGCATCCCTAATATTTTCAGTACATTTGCTTGTATTTATTATAATTTAATCGAGGTCGTGTAAGCACTAGTACCCAGATAATCACTTAACAAGTTAATCTTGAATATTTTAGTGTAGATTCCTTCAGAAAATACACTCTTTCTGTAGTTTTATTCCCAAGCATCATCACACTATCTGGTTTGTATCACTGAAAGATAATCGTTCAAAAATACACAGACTTTTTTTTCCCAGTGAGGAATCTAAAAGTGTACATTGATGGAAGCTTTAAAAATTATAAACAGACCTGATACACTTTAAAACTTAGATCACCAAAACAGAAAAAGAAACAGTGTTGTTTAGTAGGTCAAACTCTGGATCCTACATTTCAGCTCTGAACGTTTTGTATTTACTGAATATATATGTCTCATATTTCCAGTGTCACTTTTCTCTCTATACTATGTTAGCCGATATCAGCCTCTTGGATAGTACCTTGATTTCATGCATTTTTGTTCTAAGATTAAAACTAAGCATCAGTGTCCACGTTTACGCATGTTGCAGTGGTAATTTGCCACAAAGAACACATCTGTTAGCGTCTTTCTTTCATGAATGGATAAAAACAATCTTCCAAAAGAGGAGTAGATTATGCCTTTAATTGAATCTTGGGAACACCGTTGTTCTAATTACTCTTGGATTTGGGTTTTGTTTTGTTTTTTAATTCTGTGTCATGAGATGGCAATTCAAAATATGTGTGTCTCTTGCTTTTAAATAACCCTAACTTAAACTCATTGAAAACACAAGGTTGATTCTCTGCCTGGCTAGCTATAGATATCATTCATGCGTGGGCCTACAGGCTGGGTTATTCTTTAAAATCTGTGCTTAGCTTTAAAAAATAATAAGTTCAATTATTTCATTGTTTTTAGCTGAAGATGAAAAGAAATTGGGGTTTTAAGTAGAAATTAAACTTAAGATGGTTTTGCTGACAATATATATCTTGATAAATGCCAGTGAAATATGATCAAGTGATTTTAGACAAAGACATTGGATTTAAAAAAAAAAAAATTCGTAGTCCCTAAAATGTTGCTATAACAGAAACACCGCTCCAAAACTGAAGTCATTCCCATGTGCCGCGTGTTCCCATTTTCAAAGGTTATTGTCCTTCCATGTTCTTTCATTCAACCCATATATGTCACTCTTCAGTTGGTACCATCCTTGAGCATCCGCCTACCGGGTTCTTCCTCACAATGATCTGGAGGAAAATGGGGTCATCTCACCTGCAAATATTCTCAGTGTAAGACCAGAAGGTGATACTTCTGTGTAGCACAACAGGAGAAACAAATGCACATCTTGGCAAACATGCACAATTTCCCATTCACTACTCTTACTCCCTTTTCAGTGTTTAAACTTTGTGAATTCACTGATGCTTTTTGAGTTCTCAATAAATGCATCAGAACCAAAGACATAAATTAACAATATTTCTGGCGAAAAGACACTAAACCAAAATTCAGAATTGAGAGTAAGTCAGCTAAAATTTGAGAGATAGTCACTGTGCTGGATGTTTTCCAAGCTACCATCTAAATATAAATAAAAAAGAAATGGTTAGTAAAGTTCCTTCCTTTATAATATTTAATGATAAAAGGTGTTCCCAGAATTTCAATTTGGCTTCTCTAAAGAAAAAAGAAAACCTTAGACATTTGTACTAGCATTGTCTTGAATCACTGGGCATACTTCCTTTTGAGAAACCCATGTTAAAACCCATCCCTACCCTTCATGTTAACAATCCCTATTGGGCTCACATATATAATATTATTGCTTGAGATAATTACGGTTTGAGAGAAAAGTTTTCTTTCCTTCATTATTTATTATTTATTACTCAATTCTGGGTAATGGTGTATTTTGATGATTTCTCAACAAACAAATCAATTCTTTCAAAGATAATCAACTAAAGCTCCATTCAGCTATTGAAAAGTACAAGTTAAATGTACTGAACTGAATAATTCTCTCTCCTCTATAAAATATTCCTGATCAACTAATGTAGCAGTAAGCTTTCTAACATTCAAACTGATTTTCTCTGGGAACAAAACTGTTTTGCAAGTCAAATGCAACCCAGTGTGTATTGGAAGGACTGTGTGACTGTTAGTGTGTTGAGTTTGCTGTTTGCATCCTTCTCTTAGTCAAGGTAAGTATTCAAGTCAGTTTTCCTATAAAGCTTAAAACAGAGCATCTTAAAGGTAAGTATATTAGATTTCTTTATGTTCACTCCTTTGCTCTTAGATAAAACTGTAAGGTCATGAATGATTAAAAAAAATCAAGTGAAATATTTTTATAAAGATTGGCAGATGATATCCTATGGCAAAGTGTGATCTAAACCAGTTGTCACTTGAGTGACTCCAATCTGTGGAGGTTTGGTTCCCAGAGAAAGCCACATAAAATACTTTATGTACTCTCCCCTCACACCCACTAACGACAGATGACGGTGTGCGCAGCTGGCTCGTGCATCACTGTAAACGCTAAAGCAGGTGGGTGGAGCTGCAGCAGAACAGACTGAATTGTTTGTTTTCCTAGTGTATGATATTGCCTAAACTAAAAACAACAGGAAATGTTTAAAACCGGTTTCAGAAAACCTGAAAAACTGAACTCTGAGTAACAAGAAATGTGGAAATAAATTTCTTGTTTGGGAAAATAAAAGGGGCTGCTTTAATGCACGTGTCTGTCTCCTAAAATGATGTCTCAGGACCTGCAATGACAAAGATCCACATTGAAGGTGACTCTGACTTCACACTGACTAAAGAAGGAGAAACAGTGACAGAAGTGATCCATGGAGGTACGCCTTACACCTTTTCTTATGCCTAGGTAGCATCCTGTGACATTTTAAAATAGTGTTGGTTTAGAATTATTAAACGGCTAATTTTCTCTTGATTTTCATTTAACTCAAGTTGATAGATTCGTTTACTAGGTATGAGTTCTTGTTAGCTAATCAGGAATATAGTGTATCTTATTTTTGTTTGGGTATAGTCAAAATTTAAAGATTAAGCCCTTGGATCACTTATGAATATGCAAATGACAATCAAAGTGATTATGTTATAACGATTATAACAATGAAAACACAAAAAGACATATTGTTCTCAGAATAGAAGGGGTTTGATGGTTTTTGTGTTAAGATTTGGGTAATACGGGCTGGTGAGATGAGTCAATAAGGAAAGACACTTTCCCCCAAGCCTGACTGTCTGAGTTAGAACCCTGGGTCCTACATGGTAAAAGGATAAAGTTGTCTTCTGACCTCCAGAGGTGCCTCATTAGCTTACACACACACACACACACACACACACACACATACACACCTAAGCAATATAAAAATGCAATAAACACTATAAAGAATGAACTAATAAGCCATCACTAAGTTTTATTGTAAGGTTTCCTTTCCAATGACAGTCTCAATTGGTCAGATAACTCGTCCCCTCAAGAATTACCCAGACTGGTCAGAATTTCTTCAGAGTCTGTCCCTACAATGGTTACAAAAAAAAAGAGTATTGTAAGATTCACATCCTTGATTAAAATCTGCAGCTCCGGGAAGAATAAACACTGCTAGGCGGGTAAATCACATGTGGTTTTCTTTCCTTGCCTACAGAGCCAATCATTAAAAAGTACACCAAAATTATAGATGGGGTTCCTGTTGAAATAACTGAAAAACAGACTCGGGAAGAACGAATCATTACAGGTAATTTTTAATTCCATAATGAGCTGCAATCAGGTTATAAACACAAGCTATACTAACCCTGAAATATGTGCATTACACAAACTTAGTCTTTTTCATGGTAACTATTAAAATTACTCCACCCTCCCCCTTTTTTGCAAAAAAAAATATTCTAAATATGTCACCTCCATTTTATTCTAAGATTTTTTTCATAGATATGTCTATAAACATGTTGTTTTGCTCTATGCATACATGAATGCTTTATGATATCCTGACTTTTAGTTTACAGCTTGTTACTGAATTACTCTAAGAGGACCTGCCTTCAGGTGTACATCAATGTTAAAATCTATACATCTACACACCCAAATGTATATGAGTCAGTCTAAAATACTTGACAAATTCAATAAACTGTGTATGAGATTCACATCTATGATTCGAAATTCAATATTCTATATATTTTATTTAAACAATTCTGCAAATACAACCTGTGCCTTGTGTTTTAAAATAAGCATCTCTGGACACAGCTGTGTCCATTACTGGTTTGTGCCTATGACTACACTTAACTCTGGAGAGCTGAGTGACTGCCGCACAGACCAAGTGACCGTACAGTCTAAAACCCTTTCTTTTCTGCCTGTACAAAAAGAGTTTGACCACTTAATCTTTCCTTTAGGTCCCGAGATAAAATACACTAGGATTTCTACAGGGGGTGGAGAAACAGCAGAGACCCTGCAGAAATTCCTGCAAAAAGGTCAGTGTCTCTAGAAAAACAAGAGTGTGATGTTGACCCTGAAGACCTTGAGCATTGTCTGTGCTAGAGTCAGCCTGAGGCTTTCCACAGGCTCCAGGGTTCATATTCCACACTGACAGAAGGGGTTTGTCCTAAAACCGGGAAGAAGCCAAAAGCGGTAGCCATACCGTACCGATTGCCTGCTGGTATACTGATTAACAGCTGGTGAAAACACTGTACCAAACACCAACGCTAAAAACCTAGGAGCTGAGAGGTGGTCTGGAATTCTTTATTGACAAGACAGCAGTGTGTATCATGCCAAGTTCCTTTTTGTGTGTGTGACCCAATTTCTGCTGTGAACGTGTGTCCTCTCAGAGGTCTCCAAGGTCACAAAGTTCATTGAAGGTGGTGATGGTCACTTATTTGAAGACGAGGAGATTAAAAGGCTGCTTCAGGGAGGTTAGTAAGACCCGGACAACTAACCCCTAACAGGTGGCGGAGGAGGCGTGCTTCAGCTTTTTAAAGACTGGGCGTGCAGCCGTTCCCTTGATTCGATTAGAGAGGCAGCAGGGTCCGCTGTCTTCAGCAAATTTCCTGGTGCGTGTCAGTGGTCACGCCACAAAGCGGTCACGGCTCAGACAGTCTTTAAAAAGTTTCATGGTATGAAACTGGGGAGCAATGAATACGTTTTTGCCTCGACACAGATAACTGGGCAGGTATTTTGACTATGCTAAAGAGGAATGCTTTTGCTAGCTGGCAGATAAGCCCAAATTTGAAAAAAGCTTTTCATATTTCCAAAAGCGTATTCACTGTCCCCATAGCAAGGCCAGGCATGTTTGGGGCTCATAGGGGCGCAGTTAAGCATAAACAGGGCTTTTTGCAACTGCATTTCCAAAACTACATTCTTACAAATGAATATATGTTCCTGCTAACTGTTAGAGTGATAATCTATACTCAGGATTATAACTTCTTCAGCATATGAAATTAGTCTTTGAAGTATGGAATGTTCTCTGTCTGTGGCATTAAATGGACTTAACTCCCAAAAGCAAAAGAAAGAAAAAAAAAGGATTCAAAATATTCAAACTCTCAGTGATAGTTATTCAAACAAATAGGAAACGTTCTAAAAATCATTTGGATCATTGGCAATCAAATGCATTCTAGTTCAATTTACTGACAACAAAACATCAGGCTAAAAATTACTCAAAGCACAAGTAAATAAGTATCTACAACAAATATGTTCTTTGCCGTATATTATGAATCAAGAAAGACAATTGAAATTTGATGCTTTCCTAAAATCCAGTACAGATGGCTTTCAGCTTATAATTTTTAAAAATTGTATCACTATGCCTAAAAAATATAACTCCTTTAAGATCTTGTATATTTCTGGAAGTTACTTTTGCTTATCTTAATACAGATAGCATCTCTTATATCATGCTTCTGGATTTGTGTCAGTAATTTTTTATTCAACCAACAATGTATTTTTTCAGTATGTATTCACACATACCTGAAAAATACAATATTTTTTTTTCCAGAAGATAGGGGAGCCTATAGTATATTCTAAGCCATACTGAAACCAAAGATCCTTCAGTGACACAGTACACAACTCACTAAGTAACTCTCTGCCATAAAGACATATAGGACCTTGAAGGAAGAATGAGCACATTGTGAAATTTAAGTTGAATTCTTTGTTTTCCTTTTTTAACCCTTGCCCTACTCAGCAGCTTTGTAGAATGGCAGCGCTTTTTAGAGAATTAATTAGAACCTGTCCCTGTTTATATGATTTCATTCCTATAAGCTTAAACTGTGGGTAAATATGTTTCTCCTCTTTTAATTAATAAGGCTCTGAAAAGTCCTCTTTGAAATGATACTTAAATATTAAAGAATTTATCTTCACCCCCCGCCCAGAATTTATGCACTACATTTCAAGAAAATGGTGTTTTCTTTAGTTTTTAATTGATGCAGTTATTTCTATTTCCGTTTTTCTGAGTTTCCTTTACTTTTCTGGATACGAACTGTCCATAGATCTAGACTGCACGGGTCTCAAGAGTGCCACTTCAGAAGGGTTAGCAAAACATACCTAAGGATTTTTGTTTTCTTACAAAGGAGAATGTGGGCCTAAGAGATGGATCAGAGGTTAAGAACACACTTGACACTCTCTCAAATTACCTCAAAAGACATAATAAAGCACTGTGTTTTTGTGTACATTCACAATGATGTATGAGAAGCAGATAACTTCTCCGTCAGTGTGAAATTCTGAGGACTAGTAAGTTACTACTGAAATAACTGCACATTGAAGCAATGGTTACCTATACTTTATACCTCTATACTTGGCAATGGCTTCCTGACTTTATCCCACATCCCAACTCATTTTTAACTACAAATCTTTAATTTTAGACACACCTGCAAAGAAGATACAAGCCAGCAGAAGGGCTCAAGGTAGGTGTGCCAACTGTACTAACACATGGACGACATACTTTGCTATGGTACACATTCCAGAGGAGCGTGTTGCAGTTTATTGAATTTGGAATATGCACACGTTTAGTGAGTCTTGATGCAAAATCTGTTGTGATAAATGTCAAGAAGTACACTGTTTATGTTCTTCTTCATTAGTTGACTCTAAGTCTTAAAAGATCTACATCTGGAAGATCTTAAGAGATCTTAAAAGAATTACAAATAGACTTATGTAAATGACTCAATTGTTGAACCACTGAATTAAGTCAAAAAAAATGCTGGCACTGGAGAAGGCTCAGTGGTTAGGAGCACTGGCCGCTCTTGCAGGAGAAACTCAGTTTGATTCCCAGCACCCACATGGTGGCTCACAACCATCTGCAACTCCAGGTCCAGAGGATCTGACATCCTTTTCTGTCTTCTGCGGGCACCACACACATAGTGCACAGACATGTATACTAACACTCATACACATAAAGCAAACAGATAAAGATTTTTAAAAGAAAAGAAATGCTTTCACATCAGAGCTAAGAACAGAAAGACCCAAGTCCTTATTACTTCTGTGAGAGGCTGCAGCTGAGACCTTTGCAGCTAGTGCTCACGTAAGTGCTTATGTAATTTAATCCTCTATTTTATACAGCACATTTACATATACTTTCTCTCGCTGATGTGCATATTGTAATGTCTTCTGTTAGTATTCATTTCTATGTATCAAAAGAACAAAGATTTCCTTTGTAGGGCTTCCAAACTTGGAATTGAAAGTTTCTAATTTTTGACATAATTACACACACTAATAATAAAAAGAATTCACAAGATTCATAAATACAGTATATGAAAATCTGAACTTAAGCCAACACAGTATATAGAATGTTGACATCAAGTGATCAATTGCATGTATTTAATTAAAAGATTTATCATGAACTTCTTATGGGCACAAAAACCATTTCAATTTTCTAGAGACAAAATCATGAATTATATATTTTCATACACCTTTGATTAAGGCATAATGTCTTTCTCACCATAAAGTGAAGATAGTATTCAGACAACATGCTCTAAATAATCTTATTACAAGGAGCAATGGTTGCTTTTGGCAGATACACTGTACACAGTGCACTCTTTGCTCACCTATGATATTTTGCCGTATTCATTTCTAACCACTCTCATTTCCTTCTACTCAGGACCTAGAAGACGATCAAGGGAAGGCCATACTCAGTGAAAACCCAAGGCCCGGATGACAGAGTTTATGTAATCCTAAATCAACAATCCGATTTTAAGGGGAAATTGTAAGAGCCACATTGACTTCGGGATCTGAAATGCCAACAAACAGAAACTAATCTTTATTCAAGTCTGAACACAGATTAAATTTTTTGTTTCTGAATGAGAAACTTAAGTAGTTAGTCTCCTGTGGGGTAGGATCTGAAGGAAATATAGGACCATGCAGGGTGTTTATTATATCAATGAGAAAAGTTCTGATTAACTTGGGAATCCACCAAAGATCATCTTTGTGACTAGATCCATTAAAGCTAAGAGAGAGGCTGAATGTACTTCATGGAAAAACCCAAAGCATATTGTTACCTCTCCATGGGATGCTAGACTATCAAAAGAGATGTTCAGTATACAACAAGCAAACCAACCTTAAAATCAGTGGTGTCACCTATTTCTCATGCAATGTGGGTTTCCTGCTAAATTTTGTCATTTTTACATTTGATTTTATACTCTTGAGATGTTTGTCATATGCTTCTTGCAATACACATGTTTTCTCTCAAACATTTCAATAAAATCATTCTTCGGGTATAAAGAAAATTACTACTTCAAATTGGTAATTCAGAAAACTCAAGGCTTAAGTTAAAAATGAGTTTAGACTTCAGAATAGGACTTTATACCTCTTTTATTGTTAACAAGTACTCAATAAAGGAAAGTGAATGAAATTAGTGTTGCTTAAATTTTTCAAACTAATATGTGATATAGAAGATCAATACACAGTAGGATAATCATGATCTATCAATAAGGCGTCTGATATAACCCTGGAACTGTGTTAATTTAAAAAGTTACCCTTTTCTCAAAAGGCAAAAAGCCAACCGGTTATTCATAATGCACCACAGGCTGTGATGAAAGACACAGGCCGTGGTACACAAGACCTCAATTAACTATCCCTGGGTGTGGTGTCATGTGAGTCAGACTCCCTTCAGTAAGACTCAAAGTAGCCAGAGTCCACTGTGTGTCACAGAAGAGGAACTGATCATCCAGACGTTAGACCGTTAGACCGGCTTGTTCCCCACAGACACTGGTGACCATTATCTACAGGTTGATCTGACTGGCATAAACAGGCATAACGGGCAGTGTGACCCCTAGTGGTAAGCACACAGGGGATGACCGAGTCCTAAGGTGAAGTGTCCTGTAGACCGGTCACTGGAGATACTGAAGCAGAGGGAGGGCAGAGTGAAGATCCCAGACTTTCTCCTAACTGGCCAACTTGACTCAGGAGTTGGAGTTTAGCACTAAAGTAACACCGTGAGGTCTAGGAAAGCGGCTCGTGTACGGGTTCTTCACATGATTCAAAATGACTGAGTGGGGAGGCCTGATTATTGTTTTTTTTACTTTAAAATTTTTTTTAAATTTAAAATTAAAAAATTTTTTTTTTGAAAATTAAGATTTCTATTTTACTGAAGAAGTATTTAGCAGTTTGGGTTTTCTAAAACCCTTTAGAGTATTGGACAGTGACGAGATTGCCTTGCTATTCATTCAGACTCCACGGCAGGAGAGAAAACGCCTATCAGTTCAGAATCCACAGAGAGCCTCAGCAGAAAGGAAGGCTCTGCACAGTATCAGGTCCTGTCCTCCAGCCACATCCTTTCAGGTCCCCGAGGTCTCTGTGTGTACTCTCTCCTCTGTGGCCCTGACCTATGAACTTGAGCCTTCTTGGTCACCTTTGACACTTAGCTCCAACTCATTTCTGCCTGGTCTCACCTGGATTCCCCCCGCCACCACCGAGACTCACACAAGACAGAAAGTGCAGCCTCATGCTTAAGTCACCTTTTAAATCTCAGCTTTTGGGCATCACTGTGTTTCATTCCCTGATATCAATATACAAAATATATTTGCTTTTTTTATCAGTCGTGTGTGTGTGTGTGTGTGTGTGTGTGTGTGTGTATCTAGGCTCACATTTTGCAGGGACACATGTATCTGTATATGCACATGTGTGCATGTGTGTGAAGGTCAGAGGTCAAATTCAGCTGTCATTCTTCTAGAACCATCCATCTTGGTTTGTAAGATAAAGTCTCTCACTGGGAGCTGGGGCTCACTGAATGACCTAGTTAGCCAGCTGGCCAGGATTATGTGGGTGTTGGGGATCCAGCTCAGGTGAGAGACAAGCACTGCACTGACTGAGCAATCTCTCCAGACCGCATTTGGATTTTCTATGTGTTTTGTCTTAATCTATTTGTTTCAGTTAGGAGAATAGATCTAATTCCATGATTCCGATTTCTTCCACAAATACAAGGTCCTCTGCCACACATTACAAAAACTCCCTCTCAGAATCATGAGCTGAACTTTAAACACAGAGAGGGCACTGAAAGAGACATGTGAGTGATGAAGAGACACGGGAGATCGATCATAAATTTTAAAAAATCAATGGGATCTTTTTTCCTATTTATTTTTAAATATATTTTTCTTCTCTCCTATAATACATATCAATACCCCTCCTACCCTCCCTCCATTCCTCCCAGCTCCCCCCACCCTCCCTCTCCTCTTATTATATATTTTCCCCATTCTCACTCGCCCACCCCTCATTCCCCACTTTTCCCCATAGAAGAGAGCAGTCCTCCATAGTCACCCCTCAAACAGGGCACAACAAATGGAACAAGGTCAGACACCAGTCCCCACATCGAGGGTGGACCAGGCAACTCGGCTGGGGAAAATGGGTCCCAAGAGCAGGAAAAAGCGTCAGAGAACCCTCACATACACTCTAGCCTGCAGGTGTTCTGCACGAACCTCAAGCCAGATGACCACACAACATACCTAGGAGACCCTTCAGGTTCCATGCTTTCTGCTTCATGCTCTGAGGGGCCCCAAGAACCTTGGTCCATTGACTCCATGGGGCCTGCTCTCCTGATTTCCCCTCTGGTCTCTGAAACCCCTCCACCTCCTCTTCTGAGAATTTCTAGAACCAATTTCTAATGATATCCTGTTCTACTCAGATCCGTACCTAGTCCAGTCTCCATCAGAGACGCTTCTGCCAGCAGATGATGGGAACAGATGCAGAGGCCCAGAGCCAAACATCATGTGATCTTTTGTTTGTTTGTTTTGTTTTCTAGAGACAGGGTTTCTCTGTTGTAACTCTAGCTGTCCTGTAACTCACTCTGTAGAGCAGGCTAGTCTCGAACTGACAAAAATCCTCCTGACTCTGCCTCTCAAGTGCTGGGATTAAAAGTGTGCACCACCATCTCGTGGCTCTCAATATGTGATCTCAAAGCTACAGTCAGCACTGCAGCGTGCTCACTAGTCCTCCCTGTAGTCAGTCCTGCATACTGTGTACACCCAGGACCCTCTTACAGTCAGTCAGTGTACACTGCACACCCAGCACCATCCTACAGTGTACACAGTGTGCTCGTCAAGCACCTGTCCCCACTGTGAGAAAGTACAAGAAAAGAAGGAAGAACTTACAACCTTCCTTTAGTTATTCAATACGCTTCTATGACTGTTGGAAGAGTTACCTCTTCATAAATATTGGAAAGTAGTTCTTGAAATTTTAACTAGTTATTCCCTTTTCCTAGAAATGGGATCATTGTTTTGATGGTTGTGGGCCTCTGTAAGATCTGAGCCAAAACACAGTGATCTTCATTGGTGGGATGCCTACAAAATGGTAAGAAAAGTCCGATGATTTTTTTCCCTATCTACATTCCAAAAACAACACATGGAAACCATATGTGAAGCAGGCTGCTAGGTGGCTTCTGCATTTAGCAAGAGAGCAATTAACTACCTCACAGCCTATGCTTTTATGAAGTTTTATAGAAAGTTATGAAAACAGATAAATTTCTGAAAGAGCCTAATTAAGAGACTTCATGAAAAGAGAATAATTCTACATTATGTTCTTCAAGTAGAGTGGTTGGTATTAGGGTAACAACAGAAGACTGGAGATTATAAGAAATATTCCATATGAAGAAAAGAACTGAAGAGGAAGGATAATCTATAATTAGTATGTATTTTAATGATCAGCTCATTAGAAAGTTCTTTCTGGTTTAATTATTCCTGAAAATAGTGTTAGTTTAACTTGTTTAAACTTTTTAAACTGTTAGGTTCTTTTTACTTTAAAAGCCAATATAGGGGGCTAGAGAGATGGCTCAATGGTTAAGAGCACTTGAAGAGGACCTGAGTTCAGTTCCTACCATCCACATGATGGTCCACAACCAATGACTACAGTTCCAGGGGATCCAATACCCTCTTCTGGCCTCTATGGGTACTGCATGCACATGGTGCACACTAATACATGCAGGCAAACACTCATACACATGAAATAAATAAATCTTCCATTTTTTTTAAATTAAAAATTAATCCAGAATTTTCCTTCACATTTCAGAATAATGCATAAAAATTTTCTTTATATTTAATAAATAATAATACAAGAAAACTTGAATAAAAAGCAAGAAAAACTACAGAGAATACAACGAATGTGGAGAATGAACATTGTAGGGAAATGGGCCATTGGAGAAATTGGAAAGGGAATTTAAAAGTTCCCAAATAAAAATGAAAAAAACACACCTCTCAGAAATTATGGGATAAAGCCAAAGTTGAATGGCTACAAGTGTTTATATTAACCAAAAATACCTCAAATAAAAAACAATACACCTCAAAATCCTAGGTAAA
Organism: Cricetomys ansorgei; assembly: GCA_026225945.1. Taxonomy (NCBI): domain Eukaryota; kingdom Metazoa; phylum Chordata; class Mammalia; order Rodentia; family Nesomyidae; genus Cricetomys; species Cricetomys ansorgei. The sequence continues at coordinate 12,722,266 of JAMJFZ010001133.1, forward strand.
CAAAAACAAGCCACGACTCAGCACAGTGGGCAAGTAAGAACCATCAAAGATCAGGAAAGAGATGAAGAGGAATCAAGAGCTAAGAGGACAATGCACAGAACTGAGCAAAGTGTTTCTTTAGAAAAAATAAACAAGATTGACAAATCTCTAGTCAGGTTATCAAAGCAAAGAAAGAAAGAAGACTCAAATTAATAAAGTAAGAGATGGGATGGGAGTTAACAGAAATTTTAATGAAATGCAGAGAATCATCAGGTAACACTTTGGAAACAGATTCTCTAAAAAATTGAAAAACATACATGAAATCAATAAATTCCTAGGCATATATGACTCATCAAAATTAAATCAAGAACATATAACAATTTACATATACCCATAATAACCAACAAGGTTTGCCAGAGCCAGCCGGCCAAGACAACGCAGTTCTCTCCAGGGGGAGCAGTGAGGATTGATAAAAGCACAGCTCAATGAGTAATCTTAAAACACACTGGCCCTGAACTAGAGTTCGGAGCTCTCTTTCCTTCAGGAGTTACAAAGTTGACATCTGATTGGATGCTTATAATGTGTTCGTCAAAAACATCAAGCTTGAACAACATGTTTTCCTATTCTGGAATGGTAACACAACTTGTACCTTGATCCAAGGTCACAAAGCAATTCTGTGAATGTCAGCTCAAAACAATAACATGTTTTTCTCAGAATGTAGTTGTAGCAAATCTCAGTTGTAGTGTGGGAACTTAGTTAGTTCTCCACAAAAATTGACAAGTGTTAAAACGTTTTCCAGGACTCAGCTCTTTGCTTTACTCCCACCCTGGCCCTGCCTGGAACAAACAACCCAGCCGCTGAATAGAGCACATATCAGGGCAAACTCTCAAGGGAAACTTCTTTGAGTAGACCTGATTGAAAGAATCTGCCTTCAAAAGGCAGGCATGTGGAGCAGTGAGAGAGCTTAGCAGATAAAGCCATGTGTCACCAAGTCTGAAGACCTGAGTCTTATCTCAAGGACCCACATGGTAGAAAGAATGAGAGTGAACTCCACTATGATGGGCTTGCATGGATGCATGTACACATACACACAAAACTAGTAAATAAACAAACAAACAAGCCATATATATATATATATATATATATATATATATATATATATATATATATATTTTTTTTTTTTTTTTTTTTTTTTTTTAAGGAAAGTGCCTTTCCTCACTGGGAGTTCAGAAAGGAGACAACTTCAATCCCGTACCTAATTCTTGCATTTCTTTTCCCCAAACTCCTATATTATTTTCCCGAGAAAATACTGTTTCCTTTTTCTGATTTCTCTGGTTATTCACTCACCATGGTCTTCATTTTCTGTCACCCAGCACTTGCAGCTTCCTGACACATCACCTGAAGGTTGGGGTTTGGTTGTTACTTTTGCTCCATGAGTGAGCACTAGAAACTAGATATTTTGTGACTTTGCCTCCCACGCAAGTCCTCAGGGTTCACTCAGCCCATCTCACACTTGCAGTGAAATCCAGATAGACATCACAACACCGGAGAGATGACATTAATTGGATGTTTATTATACAAGACTTTCCACACCTTGCATGAGACCCTCTGACCATCCTCCAAGTTAGGTACAATTTATGCCTTTTGGGATTTGGGAGAAGAGGAAATTGTCATAGACAGTTTTCAAGATTGGCGAGAGAAAGAAACAGAATTAGAATACTCAGAGTGTGGCTTTGGAGTCTGAGCTCTTTATTCACATGCTAGCACGGAAAAGTGATGCTCCGAGCCAAGGGGACCAGACTATGACAGCAGACGATATCCAGTGACTGGAAAAGGTACCCTCCTGTGTCGGGACAGGCTACCGCTACGACAAAGGGGCAGAATCTGGACAGGAATGGCCCTCCACTGGGTTACCTATTTACTCTGGTGCAGTTTTTAAAGTGATAGTGCACAGTGAAGATTTCCATATTTATATGACTTCTTTTTCAGAAGCATGGGGGACTGCGCCAGCACTGATGTGTCCCATGGAACATCACGGATTTATATCAGATGCAAATGTTGGGTTGTGAAGCAGCTCAGAATTGCTAACGAGAAGCAATCTTGAGGTATCTGGAAGCAGGAAGCAGTTCTGTAAAATGCAAAGTCATCTCTGTTTTGAGCCAATCAGCTCAGCAGCTGAAGATACGGATACTAATCAACTCCTGTGGACACGAAAAGCAAGCACAAGAGCTTCAATCGGCCATGGTCTTCACGAACTTCATCACACCAGGCACAGCTGTTCTGTTGGATCTTACACAAAAAGCATTTTAAAGTGAATGTCTTGACTGGTGATTTTTATGACACCCTATGCATCTGTTTTCAGGAATATTCTGGGCCCACGTGACACACATAGACACACAATGTAACGACTGAAAATAGAAAAGAAAGAAATACATGTTTTCCTTTGTTCTGCTCTGATAAAGGGATGTGGCTTTCACTATTAATGTTACTTCTTTCTAGTAGAAACATGCCTGAAAATTCTGGCATGGGGATGTACACTTGGCTACCATTAACATCAAAGGCTTTTTATCTCCATGACCTGGACCAAGTTTATCGTTCCTCAGTGACAGATCCTGAGAGAGAGGACCAGCTCAGAAGATAAGGACATAGAAAAGCTTGGGATTGGGAGGTCTTGCATAAGCTATGTCTTATGCCGAGCAAGTTCATTAAGAAGTACAGCATCTTATATACTATTCCCAGGGGAGAAATGGGGCAGAGTTTTCAGTAGGCTAGTCAAGCAATATTGTACTAAGGGAGCACATGATATCTCAAGAGCATTACAGATCAAACACACAGCAGCTCTGGGACTGATAACCCCAGCCTCATCACAGGGAAAACCAAGTTCCCAGGAACTGAAAGCTTAATTCCTTTGAAGCCTTGGCCCCAGTCCCAAAGCCAGAGGACTGGCCTTGTCAAGTGGTCTTCTGAGCAAGGATACAGAGCTGGGTTCCTTTTGTCCTTTCACCAGGGCCTCAGAGAGGCTTGGATCTGTCAGGTTCTCAACACCTCCAGCCGTAATCTCCTTCCTTGCTACTCTCTGAAGCTCCCCTTTGCTCTCATGAATTATTATGCTTTGGGTCTTTGTGACTTTTAAACTAACCTCACTTTAAGTCCCAGAGATACATTCTACTCAAACCTAAACCACTCCCATCCTCTGGATGTGCCCCAAAATAATAGGTACCGTGTTTCTTTCCTACTCGTATTGATCTGTCAGCTCATAGCCCTCAGTTTCTATATCCTACTCTTCTTACTTGACAGAGTTTTGGAGGCAGCCCTTTTAACTCATTCTAGGCAACCATGCACATCTCCTGAATCAGCTCCTTGAGTAAACATGAAGCTACACATTCCTGCGACCTTTTCTATAAAATTCAAGGTTTTAAAATGTGACATTTTTCATTTCTATTTTTAGGGGGCTCCCAATAAAATATATTCCAGCTAGATTGTATTTAACCTAAGGTGGTTAAAATTAGTTCATTTGTTTCTCCAAAAAGTTTATTAAATGCTTTGAACTATTTTCCTGAATCAAGATGTCAGTTTCCAGTTGTTCAAGCAGTAATGTTTCTCACCATCTTTGGTAGTCATTCCTGAACAACTTGGCTATAAACAACAGATTTGGAGGCAAAGATGACTTGAGAAACCTCCCAGGCTGCTGTTCATCTGTACACATCTGTTGGTGCTTATTAGTCACAGGAAAACGCCTGGGAGTTAACAATTTTTACTTAAGTTCTCTGTCAAAGTTTCTCTGTGTTGGCCAACCATTATTATATGCTGACCCTGCTATGGTCTGAATCTCAAATGTCTCCCATAGACTCAACTTTAAAAACCCCTTCCCCGGGTTTGCTGCCCTTCTCAAGGCTGTGAAGCCTTTAGAGGTGACTAAAGAGATTACTAAAGATGAGACTTTTGAGGCTATGCTTGCCTCTGATTTACCAGGACATAACAGCCTGATGTGTTAACATCAGGCATGCAGCTCACCTGCCCCACCTTCCTGCTGTAACCAAGCGCAGCCCTCGGAAACAGCTAGCCAGACTGAATCACTCCTCCTTAAGTTGCCTTTGTCCAGTATTTTGTAAAAAACGATAAGAAAGGTAAGTAATACAGACTTTGCTTTCTGCCATAATAGGTTAATTGAAGTCCTGGGTATCCACATGTCCTTCTTACCCACAAGCATGTTGATTAGAAATCCATACAGATTCCTTCCATTTTGTTATTCTGATGGGTTAGTTAGCTCTTTGTGGTATGTTGCTAATGAACAATGTGCTTGGCAAACGGTTTGCCCAATTTTGTAGCCAACTTCACTGAAAGCAGATCCACTTACAAAGCCAGGCTACTGATAACTCATAAACCTGCTGGGTTTTATTATTCAAATGTGGCAATTATCATTCACCCTTAAGCAGAGGAATAGAGGCTTGCCAGAACCCGGCAAAGCACAGACAAATGAGTAGACACAGAGTGGAGGCTGCTGCTATTTAACTCGGTTCAGCACTTCAACCTAATGAGTAATTGGGAATAGGATAGAGGAAACATTTAAAATGTTATATGCTTACGTCAAATAATTGACTGTGACTCATTATTTTTAGCCACATTTTCCTGTTTTTCTATTCATCTGTTCATTAGCCAGAATCTATTAGCCTACAAACAACACAAAGCTAAAATGTATTAAGCTGAGGAAGAGATTAATTTAATTTTTTTTGTTTATATACTAGCAAATATATGAAGTAACTTGTACATCTCAAGAATGAACCACGAACCAGAAATTTAGGGGTGTGGCTCAGGACTAACTGAAAAGCTCTCTTCCGTTGTATTGATTTTTGTAATTGTTTTAGGAATTCAGTGGAAGGTTGTTATTCTTGTTTGGGGTATTTATATAGTATGGATGGTGGCTATTGACAATACATACATCCAAGCAGAAGGGAAGCAGAATGCTAAGAAAGAAAGTAATTGGTTGCTCATGTGTCACATGTTTGCTTTTTAAACCAATCACTGCACGCAGGACAGAGTGCTGGTGAGATTTTTCAGAGTCATTTGCCTTCCAAAGTCGCATTCGTTCAGTACCATAGCTTGGAACCTGTTGAAGACTCTTGTACAGAGTAAGCACGGCAATATGGAAGCTTAACCAGGACAGCCCATGCCTCATGGACACAGGAGGCTTGGAGGAGCCAAGCAGGCTGAACACTAGTATGATACTATGATGATGCAGATAGTGATGTAAAGTCTCTCCACTTGGTCAGGAGGTGAAATCGGCAGGGATTTCTGTAGCCCCTCGGTTCTATCCATGCTGCTTCTGATTTGTACAATGATCGTCCCTTCTTTGAATCTCTGTATCTTCCCATTCCTTTATTTTCTTAACAGATATCCCTGATCCAGGTAAGATCTCATCCTCATATAAGTCATGGTACTATTTATTCTATAACTTAATCTCTTAGAACTCAAGTCTCATAGATACTGAACCATATGAAGATAGATATAAAATATGAAAAATAACCGAAGTCTTACTTAGATTGATTTTCACTTATTTAATCCTGGATGATGTAAAACCACTCTTACAACTTAATTCTTCTTTTCAAATATAAATGACTAATGGAATATATTTACACATGCACACACACTCACACACACATATACACATATATCAAAGAAGGAAACTGCATCTTTTAATTAAAAAGAACTCATTTATTTTTATAATGCATCACCAACAACAGGAAATTTAAGGTCTCAACCAAACATACATCTCCAAACTGCTAAACCTATATTGTCATAAGTTGGAATGTACACAACCAACCACGTGCCTACCTAGGACATTATTGTCTCTTATATAGTTTGAATGTTTTTGTCCCAAATTCATATAGAATCCCAACCTCCAATGAGATGACATTAAGGATCCCATGAAGGCGATCAGCTTGTGAGAATGGTGTCCTCATGAATAGGACTCAGGCCCTTATGAACTCTTGGAATATTTATAATTGTGTGGTTGGATCCATCAGATAAACGTTTGGACATTGGAAATTATAGATTTAGTAATCTTATAGTAAAACTATATCTATAGTAGAATTATAGAAGGTATTTCACCTAGAGTAGAAAATGTCCTTTATGTGTTTGTTGCCACATGACTACTTTATAAAATGATAACATCAATCAGCTTAGCAGGTAAATTAGATGAACAAAGGGAGAATCTGCATCCTGATGAACTTTATGGAGATTGGCCATAAGATGCTGAAATGGGATGGAGGCAGAGTGACCATAGCTACAGAGATGACAGCTGAGAGTGTCCACATGCTCAAGAACAGCAGACAGGGTGAATGTGCCACCAGTGATGGGACAAGCAGGATAACAATGATGTCAGAAGAAACTCACGGACTACTCCAGCAGAGATGGCATGGTGAGCTCTAGTGGGGACAATAAGAAAAGAAGCCAAGAATGGATGCACAGACTAAATAAAGAGGACGATGAGTAAGTTCGTTTATTGGGATGCTTTGGAGAACAGGAATCAAAAGAAATCACGTGTAACAAGAAACAATGCATCCTGTGTTCAAATTGTCAATGAAAGTTTTCTGGAAGAAAAACAGCTTAAACATGCATATAAAATAACCTACTAAAATCTTCCAGGTGAATAGTTGGGGTCAACATGTATTTAATATTTTGTTCTCTTGGTTGTTCCTTACCTCTCTCATGATATTCTTCCACCATACTTTCTTACATGAATTACTACATGTATCCCATGTTTCTTGCCTTTGTTCCCTGCTACCAACATCTTTAAAAATTACCCACATACTCTAAAAGTTACTTTGTCACCTCACAACTTCAAGATTAAAGCCAAATTCCTTATTTTAGCTCTTCCTCATCAGCCCTACCTCTTGAATATTTTTTCTATTCTAATTTTTTGGGTTCCCGAACTACAATGAAGTGCTCAAAATAGTCTTTGCCTCGTGTTTTTCTACATTATGCTTAGAATGACATTTGCTTAGAAAACGCTGTCCAACAATCCCCAAACTTAAAGTCCCACCCCTATCAATACTCCACACCGAAAACACCCCCTCTGATAGCTATCTGACTAACGTCTCTATCAGCCCAGCTGTCATTTTCTCTAGTATGGGTTCCATCAGACATCAGTTTATTTTATCTTCTTATTCCAGAAGTACCTTTCACTCATGATCCCACTGTTAGTTGATCTTCACATCACAACTGGAAGACACTAGAAGGTTTTTCAGGGAAGGATAATGCTTCATGACTCTTATAGATCTGACTATAGGATCTGGTCTTCTTACAATGCTTAGCATAAGACAGATAAAAGTATCAAAGGGATGGAATTCTAGGGGAGGAAAAGGAGATTTATAATTATGGAAGGCACCCAGTAACTCCCAGTTGTCACATACTAACTCGTGAACTACTGACTTGTGTGAATATCCATTCCTGGGAAACAGGGGGAAAACTGACTTCACTGTTGTGTTTATAGGTCTTAAGTCAGCCTTAATTAAAAGAACACTTTGTTTTTCTTAGCTTAGCATATACTTAGAACTGCAGATGTCAGGTTTTGGCACAACTGAAATAAACTTACCAAACAAAAAAAATTATATTCGTTACTTGAACCAGATAGAACATGGGAGGAAAGTAAAAAAAAACTAACATTAATGGTAACCATATTTTCTTCAAAATAAGCTGCACATTTAAAAAAAAAAAAACTGTCACCTCTACATGGCTTGCTAATCCAAGTAATTTGACTTCCTTACTAAAACTAAAAGACAAAGGGACAAAAGGCTTTACCTATTAAATCGTGCATAAAATAAAAACTAGAACTTCTTTGGCACAGCCTGGCATGCCTATTTTTAGATTGATTAAGCACTGGTCTTACACTCTGCTAACCTGTTTAACAGTGTGATACCCTGCTTTCATCTGCATACCCCTGTGCTTCCCTTCAAACAAATATTAGGTCATAGAACCACATGCCTACTGCAGATATACCCGAATACCATGTAAAGACGGGGAAAGCAGTGACAGAATCTGGCTTTCATTCTTCAGTTGCTAACTGTTCACAAGTTTTTAAAACTCATCATAGTTAGAATTGTGCAACACAACAGTATATTCGTTAATGGTTAGCTCCTGAAAGGACATGCTGCTCTTGCTCCAGGACACCCGGCCTTTAATTCCAGCACTCTGGAGCCAGAAATGGGTCGATCTCGGTGAATTTGCACCCAGCTGTGTCTATACAGCCAGACCCCCGCCAGTCAAGGCTATGTACTTAAATCCTACCTTTACGAACAAACAATATAATTCTGCAGCGACTGCTTTCAAATGAAGTCAGTGGGTTTGGATTTTTCTCATTTTGAAAATGTGTTGTTGAATTTAAAACTAATCCTCATCTTCCCTTGTGACCACCAAACTCGTTTGCTCAGACATCCTCTTTTCTCTCCCTCTCTCTCAACGATCTAGAAGCCTTCTTGCACCCTGCCCCAATCTCAGGTTAGTCACTCGGCCCCACTGCCCACGCTTAAGCTGGAATCAGAGCTAAGTGAGAAGTAAGCAAGAGACCCTCACAGCAGGTGAAGCCGAAAGCACTGAGTGTCATTAGTCACATCCTAGACAGAGACTCAGCGGTCACCACTGTGAGATGCACACAGCATGAGCAGCAGTAAAGAATATAATTTGCAGCTATACAAATAAGGTTGATATATGGAAAATGGTTTTCTTATTACTGAAATGGAATTAAAAATCAAAAAAGTAAATAAATTATTAAAACTATTTTCCTAAAGGCATTTTCTTTAATCATATAGGAATTCTTGTAATTCTGGTTTTAGAGCTATGTTTATAACATTAAAATCATTCTGTTTATAGTTATGGTCAGGATCATCTGAGACAAACAGGACCTTCATTTGACAAACCAAAAAAAAGTCTTTTGTTCCTTATTTTCCTTATTTGCTTGAGATAGGATCTCACTCTGTAGCCCAAACAGACCCTGAACTTTAAATTCCTCTGGGCTTACAGGCATGTATCACCATGCCTGGCTCAAACATAGGATTTTTAAACTATGCTATCCAAACATCCTGATTCATTATAAATACTCTTTTCCAAATCAAATTTAAAACACATCACTATCTAATGAAGTGAAGCAAATTTGATTCCTGGAGTGGTTATATTACAAAATAAAACCAAGACCACGTCTGCACTACAGAATGTGAAAGAACTTTCCTGTCTTATATTGAAGACAAAAATGTCCTCTGGATCAATATGGCTGCCTAAACATAACCTGAGTGATAACATAGCAGTCAACATGCTAAAGCAGATGGTGGGAATCTCACGAGGCCCCACCCATAGATGATGATTTAGAGACCGTCAATGGCTGCTGAGACAGGAAGACTCAGTCTTCTCAGGGACTAGCCCTCTGACAGTTCCAAAATATATGTACATATAAACAATGTTAAATTGATTCAAGCAAGGTCAATAATTTGAAAGGGAGTAGAAAGACCTGGAAGGAGTTGAAAGGATGTTGTAAATATACTGTGTATAGCCAGGAGAAGGTAGTGCATGCCTTTAATCCCAGCCCTCAGGAGGCAGAGGCAGGTGGATCTCTGTAAGTTTGAGGTCAAGCTGGTCTACAGAGTGAGTTCCAGAACCAGGATGGCCAGAGTTACAACAGAGAAACACTGGCTGGAAAAGCCAAAAAAAAAATCTGTATATGAAATTATCAAAAAGTGTTTAAATTTTTTAATTAAAATTAAAAGTATAAAAGGAGAGCCAGTGAGACAACTCAGTGGGAGAAGATGGTTGTCATCAAACATGATAACCTGAATTAGAGCTTACATAACAGAAAGAGTAAACTGATTCTTGCCCATTGGGCCAGAGCCCCTAGCTATGCCCATGGCATGGCGCACACAGACGCATACACACACACACGCACACACACACACGCACACACACATACACAACAAAATAATAATGAACATTTAAAAAATAAGATCAAGAGGGATGACTAGCAGTTAAATCAAGAGAGAAGTCATGAGATTCTAGTGAGTGCCCTCGTGTGACTGATCACTGGGACAGGCTCTGTAAAATGTCCACACACTATGATTTGTTTGTCAGTATTCAGGGGCAATCACTAGACCCTTAAGTTTCTGTTAGCTGGAAAAAGAAAACATATTTCTTTTGAACGTCCACAAAGTTACACGAACCATCACCAGAAAATTTGGCATGTTCCCTTTGGGTTGAAAACAACCTAAACATTGTGGAGGCCATGTGCGCAGGGTCACATATTAATCACTCCCAGGTTTGAGCAGCCCACTCACGCCAGACCCTGAGAACATAGGACAGTCGACATCAACAACCATTGATGTTGTGGTAACGTGTAGATAAGAAAAACAAACAAGAAATGAAGAGTCTGGGAACTGCATCAGGAATGCCAGCATCAATGTGGACAGGTCTGTCTACAACACTGGGAGTTTCTCTGAGGAGACACCTCGTAAATGTCTTCAGTGTAGAGAGCATTTCTTCCCTCTTCTATGTCTGAGGAATAACAGACACTCCTGCCTGTTGTTTTATAGAATAACTAGACAATGAAAAAGCCATGCAGCCTTTTAAATACAGGCTAAATTCATCTCTTAGAATGGGTTAAGTGATGGAAAATAACTGTACAGGTTTAGAAAGACCAGAAAAATAATTCCAAAAGAAGTCACCAATTTCTTGATGCTAACAAATCTTTTAATGGTCAAGGCCTATTTCCCTGTATTTCATTTTCACATTATAGTTGTCATGAGTTTTAATTTTACATATAATTTGGATTTTAATCATTTAATTCTACATAAGAGAGTGACTGCTTATAACCATGTTTGTTTATACCTCACAGCTTATTTATTCTCACTTTATTCTTTATCCTCTCTTGCCTTCTCTTCTTTTTATCTTTTTTTTTCTCCACAGCCCATATAAAACAAACAAAAAACTTCATTTATTTTATTTAGTTCAACCATGATCCTAAAATGTTCTCTTCATTTACTGGATTGCTTTGTGTTTATCCGAACGTGGTTATTTTACTTTAAGTTTTGGAAGACATCTTGACAGCATATGAAATAATTGAAATGTGTTGGCAACTCAAGATTTAATTGTATTGTCTTCTGTTTCCCAGCAGTCCTGTTGCGAAGTTACCATTTTTATTCCTATGATGCTATCGTGTATTTAGTCAAACTCTGGTGGCTTTAAAGTTTTCTCAACCTAGTGTTCAGTAATTAAGTTCCCTGATGTGCAGGTGTAAGGATGTTTGCCTTCTGCCTACTTGCAGATTTTTAGAGTTTGGACCTTTAACTCATCAGCGTTATTTGCATCCTATCCTTTCTCTTCTTGGAGCTTTTATTTAACTGTATCGTTCATTTTTTCCCAGTTCCAATTTTATTATTTGAACCTGAGAATATCTGGCTCTGGACTCCTTTAGATGTGGTTTGGATAGATAATCTTCTAGCTGTTCTTGACATACTATTTTGCTTTAGATATAAAATACAACAGCTCATGATTCTCCAAAACCACGGTAGTTAGAGCTGTGGACATCAACGGTTCCCAGTCCGGATCCTCAGCTTATTGCCAACACTACTATAAAGTCTGACAAATGTCTTGATATGGAGTTTACTGGTAAAATTTAGGCTGTTGTCCTACCACTGGTGGGGTTAGCCTCTTAAACCATGTGAAATTGCCAGAGTTTTCACTCTGCCTTTTTAGAGGGGAAATTTCAACGGTCTGGTCTTCAGAAGACCAGAGTCAGCAAATACTCATGAATAACAGACTCAAGTTTCCGATCTGTCACTCTAGGCCAACACAACCACTGAAATTGCTACTTTAGCTTCCCCTGCCACTCCCCAGAAACTGTGTTAGTACTAAGCCCAATCATTACTTTGCCCACACAGTCAGCAAATGTCTCTGGGAGCAGGAGGCAGAGCGTGCCAGAAGGGAAAACACTGGAACATGTACAGTTCCTACTCTGTATCATTAGTTCATGGGTTGCTCACCCCTTCCAAAGCTGTTTGCACAAGAGGATGGATGCAAGAGCATACAAGGTTTTCTTGTGCTCTCCCCCACATGAGAATCCCCAAAACCCCTGTGGTTTGGTGACACTTTGCAGATGAGATCGAATATTTACCCTGGTGGCAATCTGAAAGCCATTGTACTTGTTCTTTTCATCAATTTACTAGCAGTCAGGAAGAAGGACAAAGATTTACATGTAGGTGACTGAGCAGAAAGAGGAGATAATGTTGGCAGTCTGAAATTAATCATGATAGGAAATAAAATCAAGGACTCTATGTAGCTGTAAGAAGCCGGATAAATGAGCCTTCAATGACAGCAAACTAAAATTCATGGGGCAAGCCTGTTGGAAGGTAAGAACATAATCTATAGTGTTATCATTTTGACTAGGTGAATTATCTTACCAATATTTATTTATTATTTTTATATGTGTGAGTGTTTCGCTGCCATTAAGGTCTGTATACCATTCGCACACCTAGTGCCCAATGAGGCCGGGGAAGGGAATCAGATCCCCTGGAACTAGAGTTACAGACGGTTGTGAGCTGCAGTGTGGACACTGGGAACTGAACATGGGTCCTCTGTAAGAACGGCCAGTGCTCTTTACCATTGAACCAATTCGGCAAATAAAATACTTTCACTGAAATATTTTATCATATATAAATAATTCAGAGCTGTTAAACAAAATGTTTGCTAAAAGTAAGTTTCTTATAAAAATGAATTCCAACCATCCAAAATAATACTAAAGATTTCACCATGGAAGAAATTAGAACAAAGTCTATGGGATGTGAAAATGCTACCCGATTTCATTGCGCAATAGAATATCTATGGAGAAAAATAAACCATGTGATTGATACACTGACTATTGTGTGTGGATTCTGACATCACTTGTGACAAAACAAAGACCTGTTATGAGTTCAAACACCTTCATCAGTTGTCACCACTGCATTTCTACAATCTTGACTCTATCAGCCCTAAGGCGAGAATGGCATCACTAGAAATTAATTAACTTGCATTCAGAAAAGTCGGGTGATGAAAGGATGCCAGCTGGATAATGTGGAAAGAAGAAAATTCCAATAGGAAACAGCATCTAAATATTTCACTCAAGGGGATTTAGGTTTTGTTGTCAGAGTTCCAGGTTACACAGTACAAAGTGTTTTGTATTCTTCATTCAAAACATGTTTTAATAGTGGCAATGAATACACCTGCCATAAAATACAGAGAACAGATGACCATGTGGGTTAAAAAAAATGAGTCTGCTTCCTATCCGTAGCAAATCTTTTCTAATTCCTGCATTATCTTAAAACATAGCACAGCTGTAGTTACCAACTAAGTAGTTTATGGTATCTTTCAAAGCAACAAAAAAGCAGAGTCTGAAAGGTCCCCCAACATGGAGCAATGAAACATGTTTAAGGTTATAGGAATGCTGACTGTTCTGCCTTTGATCATCACATGCAGCTCACATGTACCAAATTATTATGCTAAACATGGTGACTATAATAATGTACATCAGTGAAAATAAAGTCAGTATGTATGTATCATGTATATATAATCCTGTCAATACTTCCTTTATGTCAAGAATAACTTATTAGGGGCTAGAGAGATACATATTGGTTAAAAGTACTTATTGTTCTTGCAAAGGACGAGGATTTGTTTCCCAGCACCCAGATGGTGGTTCACAACTGTCTGTAACTCCAGTTCCAGGGAACTAAAAGCCCTCTTCTGGCCTTTATGGGCACTGCACATACAGAATCCATATACACACATGCAGGCAAACACTCATACACATACATGAAGTAGATAAAAATTAAACTTAATTTAAGAATAACATATTGAACATATTTCCCATAGTGGTCTTTTAAAAATAGGGACAGTTGAAGATCTTTCCTTTCAGTAGGACAGGGGGACTATGTTCTTCTTAAGCCTCCCCAGTCAAGTGTTTGTAGGCTGCCTTGCTCCACACAACTCTATAGACCAGGAGTTGCCAAGTAAAACAAACTTCTATTTGAGAGAGACATTTAGCTGTTTGTAACTATCAGTCTTATATCTGCCTTTATTCCAATTTACCAAATATAATAATTAAATACATTTTCAAAATTGGAATAATTATGTTAGTCATCCTTTATTACTTTGAAGTTTGAGAATCATGGTTTCCAATAATATATGGCTGTCCCCCAGTTTTGAAAATGCTTGACTTTCAGAGGGATGGGGAGAAATCCAAAAGAAGTAATCACCGGGTTGAAATTGACATCCATGGTAGAAGACAGTTTCCCCGCTGAGAGGCTGTTATGGTTTTTACGTCCATTAGCTGTGAGAGCCTTTGCAAATATTATCCACATGTGCAGTCTCACAAGGATTTGTTCTCCAACTTGACCAGCTTGGGATGCTGACAAGCATAGTTTCTGTAATGAAAGAGCATCCAAAACCAAACTATAAAGCTTCCAGGCTAGTCAACCCCTTGAGACAAAAAAAATGATGAAACCCAGTGACTGTGCTAGACAGGGATAGCCATCATTCAGGGGACTCTGAGTTACAGTCTGTTAGATTCTGCAGGCTGAAAGAACAAGGCTATGTGAGACTGTGTACAGAATATGTTGGTTTTGTAGCAAGAATGAGTCAAAAAAGATGAAGAGAATGGGGAGGGAATGACGAGTGGACTTGCTCACTAAGTCAGAGATTTCAAAATAATTGCTAACACTTGCATCCCACAATGTACTTTCGATCTAAAGGACCTTTATTCACTTATTCAGTCAAACATCTGGAACTTCATGCACTCAGTCTACAGGAGAATGCTTTCAAAGAGAATTCATGGATTGGTACTTTAGTATGACACCTTATTGCTCACATACGACCTCTACACACCACTGACATTAAAGCATCTAAGTAATTGTCATCAAGTAATCAGTGACAGGATCCTTGGGTTGATCTTAATGTGTTGGAACATCTGTTTTTAGGTTGGAGTATAGTGTTCATTGCTGTATTCAGTTTATATGTGGCCACTAACTTATGTCCAAGTGCTTTTGCATACGATCACTCTACTTTAGTTAAAAAGTTTAGTACAGCCAGGTGGTGGTGGCGCACACCATTAATCCCAGCACTGTAGAGGCAGAGGCAGGCAGCTCTCTGTGAGTTCGAGGCCAGCCTGGTCTACAGAGTGAGTTCCAGGACAGCCAGGGCTACACAGAGATATCATCTCCCAAAAAAACAGAAACAACAAAACAAAAGTTTAGTAAAAAACAATTATAAAGGCAACACATGTCCCCAAATTTAGAAGGAATATTTTAAAATTTATTAACTTTTAAAAAATTTATACATTGTTTCCACCCTTCTCTCTAGTTAACTCCAAATTCTCAGTCTGGTGATGGCAGTGCACACCTTTAATCCCAGTTCTTGGGACGCAGAGGTAGGCAGAGAAAATCTGCCTTGAAAAACAGAAAAGAAAGAAAGAAAGAAAGAAAGAAAGAAAGAAAGAAAGAAAGAAAGAAAGAAAGAAAGAAAGAAAGAAAGAAGGAAGGAAGGAAGGAAGGAAGGAAGGAAGGAAGGAAGGAAGGAAGGAGAGAGAGAGAGAGAGAGAAAGAAAGAAAGAAAAAGAGAGGAAGAGGGAAAGAAAAGAAAATAGGAAAAAATTCTCCCATATCCATCCATTCTTTCTCAAATTCATGACCTCTTCTTCTTTATTATTGCTACACACACACACACACACACACACACACACACACACACACACACAGAGGGGAGAGAGGGAGGAGGGAGGGAGAGAGAGAGAGACCACTGAGTCCATTTAAAGTTGCTTGTATGCACATGTTTTTAGGGCTGAGCCCTTGAGATTTGATAACCTCTGAGGTTTCCTCATCTATGTTGGCATGTGAACTGAACTATGTCTAATCAAACAGCTGTTTCTATGTTCTCTGGAACCTAGTTCTGACCAATTTACTCTAAACCAGTGGTTCTCAACCTTCCTAATGCTATGACTTTTTAATATATTTCCTCATGTTGTGGTGACCCCAACCATAAAATTATTTTGTTGCTACCTCATAACTGTAATTTTGCTACTTATGTGAATCATAATGTAAATATCTGATATGCAGGTGGTCTTAGGTGACCCCTAAAAAAGGATCTTTTGGCTCCCAAAGTGGTTGCAACCCACAGGTTGAAAACTGCTGTTCTAAATCATTTGACTGGTTGTTTTTAGAACATGCACAAGCACAGAGATCTAAAAGTATGAATTCTCTAAAGATTTTTGCTGTTTGAAAAGAAAATTACAGAAAACAAAAACATTAAAGGACTAAAAGATGAAAATTATAGAGATGAAAACAAAGCTGTGGACATCTCAAGGCACAGAGATAAGCCATGAACAGTGTTGCTTGGCGTGCCCAACCCCACTGAGTATATCTATAACACAGCTCATACATCTGAAGCTCAGGGAACATCAAGGAAGAGAAGATAGATATAGATATAGGTATATATATATATATATATATATATATATATATACATGTGTATATATATATATATATACACACATACATAGATATATAGATATAGATATACAGATATATCCAGAGAACCAAGATGTCACCTGGGAAACATTGTCTTTTGACATGACAGGCAAGCCGCACCCATGAACTCTCATCAATGTGGCTGCTTAAACAAGACCTGCATAATTATCACATTAGTTGACAGGCCAAAGAGATGTTCACAAGTCCCCACCCCTAGATGAAGAACTGTGGGCAATCAATGGCTTCTGAGAGAGGGAGAGCTTGTCTTCTCTAGAGAAGACCCTCCTGATTGGTTATCTAAGCCCAAGCAGTCAGTAATACATGCACATAAAAGCAACGCTGGACACAATAGGACATGTATATATACACCCATATACATATGCAAATATATGTAACAGTAATATTAAAGACAAGGCTCTGAATTCAAGAGTGGGTGGTAAAACTTCTTAGGGAAGCTTATTCCTGTCTTTGTCAGGCTTTTCTTTTTCTGCAAGAGACAATAAAATATTGGAGACATGGATGCCATCCATGCCCAAGTGAATGCCTTGTCATTCAAGGGACTCTTCAAGAACTCTGTTGCATTTGATTAGCTCTCAGCAATGTCAGGAATTCTCTAGCTATCCTACCTGGTCATGATGGACCACCGTGCACAGAATTTTACCAGTGCCCCAAATTACATCTTTCAATAAAGCTTTGCCAGTTGTGAAGGCTATTCTTGGTTGTCAACTTGACTGCAAATTCTGGAATTAACTAACATAAAAAAAAAAGAAGTAGGAAGATCCACTTCTAACCTGGATCTTGAGGCTGGAAAACACACCTTTAATCTGTCCACACTTTCTGCTGAAAGCCTATATAAGGACATGGAGAGAAGGAAGCTTTTCCTCTTTGCCTGTTTGCTCTTGCCTTGCTAGCAAGTCCATTCCTTTACTGGCATTAGAGCCTATTTATTTGGGATCCCAGTGTCTATGGAAGTCCAGCTAAGACATCCAGCCTCATGGACTGAGAAACTACTGGATTCTTGGACTTTCTGTTCATAGCCAGCCATCAGCCATTGTTGGATTAGTTGAACCACAGCCTGTAAGTTGTTTTAATAAATCTCCATTTCTCCCCCCACCCTCTCTCTCTCCCTTTCGCTCTCTCTCTCTCTCTCTCTCTCTCTATATATATATATATATATATATATATATATATATAATATAGATATATTCATTTTATGAGTACTACTCTAGAATCCTGACTAATGCATCTAGTGTTGAATCTAAAATTCCAGCCTTATCTGATATTATATCTCAACTTATCAGGAACCTAATAGGAGGGCCTATTGCTCACAAGTCTCCAGCCCCAACTCTTGCAACACAAGAAAACAAACAATGGCAGTAGAAATACACTGTCATAGAGCAATCCTACGTTCCCAAATGATGTGGAAACACTGAACTTATAAATATAGAAATAGTTCAGTGACTTAGAAAGAAACAACTTGATGAAATGGAAAGTTTGTAACTCAGAAATGCTGTGTCTGTAGTAAAAAATATGTCAGATGAGATTCCAAGATACGGGATATTACAGAAGAAATGATTAGTAATTATGAAGGCAGAGTCATTGAAATGGCAGAGAAAAATGATTGGAGAAAAATAACAAAGCCTTACTGACCAGAGAATTTTGAGAGGAAAGGAAAAAAATGGGAAAAATTCTGGAAGAAATGTTGACTGAAATTACATCCAATTTAATCAAAAATCTTGGAATTTCAGTTAAACTTTGAAAAATTCTGAAAGAAAATTATGCTCAAAGATAGGATACAATGCAAGAACCATGCATAAAATAATCTTAAAGGAGGATTTTAAAACAACATATATTTCATATAGAGAATAAATACCACCTATTTCTCATTAGGAAGACAAGCCAATAGGAGATAATTAAGTAATCATTTTTAAGGTTCAACAAAATAAAGGCTTTGACATAGAACCTTATACTGCCATCCCTGGGAGTTGGAATGTTGGGTCCAGAATCCACTTGGATACAAGCCTTAAATACAGATGGCACTGTATTTACATACAACCTGCACAGACTCCTCCATCTCTGTGTGACGTAAGGTACTTAACACGGTGTGAAAGTTGAATGATCACCCACTGATCAGCACAAGTTAGAGAGTGACGGCAAGGGAGACCTGGAACTGTGCCCAATACAGAAATTTATTTCCTGAATTTCTTTCATTCAAAGGTTGGTTGAATCTGTGAAGGAGAATTGACTCTCTAAGCTAGAAACACCTCTAAGATATGGAGCTAAGGAAGACAGATTCAGATAAACAAACATGGAAAATTATCGCCAATGTATTTATTATCTATAAATAATATTATGAGAAATTATTTGTGCTAAAAATGCATAGTTATTTTTATATGTAAAAATAAGGTGAATTGCCTATACTAAATATATGAATAAATACAAAATAATATTTTAATTTACTTCCTTAAAGCTTCCAAAACTATAATGATTTTGAAATAATAAATAATAATATGTTGAAGAATCTGTATAATATTAAAAGAAAAATAAATGATAAAATAGAATGAAAATATATGCCAATCGCCTAATTTGCCAATTTCCTAACACATACATGTTTCAAAATACTGTGCTATGCTCAACAAAGGTACATAATTTTAATTTATAAATGAAAGTAGATGTAATTCCTTAACAGGTGTAAAGAAACTTTACAAACAGAACTGCCCAGATTATGAAAGGAGACAGTCCTAGAAAGAAAAGATAGAGAAACCAAGCTTCAGAGGCAGCAGAGTCTCTCTGAGCTCTCAGAAATGGCTAGAGAAATAGCCAGCAAAGGGCAGTATCACCTCCATAAGATAATGGAAATTGTAACCACGGGTTACAGTGCAGAACTTTTCCTGAGGAAGCAGAGGGCAAATGTTCTTTGGAATAGCTAATTGGCTGAGCATTCTCACTGATCGGCTGGGACACTCTGAAACCAAAGCTCTATACCACCATCACAAGGGGGTGATAGACCTGCCTTTCAGAGTTTAAAATCAGGACTCAGAACAGTAAAGTTTCTGTAAGTAACATCTCTGTGCTGAATCAAAAGTCCAGTATTGTAAGTATATTAATAAGGCTCTCAAGTGAATACCATTTATCATGCAAACCATAGTACCATGTCAAAAATATGCCAGATGTGCCAAGTAGCAGACAGTTCATCACTAGGAACATGATCAATATAATCAGAAACAAAGGTGCAGGATCTAAAGGAAAACACAAATACTATGAGAAAATGTAAATTATCTTAGAATGAAAGAATACAAAATAAATCTCAACAGTGCAAAATCCTGGATGGAATAAACAAGGAAAAACAGAAAAGACTGGTGGATTTGAAGTTACAACAAATCAAAAATTCATAACTAAAACAAGGTGAGAAACAGTGGGGGAAATGGACAAATTCACAGGACTAGCGGGAAAAGAGTACGAGGCTTCAAGAGTGTGTAATTAGTCTCAGAAAACTTGAGCAACACAGTGCCCGTAGCTTAATTACTGGATGGACAGAACACCAAACATCTGTACAAAGAACATAACTCAGCAACAAAAAGCAATGACTGATGGACTCCCACAACTCCATAAATAAATCTCAAGATGGTGTACCGTGAGAAGAATGCCATATGTTTTTAAAACCGGATAGCTTAATTCTATTTACAGGAAATACAACCGATGGTGACGAAAGGCAATATTCCTTTATTGCCAAGGAGATAAACATACCCAGTAGCAGTACAAAAATTCTGTTCCTTGAGTTCTGCTTATACATTTGTTACAATAATAAAATTCTATTATGAAATGATGCCTTCTATATGAATATTTATAAATATGTTTATGTATTTACATATATATTATGTATGCAATTAAATTTAAAAATTAGTATATTTTTAAATCTGGACTAAATATAACTGATAAGGTAAATGAAAATTAATAATAATAGTAATAGTAATAAATAGCTCTTCTTACTAATATTGCTATTGGAGACAGAGTCTCACTATGTAGCCCTGGCTGGCCTGTAACATGCTGTGTAAGAATATATAATGAAATTCCTGAATATTAATTAGTGACCCAGTTAGAACAGGCAAGAATGAGAATGGTGCCATCCTTGAGATACGACACATGAGTGATCTAGTCTCTCCGTACATCCTGGGCTGGCCTCTAACCTCTAGCCTCAGCTTCCTGCATGCTGGGATTAGATCTGGGCATGGCCACACCTTCATCTTAAAGAAGTGAACTGAACATTAAAACCTCATGACCTTTCATTCTCTCTCTCTCTCTCTCTCTCTCTCTCTCTCTCTCTCTCTCTCTCTCTCTCTCTCTCTCTCTCTCTCTCGTGTGTGTGTGTGTGTGTGTGTGTGTAGAGCATGCATGCCCTGGAACTGGAGTTACAGAAGGTTGTGAGCCACCATGTAGGTGCTAGGAAAGGAACCCAGGTCCTCTTCAAGAGGAGTAAGAGCTTTTAAGCACTAAGCCATCTCTCTAGTCCCATCCTCCACCTACAGGTTTCTATAGAGTTGGCCACCTTAAAATGAATTTAAACACTTGTAGGAACACAGTCCAAGAATGGAGCTGTGTGAGGACAATTCTGAGAGCTTGTGAGAAAACCCCAAAAAACCAAGACAAGAGTCTTGTGACCTCAGTTTCTTTAAAAACATGGAATTGTTCTCTGATTATGCTTTTGTGTTCCTCCTAGGTAAAGTGGATATGAGAGAATTTACTTCAGATTATAAATTACAACTAGCTATTGCTCTTTGTTTAGATGCTTCTATGGAAAAACATGTTTTTGTCACATGTACTTTGTCCTTGTGATTGTACATTTACTCATGAGACTCTTCTTAACACTCAAAGTATTAATTGTCTGATGCTCTGAATAAAGTTGGCTATTGAATGAGACTTTAGTCCGCCTCATTTAACAGATCCATTTGCTAGATCCCACCGCCAACAAGAGCAGTAAACAGACGTTTTACAGCAGGCAAGATAAATGAAATTAGAGATGGTAAGATTTGCAGATCAAGCAGGGCAGGACGCTATCCTTCTCTGCTGTGGGGATTCATCACATTTTCTTAGCGTTTAAGTACATTTCATTTCATCAATGCTTGTGAAAGTAACAGGTCGTCAAGTCTTCTGTTCCCATGCCCTTACAGCACAATGCATACTGAATCCCACAAGTACATCCATTTCTTTAAAACACAAAATTATGCCTACCTGATCCTACATAAATGGCTCTCTACCTTATCTTTGTTTATCAACACTCCAAAATCCTAACCCTCAAATCCAAAAACTAAACTATCTAAAAATAATCAGCCATGAATCTCCAGACACCTGAGCAGCACAGCAGAACTTGAACATTTGTGCGGCAAGGATGCGCCTGTAGCACAAGGATCACAGGGTACATTTCATAGGGCACATTGGAAGCCCCCTGACTGTTAAGGTGGCGTTTTCAATGTCTTGCTGCGAGAGTCCAAACACAGATGACCTATGCTTGGATGGAGGTGTACACGCAGCCAGAAGAACACAGGGAATGATAACACAGGGCATGGGCAGAGAAATCCTTAAAAATTAAATAAAATCATGTTAAGACAAGATATACATCTTCAGGACCAGAAGTGCAATGGGAAGCTAAGGAAGTGAAGCCACAGAGTTCAGTGCTATATCTGGAAGTGAGAGAGGCTCCCAGACAGTCTTCCACCATGGGACCACTGACGAAAACTTCAGTGAAACTCAGACCATGGTTCTGAAGCACAGATCTTTTTCATAATAAATTGAATTGAATGGTTAGATATTTGTTTGACTGAAGCTCAAACAAATATCCATGTATACACCAAGGGAAGTAAGAGTAGTTTTATAGTAAATGCAGGCTGCCTACAGTGCCCAGGACAGCTTGGGTGACATGGTTTATTACATTGGTAAGCATGATTATTAACAGAGAAGCAGAGCAAAACCAGAGAGAACATACTTGATATGAGATAGTCCTGCACACTCCCAACTGCTAACACTGTGCTAAGATGTAATGCTAAGAGAACTGGCCAACGACTCCAGCAATGAGGAAATCTGTTCTGCCCAAACAAGAGTAAATGGCTTCCAGAGTTTAGAATATTTAAATAGATAAATATCTTAATTAGGACTTATTTTTAGTTAAAACTTATAAAACAGAATTAGGACAAAAAAATCAGGTGAAAATGTGAATAAAGCAAGCAGGTATTACACTGGTGAGTAGAACTGGTAACTGACATGGGAGAATTTTTGGTGGATGATAAATGTTTTAAAATTAGACTACACTGAGGGTTACCTAAGTATCTAAATGTGTTAAATATTAGGCCAAATATTCAAATTAGCAGACCTTAGCATATATAACTCTTCTTTCAAAAAGCTTTAAATTTAAAAAACGGTAAAACTGCAAACTAAATATAATAAGAATTACAAAATCCCAAGGACTGGAGAGATGGCTCAGTGGTTAAAAGCCCTGGCTGTTTTTGTAGAGGATCCAGGTTGAATTTATAGCACCTACATGGTGTCTCACAATAGCAGATAACAATGCCCTCAGATGCCATCTTCTGGCCTCTGTGAGTACTGCATACACATGGTACACATACATATCTGCAGCCAAAACACTCATATACATGAAATACAATGGAACAAAATGTTTTTAAAATTACCATATTCCATCAACTCTGAAATATGCAAAGTGTTGTTTTAACTCTCTGGAATCAGGCTGTAGCTTGCAGCCAATGGTGCCACAACTAACCTCTTCCAGAGAGCCCAACAAGGAATTTGCTGACTTCCACTTATTTGAGTGGCAGGCTCCCATTACCACATTTAAAGCCTCTTCAGTGTATTACATTTATGCCACTTTGTTCCTAAGAGAGTAAATTTGATGCTAATGAAGAGAATAGTTGTAGAAGTAATAGCAACAACTCACATTGTCTCATGAAATCAAATGAAACACTGTAAGGATGCTAAGAAAGAAAATGTCAATAATTGGAACCCTTCTTTTATTTTGATTGTTAACAGTAAGAGGGGGAATTGCCAAGGGCCAGAAAGAGGCACATGTTCTACAAGTTTAGTGAGGTTTAAGCTCCAGGGACTTTTATTTTTACAGATTTTCTTCCAAGAAACTGCTCCTATTCATTTTTCATAAAGAAGGATCCTAGCACTGCATATCCATGGACGTTGCAAATCCTGCCTCCAACCCTGTTCTCAGAATAGTAAAAAATGTTCCCAAATGACATTTGGCTGTTGTGACAGGTTTTTACTAACAGATGCCATGCCTCAATACTCCAGACACTGGTGCTAACTTCCCATGCTACATAATTCATTTAGAGGAAATTTGGATGCAATTCTGGATTTTATTAAGGAAAACTGTTCAAGGTCTGGAAAGATGGCTCAGCGGTCTTGGGCTTGCATTTCTTCCTGAGGACCCAGGTTCAGTCCCAGCACCCACATCTCAGCTCATAGCCATCATAGCTCCAGTTCCAGGAGATCTGATGCCTTCTTCTTGTGTGAGGGCACTACACACACACAGTGTACATTTATGCATGCCAGCAAAACAATCCTAAATATGATATAAATAAATAAATAAATAAAAAATAATGTGCAAAGGGCTAACATTTCATAAACACTCCTAACAATAGATTAGAAAGTTGAAGGAGGTGTCTGTTGTGGAAGTTTACTGTTAGTGTTGTATAAAATAATTGTTTTATGCACTGTGGGTGAGGAGCTACCACAAGTCTTGGAGTTTCGTATTGTCTGCAGGTGTTAGATTTCTGTGGGGGAATGTTTGATTGCTTATGATCTGCACCTGAGTTCTGAACCATTGAAAACACCTGAGCTGAGATGCTAAGGGTTCCACTGTGAGTATGGCACTGCCCATGATATTGGTTTCCTCTGCCGAGGTCTGACAGGGTTTGTAGTTATGAAATATGCCTCCATGTCTTCCTTGGTGAGTCCACACAGCAGCGTACTACTACAAATGGTGCACCAACCTGGAACAGGACATCACATCAGCTAATCCAACATAGAGATGAGGAAGAAGAGAAAGAAACTCCTGACCTCGCAGAGTCCAGTAAAGTATGCGCTCAGAAGCTCCCAGAGGACAGAGATTATATATATGCAAAAATAATGAGTAGAACCCTCCTAAAGGAAGAGAGGAGAGAGAAAGGAAATAAGCCTCTAGGAAGAGAAAAGGCAGTGAAATTAATAAATAAATGAGCAAAATGCTTCAAGGCAAGAGCCACAGAATGGAGGCCCTTAGAGAAAAAGAATTCAGCTAGGAGCATGAAATAGCAAGGTTCTTATTGCTTTTCCTGATCATGGACCCAATACTCCCTCATGCCATTGGTGGTAGCGTGCTGTTTCACAAACGGAGTTTTCTGATAACAGTATTGTATGTGTGTGAAGCTCAAGATGTGGTCTTTGAAGTTTATGAAGAAGGGTATATGTTTCCCCATGGCGGTGGTGAAAAAGAACGCAAAACTGCCAGAATGTTTCAACTGGAAATTCTGCCCACTGGCCC
The DNA here is from genome assembly GCA_026225945.1 of Cricetomys ansorgei. Classification (NCBI taxonomy): domain Eukaryota; kingdom Metazoa; phylum Chordata; class Mammalia; order Rodentia; family Nesomyidae; genus Cricetomys; species Cricetomys ansorgei. The sequence goes on from JAMJFZ010001133.1 coordinate 12,747,310, forward strand.
ATGAGCCCCTGCTGTTGTGGAAGCCAGATAATTGGACATTTATAATGTTTTTCTGCTGTCCAAGCTTTGTGAAAAGCTTGATAGATGTTTGGTATCATTTGGTCATGTGCATTAGAAGCCTCATAATTGTTTCTCTTGTACATGGTTTTGCTGGTGTAGTGTTAAATTGTGTTGTAAAGGTAAAGCAATTCTTTTATATACAGAAAAGGGGAATTGTGGAAGTTTACTTTTAGTTGTGCTTAAAATAATTGTTTTTGTACACTGTTGGAAAAAGAGACGCATAGGCCTTGTCATCTTGTATTGTCTGCAGGGGTTGGATTAAGGTAGGGGAAGTTGATTGCTAGTGATCTGCATGTGGTATCAGTAGAACATCTAAAGAGTTCTGAATCAATAAAACACCTGAGCTGAGAGGCTCAGAGTTCCACTGTCAATCGAGTGTGGTGCTGGCAATGACGGTGGTTCCCTCTTCTGAGGTCTGGCAGAGTTTGCACCCATGAGTATGCCTCCTTGTCCTGTCTAGTGAGCTGCCACAGCAGTGTACTATTACAGGTGTCAGTTCTCCAAGGAGTCTAAAGTCTTCCCACTGGGACAGGAGACACGAGGACAGAGACCATTTAAACTTCTATTAAGGTCGGTCAACTTAGCTAATTGAAACCATTAATGACTGCTTAGTTTTGCAATTTAAATCATGATTTTAGTTTTACATGTTTAAAATATTGGTGCTCAATATACAATGTTGACTCCTGTTTTTCTGACTCAGCCATCATTCCTGCGTACTGTAGTCCTCCAGCTGTGCAATATTACTTGCAGCTCGGCCAAGTCTGTTTGTTTTTTTGGTTTGCAGTATAAGTTGTTGTTTGTTTGTTTTCAATTTTTTCTTGCCTGAATGAATTTCTCATGTTTTATAAGTGTTTCAAAAAACCACACAATATATTCAGTAATTGTTTTCTGAAATAGATTGTAGAAATTTTTCTTCTTTTCTTGGGGTTATAAATATTTTTGCTGTATAGACACACACACACGCACACACACGCGCGCGCACACACACATGAAACAGATGCAGACACATGAAGGGACACTACATTATAAATAAGAAGCTCAAAGTTGAGTCTTATCTGTTGAACTATGGCACATATAATTTAACATATCATATCTCTAAGTCATGTGGAAATCTTTGTATCTTTCATGCTAATAGTAAAGAATCAAAAATGAAAGGAAAGAAATAATAATATATTGGACCAAGTAATCAATGCATAACAGTAAAATGAGAGCTGGGTGTGGTGACATGCTTTTGTCATCAAACTCTCAAGAGATTGAGGCAAGGGGATTGCTACAAGTTTGAAGCTGGACTGGGCTGCATGGAGAGCACCACCCTAGAAGGGCCACATAGTGAGACCCTGTCTCCAGAAAATATTTGAGTAAAAAAAAATCAGAAAAAAATAATTCAAGAACTTAAGAAAATAAATTTTCAGAAGTCTTTTCCTAAAGTGTCAGATTGGAAAAAAAACAGAATTAATACATTTTAAATATTTACCAAAGTTCTTGTTTTAGATTTATTTATTTTAGATGTATGAGTGTTTTGCCTGTGTGTATGTATGTGAACCACATGTGTGCCTTGTACCTGAAAGGCCAGAATAGGGTGTCAGATCGTGTGAAAATAGAGTTACCTGTGAGTCACCTTTGGGTGCCAGGAACTGAACTAAGTTCTCAGCAAGAGCAACAGGTGTGCTTAACTGTTAAGCCATCTCTCCAGTCTCTGGAAGTTTCTATTATTCAACCCCTTTGCCTATGGATTTTTCTGTTTCTAAGGCTACTGAAAACTGCGGAACAGAACAAAAAGAGAGAAAACTAGAGTTGAACACGATCTTGAAAATATCTCATGCAGCAAGGAAGCACATACACAAGTGTTTATCAGAGAGACATGTATGTCTGATGACAGACTATGGTAAGGGCATCTGTGGCTAACGGCTTTCTCTTCTCATTGGTTAGACTACACAGGATACATGTCATGTCTCCAACTTCTCCACCCACATAAAGTTTTGTTATGTTACTCATCCAACATCATCTTTGTTTTGAGGGAGGATGTGGGTTGCGCTACTCTTCTGATGATCTGTGATTTTTTTTTTACTTTCTGACTTCGTAAAGTCTCTTCCAAAAGCTTCATTTCACGGTTCATAGCTGTTAATGGGACTTTGGATTCATAGCCAGGGTTTGGAGGGAACAGGAGAAAGTAATAAGCATGCTATCCAGTGGATAAATTCCCTAAGTCTCTGTGCTTAGGCCACCTAAACTCCTCATCAAAGTAAAGGCAAAGCAAGCTTTTATTGCAGAATTTATAGAGACAACTTCACACAGATGGAAAGAGCCTACAGACGGAAATGTCTCGAGCCTGTGAGGACAAAGAAATCCCTGGTATCAGACAGCTTTCAATAAACTACAACCAAGAATCAACCTCCTGTGTCAGTCATGACATGTGTGAGCCATGACAAGATGGGGTACAATGAGGACTTTGTTTTGGAGACATTATGTGTCTCTTCATACTAAGAATCTTACATCCTGGCTAGTCTTTTAAAAAGGGAAAATAGATCGAATTTCTGGTACTTTTTTGTTAAAGTAAATTGACGGACCTCTCTAAATACGGGTATCTTCTATTTAAAACCATTGGCAATCCTAAATAACATTGCACATGCAAAAATCCCCAAGCATAAAAAACATTACACATGTAAAACTTCCCATGTGTGGGTGTACAATGCTGGATTTACCACCATTGATGATCTTGAAAACTCAAAACATCAAAGACACACTCCAGGCTCAGAGCAGAGCCTTTCTGTCCTGAAACATTAGCTTTTGTTTTGTTTTGTTTTGTCTTGTTTTCCTTTTTGCAGATTCTGGGATGTCTTTTGAATCCATGTCTTTGCACACTTAAGCCGTTGTGGACGAGGCATGAGGGCAAAGAGGTCACCAGCACCACAGTGGCCTGCTGGGTATGCCAGAGAATGACCAGTTCCAAAAACTGAAAAGTCTAATAAAATCTGTCACAAAATTCCAGGAAGACTTGGAAAAATGAGGGAAAAGACAGGCATTTCAGAACAGAATGGTAAGGTTATAGAAGAGGGATCAATGTTTTCATGATGGGGTGTCAGTGTCTCCCAACCGAAGAGGCTCCATTCTGCCTTATCAGAAATTAAAACTGTTCCCTTTGGGGGACCTCATACCCAGAAGTGTCAGAAGTAACTTGATGGCACCACACAAGGACATTAGCCAAGGGAGAGAATGGCGTGGGATTGGGTGGTAAGGAGAAGCATGGAGAAGGCATGCAAAGATCAGGATTAGATTAAACGCCTCATGTACCATGCGAGAATATGCAGACCCACGGGGCACATAAATACCAAGTTAAGAAAAAAATACCATAAAATTGATAATTCTATGGAAGATGTTTGTTTGAGAAAACTGTCTATGGTCAATAATATAATTCTTAACTATAATTATATATTCGCTGAAATTATGGATGTCAGTCCAACAAAACTTACTATGAAATTTCTTCAGAGGATGGGGATACGTGCACAGTATACTATATTTATATGCATAGATATGGAAGGAAAGAACACTGAGACACATAAATGTATATTTTAATTTCTATTGATAGAATAATTAAATATCTAAAACCACCAGGGGGGGATCAGCAACGGCAGTTATGAAATACTGTGTAGTGCTATGGATTCGAATCTCCAAAGAATCACCACACCGGCTCCAGGGAGCAGCTCCTGCAGAAGAGGAGGAAGTGAAGTCAAGCCTGTCATTGTTCATAGAAAATATAGTTGTCTTTTTAAAGCTTTTGCATAGAACATTGGAAACAAAATCATATCTGATTAAATTATTTTGCTTCAAAGTTATCTCTCTTCTTTCCTGTCAGTTTGTAAGTATCCCATTAAAGGAAGCATCTTAAATGTCTCCCATTCATGACCCTTTTCTCTCTAGATAATTTGTATGACTTAGTGTATGTATATAAAATAGGCATGCAAATCAAATGTTTACCAAAAATATAAGAAAATTTATTTTAAAGCAATTATTTGATATAATTTTTAACATTTACTAAAGATGAAAGAAATTTTGTATATAATGAGATGAATGTGCTCATTTGTTTTTACAAGAAGAATTAAATCTTGGGTCAATATTTAATGCTGTAAGAAGTATAACATCTTCAAAGTTTTTAATTAACTGATGTGATTTTAAAATTAATCCCTGATAATTTTGTATACTGTATTTTGATCATATTCGCCCTTCCTCCCCTACTCCTCCTAGACCCACCCCTCTTTCCTAAGCACCCAAAATTGCGTCTTCATTTTTAAAAATCTATCCAGTCCAGGCTTAAGCTGCCCATACACTCTTGGTTATGTGACCATCCATTGGAGTATGGTTGACCTACCAGGAGCCACCAATGCTCTAGGTTCCTGTACACAATTCTGGGGTAAGACCTATTGGTGAAGACAACTTTTGCTTGAGTCATATCATATAGAGAGATCAAACTGGTACTGCCCTTGAAGCTTCACCCCTACTTCCTAGGTTTCATAGTGCTGTTAGGTGCTATGCATGTTACCAAAGGAGAAAAATAATTATCAATCCTACCCAGCTAGGAACCCCGCGAGCTATACTAATGACTAGCCTGCACCATTGGTGCAGCAGTGGCACAAATACCATGCACATAACTAACCATTTTTTCAGATTGGACTGAAGGACTTTGCAAGATGAAACCCAAACCTAGCACCAATATCAGACCCAAGAACCTGTGGCTAGACAAGTCATAGACCTGAGGAGAGCACATATTGCTGCTATTTGCTAAATGCACATATTATTAAACCAACTCCTAGTGATTTCTCATTTACCCATAGATTAATGTGTCTCTCACCCTCATCAGAGAAGCTTATTTTTGCAATAGAGGGTGATTGACAAAGAGATCCATAATTTGTGAAGGTGAACAAAGTGACTGAAGAACAATGCTTTTATTTAATAATTGTCAGTGCTAAGGTACTGCTTGACGTAACTATACAGTGCAAAATAGCAGAAGTATACTTAGGGCCATTTCAGAAATTGTTGAGAATTCTGCCCTAATACCAAAATTCATAATTCATTTAATATTTTTTAATGAAACTCAAGACCTCTCTATTCGTTCCTTTTCACAAAGCAGCTGCATTGAACAGACCTCCTTTCTCTGTTTTATACCAATATTTGTCTTTTTTACTTGGCATATGGGACTGGTAAGCGACCTAGGCTTATGACTTCCAGGACTTGACCCATAAAAGCTCTAATAAAAAGTCTGCCTTGTAACAAGTAAAAACTCCAGCAGCAAGGCGCTTAGCTTGTTTTCAGGATGTTAGCAGAGTCCCTGGTCCCCACTAAGACAATGTCATTCACTTCCTAACAACAACAAAAACAACAACAAAACAAAACAAGTTTGTCTTCCAAACAGCCCCTGCCAGGTGAAAATCTAATCCATTTTTGAGACCCTCCACACTCAGGAATGATTCTAAAACAGAAAGCAAGGTAGCACCATCTTATTTCCTTTTTACAAACCTCTTCCATTTGCATATACGTAGTTTGCATATATTTAAATCTTACAGTTCTCACTGCACAGTATATTGTACATATAAAAGTAGTGGTTTGTGATGAAAGAAAGGAATTCTTTGTGCATTCACTGATTGGTACCTCACCTACTCACCTAGCTATTAACTAACAAATCAAGGATGAAACATTTCCAATCGTATTTCACAAAGTCATCTAGATGTGATGATTTCCTGGTGCATGCTACAAATGCCTTTTTAAACAGTACATTATTTTGACATAAAAAATAAAATGGTTTAAATTAATAAGTCTAGTTTTAGACCAAGAACAGGAAACTCTGGTCTCTGTATCTCCATGGGGAGTACAAGTATTTTATGTAAATAATTCTAGCAATAAATAGTATTTTTTCTATGGGTCAGTAGATGTAAGGACAGCTATTGCTCTGTGTGATAGTGTCACCTTCAGAATGCAGTGCGATCAGAATCAGAGGGAACCAGACTGATAGAAACGAATATGAACAAGAACATTAAGAAAAACATGGTAATTTCGTATTTGAAAGAAATATCTGTAATTGAAAATATTTTGTATTTGAAAGAAATATCTGTAGTTGAAAATACACTTTGACAGCAAAGCATCCAAAGACTTCGAGAACTTCAGAAAACTCAGAGACCACCCACTCTGGGTCTTACTGTTCTTACAGGGACGTTTTTGGATTTTTTGAGATTCCCCAATGACTTCACCATATTTTATAGACCATTTAGTTTGCAAGGTAATAGTCTCAAAATTGGAAATGAGTAATACTGAAATGAGTAATACTACTTATTAGCTCATTGGAAAGATATCTAAGAATGTGTTTATTTTAGGAAAAAAGGGGGAAATCACATTTTACTGATAGTGGTAATGCAGACTGACTCTCATACCTCACTAAGTTTATACAGCCAAGGATCTCATATCAGAAACTGTAAGAGGGAAGGAAATTTGACAGGTCACTCTAGCTCATTCGCAGTGGCAGCATCAGAGCCACAGCAGGTAGACAGTTTATGCATACAACTAATTTTTGTATTAAACCACCCCTCGCTAAATAGAATAGAGGCTTGAAAGCATAAGTGATTTTGTACTTTCTATATCAGTTAAAAATAAATATAAGCTCTAAAGCCCATTCTGGCATGAAGAGCACGAGGAGACAGCACAATGCTAAGGCTGGCAGGCCGACTACTTCCAGCACACATTCTTCATCCGCTCTCTGCTGCGCAAAGAATGATGGAAAACGTAGTTGGAAATTCAGACACATTTTCATTGTAAGAGTGTCTTAGTTAGGTTTCCGTTGACGTGATAAAAACAATGTCAAAGTCACGTGGGGAGGAAAGGGCTGATCTGGGTTACATATCCCAGGCCGCAGTCTGTCAAGGAAAGCCAAGGTAGGAACTCAACCAGAGGCCGTGGAGGAACACTGCTTACTGGACCGCTTCCCACGGCTTTCTCACCCTGATTTCTCCATAGCACCTAGAACCACCAGCCCAGGGGTGGCACTGCCCACAGTTGGATGGGCCCTGTCACATCAATAATGAGTTAAGAAAATAAATAAACCACAGGCTTTTCCACAAATTGAAGTCTCCTATTCTCAAATGACTCTAACTTGTGTCAAGTAGACGAAAAGTAGCCAGGACGGTGTTTAAAATTCATATTTATGTAAAGTGTTACTGACAAACTGTTCTTAGATATATACAGTGAACTACATACATATGTGTAGGTATATACTTGTGTGTTATAGATGTATGTATATATGCTGGTGTATATATGTGTGTATGCTAACACATGTAAACCTATATATACATATGTATATAATTAAGGCACGTGTGTATGCATGTGTCTGTCTGCTATAATTTGAATCTAGAATGTCCAGATTATTCTAAAAGCCATGGAGCCATTAGCTGGGGGGACTTGACAGGGGAAGTCGGTTGCTTAGAGGAGGGCTTTGAAGGCTCCAGCCTGCTCTCTCTGCTTCCTGTCTGTTCTCAGGTGACAGCTGCCACTGCACTTTCCCACCACCACAGACTCAGCCACTCTGACAACCCTTCCCCACTACAGTAGACTGTGGTCTTCTGAAATCTTGAGCCAAAACAAACCCTCCCTTAAGGGGTCTCTGTCATGTACTTTGGTCACAGTAAGGAAAAGTCATTAGCCAGGAGTGTTTATCTTTAAAAGCTATAAGTAGTAGCACATAGATTTGTTTGCTATGTGTTTATAGAATGAAAGATTGCCCTCGTGGAATTCTACAAGGCAAACACTACACTAGTCTCATTAACCTGCTAAACTTGAAATGGTCTTTGTCTCAATTATAGATAATTTTTTCATTTGGAAAAATTTCCCCAAATGAAACTATCATAGATGATAGGGAACACATATTTGCCTTGTCCTGTTTTAGACTGCATGATTATTTGGATGACATTGAATGTTGATGTCATAACCACTGGGTCTAGATCCTCCTGCCGGTAATATAAGTGATTCTCATAAAATCACTAAGCAGGGGCTTCCTGCCACAGCTGGCCATGGATGACCCAGCCCAGGAGTGGCTCTGCAAGGTCAGTTATTGATAGCGTCAGCACTCACGTTCAGTCAAGATGCCCACCTGGCCACCACGAAGGTGTCAGCCCTACGACCCTAAAGGCAGGGAGAAGCTGTTCCTGCTATGTGGGGCTGACTTCCTGTCCTCTTATATGGAGGGAAAGGAACTGAAAATGGGAGATGAGACAGACATTTTGAGGGTTATGAAGGTTGAAATGGGCACCTTACCAGCTTAATGTAGCCAGTGAACAAACTTTCATAAGGAATTAGAGTATGGTCAAAAATTTTTTCAGCTGAAAAATATGATCAATATGAGATGAAAATTATGACAGTTGTGTTTAATTACAGCTGCTAAGTGGCCAATTCAAGGATATCTTAATATTTTTCCTTAAAACAGTGTGGGATGATACCAGCGTTGAGTCACAGTCAAAATAAGGTTCCAAAGTGTGTGCTATTTTCAGACATCTCAGAGTGATATGTTTTTTTTTTTACTGAGTGCAAGGAAGTCCAACCCACTTTCAGAACGCAGTTCAAACGTGCTTCTAATTTAGGAAAATGTTTGGTTTAACAATTTGCATCCAAAAAAGGTAAGAGGGTTGGAATAAGAGTTCATCCCTATGAAATCGGCTGCTACTGTTTAGATGGCTTCATTAAGATTTTTTTTTTCAACTACAATACCTATCTTTTTTTTTTTTTTTTTGAAAATCCAAAGATTGTTTTAAATTTTAAGCTACATTAGACTTACTTACGGGGTTTGATTCCAGTTAAGTTTAGAAGGCAGCTCTAAATAGAGATAGTAAGAATAAGAGACGGTTGAGTTGTTAAGAACGCTTGCTGCTCTCACAGAGGACCAGGGCTTGGTTCCCAGCACCCACGTGGCAGAGCACAGCCATCTGGGACTCCAGTTCCGGGGGACCTGACGCCCTCTTCTGCCCTCTGGAGGCACTGCATGTGTGCGGTGCTCAGGCATACATCTATTTGTAATTGAGAAATGCTTCCATAGTTCACTGGGAGATGATGCAACCTAGGCAAGTTTTGTTCTAAATACACAAGCGTCCCAGTCTCTGAGCCTAATTGTGGCCAATGAACTATCGTTCATTCAGACAAAGTATTTTACCATTTTATTAAAATATTATACTCCTAATATAATCAGACTCCAGTATATGGTTTACCTGCTAAACGTTTTTAGTTAGAAATTTTGGGTCATTTGACCAACTGTAGATATTATAAAGATACAAGTGCAGTTATCACAGCACAATCGGTAAAGACACAACAGGGGATGGTGATCTGTTTACCAAATTGGATTTTGAGACCTGGCATAAATCAGAGAAAGAAAAAAAAAAAACAATTTATAAATCTACAATTCAATAATTTGAATTGAAAACAAAAGCAACACACACTTGAAGCTCAAATTTAAAATATTTCTTTAGTGTTCTATAATGTCTGCTCTGAAGTTCCCACAGGCTCTTAACTGCTCAGCCTTTCCCACCTCCTGCAGCCTGCCTCTCGGCGCTGGCCACTCATGCTAACACCACTGAAGCTTTCAACCCTCTGTCACTGGGACGGTTCCCAAGACTTTAATTCCCTAGAGAACAAGTGGCGGGTCCCACAGTGCACAGCATTCCCCAAGTGCTCTGAGAGTTGGAGAGCTGCACACATGTCATTAACTCATATGTGCAGAGTCCTTCCAGAAAAAAAAAAAAAAAAGATACATCTTATGACCACAGTGAGCCCCAAAGCTTAACTTCCCAAATCTTCATCTTAGGAGCCGCTCAAACCACCATCATTTCTGGGACACTGCTTCTATGCGAAGCATTCTGAGACCACGGGGAAAGTATGGAGAATCGAGAAATACGTCTCAAAATGTGCATATTCCTCTGGACAAGTCATTAGGATCCATCAGAGACCACAGATTTCAGCCAAAGGAAAAATACTAAGAGCACCATTCAGACCTAAACCTCCGCTCTTCCCCCAGAGCTGGACCAGATGCCTGAGGTTTCCCTTATCTTATTTACAGTGACACACGAGATGCTCTTTGCCCCAGGCCCTTTTCATCTGTGATCCCACAACCAAGCTTATCTTCTGCGGTCAGAGTTGCTTCTCCAGGGTTCCCAGGTTTCTCTGCAGAGCTTTCTAGAACATCACACAGGCCTCTGTTTAAAATAGCCTGGAATCTGGGTAATCGATCTCTCTAAACCCTCCGGCTCATCACAGAATTAACTGGAAAAGCTGAACATCGTTGTCCACTAAGCTAACTAAAAGGAGCCAATGGCATGAATGCATTTCCTCCTTTTTTTTTTTTTTTGCTTATCTTCCTCCCTTTCTCCCCTTTCTCTCTTTCTCTCTCTCTCTGCCTCTCTCTCTCTTCCCTTCCTTCCTTCTCTTCCTTCTCTTCTTCTCTTTTGCTTCCTTCCCTCCTTCCCTTCTATTTCTTTTCTTTCTTCCCCCTCCTTTCTTCCTTTCTGTCCCCCTTCTCTTCCCTTCTCTTCCTTTCCTCCTTCCATCCCTCTTCCTTCTTCCTTCCTTCCTTTTTTCCTTCCTTCCTTCCTTTTTTCCTTCCTTCCTTCCTTTTTTCTTCCTTCCTTCCTTCCTTTCTTCCTTCCTTCCTTCTTTCCCTCCTCAGTTATGGTGCAGGGGATTGAACCCAGAGCCTCACACTTGCTAAGCACATGCTCTACCACCGACCCACACCTGAACCTTTCATCTGCTTTTACCAAGGACCTTTAAAAGATTAAATATTAAAAGCCTGATTTGGAGTTCCTATGGGGACTCAGTCTCAGATAGTGGACTACGAGCACCTGTCATGTCCTGAAAGTGAGGGGCTGAGCCTCTGCGTACTAGGACATACAGGTTGGTACTACCCATTACTTGTCTCTAAATAAGGTGAGACAAATATGGTAGCTTCTGTATGTAAATTATTATTATCCCTCCTCCTCCCTATCTTCTTGCTCTTTTACTTAGAAGTCTAACACAGAGCAAGACTTCTGGTTGTTTTCAGATATTTAATTATTAAAAACCCAAGTGCTATTATGAATGGCTCTATAATAACTTTGGTTTAAAGGTGATTTAAACTTTGAGAGAAAAACAAAATTCACAATGAGCAAGGCTTTCTCCACATGTTCTGTTTGAGTACCACATTCCCAAGGAATAAGAGAAAAAGCAGCGGGTAAACATTAACAGCATTTCTGTACTTAAGAGATAAACAGTAATCCCTGTGGAATGCTCTCCACGGGGGAAGCTGGCCTTATGCAGCAGCTTCCCTGTGTTCTGAGCTAGCAAGTAAAAAATGCTTGAGATTGTGAACATGAACATTTCTCCTTTTATTCAGCAGACAGGCTGTAATCCAGAAAGAAAAGCTTGTGTTAGTCACTTTCATCTTACAGAGATACTTTGAAACTTAGTTATTAAAAATTTCCAGAAATATGTGGAGGAGTTTTCTTACATGGTTTAAAATGGTGAAATATACAACCATTCAATAATTCTACTTTGTTTGAAGCTAAATTAGTGTAATTGATGAGACAGTAAAGAATATCACTATTAAATGAGACTTTCCCCTAAGTGGACGAACAAAAGGAGAATACTATGACAGATATCAGGGCAACAACACATTACTCAAGTACTTCATAGCTGGTTTGGAAATGCATGCCAGATACACAATTTAAATTATGGGAGAAAAACAAAAGCCTTATATGTCCTGGATGTCAGAGCAACGCCTGAAAAACAGAGCAGGAGGATGGTATGTGCGAACACTCTAACAGGCACAGCACACAATCTAGACACAAGATCAGATACGTAACAATTCAATGTGGATCTAACAAACTTCACAAGGACTTGCCTTCATCTGTCTTCTCCTGCTTTCACAGAAGAGCTGGGACTGAGAAATCTGATGGGGGAAGAAAATCTCCCCAAGTTCAACGCGGCAAAAAAAAAAAACAACAATCAGTTAAGAAACTGGCAAAAGACATCAGGAGATGATTCCTGGAGGAAGATGAAACAGGTAACAGGCCTGTGAAAGACATTCAGAGAGCAAGGTGGGAAGGATCAGGGCCTGGGTTTGGGAATACCAGTGAGGAGCTATTGTTCAAAGAATATATTTTCAGTTGGATAAAGAAAAACTCTCAAGAGAGCTGTTGTACATGAGTATAATTTATCACAGTAAATTATGTGCTTGAAAATTACTGAGAAAACAGATTTCAAGTGTTCTCATGAGGAAGAACTGATGTGTATCTGAGGTGATACATTGATTAGCTCAGTCAAGGCACAGAACATATCTATTGTGTATCCAAATAACACGCTGTACACGATGTGAATTTTCATTTGTCAGTTAAATAATGTAACGAATACCCAGAATAAAACAAGACGAGCTAGTTGACACCATTACCTTTTAGAGAAAAGAGACCGAAAACTGCAGGAAAATCACTGCTGTACCTGAACACTGAAGAAATGGGAACACCAAAGACTGTCAAAACCCAGGGTAAAAGAGGTGTTTTAAACACCACTGTTGAGACAGAGAAAAGCAAAGCCATTCTGAAAAACACTCAGCAATAGATCTCAAAAGTTAGTAATCTTGTGGCCGGAGAGAGGGCTCCGCAATTAAGAGCACTGGGTGCTCTTGCAGAGGACTCAGGTTCAGTTTCCGGCACCCACATGGTGGTTCATAACCATCTGTAACTTCCGGTTTCAGAGGATTCGACTCTTCTGACCTCTTTGGGTGTCAGCCACACATGTGGTTCACAGGCATGCATTCGGGCAAAACACCTAAACACAGACAGTTTAGAAGGTAATCTTATTAAAGAGTACGTCCTGTGTATACATTCTATATACACTCAGCACGCAAACGTAGAAGGCCGTCTGAGCTGTGCAGGAGCACACAGGCCCTAGGACAGCGTGGATAAATCTCACTGAGGATGCTCAGTTCATGAGACCGAACGGTCCAGTGCTTACTGAGCAAACGTGCCAACCTGAGCTCACACCTTCAAAACCATTATAAATAACTGGGTGCTGAGGCCCATCTGTACCCCCAGAGCCAGGGAGGCAGCCACAGGAGGATCCCTGGGGCTTTTTGGCCTGTCAGTCTAACTGAATCAGTGAGTTTCAGGTTCAGTCACAAATAAAGTAGAGGACAATCGAAGAAGACTTTTATGCTGTTGGTGGTGGTGGGTTTTTGTTTTGCTTTGTTTTTTCTTGGTTTTGTTGTTGCTGTTGTTGTTGTTGTTCATTTGTTTCAAGACAGGGTTTCTCTGTTGTAACTCTGGCTGTCCTGGAACCCACTCTGTAGACCAGGCTGGCCTCGAACTCACAGAGATCCTCCTGACAAGAGTTTGTTGAATTGTTTTAGTAAAGGGACTTCAGCTGTCACCCTGCACTTAGCTATTGATCAAGAAAATCCTTTCCCCTTTTCATTCCCACTTTTAGGAGAAGAATTAATCAGAAAAATAGGCAGTTGTGTGCCATGGGAAATAAGCTTTAATGTCTCATGGGTGCATCAATGGTCCTGATGACTGTCGTGTATAAACTAGAAGGACTTGGAACAGCAGAGCATCACATAGAAGCCCACACATGACACCATCGTGTTTACTGTGTTATTGACTGACCTCTGAGTGTGTGAAACAGCGAACACCATAAGGATTTTACTCAGAGAGCTGCCGACACTAGGGAGAGAAGAGCTGTGGATGTTCAGGAGCTACTCTGTCTGTCAACCTTCTAGAAGTCTGGCAACAAGAAGAAGGGTTGAGTTTTTTTCTCTGAAATTAGAGAAAAGGGAGCTGAAGTTTGAAATATTCACCCTGAAGAGAAGAGCAGACTGACAAGGAGTACCCTTTGAATTAAGGAGACAACATATTTATTTGAATAAGCTCTTCTGTTATATTTACCAGGTAACCCAGCATAAGGAGGCATCTATACCCCATTTTCCCTGGGGTAGTGTATAGAGATGTGTAAGTAACAGGTGTATATGACAGAACTGGAGAAGTTTTTACCCAGATACCCAATAGTTTGAAAAGGACTTGTAGTAGACAGGTGTAGTGTATAGTAGAGTAGACACAGTATACAGTAGACAGGTATAGTATATAGTATACAGACAGTGCTTAGTAGACAGACATAATGTATAGTAGACAGGCACAGTATACAGTAGACAGGTATAGTATATAGTATACAGACAGTGCTTAGTAGACAGACATAATGTATAGTAGACAGGCACAGTATACAGTAGACAGGTATAGTATATAGTATACAGACAGTGTTTAGTAGACAGACATAATGTATAGTAGACAGGCACAGTATAGAGTAGACAGGCATAGTATATAGACTCGGGTGTAGTATATTGTAGACAGGGATAGTGTATAGTAGAAAGGTGTAGTGTACAGTAGACAGACATAGTGCATATTATTCAGGTGTAGTATATAGTACTACATATAGCACATATAGTAGTCAGCATGCTATATATATATATACATATATGTATACATATGTGTGTACATATATATATCATGTACAAATGTATATGTATACATATATATGAGTATACACACACACACACACACACACACACACACACACACACACACACATATATATATATATATGGCATACTGTGTAGTAGAATGCCATAGTGTATAGTAGACAGATATAGTGAGTGTATGGTACTCAGGTGAGTATACAGTAGAAAGGTATAGTGTAGAATAGATAAGCATAGTGTATAATAGACAGCCATGCTCTATAGTAGATAGACATAGTGTATAGTAGAGAAGTGTAGTGTATGGCAGACAGACAGAGTATATAGCAGACAGACAGAGTATATAGTAGACACGTATAGTGTATAATAGACAATCCCAGCTCCAGTGGGGCCAGAGACAGGAGTACACTGGGCTTGCTGGATAGCAGCCTAGCAACTCAAGCCCCAGGTTCACTGAGAGACCCTGCCTCAAAGTAATGGGTGGAGAGCGATACTGGAGGGCATCCATTGACTTCTTCTGGCCAGCACCATCATACAAGAGTATACCTGGGCACACACATACCCACACTCTCAAATAAGTAAATTAATTGATTAATAAATCTTTTAAAATATGGACCAGGACCAATGAGGAAAAGATAACAGAACTTGAACATTGTCAAAAGTAATGAGTAAGCAGTTTATGAAGAGAAAACTCAGACTGTCAGTAATATGACTCCTGGATTAAAATGCATATTTAATAACCAGTTACTTTTATGAAATTATGTATTTAATTAAAATTAGTTTTCTGCTACTGTCTAATTAATGTTTTGTTTTCATATGCTAATTCCAAAATATAACTTAAGCCTGTAAAGGGTTAAACTAGCTAACTTAAGCCTGTTCTTCTCCTACTTAAACTGTAATCACATCAGTAATTATAAGAGTAACTTTATTGATAAACAGAGTGTGTTCGATGACAACCAGCATTGCAAGCACCTCATGTGTACCAACTAATATAATTTTGACAGCAATCTTCACAGCAATCCTTGAAGTTCATTGTGTCCGAGGTCAGGTGAGATTTGAAGGACAGCACTGTGGTTGTCGGTACATGCTCATACCCGTAAACTGTTTGTCTCTAATTTACAATTCTTTTCTGGCTTAAGCAGCACCTAACCTAGTTGATCATTTGTCTCCCTGTCATTTGAATAGTGTGAAACTGGTTCAAGTACAAAGAAAAACACAAGGTTTCTGGAAGTAATCAAATATGGTCAAATTCAGTAAGAAAGCCAGGCGATGGCTTTGTAAATGGTCAGTGGATTTACCTCATGATGCAATGACAGACAATTTAAAGCCAGCACCCCTTCCATCTTCCAGTTTCCCTGCTGTATGGGGAAAGATAAGGAAGAAGCTGATGGCTGTGGGAAGGGGAATTCCAAGTTTGAAACAGAGCGAGTGGCCAGAAACCTCTTTAAGGACATAGGCAGCTCACAGGATGTCCAGAGAGATGAGCCAGCCAGCCAGAGGAAGTGCCAACTTGAGCATACCAATTCTGTACCAACTCTGAATCCTGGCTGACATGCCAGCAGCAGTGCAGGGCCACAGGAATGTATGTGGTGATTGCTGCCCTGGGAGCGGAAATAATTAAGTCTTAAATCTTCTCTCTTTTTAAAATAAGAACACATTGTATTAAAATTAGCAAAAGAGAAAAATTACGGAGAGAAGAAAGATACAAATCTGAGATCAAAATTCTTTAAATGTGTTTTTGAGAACTTTGTAGTAAAAATGGTGAATATCCTCCAGGAAGATGCAAATCCTGGAAGAACTTCACAGGTCCTGAGTGGTGTTCCAGCCTGACTTCACGCCTGCAGCAGAACTTGGCAACATTCAAACATTTACCTAATTAATTAATCAACTAACAAAGAGACCAATGTGGTCAGATCAGGAGCCTCAGTATTATTCCTTTTGTTTCTTAGACATAAATCTACTCAACTGTGGCTCAGAGTGTCGGGATTACGTGGATGAAAATGATATTTTAAACTTGTGTTCAGTTTGATGTCAGCTGATTAAAATGGCTTACATGATGCCTGCTTTCATTATGTTTTCAACATTTAAACTTTTTCTCTTTAAGTGAATGCTAGAATAATCTCCCCATCCCTCCCTCGTTGTCTCCCGCTCTCCCTTCTTCTTTCCTTTTGTCTCTTTTCTCACCTTCCCACTCTGTCACTTCAGAGAAGAAATGGAAACACATTCACAGAAGTCCTTGCTTGTTTGTCTAGGTGTCTGCTTCCTCCTGCCAAGCCAAAAGGCCCACTGTACCGAACAATCCATTCATCCCCATCAGCAAAGTCTTCGAAAGCCAACACACATCTAAGATTCATTCCATCTGCCCATGTACATGTGAAGCCCAGAGCATGCAGAAGGTTCTTGAGGTGCACAGACATGTGAAATGCCATCTCTGTACCTTAAAGGCTCTGGCATAAATGAAAGTTACACTCAGTCCAGGAAGTGCATATAGTTTTAGGATAGTAAAACATGTGTCCTTATTACCTCCTCAAGGCGCCCAAGGGTCCTGTCAATCCTGACCAATCAAGGTAGAAGTAGGTACCACACATAGGACTCATGTCTGCTAATGCTGCCTTTGCATAAGGCAGTCGGTGGTTAAGCTGTGCCTGGTAACTGGTACCACGCCTGGTACAAAGCCCTGCTCAAGAATTAAGCACGCTGTCCCTTCCTCTACTTTCTTGTCCCTATTTAAAGAAAATTCACCACCTTCTACAAAATCTCTCCTTAGAAGGCTTTCATTATATAAGCCTAGAGTTGAAGATCAGAGTTTGGATTCCTGATGATTTTATTCTCAACTCATTGTGGATCAGTTTTACTAATGTAACCCAACTGCAACTGTATGATTGGATGTTTACTGGATATTAAGGGAAATGTCTAATTTATTCAACTCACACAGAAAGAGGGGATTAGTACGCCACCATTTATTTCTGGTTACCATGAGTTACCCTTGTGTTTCTACCAACACTGTTGACAGCTATAGGCACTGTACCCTCTTTAGTCTAAGTTCTGTATTTTTTCCTAAAGTCCCCCTACCTTTGCTTAGATCTTGGTCTTGAGTAATTTGACACTCACAAATGTCTCTGTACACTTTCAGGAGAAACACATAGGAAACTGAAGCTTACCTCCATTCCCGCAAAGTATTTGTACCAGCCCTCTTCTGGAGGCTATGCTAAATAAACCTGTCTTTAAAAATCTAAGATATGTAGGTATTCATTATTAACTGTACAGAAAGTGACATTTTATCGATTCTTTCATTTATTAATAAAGCTAAAACTATAGTTCAGTAATAACTCCTTGTCTACTTTTCTTGAAATGAGTAGCAGACCAAAAGTTATATAAAGTCTCCAGTGAGATATTTTAACAGCATGGAAACTGAGAGTGGCTGCTTGAATGAATTTCACATTATGCATTAAGACACTATGAGAATTTTTTTTTTTTGTAAAATCCAGCTGATGTCTCTGTCGTTTGATCTTCATGTCTGTATACTAAATGTCTAAACCATCAAACTCCAACCCATGTTTCCCAAAGGAAAAGCATGTAATGTCTGCAGGAAGATTTGGAAAAGCTTAACACAAAACTAAAGCCCCAGAGGGAATATGTTAAAAGCCATGAGAAGCAGTCTCTTCCTGTTCCTACAGGTCTATGATCTTTGAGGCCATCTGCCTACTAACACACCATACGCCCTCAGCTTAGGTCAGCGCCCTCTGCCAGCAGTCGCTCTCCAGCAGGAATCCTTGCTAATTCATGGGTTTCTTCCTATTTTTGTAAATAAGGAATGGTTGTGTTGAAAAGTCTTCATCAGACACTGTCTGAAGTAGCGTGTCGGCACTTATTTTTAACCCCTACATTCCAAGTTTCAGATAAAAGCTTGCCAAATAATAAGCAGGTCTAAACAAAATTTCCCAACATTCCCTTGCTGTAGCTGGTTCCAGGTGAGTAAAGTCATTAAACTTCTTAGGGGTTAGCCCCAGGACGATGGTAATGAGCTGGGAGAGCTGAGTCCCAGCTTCTGTAACCATCCCGACTATAGAATCACATGATGCCACTGAGGAAACTATAACGTGATGGGAAAAGGAAATGAAATTCTTTTCAGAGAAAGTCTTCTGTCCATTGAGACGAAAGGTTTTGACATAAAAATAATAATGCAATTGTAATGAAAAGAACTGCCTACTCAACCAAAGGCTGTGAAGACTGTTGTCTGCAGAAGAGGTGGGAGTGATGGGTCTTGAGCACTAGGCCACCAAGGGGTGCAAACATGGTGCTCATCACTGAAGTCACCAGAAATATTAAAATTTTAGAAGGAGGTGTGAAAGATTTGAGGTTCTAAGTGGAAGTCAACAAGACCAAAAGGAGCAGCAAGGAGAGCTCCAGGGACCCAGGGGAGAGAGAAGTGGTAGCATGGCAGAAAGGATAATATGGGGGAAACAGAAGTATTCACCCTGAGAGAGGGTTTATGTAGATTATACATGGTAATTGCAGTATTTTTACATCGTAGTTTCAAAGACTTCAGTTCATCCTAGAGGGGAAGGTCGGAAACAGCAGCTATTCACATCGCAGCTAAGGAGGAAGCAGAGAGCAGCTGGAAACAGGCCAAGTGCTCTCTCTATAGAGATGGGTAGATGGATGGATGGATGGATAGATAGATAGATGATAGATAACAGATAGACTAAAATGAAAGCCTCACAGAACATTGCCGTTTCCAACCACAAGCATGACCTTCTGTCTTCCCCACAGGCTCTTTATGTAAATCTACATTACTTTCAGTTCGGGGTCTTGTCTGAGAAAATCTGAAAAGGGAAAACTTGAAAATTTCTCTATCCAGTTATGGAAAGAAGGAAAGCTGGTCCCCAGAGGTGGAGAACCAAGAACTGAGGGCAACAAGCTTTACTGGGGTTAAAATTTAGCTCATTGGTCGTCATAGCATCCTCTTCTCTTTGGTAAATTAACTGATCCTTCTACATGATTTACCTATAAGCATTTAAACTTTTCATGTACCACACAGATGGTTAAGAATCTTAAAGTACCTAGTGTTATCTTTGTCATTAAGTGTTGTGGTTACACTCTGCGCCCTACCCTAACCGCTAAACCACTAGACTGTTTAAACTCATTTAGTAGCTAGGCTCATAAATACACAAGAGCAAAAATATAGGATTTACTAATATAGCCCAAAATTTGTTTAATAGTACTGTGGATCCCACATGTACTTAATTAACACAAGTCCTAGAAAGACTTTTTATCCTGTAATAATACATGATTTAAGAATATCAACCTTAGAGCTAGAGAAAGGGCTTAGCAGTTAAGAGCACTGGCTGTTCTTATATAGGACTTTGGTTCCCAACACCCACACAGCAGCTCAGAACCATCTGTAACTCCAGCTGAAGAGGATCCAAGGCTGTCTCCTGGCTTCTGCAGACACAGCACTCATATAATCCACATCCATGCAGGCACTTGCATATTCATATGCATAAAATAAAAATAAATCTTTGAAAAACGAATACATTTTGAGAAATTAAGGTATTAACGCTCAACAACCCTACATTTCACATTCACCAAGTGTTCAGACGACGCTTGTTCATTTAGAACTTCGTATTTACACATTTTGAATAGACCATTCTCTAAATATACTTGCAGGAAAATAACTGTTACTTGAAAGTTACAATTTTAAGAAAAAAATAATAAGTTCAGTCATTGTATATGCTTTTGATACGCATGCGCTTTCTTACCATACCTACCGATAGAACTGATTGTGTGTAAGAAAAAAACTTGGTAAACTGAGTCGTAGGACAATGACTTCCTCAGAAATGTCTCCTGTAATAATATTGCCTTAAAAAAAGAGTTCCTGCTGATGTAGTGGAGACACTGCTAAGGTATTTTCATATTTTCCTTCATCTTTAACCACGGAAGTTCCTTAGTCTTTGAGGTTGGGAGATGAGGTGGAACTGGACAAATACTGAAGACCGACTGCAAGTCCTGTTGCCCCTAAAGCTCACAAGCCCTCCAGTTCATGATCCTTAAGAGCTCATCTGTTCCTAAACAACCTAGTTTTAGCCTGGAATAAAGTCATTTATACAAATGTTATTCCATTCAAAAGGATGGGTGCATATGCACCACCGAAATGCAGCCCAAACAGAGAAAATGCCTGGGACATTAAAATGGGGAATGGGTGGTTTGTCCAAGTATCTCAAGAACTAGATTTAAAAGTATACAAAACATAATACATTTTTTTATATTTCTTGTTTGTACATATGTTTATGGCTGACCATTTGGGTTTGGGAAACCTACCTGAGGCTTGTCCCTGCGGAAGACTGATTCTCCTGAAACTCTTCATCTAGGTAGCGGCCTTGTGAGATATCCCCCCATCTGCACCAGCGTGTGAGCTGGTGTTGTCATTGTGCAGATCTCATTAGGCAACCATACTGTTGAGATGTAAAGGGTTCAGCTCCCCTGCCATATACAGAAGACACAAACTTACACTGTGATGGATGGGCTAATCCAAATGTCAATCCTGAATACACACGTACACGTGACACTAAATGGACACAGTGGAGTGTGCATATAAAACAGTAGTAATTAAAGAAGAGGCCAATAATCTGCGAGGGTGTGAGGGAGAACACAGGGGTTGGAGGGAAAGAGGCAACCATGGAAATGGTATAAATATAGTACTTATGTATGAAATTCTCAAAAATCATTTTAATTTTAAAAACCTGCTAGTCTTGCTAGGTGCAGTGGCTTACACTTGGAATCCTGGGATTCTGCAAGCTAAAGCAGGAAAAGCTCATATTTAGAAGGCACATGTTTATCTCCTAAAGATCTCATGTTGCCCTGAGGCACATAGTGAGGCCCTGTCACCAAGACATTGCAAGTTAATTTTTAAAAGCTACCACAGAGTGACCACATTAGCAGAACTCGGAGCATCCTAGCAGACTCATTTTAATGACATGCTTGTGTTGGCTTGTTTATATTTTCTAATTTTTTTTAAGTTTTGTTTTGTCTCCAATATGGTCTTGCTACAAAGCTCAGACTGTCCCGAAACTTAATAATTCACTCCATAGGCCAGGCTAGACCTTGCCTGACTCTGGAGTGCTAGGATGGTGGATATGTAGAAACATTTGTGGCAAAGGTTTATTTTTGCTGCAAAAAGTCTGTTTTTGAATTGTTTTCCCTGAAGCATGTTTCAAGATCATCTTATAGAATATATGTATTGATAAGCTTTAGGAAATTAGTGCAATTTAAAGTATGATTAACCTTCTGCTAAAGAAGCATGTTTTCATTAAAAGATACTTCAAAGCCAGTAGACTGGAGTGTTTGGGTTACAAATGTGCTTTCATTTTATGCACTCCTCAGACACTCCTCAGAATGTCCTCAGTTTGTTGTTTTACCATATTCTTGTAAAGTTCAGTAAGGCTATGACTAAAACCGAGAATTAATATTGTGACTCTAACCAAGCATACATCTTGAAATGACATCTATCTCAAGATCACCAAGGCAGCATGCCTCAGTTGTTGGGACATCCTCTACTTCTGTGGAGAGCCACAGAATAGTAAGAGGCATGCAGACCTGGCAGAGCCTCTGGCCTTCTTTCATTTCCTGGGGAGATGCTGCCTTGGAAGTGCCCTGATTCCAGCATCAACTGCTTATTTATGATATCCCAATGAGCCTCCTCTTACAGTTACTATGGGAAAATATAAACTAACCCCGTACAAAGCACTTGGTCAGGGAAACAAAGAAACGATTGTGCTTTGTTTTTCCAGGGACCAGACAGAATGAGAGCCACATTCTTTATGCTCATAGTCACCGGAGCTTCACCACAAAGAGAAGGAGGAAAGGAAAATATCCACTAATAAATACACCACCCATTCATACATCGTTTAAAGAAACTGTTGGACTGGATGTAGGAACACATGCCTGCAATCACAGCACCTGTGAAGGACCAGGAGTTCAAGGTTATTGTTGGCTCCATAGTAGACTGGAGGCCAGTCAGGGATATGTGGGCTCTGTCTCATAAAGGCCAAGAAATAAAGAATGAGGTAGAAAAGGAGAGAGGGAAGAAGGAAGGAGGGAGGAAGAAGGGAAAAGAAAAGTATTAAATTATTAAATACTATCTTGTACTTCTATTATTTGTGATAGATGTTTTGAATTTCCTTGATTAAGCCACAATATGTAAACAGAACTTTATGAAAGTTGAAAACAGAGAATTCAAATCCTGGCAGACTCAAAATAGTTATCAGTGAGTGGGAAGGCTGGAACATCTCTGACTCCAAGAAATTTAGTTTGAAACAAATGTATAAAAAAAATGTTTTTTATTTACAAAAGTATTTTTTCTTTTTAATTGAAAATAGATTTCTTTCATACACTATATTCCGATTATGATTTACCCTCCCCCAACTCCTCCCAAATTCTCCCCTCCCACCCAAATCCACATTTTTTTCTTATTGTCTCTCATTGGGCAAAAAACAGGCATGTAGTGATGATGATGATGATGATGATGATGATGATGATGATGATATGAAATAAAAACAAACAAACCTGAATAAGACAAAACATCACTGAACAGAAAAACAAGGAGCCAAAGAAAAAGCACAAGAAACACATCTAGATGCAGAGACACACACAGTGGCAAACACAAAAATCCCATAAAAACACAAGATCAGAAACCATCATATGCAAGCAGAAGACCTGTGTCTTTAAAGACTATGGAAGAGCTTCTTTAATATCAACATGCGTCCAGCTTGGGAATCTGAGTGTGTGACATGTCTATGACAACTCAGCAATGAGCTAGAGAGTTTGAAAGAAATCACAAACGAGGTCTTTAGAAGCAGGGCAAGAATACAGGGCAGGAGAGAAGGAGCAATACCACCCATGTTAGGTTGCTCGGACTGTTTATTGCTGTACTGAAGTGTTAAGATGCTGTGGGGCACTGGGATGAGAAGAGAAGAAGGATTTACGCACAGGCTCTGGGGAAGGGACCTGAGCAAATGGACAAGAAAAATAGAGAATAGCTCTCTCCAAGTGTCAGAAGCTTCCTTGAGTGGCAGAAGAGTCAGGTTCGCTCAAAAGGAAAGCTCTCACAGAAGGAGAGCATGTTAAAAGTCGGAGCTGTATCAGCTGGAGATGGCTGGTCATGTAGCCAGGTTTCTTCGGCTTACAAATGAAAAGGTAATGAAGAAATGCCCACTCACCAGCTTTGGGCATTGTGGACTTAGAAGTCTGAGTGACTGCCATTCATCTGTATGTTTGGCTTTTGGTCTCTCTGTGGTTGGCCAGGCTGGAGAGGACATCTGTCAAAGAGACATATCCCCACAGTGTCTATCTATTAGATTCCAGAGACACCAGAGCTCAAATGATTAAATTTCCTCGGAAATCCCATCCTGAGGGAAGAGAGTGCTGAAGTGCTAGCCAGAGAAGGAACCTGCCTCCCACAAAGAGATCACATTCAGTTCTGACAATCTGTCAGTCCTCCTTGTAAGACAGAGCAGCTCAGACACTGATGGGCCAGTGACAGGCAGGACCACAGCTCATCCAGGACTCAATGGCTCTTGCTGTATATTTTAACTTAAACCTCATTTCAGCGCCATGAAGATGGCATTACAGAGTCTCTAGACACACATACTTGTCCCTCTTCCCAGTGTGGCCTCACTGAATATATCTATTTTCTCTGACTTTCATTATTGTCTCTTTAATTGGAATAATGGGAAAGGGTGGCTGAGCCTAGCACGTTGGGGTCTCCAGGGCCCAGCCTATACCCTAAAAACTTTGATAACATTTTGATACATGGCAATCAGGAGGTCCATTGCAATCACAGAAAAGCCATGTCTCCAGGCCATACAACATGATGTTTGGAAACACATGTATATCACAGAATGGTTAAATCTAGAAAGTTTATACATATACATATGTATAAATATATATATATACACACACATATATATATAGATTTATATGTGTGTGTATATATATACACACATATAAGTAAATATGTGTGTGTATATATATATTATATATACACATATATGTGTGTATATATATACTATATAGTATGTGTGTATATATATATATAAAATTTGTGGGGGTGCATACACATGCCATCATGCGAATATAGAGATCAGGTGACAAATCTCTAGATTCTGTTCTCTCCTCCTGACTTCCCATGGGTTCCAGGGGTTAATCTCAAGTTGCCAGGCTTCTTCAGCAAGCAATTTGCCCTCTGAGCCACTTGCCCTGTCCTCTTTTGACCTCATGCCTGCTGTGCAGTGCCACCACTTTTGATTTGCATGAAATTTTGGGAATATGAGAAGGGGCAGAGCCAATCCTTAAGACGGTTAATCCTTTGAAACTTGTTTATATAAACAATGAATGTGACACTAGAAATGATTGTCCCAGTGACTCCAAACTGAATGGGAAAAATTCTCTTCCCGTGTTCAGGATAATGTCAGCATCTTCTCTGAGGAAATGCTCCTTTTTTTCAGCCTCAAAGCACAAAAATGAGCTTGTGCTTTCTCAGGCTGATGTATCCTTTCTGCCTCTTTCTTCATCATTCTTAATTAGCTGCATGAGGCTCAAGATTTCAGCTGATAGCCTCCTATAGTCCATCACATTATCTTGGCTAACAGACTCATATTTTACAGTTGATTTTTGTGGTTTAAAGGGTTGTGGAAGTTCTCTATTGAATGTTTCTAAAAATGACTTTACCATTAGTTGGTTTCATTGTTTTCCTGAGGGGAAAGATGCCCTCATATTTTAAAGATGCTGGTCAAAACTTGGCATTGCACTCACTTGTTTTGATCCAGCTTGGTGCTTCCAAAAAGAGACTATATCCCACACCAAACCCTCACATGCCCCTTATTTAAAAATTAATGCTGTCCTGTTGCCCTCTCAAAACAGTTGGCCACAATCATTAAATTCAGACTACAAGATGCATAATAATAAGATACCAATAACAAATACTTATCTTTTATACAATTTGCAAAGCAGAAATGCTAATGCACACACATACACAGTGTGAGAGAAAGATAGAACTGTACTGGATAGATTCTGTCATTGTTTAAGGAAGAAGAAAATCTTAGAGGGATTTGAAAATCTCATCAAAATATTTACCAGATGATTAGAATGTCCCATGTGAGTGTAGACAAACATGGCTCTCATCCTAACTCTACTCTATGACTGGAGACTTTTCAGAAGAAAACGGTGCTTTTTTTTCAAGTGTTAAAGTGAACTAAATTGTGTCCTATAATTCAAACAAAATAACAAGATACAACAACTTCGTATGTATTTATATGTATTCTTCTGAGTTCATTTACAACCATTGTTGAATAATTAGGTAGATTTCCCTCTAGTGCAGCATATGCACATACATGGACACATGCATGCAATGTGTACCTGTGGGTGTATGTGGAATAAAAGCCATCTTCCTGTATTCATGAGGTCTCCTATTAGTGATTCCATGTTTGAAGACATGCCATCTGCACTGAAATATTTGGATAGATGCATATAAAGAGTCTTGTTTTCTCATGTGCTTCTAGAGACAAGAAAATTAAATACCTTCTCTGAATGTTCAGAGATATGAAAATAACACCAAGCAGAGCCTAAACAATCCCCATGTTTTGATGGTGCTATGATGAAATGTGGTTTGTATAAGAATGTCCCCCATAGGCTCATACATTTGAATGCTTAGTCGTCAGAGAATGGCACTACTTGGGAAGGATGAGGAATATGCCCTTGTTGAAGCAGGTGAGGCCTTGTTGGAGGAAGTGTGTCACTGGAGGTGGGCTTTGAGGTCTCAACAACCCAGGCCAGGCCCAGTGTCTTCCCTCTTCCTGCTATTGCAGATCTGGATATAGAATTCTCAGCCGCTTCTACAGTATCATGTCGGCCTGTGTGTCATCATGCTCTCCACTATGATGATAATGGACTAAATTCTCTGAAACTGTAAACAATCTCCAATTAACTGCTTTCTCTTGTATGACTTGCCATGATCATTTCACAGCAATAGAACACTAAGACCGAAGTTGGTACCATGGGGCAGGGTATTGGCTGAGATAGGTCACATCAATTTATTTATTGGAAGATTGTGGGCTTTGAGACTGTGGATTAGGAAAGAAGTTTAATGCTTTAAGTGAGGCTTAATGGGCCATGCTACTAGGAGTGTGGAAGACATTGGAACTGAGAGCAATGGAGATTATGATGCCCTGGCTCAAGAGGATTCAGAGGGGAAGACTATTAGTAAGTGGCCTAGAGACAGTTCTTGTGATATTTTGATGAAGAATGTAGGTAGTTATTTCTGCTCTTGTCAAAAAATAAAAGATATGCCTGAGGCTAAATTGAAGAGTTTAGGATTAATAGCATTGGCAGAGGAGAATTCAAGACAGCCTATTATTGACTCTGTCGTGTGGTTATTTGTGGCCACACTTCAGCCGATCTACATTGAAAAGGAATAAACTTGGCAAGGAAAAAATACAAAATTTATAGTTTTGGATACAGGACTTTTTGCATTCAGGAATTTATATACAAGAAATGTAAAAAGTCCATTGCTCAGAGGGATAAAATGTTTAAACAAAAGCCTGATGCTAAATGAAATAAAGGAAGTAGTGGCCTCAGGGCAAGATTCCCACTCAGCTAAGCTTTCAACTTGTAAAAGGAAATTAAAGAAAAGCTTAAGCAGTGAAGGAAAACACTGAAAGCAGAAAGCTGATACACAAGTACTTGAAGCATCAGAACTTAACAGCTTTGGTGGTTCCGGCTTCAGAGTCAAGAACACAAGAAAGGTTGTGGAATTTCTCTCCTCTGCTGAGGAAAGCTGCCAAGGCCAGGCATGTGTTAGGGGTGTCTCTCTGATCAGAGTCCCAGAGAGGCCATTGCATGAAACTGTGAAGGTAAAGCCTGGATTGTGTTGGACACCCCAAAATGTTGGGGATTCTAGAGTCATTAGATACATGCCAGGAGAGGTACTAACAGGGTCTAGAACCAGACCAAGAGAGAGAAGTGTGTTTCAGTCAACAGAGCTGAAAGGAGTTGGATATCTGAAGAATAATTTTACATCAGACATGGAGATGTACAGTTTGGAATTTACTCAGTTAGTTTTCAGTCATGCTTTGGTCCAGTATTTTCTCCCCTATGTTCCCTTTTTGCTCTTTTGGAGTGGTAATGTACATTCTGTGCCATTGTATGTCGGAGTATATCATCTGCTTTTTAAATTTTGAGTTTACAGGGATTATAGTTAGATTGCCATTAGTCTCTGAAGAGACTTTGAACTTTGGACTTTTGAACAGCATCAAGACTGTGATAGATTACGGGAACCTTTGAAGTTGGACCAAATGCATTTTTTCATTATGATATAGCTACAAACCTATGGGGGGCAGAGAGTGGAATGAGAGCCAGGAATGGCTCTCATAGGATCACATATTTGAATGCTTGGTCATTAGGGAGTGGCAATACTTGACGGGGATTAGGAAGTGTGGCCTTGTTGGAGTAGGTGTGGCATTGTTAGAGGAAGTATAACACTGGGGGTGAGTTTTGGGGTGTCAAATGTTCCAGCCAGGCTCAATGGCCCTCTCTTCACTGACTAAGACAGTAGCCCTCACCTAAAAACACTGCAAAAGAGAATTGCTAAAGCCGGAGTCTACACAATACAAACTGTGTTCAAACTTCAGGTATGCCAGCCTCCTAAAGTTGAAAGAGTAAACCAGGACACCAGTGTGGAATGCATGAGGTGGAAAGTAGGCTCATTGTGGGTTCTATCAGGTTGATGTTCCTGCAAATATTGGGCATTGTTGCTGACCTTGGAATCTACAGTGAAACTCTTGTTTTCCTCCACTTTTATTACTGTCATTAATGGCAGGTTTTCTTTTGTTTCTTAATCTCCTCTCAGTATTTTTATATGTTTTCTTTTATGTCTTTTCATAATTCTTCAGTTGGTCTTATCATGGTCAGTTATCACTGCTGGAGAGAGTACACTCATCCATTGGTGAGCAGGTGGCCATAGACTCATGTATTTACTGCTTTAACACATTCTTTCCATTTGAGTCATAGAGATTTCATTTGGATCACATGGCCACTGACAATTAAAAGTCTTCTTCTCTTTGAGATGGATGTGTCATGTGACCATGTTTTGATTGATGGCATGTCTGGGCCTCAAAGTGAAAAAGCAGAGCCTCCCATTGCCTCTTCCTCCATCCCACTGCCTGGAAAAGGCATGTGGAAAGAAGCCATAGAAACCCAAAAAGATGAGACAAGTCTGGAAAGACAGATAAAACCACCCAAGACCCTCACAAACAAGTGGAATTGTCCCCCCAAATTTTACATGAAAACTGATGAAGCTAGATGTTCTTATGGCTACTTTATTTTAGGGCAGAGATTTTAGGAGCTGTAGCATGGCTTCATTCCTTCCATGACTGATCAGATTTTCTACAGTGACCTTCAGACATCTTTAGTCACAGCATACATACCTAGTTCTGATAACTTCAGGTTGTCATTGCTCTCAGGAACTGAGATGCATTTTGACAGAATCATCTGGACCTCACAGCTAAAGATTCTGAAATCCGGGCTTTGATGCCACCCAACGGGTTTGTGCATGGAAATGGCCTGAGGAAACCAGGCTCAGGTCACAGCCATAATCTCGGGATCCATTCTTTACAAAACCTTCAAGTAAACATCTTCCCTACTTAAAATTAGTCTGAGGGTTTGAATGTGAACCTTAGCAAATCCATGCATTCTCTTACTTCATGTTTTCGGAAATGGGATATGCTGGCTATAAATATATTCCTATTAATTCTTTTGTTCCGCATCTGTTCCTTTCTCTTGCTGATGGAAGTCACTATGTCACTGTCAATAATGTCCTGTTTGTTAGACCACTCACTGACATGATGACTTGGGAGTCATGAGGCATTCAATAGCCTCAGTGTCTTATTATTGGAAGTCCAAAGCCACATTCCTGTTAATGGAGACATCACCCAAGGAAGTCAGACTCCATAAGTCTTAAGTATTTGTTTCCATTGGTAAAAGGTGTAGACAGACATAGAAAGCCAATGTGTGAGCCAAAGATTTACTCAGAAAAAGGAATGCTTGCTAAAGTGAAAGCAAAACTCCTGGGCCAACTCTAGGGTAGCTGGAGAGTTGTTATTCCAGGTCATCTCAAGGATAACTTGGATATTATTTTTTCAGGGTTATAGATGTTGATGTGATGAAGGTGTTTAGTAGGGGTCATTTGGCTAGTTCCATCTTTCATAATAACTAAGTGATATGGGCTGGAGAGATGGCTTAGAGGTTAAGAGCATTGCCTGCTCTTTCAGATGGCCTGGATCAATTTCCTATATCCACATCGTGGCTCACATCAGTCTATAACTCCAGTAGTTCTAGGTTTCTTCTGGCCTCTGTACACACAGTGCACAGTGCACAGGCATACATGCAGGCAAAACACCCATACCCATAAAGTAATAGAAAAATAATTAAGTGATATAGCAAAGTATGTGCAAAGCATGGATAAGCATATATAACATATATATTATATATATATTAATGATATGAAGTTGTAGGATATGTATACACACTAGAAGCAATTTTACCTTTAATATAGGTCAAGCACCAGCCATGAATGTCACATACCAATAACTTGGTGTGGCTTTTAGGGAACTGCGTGGCTCAAAACATCTTATTTGAGGAAGATTTAAAATATCTTGGACAACATCTGTATAGACAAATCCTTTTCCTTCCTAAATGAAAGGAATGAGTGTGGTGTCTCTGCGCATATCAAAAGGGTGGTAATAGACCATCATTGCTGACTCCTGATCTCATGCCTACCACTCCTTTCTCAATAAGACAAACAACTCTTCCAATTATTTGCTAGCAATATATTTGAGCAGATTATGTAACGTCTTTCAGCCTTGGTTTCTCACTTGTAAGAATAAGCAAACTGCCGTGTTGCAGAAGCTAGCATCATTTTAATAGTAGTCACAAAATCCTGGTGACATTCCTCCCTGCTATAGCTGCTGCCATCTTCAGTGGAGTCTAACCTTCCCTCATCATCTATCAATGAAACATTTGCATGCAGGAAGTTCAAATACTTTAGTTACACTTTGGCTTGATGTGAGAGCACATGCCCTGGTATTTTCATCCATCAGTCATAAACTTTCCTGAAGAGAAATATGTCCACATGATTCTGATTCTTTTAAAAAAAAATTTCCATTCCTTAGGCCAAACATTCCCAGTACGTCAAACAACCAGATATGATAGAGTCTAGTCGTTTACAAAGACTGCTCCTTTCCTCTGTATGGTCCCCAATGTTCAGTGCTCATGTCATAGGACCCAAACCAAACCTCCAATCCAAACTCAAGAGCTCCAGTGGTGTCCCGACACCCATTTATGGTGAAAATGATTTGTGTTATCTAGGAACATCATGAACAGACCCTTTAGCCTCTCAAAATAAACCTGGCCCAGAGGCAAAATTTTCCATGCAGTTGGGATGCTTCACTTAGGAATTCTACATAATTTGTCTGTTGTTGTTCTTTAGGACTTTTGTTTGGTTGGTATTCAAGCACTGTCTTACCAAGTAACCCGGGCTAGCCTCAAATTTACAGTGCTCTTTTCTCAGTCTCGTAAGTACAAGGATTACAGGTGTATGCCACTACACTCAGCTACTCAGCTAATCTTTACTTAATATCTGAGACAGGGAATTGTAGCCCAGGCTAACCTACAACTTGCTATGTAGCTAAGGATTGTCTTGCATTTCTGATCCTCCTGCCTCCACCTCCCAAATTCTGGGATTACAAACCATATGCCACCATGATCAGCAATGCTTTTTCATCTCCTGATAACTTTAGTTGAGTTTTAATTATTAAGTGTGATTGAAATATGAAGATGTTAGTGAGATACCACTCCAACTTTCCCTCGATTCCCTGGTCCTTGGGAATCTCCATTGAAAGAATTCGAACTAGATCCACAGAATATATTGTAGAGAATAGAATTTATTACAGAGTAAAGTGAAGCACCTCCAGGAGCACAGTAAGCAAAGGGACCATTATGCAGGAAAACACATTTATAGGGTGAAAACAGACAGTGGTCTAAGGACATTGTGCCAACTAACATACCTTGGTAGATTTTGTATTTCCTTAAGGTGCATACAAGAAATGGCTTTCCTGAAGGGTGTTTTCCTACCCAGGTGATTAACAGACCCATTTGCTTTAACTCTTTAGGGAGAAGACAGTGTGTGTGTTTGTTCTTTACTGGAAAGCATCCAGCTAGACAGCAATCTTCTGATTTGGGGGGTACCTCAGAATGTCATGTCTCTACTCAGGGCCAGAGATATCTCTCAGAGCCCAGTGTTTTGACCAGTAATCAGACTTGCTGCTTATAAGAAAGGGGTCCAGCCTCAGACGCCTTCGTGCCTGCTAATATCTGTCTAGTTGCCTAAATGATTTAAAACACCTGTATAGGTGTATAGGACTGACTGTTGTAGGTTCAGTCAAATATCCATCAGGTGAACTTGGGTAGCACACTCGTATCTCTAATTTTCCTGATTTACAAAATTCCTCGATAAACCCATATTGAATGAAAACAGGAATGCGGAGGCACCGTATAAGTGCCATACAGTATGTGTTATAGACACAGAGTTGCTCTGGACTCATGATTTTCTGTCTCCTCTGAGTTTCTGTGTTTATAAAATGGGAATCAAACTGCTGAACCACGGGAGGATCAGCTGCGTTAGTATGACACATTGATCAAATAAGGTAAGCATAGTGGGTTATGGTATATTTGTGCCATTTGCACGGATGCAACTGCCCCTCCCCTTCAATTTTCCCTTGAGGTGTTTTAAAGGAAGGCAAACACTGGGTGCTTGAATGTTTATAAAGGTCACCTGGAAACTACTCACTTTCATAATCAGAGGATTCGAGTCACCAAATTCTCTCTGGGAGATGAGTGAACAGGACAGTCCCCTGAATTCTCTTAACCAGTGTTGCCCTAAGAAGGGCACGTGAATAAATCCACAGCAGAAGCCAATTCAGATATGATATGTTCCTGGATAGAAACAGAGGCTCACAGTTATCTAACAACAGCTTAATTTACAGATGAAGTAATTTGCTTTATTTCAGGACTGTTTCCTCATACTGATAATAAATTAAATTTGGTTGCTGTTGGATCTAAGTGAACACCACACATACATCATGGCCCTCTCTAAGCACATAGAAAAGACGAGCATGGAGACTCTCACTTCGTCAAACAGCATCCACTGTGTGTTGATTCTAAAGGGATTTTTTTTCACAGTAAGTTTTTATATTATTTTTAGTTCTGGCTATATCCCCCCCCCCCCCCGTTTTACTTATCTGCATTTATCTTAAATCTTCATGCAGACCTTTTATTTCTGGTAAGCCAAAACATATTTTTAACAAAGCTTGTAAATTTCTTTGGCCTTCCACTGCATCAGATTAGGAGCCTGAAAGAGCAAAATGCTGTTGGCAGAAAAAAATCTTAAAACCAACTTGACCTAGCCCAATCCAGTTCCCAGCCCTCCCCTAACCGCATGGGAAAGCAGAATTTTCTGTTGTTTCTTGTTAAATATGATGTGGTGACATGCTGCAACTGCTCTTACAAAAGGCGAGTCTTGCTTAAAACTCCCTTTCCTATTCCCGATTCTTCTTTCCCGACACTGATGATCTCATAACTACTTTAGAGAGAAAACAAGCCTGTCCCTTCAAAAAACTTCTTCAAACTTCCTCCATTTGCCTAAATGCCCAACCTCTCAAAGTATAGCCCAGCTACATTTCTCAGCTACCTGTTGAGTATGAGGTATTTCAGAAGACAACAAAATAAGTATTCATCAATAAATAAATGAGTCATGTCTGTATTCAAGATGCTATGCTCTCCCAGAAGAAAGTCCCACGGTGATGTCTTTGGTACAGAATACAGAAAGTTCTGAGGCCAACCAGAGGGTTCTTGTTAGGGCCACCATTGACAGAATCAAATGTGAAGGTCACTGCTGTCTCCAGGAACCATGGGAAATCTGCCAGCAACTTCCCCTTGATTTGGGGAAAAAGAACGAGAAAGGAGAGATTTCCCGGAGGATGAAAAGACCTTGAACAAAAAGATGGAAGTAGAAAAATGTGAAAATCTTGTAACTATTACAGCTACTTCAGTTTTTCTAATTCAGGGAGGAATCTGAAGGAGGAACATGAGAGTGCTCAAGATAAGAGCCAGGTTTGGTCTTGCTGACCCCTAGTTAGATAGATTTATGTAAAAATAGTGACCATTGATTTTCATCCGTCAGAGGTGTTTGGTGTCATGTATGTGAGCCACATCTAGAATGAATTGAAATGGGGAAAAGTTAAAGTCTTCTCTTAGGTATTTGCTGCCTGCCCCAAATGGCCATCGCAAGGAGTCATAAAGGAACTGTAGGACAGGAAGACCAGATAGAGACACACAGGAAATGTAGATAATACAAGAATTGGCACCTTCCTTCGCAAAGAGAAGCTGTAGAGATTCAAAGAGGGAGATAGAGAAGGGGTAAATAGAGAGATTTATGTTCTAAATACAAGATATTCTTTAAAATTTTTTTCATGGGTAGCATTGATACTGATTATGCTACATTATGGTTACTAAATGGAAGGAATTTTTCAGGAAAATGGTACAGAGGAAGTTGATTCAAAATTAATACTTGGCTGGGCATGATGGTGCATGCAGGAGACTGAACCAGGCAGGTGTAGAGTTGAAGGCCAGTCTAGTTGTGAGGTTAGCATAGTGTATGGTCTCTCCTAAAGGCCACTATGTCCACCTAATAAACACATAGCATATATGTGACTTCAGACAAACCAATGATGCAGGGTGGGCGCCATCCTGCAGTCTGTGATCTACAACAGACTCAAATACCAAAGGTTAGGATGTATAACACCTAGATAAAATTGAATGGGAATGGTAACAAAACTATTTCTTATTTGAAATGATAAAAATGATGTGTTCTATTCTCTGCAGATGCTACACGTCAGAAGTAGAGAAAGAAATTAAGGGCAAGATTGAAGTACATAGGAAAGGATTAACAGCACAAACTCAAAATATCAGGGTGCTGGAGGGGATGGCTCAGTAGTTAAGAGCACGGGGACCCAAGTATGAATCTCAACACATAAGCAACAAGTTGGCACCCCTACAAATGCGTGTAACCACAGCTCTTAGGCAATCAGAGGCAGGAGCATTATGGAGGCTGCCTGGCTTCCCGCAAAGCTGAGAAAATGTGAACCCTGCTTTCAGGGATAGACCTTGCCTTAGAGGAACAAACATTTGGAGAGTGACAGAGGACCCCTGACAGCTTCTGTTTTCTGCACGTGTACACAGGCGCACACTCAAGCACACACATATGCAAACACAGAAAACATACAGGCACACAAACAAATAAATACATCCTTTATCAGTGTTCATAGTCTAGATGTGCATGCCCTTAAACATAAACTTGTATGTATGTTAACACTGCTGTGCTTATGCGCTTAGTGAACTGTGACTGTTGAATGGTACGACTGTGCTATAGGCATTCTATACCTTTATCGTGTGGACAGAAAAGCTGGAGCTGGGAAAGCAAAGATTTTCACCATGTTATATGTGCACATGTGTATGTGTGTGTGTGTGTGTGTGTGTGTGTGTGTTTATTTTTTTCTTGAGACAGGTCTCAAGTAGTAGCCTGGAGTGGTCTTGAACTCACTATGTAGAATTATAGCCAAGGATGACCTTAAACCTCTAATCCTCCTGCCTCTTTTCTGGGATTACAGATGTTAACTGCCATATCCAGTTTATGCAATGCTAGTATCAGACCCATGGCTTCCTGCATGTTCAAGCTATATGCCCAGTCCCAAACTGTTCATATTTTAACAAAAAAAAAAAAGAAAGAAAGAAAGAAAGAAACCACAAACAAGCCTTGACTACGTGCCAGTCCTTTGGTCCTTTGGCCATTGTTCCCTGTATGTGTCTACATTGCTGAACCACGTCCAGCCTCCCTGTGTCTCCAGTTCCCGGTTCCCTGTTCCTGCTCATGTGCTGCTCATATGGCATCAGATCTGGGCCTGGAAAGAGGACGGCTCTTCAGCCAGGGCCTTTACCACAGCTCATGAGTATGTAAGATGTTCATTTACTACATCAAAGGATGGAAAAAAGCCACAGGCCATACCCCTAATGTTCTGTATTGAAAGCAAGCACAGGAGACTCCAGTCAGATGACTCGGGGAGGCAGCATGCTGCAATCATCTCATTAGAGCATCGTGAGCTAACAAAACAGATTAAGTAGAGAGATTCCTCCCTTGGATAAACAAGGATTTGGTTAAGTACCCACACCTAAGACAGAAACAATGTGAGACTTGCTTTAGAAATAGAAACGGCATTTTAAGAATGAAGTTGTGGTTTCTAGATGTACTTATTTAAAGTGAGGTTAAGAAATGATGATGTCCATATTTGAAATGAAGTAAACAATGATGACGTCCAAAATCTGTGTCCTCATTAATCACTGAAATACGTGAAAATGTGCACAGACGCCAGGCAGCTTTGTGTCAGCGATGACAGAGGACATCGTCAGCAGAGGCACGTTTGAGGAACAGCACCTGTGTCTAAGGGTACCCTCACCACACGAGGCAACACTGCGCCACGAGTTAGACGTGGCATGTGACTATTTCAAGGATCTTCTTTCCCCCTCAATTTTACTTCCATTTAAGTAACGTGGACAGACAGGGGAAACACATAAACTGTTTATTCTGGGGCATCTGTAGGAAATCTTTCTGAATGTTGGCTGCACCTTTTTTCATCTGTCTCATGAAATACAATGGTGCAGTTGGATGAAGAACCAAGTACCTCCGCCTAACTTTAGTCATCGTGCCTGTGGGTACAATTAGATCTCCTGTTGCATGCTCTTGTTGAGTTTGCAGCACGCACTGCTGAAAGCAATCATCATTGAATGCCTGCTTATAATGAGACACACGTTTATGTTAGCGTTAGCAGAATATTTTTCCAATTGAAGTCACCATGTTTCTTGTTTTTTTTTTTTTTCTGTTCTAAAAGTTGAGAAACTGAAGCAGCCCACACGGTCCTCGGCACATCCGCCAACGATGATAACAGACTTCTGCCACACTTGAGATAGACTTTGTAAAGTACTCATGGATACTTGATCAGTGTGTGCTACGAATAAGGGAAGGTGAAGAGTGCCCAGAACATTTAAAAAATGAAACAGAATTGACTGTTTTAAGTAATAAAAATTAGTATGTTATATCACTGTCTTAAAGGCAAATGTATACACATACTATATACCACATGTATAGCATCCGGAGACTATAAGGAGGTAGTTTTTAAAATGCATATGACTTAAAGTGAATCTCCCTGCTGTGGTAAATATGAGCAATATCTGGGTTCAAATACTGCCTTCTCTGCTTGGTGGTAATGCAATCTAAGAGTCTTAATCTTCCTCAAACTCAATAGCTCTGCCTGTTTAAAAAAACATATAACATGTCCTTCAAAAGATCCAGGTTCGGTGTATAAGGCAGGGTCTCCCCCATTCTCCCTTCCTGTTATTCTAACGTCACTTTCCTGTTCTCTGGCTTCGCTTTACCCAGATTTCTCCCTCACCATAGGCCCCAACATACAGACTTCCAGTCTGCACAATTCCCTGATGCTATGAAACTCTGATTTGCCTTTAGCTATAGTGCCAAGGGAACACCTGGCTCACCCACTCCTTTCACCTTAGCCAGCACAGCTATTTCTGGGACACTGCTCACAGATAAAATTGCCAGCCAAGTACTCTTAACATTCCTTCAGCCAAACATAGACCTGTACCCTACTGTGAAATTGAGTTTTAGTCTGAATTATGGCCAGTCAGGATGTGGACTCCAGTGTACCCCTGAGACTCCGAATCATGCCAACACACCTTAAAATCAGCCTTAGTGGGAAAGTGACTGCCTTTACCAACAATACTCAACACTAAGAAAAACAGTCCATTTACTGAACATAGATCAGGAGAGTTAGTGAAGGACCACACTTCGAAGCTCTGTTAGGCTGGTGAGACCACTACAAAACCCAGTGCTAAGAACAGAGCTCCTGGAGTATCCTTTGTTGGGACGTGACATGTGGACTCCATCTGTTGGGCATCTTGTGCATGTAGCATCACCTGTGATTTTTCACAGTCGTCTCAGATGGCAAGAATGAGCAGTAGGCAGCCCGTTGCATTGTGGATCTTGATCCTATTCTAGGTCTTATCCTGGAGGGCTTTGGACTCAAATTATGGCACTTTATTGGAGTTGAGGACCATGACAGGAGTCTGAGGCATGTCCATGGTGATTCTGACGAGAGCAATGCAGAGCCCTGTGCCTCACTGTGGAAGTGAGGACTGTCAACAGGAGTCTGTTCCTTTCCGATGTCCCTGGAGAGGTTGGAGGTGATGTACTGCCCTTTGTTTGTATTCCCAAGACTTTCTTTGCATGATACTCTAACTTCAGTGTGGGAACAGCTTGCCTCACCCTTTCACGTGCATCAGTTCTCTTTCTGTTGCTGAGATAAAATACCGTGACCAAAAGAGACTTCAGGCTATTTGAGCATACAGCTTCCGTGGGCTAGATGTCCATAATGGCAGGAAAGGCGTGGCCGCAGGAGCAGGAAGCATGGAGAGCAAACTGGACACGGACAAAGCTATACACCCCACCCCCAAGTGACATACTTCCCTCAGCAAGGCTCTGCACCCTAAAAGTTCCGTGACATCTCTAAACAGTGTCACCTATTGGGGATCAAGGATTCAAGGGGTTGAGTCCATGGGGAACATTTCTCTTTCAAATCACTACAGATGTTGGTACAGCAACGACCTGGCAAGAGAAGTGAAGTCTGGGCAGCTAGTGCTGAGTAGCGAAAATGACTGCAAAGTCAGAGAAAATGAGCAGCCTGCTTAGGATCCTGGAGGGACGCACACAAGCCAAATCCGATTCTATTGGCACTGAAGCGTAATCCTCGGTGTGAGGACAGTATCAATACCGAGACTCATCGAGAACTTCAGAGAGTAATGGCGTATCTAGTGGTCAAACTAAGGTGCTTAGAAGCAGTCAGTCCAAATAACAACAGGCATGCAAAAGCTCTCAGATGATTTTCAAACAGCTATCTAAAAAATGAGTTTCCTAATGTAACGGACTCGTTTTCAACACAGAAACTATACAAAGTAAAGGAAGCAATTTTAAAAATTACACAGAAAAATGTGAGCTGAAATATACACTAAATTCAATTGTAAACACAAAAGAAGGCAAAATAAGCTGAACAGATCATTCACAAGGAGCATCAGTGAGATCACACATGCTATTTGAAAATCTACACGGGGAGAAGAAAAAATAATTCAGAAGAATGAAAAACGCCTCCTGGAGCTTCCGGGTAGAACTAAAAGGAAATATTTGGGCTACTAAAGTTCAAGGAATAGTTAAGAGGAGCTGGAGAGATGGCTCAGTAGCTAAGAGTATTGGCTGCTTTTGCAGGGGACCTGGGTTCAATTCCCAGCAGCCACATGGCAGCTCACAACCACCTGCAACTCCAGTTCCAGGAATCTGACTCTGTCTTCTGGGCAACAGGTCCACAAGAGATGCTCAGACATATCTGCAGGCAAGACATCCATATGCACAAAATAAAATTAAAATTAAAAAAGGAATACCTAAGTAGTACAAGACAAAGGGGTAGAAAACATGTTCAAAGATGTACTAACAAAAAACTCTCAAAACCTAGAGGACACAAATATTCAGTTACAGGAAGGTCATAGGTCACCATTCAGATTCAACTCAGTCAATTCCATCCCCAAATTCCTAAAACATCTCATAATTAAGACCTCAGAGATGAAAGGTCAGAGGAAGATTTACAAGCACCAAGAGCAATGAGATTAAAAATTCCATAACTGTGTCTTAACTCACATACAGCTCACTTCTCTGGAAAAATCTTACAGGCCAGGGAGAGTGGCATGAGATTCTGTCAACCAAAGGCACTCTACGAAGCAAAGCCATGATTCAGAAATGACACAAAGACGAACATTCCCGCATAAGCCAGAATGG
Organism: Cricetomys ansorgei; assembly: GCA_026225945.1. Classification (NCBI taxonomy): domain Eukaryota; kingdom Metazoa; phylum Chordata; class Mammalia; order Rodentia; family Nesomyidae; genus Cricetomys; species Cricetomys ansorgei. The sequence goes on from JAMJFZ010001133.1 coordinate 12,786,945, forward strand.
AGACACAAAGTCTCAACCAGGATCTGTTTTATAAGAAAGACCCAAAATGTTCTTCATGATGAGTGAAAGAGATGTTGATGAGTTAGAGGAAAACATTAGACGGTATAAAATGTACTGGGAAAAGTAGCTATATAGACAAATTCAGCAGGCTGTGGTAGTGTAGACACAGTGCACAGCACGCTTGTATCTTATGTATAAAAACTGAACACAAAGCAACTAAACCACAACTGCATCCATTTGCCAAGATATAAGATGGTTCTGAAAGATACAAAAGGGGGCTTTAAAGATCAAACTGTTGGGAGGAAGGAACGCAAGAGCCAATGTTGGAGGATTGTTTCGTTAACAGGATGCTTTCTGTTTCTTTTCCACTTCTTTCCTTAACACTACCATTATGTCATTTGCTGTCATCTCAAAACAAGTAAAAGATACTTGTAGCCTCATGGAGAGACAAGGCTAAAAACCATAATGAGACAAACGAAAAAATAAAAAACAATGCTAGAGTAAATCACTTAACCACAGAGGAATAAATGAAGAAATTGCAATAAAACTAGAAAACACGAGTAGGTGAGGTAAAACCTTACCTTGCCGTAATTACCTAGTTATATTACCTAGGAAGTGGATTAAACCTTCAAGAACCCCGATGTGCAATCCGTGTATTAACAGACAATAACAATATAGCTCTCACACCCCACCTTCAACAATGAATACATCAGCAGTGAAACAATTGGCCAGACAGCATCTGAGAACACTCTGCTCAGCAGTTGGAAGGTACACGTTCTCAATCAGCATATGAGAAATTCCCCAGGGTAGATCGCATGACAGGCCACAAAACAAGTCTTGACAACTTTTTCAAAATTGCAATCATATCAAGTATCTTCTCCAACCACAGTGCAGGAAAGTTAGAAATCAGTGAGAAGAAACCACTCCGAAAACTACACAGAGACATGGAAACTGCACGGCTTATTTTTGAGTGAAGGAAGACATTAAAATATCTCTGTAAATAAACCCATCCCCACACACAACGCACTAAAATCTAATGCATCCATATTACCAAGAGAGAACATGTTGGCAGTCAACACTTGCACTAAAATACAGAGAGCACTGAGACACCTGCCATTGCGCCATAAAGGAACTAGAAATGGGTAGAGGGTGAAAACCATAATTTCTATAAAGGAATCAGAGAAGTAACTTAAAAATAAAACCTTCCAAAAACAATGCAATAGAGTTCTTTTAAAAGTGAATAAGAGACAAACTCTTAGATAGACTAGCTTTGAAAAGATAGAAGACCCAACAAAAAGCATCAATGATGAACGGGAAATGTTAGAGCAGACACAACGAGAATAAAAAGACTATTAACTATTATCAGGTGTGATGTGCCGACACAGTAGAAAGTCAAGTGGGATTCATGCATTGGATTCAAGTATCAATCAAAAAAAAAAATGATAAAATATATTAACAAAATGAAGGCCCAAAACAAACAATAGGCAAAAATTCAACTATTCATATTATTTAAGTCCAACAAAATACAGATAATAAAACATTAACACAATAAAGTTCACACCTGAACAGCCTGTAGCTAATGTTAACTTTCTCTTCAATCTGGAGCAAGACAAAGTTGCCCACTACTATTCACTATCCTAAGTCCTAGCTAGAAGAATCAAGCAAAGAAAGATAGTGAAGAACATCAAGCATCCAAAGCCAAATACATAAAGAAGGAAAAACCCCAAAACTCCGCTTAAAAATGCTATTAAAACTAATACATTTACTGAAGTTGCAGAATACAAACTTACTGTACAAACATCAATAGCACTGCTACAGAACAACAGCAAGTTTCTGAACTGGAAATCAAGAAAGCTATCTCATTTACAGTAGCTATAACAAATAAAGTACCAAAAAATTTAATAGGGGAGAGGTGAATGGTGAATGGTTTCTAACAAGGCAAATTATAAATATTGATTAAATAAAGTGAAAAAGACACACAAAAATTGGAAGACCCATGTTCTTAAAATGGAACCACTGATACTATAATGTCTATAGTACAAAAGGAAATCTACAGATTCAATGTGTTTCTCACTAAAACACCAGTGACAAAGTTTACACAGCTGGAACACCTCTGTTCACACAGAACAAAAAGTGCCCACTTTCTCCAGGACCTATAAGTCTTCCTTCCAACAAGGAAGAGGGCTGTGTGGGAGACAAACGTAACAGTAAATAGATAGGACCCTTAGGTGGAACTGTACAACCCCCAATGTCAAAACTAGCTCATCAAGGGTATAAAATTGTGGATGAGATGCTGCTGAAGACAGATGTTTCAGGTAGACCTGGTGTAATGCCTTCTAGATTACTTATAAATTTTAAAAGATGAATAGACTTGGAAAGGGATTTGACAGTTTGACCAAATGACAACTAAACATCTGGTTGTTATGTGACAAAAATAAAAGTTGTATAAGATCAGCTGGAATTCTCACCCCCAGATATTGAACTTTGATCAGAAGGCAGCAAGTACATAACACAAGATTAGGAAGAGTTCTGAAAAATTCACGTAAACTCTTAAGAAGTCAATGTCAGAAGAAAAAACAAACAGGCAAGGCCATTCTATATGGGAGAAAGTGGAGTCACAAAAAGTAAAAGGTAAATATTGATTGATATCTAGAAAAAAATTAATGAATTCTAAAATAAAATTTCCAAAACTAGTGAAAAAATTTGATATGTGATGCCTATAATTTAGTAATTATGGATTATTTATTATCATTTACTTCCTGATATGTATCAAGACTACAACAGAATTTTTTTTAGAAACTGCTTTCCTGATTGCTGATTGTGTGTGTGTGTGTGTGTGTGTGTGTCCTCTAAACACTATGCACCCCCTGAACAATTAAGCTACATGTGGTTATATGCTCATAGTTTGTCCCCATAGCAAAGGAAAGCAAACAAGTAATCAAAGAACATGAAGGACCAAGGAAACCTGAAGCATACAATATCAAGCCAAGCAGCACAGACCTTACCTAGATCACTTCTGTGCCAAGGGATCGGAGTAATTTACACACATCCTCCCAAGCCTGTCAACCTTGAGCAGTGTCTACACGAGGACAGGAAAAACCAACTCATCGCTGAGAGGATGGAAACACAGTCAAAGATGTTTGGTTTAAAAAAAAAGGCTAGACCGTGAAGTTATATCTTTTAGCGATAAAGTGGGCTAAGTTCAGTACAAGATTTGTTTTCACAGCCTGGGCTAAATAAAGTTTGCACAGCCTAGGCTAAGTTCAGTGCAAGCTTTGATTGCACAGCCTAGGCTAAGTTCAGTGCGAGCTTTGATTGCATAGCCTCATCTTCCCAGAAAAGTCTTTAGTGCTAACGCATAAGTAGCAAAGTGTTTCAGATTATATAGTTAGTGGCTTTGAGACAGTCCTGTTTATAATCACGGTACCCAGAAGATTGCAGAGAGAATTAAACACTATTTTCTCCTGTCTCTCTTTTACTGTGTGGAGCAATGCCGGACTTCTTTTTTAACAAGTGCCTCACTCATCTAGGAAAAGCATGCATAATGAATAGTAATTTTCCTTCATTATGCCCAGCCTGACTTCATATGCCAATTCCTTCCCATCAGCACAAAGTATTAAGAATCCAGGCATCTCCTGATGGTTCTGGTACAGATATCTCTCCCATGTTAGTATTTTTATTTTGGCTGATGTAAATCTGCCTGGTGTTTTACCTTTTCAGTGTTTGTGCCATTATTCTTGTTTGCTCATTCTGTTCAAAACTCACATGCAAAGCAGGGCATGATGGTGCCTGCCTGAGGCAGGAGGGTGGAGACTTTGAGGCCAACCTGAGCTACATGGCAAGACCCTCCCTTGAGAATCTGCAAGCGGATTGTATTTATGTGGCTGGAGACAATTTTGAGAGTACATGTCATTAAAGTCAGCACATAGCAATGGAAAAAATGAGAAATAAGTGTAAGCAGATAAAACATGCACATAGAAACTCTCAAAGCAGAACTGACAAAATTCCTCTTGTGGAAAACAAAACCAAATATGTCAAAGCTGCGGGGCACGTGATGCATTCATGCTGTGCTTCACAAGAATCATGACCAGAGAATTACTGGCAAGTAGTTGGCACTATCCTGCAGAAAGAAAAATGTGAGCCTAGACGTTCCTTCTAATACTGGGCTTATTTTAAGGCACTATCAATAAGATAAGATTATCTGAAGACCCATAATTATTAGTTGAATGTATCTACCCAAAATTATTCCAAAGCTCCAACTCATTTACAGAAATAAATTGAGATAAAAACTTCTTTAAGTAAAAGCCATTGTATCTTTGTAGATAAGAAATATGAGATTCTGCATTTTAAATTTTTATCTTATATATATGAGTGTTTGTCTGGATGTATGTCTGTGCTCCACATGAGTGCAATACTCATAGAGGCCAGAAGAGGGCATCAGACCCTCTGGAACAGGAGTTGCAGAAGGTGAATACTGTTCAGCTAGGAATACCATAGCAGAGTTCTGAAAACAAAGTGCCTTAAAAAGCACAAATGTATTATACGATGACAGGGGAGACTTCAGCCTAAAATGGAAGAATCTGTAGAGCTATGATCTTCTGAAGATGCCAAGGAAGAATTTGTTCTAGGCATCTCTTATGCTTCTAGAAGTCCTTTGGTTTCTGGCCACCCAATTCTAATCATTCCGCAGCATTCTTACTGTGAGCCTGTCTCAAAATTTCTTGAAAGAACACTGGTCAGAGCAGAAAAAATGGCCCACATTTCTCATGTATAACTCCATATTGGATTACTTCTTTGATAACCCCACTTCCAAATAAGACCACACCCTAAGACTCCAGGGGCTGACTTCCACAAATGAGGCGGGAAGGGCGGTGGGCAGTGGGCAGGGTCACAGTTTAACCCTTGCCAAGAAATAAATTGAGGAATACATGGGAAATCCACACCTTGGCCTCAGCATGACAACTTGATGTGAGATGAAGTTGAAGAATGTGTCATATAGCCGCAGGCTGATGACAGTTAGACTCCTGAGCTTACAAAGAAATGACCCTTTCATGTAAGCTAGAGTGGGCATCCCTGTAAAATGTTGTTTCCACTTTTTATATTTTGGGTGGTCTTCCTGGAACCATAGTGGATGGAGATTGCAAGAGTGCTACACAAACTCACTACCCCTGATTTCTAGAAGCAGACCATGCCCCAACAACTATGACTGGTTGCATATGCATGGTCATAAAACATTGGCCAGCACTGACTGGCTCCTTGGTTTAGAGAATAAAGCTGAGGTCGAGACCCTTCCAAAGCCAGTGGATCCTGGCAGCAAGCTGGTAAGCAGCATTCCTCCATAGTTCCTGCTTCAGATTCCTGCCTTGAGTGCCTGCCTTGGTGTCCCTCCGTGACAGATTTCTGGTTTGCTGTCAACTGCACTGTGATCCAAGGCAACCTGGGGGAGGCAGGCATTTATTTGACTTCCTCTTTCATATCACAGCCCATCGTTAAGGAAAATCAGGGCAGGAACTAAAATGAAAGCCGTAGGGGAGCACTGACTATGGGCTTGTTCTCACAGCGCCCTCAGTTTGCTTTCTTATACAACCCGGGCTACCCGCTCCAGGGTGGTACCTCCTACAGTCAGCTGGCCCTCCCACATCAATTGGCAATGACGATAATGCTCAAAGTCAATCTGATGGAAGCAATTTCTCACTGAGGTTCCCTCTCCAGGTGTGTCAATTCGACAACCCAAGCTGACTCTGACAATGGAGATGAGATGAAGTAAACCCTTCCTTCTTCCAAGATGCCTTCCGGTCAGTGTTTTATCACAGCGACAGAAGCCAGACTGGGGCAGTGATCATCCCTCATCTCTCCATCTTTCTAAAGTTACTAAAGTATTCATCGTGCTGTATAAAACATTTATTGGAAATGTTTAAAGGATGAAACACATACAAAATTATTGAGTATCGGTATAAATATCACTCTTCCTCTCTCGCCCCCTTGCTTCCTCCCTCCCTCTCTTCCTTCCTTCCTTTTTCCTTCCCTTTCACATACGTAGTAAGTACGTTAAAGCCTAGTTACCTATGTGTATCAAAATCAGCAATAGGAGCTATGACCTGAGCTGGGTGCTCACAGTTGTAATTCCGTCACCAATTGCGAAACCATGTTATTGCTAACCTAACCACAATTTCAGTGTAATGGAGAATTATCAAAAACTGATCATTCCAAGAGACCAAAACAGACGAGAGAGCTCAAATAGAGACTTGGTATCCAGTTCTTGGTGAGAGAGAAATAAGTCAGAGATAAACTAAGCCTAATTCTTAGAATCATCTGAATTTCCGTAGCGTGAAAGCTAAAGACGCCAAGCAAGGTCGCGGGCAGAGCTGAGGTAGAAAGTAACTTCTGTGCTCAGCTTTATAACTGTCAAAATTAGGAAAGGAAAGAACCCTCGCTGAGAGAGGTATTTTCCCCTGATTATTCAGTGTTGAGAATGTTAAATGCATTTCACTCTAATTCTTTCATGTTCATAATGTGTAAATATATCAGATTTTCTAGGTCTTTGGTCAAGTTTGTGAAGCATTTATCAACAACTGGAAGATGTATTAGCCCTTGAGGAACTAATTTTAATCTCATGTCTACTTACAGCCAGGTAGAGTAAGTAGAATGTGGGTCTACTTGTTCATCTCTTTGTCGTTTGCAATCGGTGCTCACTAATCGCTTAAATTACTGGGATGTGACTCATCACATCTAAAAAGACCGATTCTAGTAATTAACTAAAGCATGTATCAGGAGGACCAGTATGCACTTCACGCGATCTCTACGATGAAAAAAACAAGAGAAACAAAAGAAGAAAATACACCATAAATGTGTTTACGCTAGCAAGATACAAATCACACTTTTCAGAAGTGCAGTGACGTGGACGGAGCCTTTGGCCTCCTGTCAAACTGTGTGTCTTCCCGAGAAAACGGCGTGCAGACCCCACCCTGAGGGAAGTCGTGGCAGCCACGCTGCGGCCTGCACCTGAACTGCCTGGCAGGATTCTGGCTCGCCCGCCCTCCACACCTACATAGAGGGAACAGGACAGGACATGAAGAGCTGTGGCAGGGAAATGTCGGCACTGTGCTGGGAACATCAGAGCTCATCCGGAGATTCCCTTGAATCTGGCATTTTCTTAAAATACGGGGCATGCCTCCAAGATCCTGTGGACACGTGGTGGAAGAAATCGCGCAGAGATGGATCCCCCCACTTTCCAGTTCACGCCATCGCCAGCTCTAATTTTGTGGAAGTCTTTCTTGCCTCTCTCTGCACTTCTCTTCCCACAGCTTCCGCAACCCTCAGCCCCCTCCCTCCCACCCAGCCACTGCTGGCAGAGCTCCCTGCAGGCTGAGGGCACACTCACATGGCTGACTTTCCATCGCCCACCACAGCCATGACCCAGTTTGGTTCCCTTTTTTTTTTTTTTTTTTTTTTTCAAAGATAAAATGCGTCTATGGAGGGGAAACAGTTCCTAATGGAATAGCAATCAGAACTTGAGATGACTTATGTCTTCCTCTGAATGTTCTGGAAACCCAGTCAATTGTTACTCGGTAGTCATCATTATCCCTCTGAGCTGGAGTTCAAAGCACACTTCTCAGAGGCCTGAACTGTTTTCCTTATAAGTACATAACCGAAGTTGGAACGGCAGCATGTCTGTGTAAAACGTCATCCCTACGAACCTTGCTTATGTACTGTCATATGTTTTCCCTTTTTAAGGAGAGTTATTTTCCTTTTCAGTGTGTGTGTGTATGTGCATGCACACACGTGCAGTGTGCGGTGCCGGCAAAAGCCAGAGGAAAGCCAGAGGAGAGCATCAGATCCCTTGGAGTGGGAGTTACAAGTGGATGCTGGAAAGAGAACCCGGACCCTCTGCAAGAGGAGTCGGTGTCCCTAACCACTGAACAACCTTTCAAGATTCTGAGATGTTTTTAAGCTTTTTGTTTTGTTTTGTTGTTTATAAACCCATGCATGGCAGAACTAAGCAGTCACTCTCTTGGCTCCTTCAGACCAGTGAAGCTAAGAGAGCAAGAATTTCTCCATGAGAGTCTCCTGCTGTCACTGCAGAAGTCAGTCCCATGTTTAAATTCAGGGTCTAGAAACACAAACTGTTTGGTTACTTATTTTTTAGCTAATCCACAAAATTGGCTTTGTGCTATCAGAAAGGAATTCGGTATTCAAGTTCGTGGTCAGTTATCTTTATTTCCCTTAAAATGCCATTATTTAGAGTTGTGACTGAAAGCAAACTATGTCCTCTCCCTTCTCCAAGATTAAAATATAAAATATTATACTATCTTTAGAAGAAAATATATTTTCTGTGAACAAGTAACTGTGTTTACTGCCAAAACAAAATTGAATGTTGGATGTGTAGTCTTTAAAGTAGCTGTGGATGTCCAGCGATTACTATGTTCATTTATCAGAAAATTAAAATGGCTGGATTCAATTTCTTCTGCTGTCTTTAGTTCTTTTAACTATAGTTGGAAGTTCATCTAGAATATTCCCATTTTAACTTAGATACAATACTATATTTAGCCTATGGCTTGAATATAAGACAGGAAGAAAGTTCACCAGGAGCTAAGTTTCATCTGAAGTCCTTTGAGAAAAGACACATGATCCAGCAGCTGCAGCAAAATCATGGGCTTAGACTGATGAACCTCCCAGATATAGCAAGATCTGGGCAAAATAAATCACATTTACTGTCCTAAAAATATGACCAAGGCATCACTGTCCATCAGAGAACAAGGCAGTTAGACCAGCAACATTGTCCAAAAGAGAGAGGTGTATGTTGCCATCCCCCCAAATCCATAACAAGATCAGAGAGGGTGGTGACAAAGCAGAGAAGGGGAAAAAAGCCTTAACTCTGCCTAAAGTCTTTCTTCTAAAAGCTAAGGCTCAGCTTCTGGATGTAGTGAAGTATTTCCCCACATTGACAACTAGAATCAGTACAGGATGAGCTTCCAGTCCTGGTGACCTTCATATCAGAACTGTGTCCTGCAGCTATGACCACAGCAGGCAGCATGAGGCACTTTGAGATGCAAGCACAGTTCTTTCCGGTGATATACAGCCTCCCAGACCAGCCTACAATGGCTATCACCAGCCATCAGAATGGCACAGCAGAGACAGGAACATCAGCTTCTCTCTAGGACAGCAGCATGTGTCTTAACTAGAACAGGAAGAGAGCAATGACAAGCTGTGGAACAGAGAACAAACCGTGGCATATGTGAGAGAGAGGTTTCTCATTTGTGTATCGGGATGAATATGGAGGAAAGAGGCTGCCCTCCTAGGAATAGCTCCAACATTATCTAGAGGCTATGGGATGGGGGGAGGGGCTCATCAGTGTGCAGACTGTGGGAACACTTGTAGGAGTTGCTGGAAGGCAGCAGTAGGGAGATGAACTATGTGCTAGAGCAAAGTTCATGTCTCTCCCAGGGGCCCACTTGCTAGTTGTGTTCAAAGGTTTTATATGTTCCAGATGGAATTCAACATGTTCCATAAAATGTCATAGAAAAGGGAGAGGGTTAGAAAATCATGCAAGGCACAGAAAATATTTCAGGAGGATGACCCCTAGCACTTGGAACTGTAGTCAACTGTGCTTTCCCCGAGGAACCACCAGAGTCTCTCTGGGTTAGAGGGAGAGGTCACAGGAATATGTGTGAGAAGCTTCTGGTAGTAGAAAAAAATCTAAAAATCTCTAAAATCCAAGAAAACTCACTTTGGAAGCACATTCTGCAGGTCCAAAGACTACCACCACCACCCCTTTGCCACAGCACTGTCAAAATCTGTGAGTTTTAAGCTATAACAGTCAATTATATTACTAATGGTAATCAAACAAAGCCTGTGGCATACAACTGTAATCTTGGCACTTGGAGGGGAGGCAGGAGGCCCAGAAATTCAAGGTTAGCCTCTGATAGCAAGTTGGAGACCAGCCTGAGCTACATGAGACCCTGTCTCAAAATTCCAAAGTTAAAAAAAAGGAATAATAAACAACATTGGTATTACAAATCACACTGTCATTCACACTGCCTATTTTTCTTCTAAGAGAACAATCAGTGTGTCTCTAATCTGATCATGTGATTGAACAGGCCCTGACTCCAGTGTCTAAAGCATTTGAGCATAAGCCAAGCTCTAGCCGGTTTTGTAAAAAGCACATGATCGAGGCCTAGGGAGACACATTATATTCTTCTTGTTATTGGTGGAAAACAGATTTGCCACAAATGAGCCATAAGACTGGAGCTGTCACTATCACCTTAGGACCATAAATGCAGGGCCTGTGTGGATAAACGGCGTTGGCATTTACAAATCTGGGCTCCATGGCAACTTTACATCTTGTGGCAACACTCTCTAAAGGGTGTTAGAGATAAATGGCCTTTAACATTTTCTATCTACAGAGGGAAAAAACAATGCTTGTCCTCAGGAGACGGGTCCTGAGATCTGAAACTGCCCATCACGGGTAGGATTTTTTTTTCATAGTTATTCTAAAAGGGCTCTTTTTAATGTTCATGTCTATTTTACTATAGAAATCACTTGCAAGTGACAGTGGATGTCCCAGGAAAGCTTATTCAAACCCCAGACACACTGTTCTTATCCTGGGAGTGTGGAGGGACAGCGGAGAAATGCTCATCTTAACAGCCCATCGTGAGCATGTCTGAACACCCACCTGTGAAGATTCTCCCTTGATAAGGTACAAATTAAGAAGTAATTTCATTAATAAAACATTGTCAAATGCACATTTCCCCACAACTCAGATTCTTGCATCCATTCCCTTCCTCCACCCCTACCGTTCACTTCCTTGCTTCCCCTAGTTCAACCATAACAACTGTAACACCAATGGAAAGGCTGTCCCTCAGCAGAAGAAACAACCACACCTGTTCCCACCCAAGACATAAATATATGTATTGAGCATTTTTTTTTCAAGGCAAGTATCTTAAGCTTTTGCAGTTAACACAATGTTACCCATTTCATCCCAAGCAAAAAGGGTTTAAGATCAGTAGGGATGGACTAGAGAGATGGCCCTGCAGTAAAGAGCACTGGCTGCTGTTTTAGAGGACATGGGTTCAGTTTCCACATGCAATTGGTGGTTCACAACCATCTGTAACTCCAGTTTCAGGGGATTGAATGCCATCTTCTGGCCTCTTTGGGCACTGCATACATGTTGTGCATATACATACATGCATATAGGCACTTGTATACATAAATAAAATAAATCATTAAAATTTATAATGAGCCGGGGGTGGGGGCAGGTTGCACAGAAAATTGGTAGCTGGCTGAGGGTTTGATTTAAAAACAGTCACCACTGATGATACAGTGAGTCCTACCAGGCTTCAGGCAAAGTCTAAAGACCCACCCTAAACACAGAGGACGTTCTGCTAGCTTGAGGTACAACTGTGGAAACAGCATACTTCAGAGACACCAAAAACTAATCCTGGATTTTCCAGTGTGATGTGCATTTTCTGGGACACTCAACTCTCCCGGGCAGAAGTCAAGAGTGTTTACAGCCAGCAGCCTTACTGTTTGCAAATGGAACTCTGAGCTCAGAGCCCATAGTCACTGATTAAGCTGCTGAGCTTTTGTATTCAACGTCGGAAGACGGGGAAGAATCCTTAGTGGGTTGTCTCATAGCAAACCACAAACACATGTTCCGTTGCCTGTGATATATTCCCTAACATCGCATTTCTTTTGAAGGGAAGGATATTTTTGGCTAAAAGCTGAAAGAGTCTGTCTAGTTAGCGTATTAAATAAAAAATAAGAAGGACTTCCTGTAAATGTGGTACCATATGCCTTTCTTATGTTAGCATCATAGAATACTAAAGCTGGCAGGACATGGAGACTGTATCTGAACCTATCTTTACAAAACAAAAACTGTAAACCAAAGAACAAATGGAATCTGTTGAAAATGGGTAGCATCAAAATAGAAAACTGAGGCCTTAATTTCAAATCTAATTAGTGAAACTCTAGAGGAAAACACAGAGAACATTTTTCAAGACAGATGCGTATTTGGAAGTTTCCAAACATGGTTCTGGTTACACAGGATCTAGCTCCAAGAATTGACAAATGATCAAATGGTTGTGTGTGAAATTTAAAAGTTTCTACATAACAAAAGAAACTACCAGCCAAGCAGACAGCCAACAGAATGAGAGAAAATTGTTGCCAGCTATAAACTGTAAAGAAGTGAAAGATCACAGACACACACACACACACACACACACACACACACACACACTACAACTCTCAATCAAAAAACGATCTGATGGTATAAATAGACACTTCTTTAGAAAAGGAACCAATGACCAATAAGTATTTTATAAAGTGTTCAACATCCCCAGCTACTGGGGAAGTGAAAATTATAACTATCCTGAAATAGCATCTTTCCCTGCATTGAATGACTATCATCAAGAAATCAGACAAGAAATGCCAGAAGGCTGTCGGGGGGGAAAGAGATCCTATTCACGGCTGGTGAGACTACATACTAGTATAGTCCATGTGGAAATCAATTTAGAGTTGTTTCAAAAATAATAAAAATAGAACTACCTTATGATACAGCTATCACTCAAGCTACAACTCAAAGGACCTCATGTCCTTCACAGACACTTTTACATCCATATTGATTGCTGTTGCTGTACTCACAACAGCAAAGAAACGGAACCAGCAAGGGCACCCATTAACAGATGAGTGGATAATCGAAGTGTGGTACAGATATACACTGTGGAATCTTATGCAATGTGCAAGAAAATGGATGGATCTGGAAATGATTAAGCTAAGAGTAGCAGCCCAGGCCCAGATAAGCAGATACCACATATTCTTTCTCATATATGGATCCCGGGTTGGCACCTGTACGTGTATATATATTAATGGTGTAAATGCAGGTAAAGGTTAAAACCTAGAAAGAAAACCAAGAAAAGTTAAAGAATATTATGTGGAAGGCAGGAGAATGACCTTAGGATACTTGGGATATTAGAGCAGAGGTTGGTGGGCGGTTACAAGGGGGAAGGACATAGAGGATTTGGAGAAGAGAGGGGAAGAGGATCTCTTAAAATGCTTCTCAAACCACCATAGTGATAACTAATACTGTGTGTCTATTCTTTCATACAAGACCAATGTGCTGAGGGTCCACACCCCAGTTACCTCGTGCGTTAGGCACCCCTGAGACGAGCAGGTAACCACTAAGGGTAAACCTGGGCCTTGAAGCACACAGAAGTTACTCAGGCTGGCCAATGCTAGGCCCGCCGCTGTTCCTTGATGATCACTTTCACCGTGCAAGAATGATGATAAAGTCTGTTGCCTACACTTTCCACTTTTTCTGTCTCCAAACTAGCTCAGGCTCCTGGCTATGGGCTGCCGTGGGTTATATGGTGCTGTTCCCAACCTTCTCCTGAAACTCTGGGACTATCTTTTCAAAGATACCCTAAGTGGTTGGCCTCAACACATTCACAGAAGAACAATAAAACCTACATGTGCAACAGAGGACAGAACCCAAGAAAACAAAACAGATCAGAGATGAGATGGTGCATCCAAGAAGAAAAAAAAGAGATAAGTCACAAATGGGGATCCAAAGGCCTTTCCCCAGGAACTCGAGCAACAGAGCTCTGCCTGTGACCTGCCTTCGTGCCTCCTATGCATACCTGAAGACTGTCCAAAAGCAGCACGTGGACAGTTTCCTCCTGAACCCACTGCTTAATAATGTACTTGAGCATTCCTAGACGCAGACTCATTATGGAGTCTTCCGATGACCAAATGCCCTACTCTAGTCTGAAACAAAATGTTAAAATAGCCTCTTAGTCATCTCCCTGCTTTTTTGTCTCCTTTTAATCATTTTTCCAACCGTTCTAAGTCACAGCTTGGATATCCATAAAAATCTTCCATGGCCTCACGTTAAATATTGATCTCACCAGGACATGCAGAGCACTCCAGCCCCTCCAGTCCAGCTGCCAGGCCTGACTTCCAGTATTCCACTACATTCTCTGAGAGCTGACTAAATTAAACCACTCTCAGCTCCCAGAACACTTTCCCCATGCCCTGAAGTACTCCATTACGAGAATAACTATGAAGTGTGTTTTATGAATATTGCTTTTGGATAAACCTACCTGGCAGTGAACTCTTAGCTCCTAACAAGAATATGCTGCAAGGCTAAAATTCTGTGTCTCCTTTCCCTCCTGATGCAGGTGGATAAATGACATACACATGAAAGGATCATTCAACAGGCTGTGCAGATTTCAGCATGATCTGGGGATGTATTAATACCCGCTACACCTATAACTCATATTAAAGCTCTGTGTTAGAATTTTCCTAGTGTGTCAAATACATTTTATCAATTGATCCGTATGAAACCCGAAACGTATTATAATTGCTGAATCTTTGCCTGTTTTAAAGAATTCAGTATCAGGAAATGCCTTACTCAAGACCACATAATTAGATAATAATTACAAATACCATTAGAACATCTTTCCTCAAAATAATGGGGTTTTTTAGGAACCCTTTGAGAATTCCATACAGTGTATTTTGATCATATATATGCCTCCTTCTCTAACCTCTCCCAGATCCACCCCCGTCTCTACCCTCCTGGCCTCCCGGCCTCTTTTCTTTTAACTCATCAGGCACAATTTGTGTTACTCAAATACTCTTGGATGTAGGGTTTTCCTCTGGAATATGGTCAACTCCCCAAGGGCCATATCCTTTAAGAAAACTGATTCTCCCTCTCCCAGCAGCTATAGGCTGCCAGTGGCTTCTCAGCGAGGCGTAGGGCTTTGTACCTACCTGCTAAGGCTGTATCTGGCTTGAGCTTGTACAAGTCTTGTGGACACGGTCACAACCACTGTATTCATTGGCAACTGCCCTGTGGTGTCACAAGGACATTGTTTCCTTGTAGTTCTCTACCCTCTGGTTCCTACGTTCTTTCCAGCCCCTCTTCCACAATGATCCCTAAGCCCTGGGAAGAAGGGGTATGATCTAGACGTCTCATTTAGGGCTGTGCGTTCTGCAATCTTTTTCTCTGTATTGTGACCTGTTGAGGATCTATCTCTGTGTTAATCACCATCTCCTGCAAGAAGCTTCTCTGATGAGGGTTGAGAGATGCACTGATCGATGCATACAGTGATAAGCCATTAGGAGTGAGCTTAACACTATATTCATTTAGCAGAGTAATAGTAGTAATTTCTCCCCAAGAGTCTATGGCCAATCTGACTCACTCTTCTCTACAGTACAACTTCCATGGTCCTACACTTAGTGAAAAGACTGTGACTCGGGTATCTCTTATTTTCATGATACTTAGGAATTAAAGAGAAAAAAATTAATGCACTTTATTGTTTGCAATATGCTCAATACTACATTAAAATTTCATAAGTTATGCCATTTAAACATAACAATATATCTGCAAGTTATATGCTATCACAGGCACTTTATGGTGATGCAATGAAGAACCACAGAGACTAGGTTGCTAACATCACACAAGTGACAGCACAATGTATACCCATCTAAAGCAAATGTTGAAGCATTTACACACTAGGTTCAGCTATAATTCAAACTAGGGATGCAGCCCATTTCCATTGAATCAAATTTCAATTGACACATAAAATGCAAGTGCCTTATTCTAAAAATAAATTTCTGGATACATGGGAGGGGGCCACTAATGTTTGAGCATATTTCAATAAGTGTTCTGATTTTTTGCAATGGTGCCTTGTCAGCAGGAACAGGTACAAAAGGATTACCCTTCCAGCCTCTTCACAATCACCTGTAACCTCTAGAGATGTCTAGCCAATACATCCATATAACCCAATCAGTGAAGGTTAGTAGAGATAAAGTTAGCATTTTATATCACATGCCTTAAAGGCAAATATAAACTCTCTCTCCCAACTAGAACATGTTTATGATGTAGACATCAGAAGAGTGAAAACGATTTCCCATGGATGACAGTAAAAATCTCAAAGTACCCTGAGCTCCAGACTACTGAGCTAGTATTATAAGACCTGAGCTCTCTAAATGTGAATTTATACAGAATGATAATAATCTATGTAAATTATTATTATTTTAAATATAACAGGCAAATTTTAATAATTCTTGTTTTGTCATTATTTACTGTTGGGAAATGGAGAAGTGGGGAGGAAGGGAATCAGAGAAGGAAGAGGGGAAGGAGGAAGGAAAGAAGGAAGGAAGGAAGGAAGGAAGGAAGGAAGGAAGGAAGGAAAGAAGGAGGAAATGAAATATATTTTGAATGACTTATGGGTTAAATATCAAGCCACAGAATTATGGAATTTCAGGATTGTAAGGACATCTACCCACAGGGGGCAATCCTCAAATCAACTCCCCAAAATTAGCAAAGTTGGGCCACAGACAAGCTATAAACAGACAGAGGAAATTAGATACATATGAAAAAGAGCAGGAGCCTTTGCTAACTACCAGACTTATGCTGATGGCACTACATTCTCACTACTGAGTTGAATGTGCACAGGGCACTGGTGTGTGTCTGTGAAGTGACACACAAAAAGCAAAACTGCAGGAGTCCTCATGGTGGTCCAGAGGGAAGAATTAATACAAAAAACATAATTCAGATTATGTTGTCTCAAATCCTAAATGGTAGAGTACTTTTATCCACACATTCCTAATCACACATCCCAGCAACTGACTTCCAGAAAGCAGGCCACCTTGCATGAGATCCATTCGAGTGTCTGTCAGGATTGTGATTGGTGATGCAGGTATGTTGGAAGAAAAGCTATTGCTACTGTACAGGGCCAAATTGTGGTTCATTTTCTGATTATGCCAACTTGTCAAAAGATAATCAGAAAAATCAAAGATACTGATGTTGATACTTCTATAGGTGTTGAGAAGTCCAGTGCCAGCTGCCTAAGAATTAGAATACTTCATCTGTCCTGAGGCCTAAGGCAATGCCATGGTGGACATGAGACAGATATGCATCTCTTTCTTAAAGGGCTTGATAAGAGGGTGGAAGTGAACTTCTTCATAAGCAGCCATGATCATTCTGAAGGACTACTGAATGAACCCAGAACCTTGCCTAGACACAGCACCACATTTCTGCCTTACAGAAAAAAATCTAAAATGGATCAAAAATAGGCTTTTAAGTGTGTTGAGAATCCAAGTTTCCTCACCAGCACCTAACATGTAAATTACAAAAGTATAAGAAACAACGGGCAACATCACAGACCATCAGTGAAATGTCAATCAAAATCCACAATCAGGGTCCATGAGGTGGCTAAGCAGATAAAGGTACCTGCTGCCAAGCCTGAGGACCTGAGACCAGTTCTAGGCGAAGAAGCTAACTCCCACAGGAGGTCTTCTGACCTCCACATACATGCTGGAGAGATGGCTTAGCCATTAAGAGCACTGCTTGCTCTTGCAGAAGATCCAGTGCCGCCATGGCAGCTCACAACTCCAGCTCTAGGGGATCTAACACCCTCTGCTGGTCTCCAAGGACACCACATACATGTGGTGCACGCCAATATATGCAGGCCAACATTCACACACATAAAATAAGACAAATAAATATTAAAAATAAAGTGTTACTAGTTACATTTTCTAAAATTTGTCTAAATATTCTGTCTCAAATGAACATACTTTTTGTGGTTTGTTTGGCTATTTGACTTTTTTTTTTAGCCCAAATTTGTAATGCAGGTAAAAAGAAGTCTAGGAGAAGATAAGTTAATAAATATCCTTCTGGATAAAGAAAGTGAACATGTTTTACAACCACATTTGTATTAAATAGAACAGCAAGACCCAGGAATGGTGGTTCAATCCCAGTACTTGGGAGGGAGAGGCAAATGGATTTCTATGAGTTCGAGGCTAGCCTGGTCTACACAGTGAGTTCTAGGCCATCTAAGGCTACATGGAGCCTTATTGTCTCAAAATAATAATAATGTTATTATATATTATTATTATATATTATTACATATGTTGCTATTGTTGTTGCTGCTGTTATTATTATTATTATTGAGAACATTGTAACAGTCCCCTAGACCTTAGCACAACAGACTCCATGATGGAAGTGTCATTTGGGTTGTAAAACGCAACATGTAGACAGCACCACCAGCCAAAATGAAAACAAAGACCTAATCTATAAAAGTTCGCGGTTCTGGGAAAGTCTCTAAATGTCCTAACCTTGCTTTTTGGCTTCTGTAGTTCTGCTTCTGGATAACTGTTCTTAGTAACTGAAGTATTGACTCATAATTTTCTGTGATATAATTAACAATTCTTTATGGACAGTCTAAAGCATAACTAACCAACATCTCTATTTCTATTTAATAAACAGTTGTATCTTTTCAGTCTGTCTTTTTAAAGTCAGTTCTCCTTTAACGGAAGTAAAGCGGGGCCATCCTTCTCTCTCCTGTACCTGTCCAATCTTCATGAAGAGGCAGAAAAATACTTTGTTAATGTAAGTGATCTGGAAACAGTCACATCAAAATCTCATCTCCATCTAGCTTCCTGCTCTCTTTTCTTGCCAGCAACTTCCATCTCAGTTACTTCACCAAGTTGCTGGAAATATCTGACCTACATATCAAGTCGTTGTAACAGCCATGCACTTCTGAGCTTGATTGCTGTTAAAGCAGCTATCCATAAAGCCACAAAACTGGAACGTGCCATGATTGACCTTGTTTATGCCTTCTCCTTTCCTGCAAGCTGTCTCCAATTATAAAATGTTACCAGGCCCTTTGCTCTTTTTGCCCCTTAGGAAAAATTTGCAAGACACATGCACACTCATGTCAAGGCCATATTAAAAATATATAGTTCACAAATGGCCAAGCTTCCCTTTCCTTGGCTACTGAGAGTCGGAAAAGATTCTAGCTTCTAAAATAACACTAAACTTTTCAGACCAATCACTTTCGCTTTCCACCAATTTTTGACTTCCATTTTTAACAGCTTTTAATCCATTAATTATTTTACCTGATTTTCATGTTACCAAATGTACAAACCATCACTATAATTTTCTGTTCTGAGGCAGAAGGCTGGTCACTTTGATCTTAAGTCTCAAATAGTTGTTCAGCATCTATGGTCAGGCTGCCTGTACCCAGGTGGAGACTTTCTCAGTAGTCTGTATTACTCATATGTTGTGGCAAGCCCTGCTAAACCACTGCAGCAGAAGACATACCCAGAGATGTGATTCCCAAGCCTAACCACCTTCTGACTCATCTCATTTGTCGGCAGGTTTCTTTTCCCCCCTTTTGCATCATTAAATTTCCATAATGGTCGTGGTTAATAGGAAGGTAAAATAATTTTAGGAGCTGGGACACAGCTCAGTCTGTGATATACTAACTTTCCAAGCATGGGGGATTTATTTCAGATTCCCAGCATTCATGTGAAAAGCAGGGAGGCATAGTCCACACCTGTGATCCCAGGCGGGGGAGGCAGAGGCAGGCGCATACCTAGGACTTGCTGGCCAGTCTGACAAAGTTGGTAAG
The DNA here is from genome assembly GCA_026225945.1 of Cricetomys ansorgei. NCBI lineage: Eukaryota > Metazoa > Chordata > Mammalia > Rodentia > Nesomyidae > Cricetomys > Cricetomys ansorgei. Next base: position 12,806,360 of record JAMJFZ010001133.1, read on the forward strand.
CTCTGGATTCAGTGAGAACCCTTGTCTCTAAATAAATAAATTAGGTGGTAGTGATTTAGGAAGACACTCACTGTTGACCTTTGGCTTCCACATGTATGTAAATATGTACATACAACATGAATATATACACACACATAAACTACCCACACTCATTTAAAAAAAAGACAAAATAATTTCAGACAGTTGAAGAACAGAGTTTTGAAGGAATGATATCTCTGAGGTTGTGACAATTAAGATCAGAACCAAAGCATAAGATCAAGGTATTATAAACCACCCAAGTACAGAATAGGCTGTTCCACACATCCAGGATGGAGACTGTTCCACACACCAGGGGAGACTATTCCACAGTCCTGAAATGAGGCTGTTCCACACTCCAGGATGGAGGCTGTTCCACACTCCAGGATGGAGGCTGTTCCACACTCCAGGATGGAGGCTGTTCCACACCCCAGGATGGAAGGACTGAATGCAAATTATGTGTGGTGAGATCACATGTTAGAGTCAGATCAGCTACGAATTAGACTGGAAAGTGATGTGGGTCAAGGTTCACAGGACCTTGAATACCACTGAGATTTAAGACACTTTATGTACAACACTAAAGCTTTGAAAGTATCCTTTTTGTGACTGACTATTCAGAGAATTGAGTCTAAGAAGGCAAGACTAAAATAGAGTCTGACACCATGCTCTGTGAACATAAAACAGTTGCCTTTCTTGGCACTCTCCCGTTTTACAGAGGTCATATGACTAGCTCTAGTCCCTAAGCCATTAGAAAACAAAAATCTTTGCTAAGTGTCCAGGCTGAAGTGTTCAGTTGCCAGTGTGTAACCATGCAATGTTCTTACACTTACTTTCCTTTGCTGTAACTGGCCAGGCTTGACATGATGCCTGGTCCAGTCCCCTAGGACCTGCAGTCAACAGATGTATTTCAGCCCATTCTTAATGGAAGAGAAGTATGCCCCCAAATGAAATACTCATTGTCACAGACTACTGAGACTTGAGGGGCCCCATTGTTGGAAAGCTAAACCATCCTGGCAGACAAAAGAAGTCACCCTGTTCTAATTTGATCCTTATTATTGTTTATTGTTGTTTACAGTTGTTGTTATTAACAGCCTGACCAAAAGAAGTGGGAGAAGGGTTTATTTGGATCACACTTCAAGTCACAATCCATCAGTGAGGAAAGTTGGATCGGGAATTCAAGAAAGGAAACTAGAAGCAGTAACCATTAAAGAAGGCTGCTAACTGGCTCACTAACTGGCTCCTTCCCAGTTTCTGAGTGAGTCTAGTTTATATCAAGCTGACAACTAAAGCTAACTAGGACACACTGCACCAGTTTAGTTGAGACCATTTATACTAGAGCAAAATGCTAGCAGGAAAGTGGAGAGAAACTGACACAGGGAGCCTATGGAGACAGCTCAGTTGTGCTAAGATTTCAATGCAATACTCTGCAGTCACAAAAGAAGGAAATCCTGCCATGTACAACAACATGGTTGAACCTGTAAGACATTATGGAAAACAAAATAAGCCAGACACAGAAAAACAATTCTGAGAATCTGAAATGGTTCCTGTTTTCCCTGATCCTCAGAGAACTGGAGAGCAGCCTGGTGGTTACCAGGGACAGTGTAGTAAGAAGGGAAAGAGGAATAGCCTAGAAAGGATTAACACATAGAACAAGATACCTAGGATCCAGGAGAGCGAGTACAGTTGACAATATTACAGTGTTCTTAAAAATGCTGAGAGTGGGTATTGAATGTTTTCACCACAAAATTGATATCTATGTGAAGAAACACATCTGTCAAGAAACTGCATTTAACCTCTCCATAATGTTCTATGAAAAATGCATGCAGTTTTCGTTGTGTGTGTGTGTGTGTATGTGTGTGTGTGTGTGTGTGTGTGTTTATCTGTGTGTGCACGCATAATGCATGTGTTGCAACATGCCATGGCACACATGTAGCAGCCAGAGGACAATTATCATGGAGTCGTTTCTCTTCTTCCACCTTTTACATAGGTTCCAGGGCTGTGACCCAGTCACCAGGTTTGCATGACAAGTACCCTTATCCACTAAGATATCCCACTGGCCCAAATGCATGCAATTTTATATGTTAATTAAAAATAAATCTGAATAAAAGATCTAAAAGAGGTGAGAATAGGGGATATTTCAATGAATAAAGATCCCAAGCAAGGGGCTTAAATAAATGAGGAAATTTACCAAGACATAAAAAACTAGGTGCACTCAGGCTCCCAGTGTGATGAACAGCTGAGTTTTGTTTGAGGGCAGAGAAGGTTTCAAAGTTTCACGTACAGCAATCAGATAATCAGCTGAGTGCTGCATCTGGACCTGAGATCAAAAAGTGATAGTTTCATTTCTGACATTTTGGAGACATCAGACTATAGTGATAATCAAGAGCAGAGGACAAGTCCATCCCAAAGGAGGTCAGGGAGACTCCGAGAGACAAACTCAAAAGCTGACCTCATGGAAATGGAGCAGAGAAGAGTTGTTCCCAGGGTCTTGGGGGGATGTGTGGGAGGGAGTAGGAGAGCAGCTACACAAGAGGAAAAACGTCTAACAGTCTGTGGACAATTAGGTTCAAAAGCAATGAATTGTACATTTCAAAACAGCCAGAAGAGGGGATTTGTACGTTCCAACAAAGAGGAATAAGTGTTTGAGGCCGTGGTATGATAGCATTTCCATCTCATCATTACATACTGTATTCATTATTGAAATAGCTCATGATTAAAATAACCCATAAGTATGCATAATTATGCTGACTATGTTAAAGGTTTTAGAAAATAGTCTCCGGGAAAAGAAACACTTTCTGAATACATTACCTCTCTACATGGTTATTTGTCTTATCCAAAAGTATGTTTCCTGAAGTTTTATTTTTAAAATTACTCTCATATTTCACCAGGAATTCAAGCAGAGAAATACTTTCTGAATGAGGCCAAATAGTGTTTGTTTTAGTAGAGAGTATGAAATAAATCAATTTTTCCTTGCTTAACATTTTATTTTAATATGGAAATCTCAATAATGTACACTAAAAACTGATCAAATTTTTTCCTGTAAAAAGAAATTACTTACACTGTCTGAAACTCCCACATCTAGGTTCTCTGCCAACAATCATGATTTTCTAGTCCCAACTCTTCATTTCTTGTTTCATCTAGTTTTTTTTTTTTCAATCCTAGAGGCACCCTTGTAGTTTGCCAATATACATAAAGATATGAGTACTAATATATAAAATATGACATATATAAGGACTTTTTTGTTATGGTAGAGATCTGGGTTTCTTGCTAATTCAGAGAGTGGAATTGCATGCCTCAGACATTAAGGAGAAGGTGCTATCTCCAATTCAGATTCAGAATTTAGGGCCCACTGAAGAATTAGGGCTAAGAACAATAAGATGAGGAGAGATTACTTACTAAATATTAACTGATAAGTGAGACAATGTATTCAGAAAATTAAAAGACCACTCACATAATTCTCAAAGACACATAGTGCCCCTACAGAGGGGTCTGGTGGAGGTTTGAAAACATTTTACCCTGACTTTAATCTTGACAACAGCTCCATGCATTCAGAGAGAATGGCTTCAGGTCCTGGATCTGCTCCCAGATCCTTTCTAACAGCTTGCTCTGTACCTTCCAAATACTTGACCTGTCTGGACTTTAGATTTCCTGTGCATATTACCCAGGACGTAGTTGAAAACATTTATTGAAAGATTAAGTGGGTACCTCATAGAATCCAAAGAAATAAGCTGCCATGTGAACGAGGAGTTGGAACCAGTGCACAGACTGTTAGGAACCTTAGCATTTACTTTTCATCTTTTCACTTTTCTTTCCCCGGACTCAGCTAAATGTCTCAGTGTCCTCTCTCTTCCTCCCCTCTCTCTCTTTCTCCCTCCCTCCCTCAAATATTTTAATTATACATTCATTGTATGTGATACTGAACTTCATAAGAACACTCTCACACAACTGTAACTTCGTAAGAACACTGTCACACTGTACTTTGAGCATACGCCTCCAAACTGAGTGTTCCTGCACGCTCCCATTCCTCAACTCCATTCCTCTAGGAAAATGTGCTTCTACTTTCACACATTATATACATTGTGGCTTATGTATTTACATGGGATCCACAAGTGAGAGAAAACATGATATTTGTATTTCTTAACTCAAATGTCTAGCTGCATCAATTTTATTTCCAATGACATAACTCCATTCTTCTTTATGGCTGAGAAAAGTTCCATTCTGTGTGTGTGTGTGTGTGTGTGTGTGTGTGTGTGTATTCCAGCTACATTGATTCCATCCATAACTTACATATTGTAAGTAGTTCTGCAATAAAAATTGATGTACAAATATCTCTGTGATTTGTTGGCTTAGAATCTTTTGGGTAAATTGCAATGCTATAGCTGGGTCAAATACTGGGTTAATTTTAGGGTTTTTTTTAATGGAAAACTCATACTGATTTCCAGAGCGGCTGAACTATTTTACCACACCAGGAGTGAATAAAGATCTCTTTTCTCTGCATCATTACCAGCAGTTGTCATTTGTTTTGTTAATGAATGTCATTCTCACTGGGGTGAAGTGGACAAGCTCAATAGAGTTTTAATTTGCATTTCTCTGAGGTTGAACATTTTTTCATGTTTATTTGCCCTTGTTCTCCATCTCTTGACAATTGTTCATTCATTGCATTAAGCGATGAGTTCTATCTTGTGCAACAGGCTTTAAATCCAATCAGTAAGTGGTTAGTTACATATATAACTTTCATACTAATATAGCACCACTCAGGATATTTTGCATGGACAGTTATTTTCATAGCTCATAGGGTTCACATCTAGGTAAGACTGTTAATGGTTTTCTGCCCTTGCTAGCCTGCATAGAATCTCCCTGCATTATGAAAGCTAGCCTCTAGTGGTGACGCTTCTAGGTCAATACCAGCTAGATTTCTCCATGCCCTATGACTCAAGTATGTCCTGTCTGCAGTAATAGAGTCCAAAGAGTAACAATGGTAGCAGCCTGTAACCTTTGTGGAGAATATATGGGGCACCATTGACGAACAACTCAAAAAGAACTAAACCCCTACCTGGAACTGGGCTTTTTATTGGATAGCCTGTAATGTCAGAGGGAAGTTACCAGTTGTATGGTAGCTCCATTTAAATGTCTTTTGTATGTGTTATGCATATATATTTAGTAAGTATCTACAGTAGAAGGTTCCCATATGATTATTTCAAAGATCCTTAGTGCAAATTATCCCTCTATACTCGCTCTCTACTGCCTTCCCATCCTCCACATGTCATTCTACAACACACTCTTCTGAGAGTACTCGTCCACTCCAAGAGCTTCAAATATACTCTTCCTACGAGGGACACTTTGCTTAGGCTGTCCTCATCATCTCTCCTGCCTCATCTGTTCCCACGCTCGCTCTCTCCCTCCCTCCCTCTCTCCCTCCCCTCTGCCAAGGCAAACAACTCCAGTATTCAGATTCACACAATGAAAATCTTCTTTTATGCCTCACTGTTTTCACTCTCCAGTCTTCAGTTGGCCCCCGAACCCTGAATCTGGCTTCTCCCCAGAGCTTGCTCTAGCACTGTTTTCACTGATGAAGACCACAGTACCTTATCCCATTCTTGGTCCCTTTCACTCACTCTGTATTCTGCAGCCAGAGTTAATGGCCTATCAGAAAAAGAAGGAGGATATGTGCCTCTCTTGCTTATAGTCTTCACGAGAAGTAGCACCCCAAAGCTTAGCATATCATTTTCATAAACTAATTCTGCCCCCTCTCAAGTCTTGCCTCCTGTGGGGGTTGTATTTATTGTACTTAGGAACTACGAAGGAAAAGCGATGAGATGAGTCATTAAATAGCACACAGCCATCTTCCAAGGGATGTGGACAGTTCACATGTGAGGAACCCCACAGCAGAGAACTGCCTAGAGGAGCTAGCCCAACCACACCTAAGAAGCAGGGGAGACCAGGGAAATTCCTATGAGGCAGGTACTTTTGAAAGTATCTGCATCCCAGCATTCCAGTGGCCAGCAGCAGCATGGCGTCCTCGTGGTCTAGGGTATATCTATGGCTAGCAGAGGTAGAATGACAGGTAAGGAGAGAACAGGCCACACGAGCAGTCTCACTCAAAATGACTATAAATTGGTTAGTTTGCGTTGGTTTTAAAGTAACTGGTTGTTTAAAACACAGGGGCTAGATTCTAGTCAGCTGTTGAACTGACAGAAGATTCGCAAAGAAATTAACAACCCCAGGCCAAGGCCCAGAGGCCCACCACATGCCATATCTCAGTGCTTAGTGACAGATTCTTCCTGATCCTGTTTACTGAAACTTCTGAGTGTCTCTGAGTGTTTCACTTTAGACACATGAGCTCTTACCCTAAATCCTCTTACAGGGCCTGTTAATCAGAAGAAGAGAAGGTTGAATAACAGGGTTGGGATTCAGCCTGGGAGAAATAAGTGGAATCAAGTGTGATCACGTTTTTGTTGCTTTGCCTTTGCTTTTTGTTTTCGTGACTGTTTGCATCTGACACACACGGTCAGCTCTCCACAACTCTGACTTTCACACCTGCAGCTCCAATCAACTACAGACCAAAAATACCGAGAAAAACTGTATGTGTATACTTGACATGTGGCAACTTTTCCCATGTCATAATCTTCCAAGAAATATAGCAGAATGCCTATTTCCATGCATTTCTATTGCATCAGGTATTTTAAGTAATTCAGAGATCATTTAAAATAAACAGGATGGTATACATCTATTACATGCAGATAGTAGTTAATGTAAGAGGTCTGTTTGCACATCTGGAGATCTGGTTGTCTCAGGGGGTCCCAGAACTACAGCCTTCCATACACCACAACACAGAAAACACTGACTCATTCACTTTCCCATAAAGCATTGCATCAGGCTGCATGTTTCTGACCCAAGACCTCTATCCTTCAGAGTCTTAATTATTCTGGTCTCACTTTTCTACCCATGTTATCTGTTGCTGTCTCGGTGACACTTAGATATTTGACAAGCATGTATTCATCTAAGCTGGTTAATCACAGTCTACATCTCCACTTAAGACGATTCTCTAAATAAATAGCCAGACCTTGTAAAACACAGGGTCGCAACACACCTAGGCAATGTAAGGGCACATTAACTGTGACATCCGCCATATTCTCAGAAGTCCAACTAAGTTAGAGAAGTAAAAGCAATTAAAATATATAGTTATATAAATAGTTATCATGTTCATGTATTTATTTTTATAAATATAAATGTTTATAATTTATAAACAATATTTTATTTATATTTTTAAAATAAATGTAAAATATTTATATTTGTATAAATATTTACATAAATATTTATATTAAAATATATCAATAAAATATCAGCTACTTTTGTCTTAAAGCAAAGGGTTGGGCTATCTATGCAAAGCAGGCTAGGATTATGCAGCAGGTTCTGGCTTTAGTTCACACCAACCTCCCTGTCATCACATGCAGCAGACTCATTTTGGGTCTGTTCGAAGTACTCGCTGGAGTTTGAGGGATGATCAGAAACAAAAGCATTGGCTACCCACTGGTCTAGGGCATTAGAGCAAGAACAAAATAAAGAAAAACATGGTTAAGTCAGGAATGTCCCAAACTTGAAAGCTATGTGAGCTTCTCTGGGATGGAGGAGAGCTCCATGGAAGGAAACTGGATGAGTCATTATGAATGGGGTGTGTGCTCAAGAGAAAGTCCCAGAGGATTGAGAGAGCCCAACAGGAAACTTCAGATCCATACAGTCAGATTCAGAGGACGATATTAAGGAACTAACACTAGGAAATATCTTTGTGAGAAAGAAACAGAGGTACCTTCCAAAGATCTCCAAAAGACTTTGTGAGAAAAATAACAAAAACCATTAGTTTGAGTTCGTATCTTAGAAGATATCAGTGGCAGGCGTGTGCGTGGCGTGTATGTGTGTGTTATGTACTATATATACATGTCCGCATGTATATATTCATGTGCGCATGTGAGTACATGTATGTATGTATGGAGCCCAGAATGCAGCTGATAGGTCAATGTGGCAAGCAGGAATAACAGGGGACACTCTCAGCTTGCATCAGAACAATGGCAGAGAGCACATCTCTAGGTACGTCCAGCTTTTGCCATAAAGTTATAACTGGATGAAAAGACAGGCATTCCGAAGGTGTGCTAACAGAGACGTTTGTCCCCAAAGGTGCACGGCCCGCTCAGAGATTAATACTGTGTTGTAATCATTTTGCAGAATAGGGATATGACTACAAAATGATGCCCATGAGCACCGCCATGGCAAAAGAAAATGAAAAGAAATAGAGCCGCAGATCAGCCAGGTCCCGGTGCGTCAGCACATAAGCCCCTGTCCCCTCAAAGCACGTGTGCTTCCCAGATTCTTTTCCCTTGTGCTCCAGAAACCAGCCTTCCACCTGTGAAGCCACATTCTTAAAAGTGTAAAGTCAATGGCCTCATTGCCAAATCTCAGGGTCCTTTGGGTTTTCTTTGTGTGTTCTCGATTTCAGTGTAATTAATCACTTGTTTGACTGGTGGATGCAATTCTCAGAGAGAACGGAATGTCTCGTGAGGACTTCTCACCCTAACCCATCACTCTATGGCCAGCACCGAGCAACACGCCAAAATTTGTTAAATAAAAGGTACTGTCGCAAGGGTGTGAGACAGTGCAGAGACAGCAAAGATGGCCCAGCTTGTGCCCTCTAGGCTTCGCTACATGTTTTGACCACTGTTCTGGCAGAATGTGGGGAAAAGGTCTGAGCTCTGTCTCCGCCAGCACAGCCCACAGGCGCAGCTGGCCTCCTTGGCTCCTTCACAGGACACATGTGCATTTACATAAACATCCAAGGAGTAATGGCAACCATCCTAACCACTTAGGTTGCCATGCATGTAATTGTGAGTGTGCTGTATCCCTCTAGCCCTCACTGAAAGGGCTGGTTACCTGAACAGGAGTAGCAGTGTATACAGTACATACGACACGGTACACAGTAAGTACACAGTTCACATAAGTACATAGTACACAGCACACAGTACATAGTATTAGTGCACAGTGCACAGTACACAGGCTATTGCTGGAATCAGATGGGGGTGGCTTCAGACTTCTCAGACTTTACACTGGACTCCAGTGTAGTAAATGTCTGAGAATAGCCAATTTCTCTTTCCAGTAATGTCAGAAGTCTTGAAATGAAAACTCAGTAATGTTTCACTGAACTGGAATGGATGGTAGCCTCTCTGGGCCAGGAAAAAAAAAGGTCTGGCTGGGGAGAGTCTGGCCCACAGCTTGGTTGCTGCCTGGGAAACAGCTGAGGGGGAGAAGTAACTGTCTGGGATTAGTCTCAGGCCAGACCAGCACAGGTCTCAGAGCGACACATACTCTCCTGACATCCCTTTACAACTATTCCATGCCACCGCTGGAACCTATCTTTCACAGAGCTGTACTTATTTGACGCAGTGGGTTTACTAAGCTCATCTTCTCCCGTGAGTCGTGAAGATATGTTTTATAAATGGTATGGGAAAATGTGGCTAACTTACGTTCAGTCATTCTTGGCCCATGTTACAATAAATTGTTCTACTTTTTCCCCTGAATTTTATTTCCATTAATATGGCTAGCCAAGGATTTCAAACTCAGGAGTCTGTGTTCAGACACCAAAAGAAATATATGCTATTCTCCAATATTTAAATGTACCAACATTATTTTTGAAGAACAAAACCTTCTTCCCAGACATAAAATATAAATTTTCAAAATACAATTTGCATTCAGGTTATTATAACTACATCTACTATATAATTAGAACAAGCACAAAGATCCATAAACCATGTAAATCTAATAAAATTGTATTCGTGGTTATTTTTAGATTGACAACAAAACATGTATTGTAGGTCCAAATCTATTAGAACTGTGGGCCAGGTGTGGTTGAACCAACTTGTAATCTCAGCCATTAGGAAACAGAATCAAGAAGATTGCTACAAGTCTAAGACTAGTCTAAGGCAAGTCAAAACACAAAAGCAAGGGGCTGGAGAGTGGTTAAGAGCATATGTTGCTCTTTCAGAGAATCAGGATTCATTTCCTAGCACCCACATGGCAGCTTACAACCATCTGTCGCTCCAGTTCCAGGAGACCTGGTGCCCTCTTCTGAGCTCCTTGGGCACCAGACACACATGTGGGTACACAGACATACATGCAGGCAAAATACCCAGACACATAGCAAATCTTAAAAGGAAAAATACTTAGTCACTGGTGGCATAATGGTCTTGGTGTTTGCGATGCTGCAGGTGGCTCTGATGGTACTGAACTGTGAGAGCAAGCGCTACCCTGCTGTTCCCCGCTCTTTAGTTAGGTTTATTTTTTCATTGCTGTGACAAAATATTTGCACCACTTTGTAGGTACAGCATGGTGAGTCAATGCATGTATACTGTGTCTAAAAATTTAGTAATGACATGTCTATCTCTTCAATCACTAATCGCTTCCATGTGGCAGGAATTCTCTCATCTTTATTTCTAGTTGCTTTGAAATTCATCATGCGCTGGGCGGTGGTGGCTCACGCCTTTAATCCCAGCACTCAGGAGGCAGAGGCAGGCGGATCTCTGTGAGTTCAAGGCCAGCATAGTCTACAGAGTGAGTTCCTGGACAGCCAGAGTAACAATAGAGAAACAACTCTGTCTCAGAAAGAAAAAGACAATTCTACACTGTCCTCGGGTGATTCCTGTTCTGTGCTGAAGAACCAAAACTGACCTCCTCTCCCCTACTGTATGTTAGTGCCTTTCCTGATCTTGCCAGCCCACCACTGTCTTTCTTAGTATCTAAGATCACTTTATCACTTAGTTGCTCTACAAGACCAACTCCTCACACACATGTGGCACTTACCTAACCTTTTAGGACATTTTAATAAAATGTAATATATCATAACAATACTATATAACAATATATCATAACTACGATAAATTTATAAACTCTATAGTCAGGGATACTTTCATTTAGGACAATACTGGGTAGGATTCTGCAAGTTGAATCAGACTCACCACCCTCTTACCCATCATGAACATCTCACGGTTATATTTGACATAAGTAGCTACTGGATAAAAATCTGCTAAATAAATGCATCAATTTATTCTTTAACAAGTCCACTGAGGTGGCAGCTAGAGGTCTGTCAGTAGACCCAAGCAACTGCCATCTTGGGGTGTTCAGCTGCACCCCCTTGGAAAAGATCATCCCAGCTGAGCTTGTTCACTGTTTACAGCCACTCTTGGAGGGGTGGGAAGGGGCACGAGACACTCACTTGAGTGTCCAGCCTCTTTACCACTGGTTGTACTCAACCCTGCCTTAATTGCATGTGGCATCAGGGAGGACCTAGAGTACATAGGCTGCAAAGAGTAGGGGAGGGGGCTCCATCTAAGCAGCTATGGGGGAGCCTTATCCCTGCTGGGAACGAGAAGCATCCATACTCCCGTAAGTAATCTCTCAGCTACATTCTGCAAGGAAGTCCAATAAACTCATTGGTTTCCTAGAGTGAACATTGGCAGGATCATGCCTCAGTTTGTCATTTGGACCTTAAGGGAATGGGTAGACATTTTTACATTTCCCTGTGGGAAAAATTTTAGCAATGAGGTCTTAAAGGCTTAAGTCAAGAACCAATGTTGCTGGTGAATACAGCTTAAAATATAGATCTCTCTAAATCTGAGTTCCAAAAACTCAACTCCCTTTTTTTCCAATGTGTGTCAGATAGCCCAGATGCTTTCTGAGAAAGACACACTGTCTGCCTTGGATCCGGGCAGATTTGCAGTCGATAGTGACTTCTCCAAGGAAGTCTGAGGTTTAGAATCTGGTTTGTAGCGTTTTCCTGACCAAGGCTGAGGAGTGATTTTTCAAGGTAAGTTAAGTTGCCTTGACAGAAAGTTACATGAAGCTTTAATTTCCTTAAATGGTCTGTCTGTTCTGAAGTTCATCCACCACTTACTGTGATCACCTAAAAATGTTCCAAATTGATAATTTATGGCATTCATTTAAAACAAGCATCATATTAAAAAGACTTCCAAAGCTGTCATATCCTACTTCTAAAGAACATGTGAATGTCTGGGACCCCACCCGAGGCTTGCTTTTTCTCTTCACATTTTCTTAGAAAGAGGTTAAAATTATTACCATCTCTTAAAATACAAAGTCTCTGTAATGGTGATAATCATTCTGAAATTATCCCTCCCATCTCCAAAAGGTTTTAGAGTATCCTGATGTCTGAAAACTATCTGCTAACAAAGTTTTTCCACCTGAACATGGTAGTGCATGCCTGTGATCCCAGCACTTAAGAAGCCAAGGCAAAAGGCTCTCAAGTTAGAATCCAACCAAAGATGCACACAACAAGATCTTGTCTGTAGAACAAACAAATACATATATAATTTCTCTCAAAAGATTTACATGAAATTAGTTTGCTTTTTATAAATGGTGGTCCACTGAGCGATAGTTTCTTTCTAGAAATCACAAAGGAGTTGCCCGTTGGCATTTTCGATTTTGGATTTTCCGGCAGCAATCAATGCTACTTGACCAAGCACATTTACAGAGGAAGGCTTAGTCATATCCTCTTCAGCAGTGAGTTGTAAGAACAGAACTGCGTAGTCATTTTGTAATAAATCAATACTCGTCTTTATATATTTTGTGATTTATTGGAGCTGGCAAGATGGTTTAGTGAGTAAATGGTCTTGTCACCAAGCCTGATGACCTGAGTTTTACACCCAGGGTGATGGAAGGAGAGAACCAACTCCTGCCAAGTTGTCCTCTGACTTCCACATGCACACTGTGGTTTGCACTCCCACATACACACAGATAAATAATGTAATTTTAAAGTGCTCTGTGGTATCTATGCCCTATCACTAGGACATGTCAAACCCACTTATATTCTTATTTTAATTTGCACATAATTGTCATAAAGAACTAGTGGAGGAACAGATATTTATCTTCAGAGTCAGTTTTACACACACATTCCTCAATATTTTTGATTGCTATAAAACCTACACAAACACACATATAAATATATACTCATATATACACATATATACATGCACAAACACACATAAACACACACACACACACACACAAAAGCAGGAGCCCCTGACCTGACCCAGATCTACTCTGCCCAATATCCCATGGCCCTGCCTGCAGCAATGTTGCAGAATGCCCATGTAACCCATGGTCAATAGGAGCCATCCCCTAAAAATAATTTTGTTCAGATATTAAAAAATATATTCTACTGGAGTGGTCAAGCTTAGAGGGGCTGCCTACCCATTCTGCACAGAACGAGGCTGCCACATAAAGGGGATACAGCTGAGTGCTAGCTTAGAGGAAGACAGGAAGAGGCCAAATCAGGAAGATGAAACACCCAAGACCCTGAAATACCCTGGCTTATTTTGGATCCCACCCCTTCCATTTCCTGGGAGAAATATGATGTAATGTCTCTCAATAGGGTCAAGTTATTGGATACAATGGGAGTCTAAAAAAAACATAAACAAACAGAAGTGACACGGACACTCCTTTGAGACTGAGAATAAGAACCTTCCGTTCATGTCTCACAATATACATTTTCAAATGTACATTTTTAAAATATTTTAGCTAGATTTTTTTACAATGGGTTCTGCTATTTAAAGAAAACATAGACTGCTCCCACATGCCACCCATGCCAGCTATCAGTTCATGCATCCCACACTAAGTGGCAGGCTCTCTGCGGGACGTGTCAGTGCACCTTGTACAGACATGACCTCGGCCCTCAAAGGCTCTTTGACACAGAAAAGTAGAACAAAAGCAGAGTGGGGGCTGTCTGTTTGGTGGAAGCAAACGGCATTGGTTTTTGGTTTTTGGTTTTGGTTTTGTTGTTGTTGCTGCTGCTGCTTCAGAACTATTGAAGAAGTCTATGGCACTGTGAACAAAACAAATTGATTTTCAGTTTTTGTGATAATTATTCCATGCTTCTTCCCCTTGCCTCTTTCAACTGAGCCTTTTGACAAAGTCACTTTAATAACTTAAGAGGATAATGTTCCCCTTACATCTTTAGATGATTTCTTTGCATGCTTCATTTCCTGGGAAATAGAGCAACACATACCAAAGAACATGATGTGTACCACAGACTGATTTCTGCATGGTTACAAGCTGCAATATTAGGAAATTATAAGTAGAAGTTTGTCTCTGTTTATCAAAAATATTCAAACATTATGGTGTATGTGTGTATAGCCTAATTTATAATACACATATATTTATGCCATTAATATATAAAATACATGCACACTTATGTAACATATGTGCAAGCCATTGACCACTACCACTCTAAACAAACTACATATGGTAACTCCGTGGCCTCTGCAAATACACAAACCACTCATTGACAGGATCGTATTACCAACAATCAGCGCCTCTTACTAATTTTTTTCCCTGGAAAGAGTTGTAAACAAAGCCTCCCCCATCAAGGTCTTAGGACAGATCAAGGTTTGATACCACTATAGTTCACCTATAAACCAATGAGTTTATGAGTCTTACTTACAGAGCAAGGAGAGAAGGGTTACAGGCAAGAGGGAACCTTAAAGCAACTACAGGGGAATGTCTTTGGCCAGCAAGGATGATGCTCCGCCCCATGGCTACATAGGTGGAGCCCCCCCTCCCAGAGTGTATCTCCACCTATATCCCCTAATTCTTCCCTAGACCACAAGACCACATGCAATTAAGGCAGAATGGCATAGGACTCACTGGGATGGCAGGATACCAGTGTGAGGGCCCCGTGTTCCTTGCCATCCCTTCCTTCTAAGAGGAAACGTCAAAATACAACAAGCCCGATCATGGTGACCCTTTGCGATCAGGCCGCATTGGGCCCCTGAGGACGGCAGCAGTCTGCCTTGAAATAATGGCAGCACATGAATCACCCTAACCATCTAACGCAAAAATAAAGACTTCATTAGGCTCTGTCACATAAAATCGTATATGTTCATGATTTCTAGAGTTTGTTCTGGTTTCTGTTTTCATTTCTTCTCATAAAAATGATATTATATTCAATATTCCAATCGGGTGATAGATTATTTACAGCCCTAGAACCCAAATACGTACCAAATTCTGTTCCAACATTAGCTGCAGCCCATTAATCATGTCAGCAAATACTCAAAGGGACAACAAAAATTGGGAAGGAAAAGTCAAAATGCTTAAAGGATTGTTTTTAACACTCACAAAACTCGCATGGCATACAAAATTTTGTCTCCAATACAAGGACTGGCCTTTAACAATAGCAGTTTAGTGTTAATCAGAAGCATGACCCTGGAAAACTGACGAGAGAGCTTCTCAGACTCAGAGATAGGGAAGGAACACAGCTTGCTTCAGAGTTCATCCTCCTATAGAAAACAGAAGGTAGGTAGCTTCTCTACCTAGTTAGAGTACCTGGAACAGCGGTTCTCAACTGTCCTAATGCTGCGATCCTTTAACACAATTCCTCACATTGTGGTGACCCCCAACCTTAAAATTATTTTGGTCACTACTTTCATAACTCCTGAAAAGAGATCTCACACAGTTCTAACTTGTCCAACCACCATACAGAATGAGATCACAACCCAGACAAGTCTGGGTCAGTGGTGGGAGGGACCACACCTTGACTGGGTCTGCTTAGATGTACAAATCCTTGGCCCTCCATTTACTCTTTGTTCTCACTTTAGAACCAGAATACAAACTCGAGAGGTTCTCTGAATCTATTTGGTCCTCTGCCCAGTGTGGCCACATTAAATAGTTTTCCTGCTTTCCACTTTTAGTTTTGGCTTACTGAGGACAGGCTGACTTGGGACACATGTTGTTACCCCCAGATGAGTAACAGTAATTGAAATTTCCTTAGAATTAAGACACATACAGTACATGGAGCCGAAGAGATGGCTCAGTGGGTAATGTGTCTGCTGTACAAGTGTGAGGACGTGGATTCTACTCTCAGCACCACAGAAAGCCTGGCACAGTGATCTGCACCCATAACCCCTGAGGAGTGGAGACAGAGATCTCCAGACCAGGTCCCAACAGCTTGCCCACCACCCAGTCTTGCTAAGTCAGTGAACTCCAGTTTCATGAGACCCTGTCTCAAAAAATTAAGGTGTTTCGAGACTGCAGGTTACCTGACATCAACCTTTGGCATTCACATGTGCATGAACACACACAGACACAGGGCTATCTGCCTGTTCCTGCTTTCCTCATCAGGGTCAAGTCACACTGAGCAGACCTCGTTTGAACATTTGCTTGCTGCATGTTATGGTTCCTAGTATTTCCTCTTATTGGTGAATTTTAAAATACATTGTTGTCCCCATTCTGTCTACTTGTAAAATGACAATGTTCTTAAAGCCGCAGAAAGTGATGTCCTGTCCCCATGCCTATTCAGAAAAGGGGACTTCTCTTTGCCTGAACAAAAGCCGTTTGCACCTCATCAGGAGGCAAATGTTTCTAAGAAAGGAACCTGAGGATCAGGAAGTTAATCAGGACCATGACAGAGGGTGATCTAAATGACCAGTGATGTTTCCTCTATGAGACAAGAGGATCCTGCATGTGAATGTGACGTGATGTATACATCATGTCTTAGTGTTGTCTTAGTACTTGATATTTCTTATCTAGAGAGCTAAGGTTGATAGGGACACAGACAGACACAGGATTCTGATTCAGGACAAAGGGCAAGACTTGGTGTATTTGTTTTTATAACTATTTTGAAATGTGATAAACACAATGACCAAAATAAGTCATAGAAAGAAGGGTTTGTTTTGGGCTTACCGTCCCAGGAGGCTGGGATCCATAATGACACAGACAGCATGGCAACAGGTGGCAGACATGATGACTGAAGCAGCAGCTGACAGCTCACATCTCAAACCCCAAAACAGGAAGCAGAGAGAACAAACTCAAATTGGCACAAGTCTTTAAGCTCTCAAAATCTGCCCCCAGTGGCATACATCCTACATCCAGGCCTCATCTCCTAAGCCTCTGCAATCAGTGCCACCAACGGGACCTAGTATTCAAGTGCCTGAGAACATGGAGGAAATGTCATTCAAACTACCTTGCTTGAAGAACAAACATTTAACAGAGAAAATTGATTAAGTAGCATGTTCGTTAAACATTTCTGATCACTTTCCCTCCGGCAATTTCCCCCTCTGGCAAGAAATCATCTAAAAAGAAGAATTGAGAGACTTAGACAAGTTGTATGGCTATTTAAGTCCATTTGACATATTTTCCACTGTAAAGCACATTAATGAATATTTAGTCTATATATATACTTTTATATCCAAGACTAGATTTCAAACATTCCTGAAGAAAAATCATGCCATAATCCAATATGCCAGATACCACAATGTAATCCGGAATGTCCTTTTGCACTTACTTTTTTATGTGGGTTGACTCTTGCAGTTTGCATTGCTTTGGAAACAGTAATGAAATTTTACTATGAAAATGACCAAAAAGTTAGAGTTCCTACCTCAAAAAGAAAATTTCATTTGTTAATGTAACATCCAGCCTAAAACAAAGTATAATAATCTAGCATTTAATTCAGCTCATTTTACTGATTTACTCATTTTATTTAAAAGGCAATTTCATATGTGTGCTTCACAATTAAGGCTTCCCATACAGTGAAGAGACTTTTGGGTTCACAGGACAGTGCTAAGGGAAGTGGTTGATTCCAATAGCGTTGTTAAATCCTTTTCATTGACCGTTGGGGTAAGGCGCACATTCAATCCGCAGTGAGTTGGTAATGAATCTGAAATCTGTGACTAATGAGACTGAGAACAAGATACAAGAGTGCGGAGGAAGGATTAGAGTACCTAATAGGTACTCTATAGAGTACCTATAGGGTAATGCCTATAACATTCCAGGTTTAGAAACTAAATATGACTGGTTGACAATTTAGTAATGAATTTTCCATTCAATGAAATATGTACTACTTAGAAACATATTGTCTTGACTTTGAATCAAGACTACATATCATTGGTTCTTGTCATCATTACCTGTGGATTACCTACATAAAGTGTTTCTTTTATCATTCATTGGTAATTTCACACATGTATACAGTGTATTTAGATCGTACCTACTCCCCACCATCCTTCAATTCCTCCAGAACCTCCTCCATTCCCTTACAACTTCATGTTCTCTCCCTTTATACCCTAATCCCACTGAGTCATTAGTGCCTTCTGCACACACATGGGTGTAGGGCCATCAGACATGCTCATCTGCACCCTACTGGCCACAGACCACCCAGCCCAGGTACCTTTCTCTCTGTCTCTAAAACCAATACATTTTTCATCAAAATGAAATTAGTCAGTTTATGAATGGTTCCCTTCCCTTTCAACTCATCTCTCACCATCTGGTAGAATTATTATATTATTTTGTCTCCGGTTTTCTGGATACATCTATCCAGATGCTTGGACACTGGTCTCTGTAAACCACCCCACTTTCCAACCACACATCAGCTTTCTGACTCCTCTCTGGAGACAACCACTGACGAGTTCTTCAGAATTCAGCATAGATTGTCCCTTCCTTCCTGGAACAACAAGGAAATTGTTTACTTGATGACTAGAAAATCATTTCTATTTAATGAGTAGAGTTATTTTCCAAGGAATTTAAAATGAATAACATTTAAAACTGCATTTAGTCTGAAGTTTCTCATCCTGTCATCCTCCAGTCTGTATGAGTCATGACAGAAGAACAAGATGTGTCTTCCACTTCTGTGTGCAGACAATTCCTTCAGAGTGAGCGTGGCCTAGATTTCAGGTGGGAAGGTGACAGCTGATACAACAGAGGGAAAGAAACTCCATAGACAGTTGTTAAAATACAGCACTTCATCACGCTGACTGTAACACAGTCGGTTCTTAGTGAGACTTTTCAGATCATTTGAAAATGTTCAATAATCATAAACTACAAGCCTATGAGAATGCAACCACAGATCACAATTACTCTCTTGACACAATCAGGAAGCTGTCGGTGTCTTAGTTTCTCTCCCTGGGACTGTGATAAAGTACTCTGACAAAAGCCACTTAGTGGAGAAAAGGTTTACTTTAGCTCACAGTTCAAGGTAAAGTCCAACGTTGTAAGGAAGTCAGAATAGCAGAAGCTTGAAGCCGTTGGTCCTATCATATCTACAATCAAGAAATATGTATGTGTGCATGCGGCTGCTCAGGTCTCCTTTCCTGTTTATACAGTCTGAGGTCCCAGCCAGGGAATGGCACCAGCTGCAGTGGACAAGTCTTCCTGCCTCAATTAATGCAATCAGGATAAGCCCTCACAGGTGCTCCCAGAGGCCTGTCTCCCAGGTGTGTCCTGTTCCACTACAACCATTCACTCTCAAGATCACAACATGGAGCTTACCAAATCTCAGTTGCCATGCTGGTCTTAGATCTCATTCTCCCCTCATTCCTCCACCTCCAGCATCTTTTTACCTATAACATCACATCACCTGTTACCATTATTTTCTGTTTCCCTGGGGAAAAATATAGAAATGGTTTTCATTCCCTTGATACAGTAGCCAGATTGATACCATTAAAGTGTTGATTATGGGCTGGAGAATTAGCTCAGCCACTAAAGGCTACTAGGCTCATAACCAAAAATATAAAATGTTAATCACATTAGGTCATTTCTGTGGCTAGAACAGACTTTCCCACGATTTCACATCATAAGCACACAAAACACAAGTCCAGCAATGGCCAAAGAATGGAGTTGAAGAAGGAGCATTATTGAAAACTGTTAGGATGATACAGAAGCTGAGAAGATAGAGTACAGAGGTCCCTTCCTACTGGGATCTGATATCCACTGACTCTCTGGCCTTCTTGGTCTCTTATTTGTATTACTTGGTTCAATCTCCCATGGCTGCATGAGACTGTTTTTGGATACACCAGTGTGTACACAATCAGTGTTTCACCAGCGCGTACATAATCAGTGTTTCACCAGTGTGTACACAATCAGTGTTTCACCAGCGTGTACACAATCAGTGTTTCACCAGCGTGTACACAATCAGTGTTTCACCAGCGTGTACATATCCACTGTTTCACTGGCGTGTACATATTAAGTGTTTCACCACTGTTCTCTTTGCCTTAAACATTCTTCTCTGACAAGAACTGCTCTCTCACCTCCTTCCTCAGTAAGGCTAAACTTCCCCTTCACCCTCAAGAAAAACAGTGTCTGATCTTTCACTTCTGCCCTATTTTTCTCCTCGCTAGCACCGCTATGTGATGTACTGTATATTTCCCCGATTCCATCATTGTCTGTGCCCTAACACACAAAGGAACACAAAGCTTCCTCGCTTTGGAAGGGTACCCAAGGAAAGGCTTTTATTTTGACCCAGAATTAGAAGAACATTGAAAGGTTCAAATGAGGATTTACCTTTGAGCCTTGAGTGTTACAGAAACTCTTCTCCCACCAGGCAGCTTCTCTCACCTAACAGTTCCTTTCACACAAATAAGCTTCGCAGCATTCAAAACATGCCCTGAATAAACCAGTGGTTCTCAACCTTCCTAATGCTGTGACCCTTTAACACAGTTCCTCATGTTATGGTGACCCCCAACCATAAAATTATTTTTGTTGCTGCTTCATAACTGTAATTTTACTACTGTTATGAATTGTAATAAAATATCTAATACACAGGATGGTCATTGGTGACTGCTGTGAAAGGGTCATTCAACCCACAAAGAGGTTGTGACCCACAGGTTGAGAACCACAGGGATAGCTCATTCCCGTGACATACTCAGGGAGTAGGAACTGGACTTAAAACAGAGGAGGGGAAACAAGAGAAGAAAAGGGCGTGGAGAGCCAGCCTAGAGAAAAGCCTCATAGTGAATGAAGGGCCTCTGAGTGGTCCTTAAAGACAGTAGATGTAGAAGAAGAGAAGAGCCCACCTGACATGGGCTGCGCCATTCCATGGGGTGGAATCCTAGGGTTAATAAAAGGAGAAAATGAGCTGAGCATAGCATTCATGTTCCCTGGCTTCCTTATTGCAGATGTAACGTGACCAGCTGCCTTAGCCTCCTGCTGCCTGACTTCCCACCACAATGGGCAGTACCTTTGAACTATGAGCCAAAATTAGTCCTTTTCCTTTGAGTTGCTCTCGTCTGAGTGGGAGACAAGTAGCAAGCACAAGGAGTATTCAAGAATGGTATCAAAAGCATGTCTCCAGCCTGGTCTTCAAGTTATTCCCAAAATAAGCTATAAAACTATAGCATATGAAAACATCCGTAAATAAGCATGCAAATAAAAGAGATTTTTCTTATGCACAGGAAAGCCACAATAAAATAGATGCCAAGTGTGTATGTATTTAAGGATAAATGAATAAAGATACTTTCCTGTGAATGTAAGATCTGTGTGCGCTGTGGAAAACTGTCCAACAGTGAAGCCTTTATTTATGATTAAGAATCCCATCTTTGTAATTCACACCATATTTTTTAGTCCCCAAGTAGTCATACACACCACTCAAATATTCTCCCCAGATTGAATGAATTTGAGCACAGAGATAAACAAGAAATAAATTTACCCCCAAAAACATTTCAACAATTCTGTCTAGTGTATTTAAAGGTAAGTTAAAGAGCTAAACAAATGGTCACTTCCTACATTAGCTTAAATTTAACAAATTAGGTATCTGGTATGTAATTCTCACAGACTGTGTAATTTTTTATTAAATATTTCATATCTACTCAATAAATGTTTCAGGATGCCATTCAAAGTTATATATATATATATATAACATGGTCTCTATTTCCTATAGGATTTTTTCACTTTAATATTTGTTTCAACATGTAACTAAATATAAATATGTTCAGTTCCTAATAACACCATCTAAATTATTTGGGCTAGAGGAAAAATCTCTCTTCATGAGTCCTTAGAAATGATTAAAAAATGACATTCAATAATTCGAACCATGAAACATATTTCTTCTTTACTCTCTGGGGACTATTTCACAAATACTAGGAAATGTTTATTAAAATCATCTTACTTGTATTGCAAAAGAATTTTGATAACAGAACAACAAAAATACTGCTTAGTGAGAAGCACATTCTGCCAACATCACTAAAATATTACCAAGATTCCATATTCTCAAGTCTTCTTAAATCACACGGAAGTCACTTTCTCAGATATACACCGAGCGCTCAACAATATCAGAGCTATGACACTACATAAGGAAAGAAACGGTGTGAGAAACTCAAATAATTTTATCAGTTGATTACTCCATACTGCGCACTACAGTATAAGCATGTAGAAATTAAAGATGGCTTCCCCATTTCGGCAGACAAGCATGAAATTCTAAGAGAAATACTGGAATAAACTGAACCACCTTGAGGACGATCATTGATCAATCGCTCTACGAAGGTGTCCACCAAGAGCTAATCTTGCCTGAGCTGAATTGTGACGACTCAGTTCTATATATCTGGGTAACAAACGGAGACATCTGTCAGATATGAAGAACACTTGAAACTATGACAAAGGGTAGCAGCTCAGGGATATGAATGTCTGAGCGTCTGTCAGAAGCTCAGTTAGTTTGAACAGCATAAAGAGCAATGTGATTGAACACTCTATCACACATTGGTCATAAGAGCCTGTTAGGGTGAAGAACATGAGCTTTGCATTTCACTCAAAGAATTATGGGAAATGAACGTGGAAATCCCAAATGGAAGGGGTTTCAGCCTTATTGCTACAAGAACCTTTATTCTAGAAGGTAATATTAAAATCAGTTAGAGCAGTTGTAAACTCAACGTTAGTATTCCGAGGGCCCAACCTCGGCTGACTGAAGAGGGTGATGCAGAAATGCTCTGTTTTCCTGGCAAACGACAATGAGGGGGGGGGTGGGTGGATTCCGAGGGCCCGAGGGCCCAACCTCGGCTGACTGAAGAGGGTGATGCAGAAATGCTCTGTTTTCCTTCCCTCTGTGCCTCCCCTGTGAAACCAATAGAAATGTTTGGAGAAAGCGTCAACACTCCTCTACACTGAGGCGAGCCCACCTGCTCACTCTTGCCTTCCAGAAAAAAAAGAATTAAAAACACTCAGAGCTGTTCAGCCTTGGCTTCGGTACAATACACCTGTCCCAAGATGAGCTCACTGCCTTCCTTCAACCTGGATTTTTCCACAGGTGGAGAACCTGTGTCGGGTCAGGCACAGTGTCGCGCACCTGACAGCTCAGCTCTCGGAGGCTGCAAGTTTGAGGCCAGATCCTGACAAGAAGGTGGCGATACGGTATGAAGCAATGATATAAGACAATGGAAAAGAAAAAAGGGGGCTCCTGGCTGTGAGAGAGCAGAGTTCCAAGACTTCTGTTGTGTAGGAGGTTGGCCAGACCCTCGTCTTCCCTGAGGTGTGTCACCGGTTGCCATTTCCAGGGCTGCACACTGAAAGGGACACGCGGTCTTTCAGGCGAGTCCCCACTGCAGACCCGAGTGAGGAGTTGAGAAGCCTCTCTCTGACCACAGAGCCGTGTTTCCCATTGCAGTTCGGTTTTAGCTAGAGTAAAGCTGATATCTCTATCATCTTTATATCAGGACTGATTACTGGTTCCTCCTCAACCAGAAAAGAACTTGCAGCAACAGACAGAAGTTCATAGAACTTTCATAGATACATGGATATTTTTTTAAAGATTTATTTAGTTTATGTTTTATAAGTGTTTTACCTTCGTGTATGTATGTGCACATGTGTACAGTTTACCTGTGGAGGCCAGAGGAGGGCATCAGACTCTCTGGAACTGGAAATACAGATGGCTATAAGCTACCGGGTGCATGCTGGGAAGCAAACCCAAGTCTTTTGTAAGAGCAGTAAATGCTTTTAACAGCTGAGCCATCTCCCAAGCCCGTAAAGGTAGATCTTAAGAAAGAAGGAGTCAAAGGTGACCCACAAGTACAACCGACTCTCAACATCACTACCTTGCTTACTTGTGGAAAGTTCAAATTCAATGAAAAGGCTAGTGGTTGATCCAGCTAGAAAAAGAAATTGCCTGTGACATGAAACTTTTGGTCAAAATGGATGCAGGCAGAAACCCCCGGCAGTGCCAGGATACTCATCCTCGGTCCACAGTGCCAACAGAGGACAAACAGCAGCACTCCCCAGTCTGTTTGCTCTCTGTCTGTCATTCATCCCCAGAATACTAAAAGTGTCCTAATCAAAAAGGGCTTGCTTAACACAAGAAGCTGACTTCCCCACAGTTGGGCTAAGATGTGGCACCCTTCCAAATTATAAAATCACCCATAGTGACTCACATTTCTCAGAAAATTAATGTTAAGACATCAAACGACACACAGAATGTGTTTGTTATATAAAGTAAAATTGAGTGAATGTCATTGGCATATCCCATTAAGCCTGGATGTATAATGCATTCCATTTCTCCCTTTTCACCACAAGGATTTGAAATCATGCCCCTAAAATCCAATATCCAATCACCCTTTGATTAATACTTTTCTAGCTCCCTCTGGGCCTATGTTCTCAGATTGTGGAACTCAAAACTACTCAAAGAAAATGTGTACTGTGGATTGCAAATTTCTCTGAAAGCTTGCTGAAGTCACTGGCTTTTTTTTATTTGTTTGCTTCTAATAACATTGAAAATTAGGAACAATTTCATAAGATGCAAGGAGAAATCAGTAAAATATTTTGGTAGAGCTCGAGACTTCACCATGTTATCCTGATTCATCCCAAGTCATAAGGCTTTTAATGTTAAAAGAAATGTAGAAGCCTGGAGAAAACAGAAACTATATATCCTTGATACATTCAATATTAATAATAATACTACCACACACTAATTTTGAATATGATCTTGGTTGAAAGATACTTAGTCCATCCCACCATTATATAGCCTTGGTGTCATTTATTTTACCGGGATTTTCCCTGAATACTTCTTGATGCTCCTAACATAAAACAATTTCCACATAGTCTATTCTTTATGGTCTTTTACAAATCCAAATATTTTCCCTTTCATTCTCTCCAGTAGAGATAGAGACAGAAAACGATATTTTTAACTTTAATTTCTCATCGAAGAAGCATCTCCGACTTCATACAAAGCTACTTAGTCAGCAGGGGCCAAACGAATGAATGAATGAATAAGTGAATGATGGTAAAATATGATTCTCACCCATCAACCCAGAGAAGTTTGCATCAGGCAGTAAAAGTATAACTTCATTCAAGTACACAACCAGAGAGAGCCATCACTCAAAAACTGTTCCTTAATTTGATTACACATATGAATGTGCTTGCAGATACACAGAAAGAGAAATCCATTAATTGAAGCTAACTGAAGGTCAAAAAGAAAACCCTATAAACAGAAAAGCCAAGACTTATCATCAATTCTTTTTTATATCTCTGAATACATTGTTCCTCTTACTGGTTTTTATTTCAAAGAAAAACAATTGTCAATCAAGATCCCTGGAATTCAGCCAGGGGTTGTTTGGAAGCACATTCATCCTGTATTGACATCCTTAGAGTAACCACATGCTATGTGCAGAAAAATACACATCCCACTGCCTAAGAGTACATTCATGTGTAAAACTCATTCACAGACTAAAAAATATTCAATCCAGTTTGTTCCCATTGGGTTAACAATTTGGCTAAGTAGTTATGAATTTCACTATTATCTCTATCTCTCTTTTGTTTCGTGTGTGTGTGTGTGTGTGTGCATGTGTGTGTGTGTGTGTGTGTGTGTGTGTGTGTGTGTGTGTGTGTGTCTAAGCAAAAGGACAACCTGTAATTCAGAAAGCAACCTCAGATATCAGGTTATCCTAAGGAACACTGCCTACCTTGTTTGAGACAGAATCTCTCATTGGCCTGGAACTCACTTAATTAAGGCCAGGCTGGCTGTTCAGTAAGCTTCAGAAATAATCTTATCTGTGCTTTCCCAGTTCTAGGGTTCCAAACATACCACCAGCATGATATTTTATATGCATCCTGGGGATTGATCTCAGGGCCTCCACCAAGCAAAGCAAGCATGTTGGCAACTGAGCCATCCCTCTAACCAAGGTTTTATCTTTAATTGACCTATTTAAAACAGATAGCTGAGCCTAGCTAGATAGGTCTGCTCAGATGCAGTCTTTGACCCTAACCACGTGAAATCTTGTCTCAAAACAAGCAACAAATAGATACATCCCGCTTATCACTTATTTAATAAGAAAAGCCTCAACTCTGGAATACTCTACCATGTCCTTACTTGCTGTCAACTTTAGCAACTGCCTCTTTATTCCCTGTAGGTCTTGATGAAGCTCAACAGCATGAATCACACATATTAACCACACTGTATTAATTTGACCCAGAGTGCTATTTCTTCACTTGGAGATCCACTCAACTGTTAATTTTCTGCATGCAGCACAAAGAGTAACTCACTGGGGACATGTTGCTCCAACTTTTCTCCTACTAACTTTTTGCCTTATTTGAAAAGTCCAATCTGTAGGGGAAAAAAATGGCTATTTGACAATCTGCTACATCTCTAACTTGTGAGGGATTCTATCCAGGTTAAAAACAAAACAAAACAAAAAAACAGATTACAGTCAAAGGCTGGCTACTTTATCAGTTTTCTTGCTTATGGAAGTAAGTCATTATATTCTTTACTAGTAATGTTCCATCAGGATATTCATTGGCCATTCAAACTGACAGCTGGGTACTGCAAGGAGACCAGTCTACTGTGTTCCTTTCTTCTGGTGTTTCATATGGAATATACCTGTCTTAGTTATGTTTCAATTACTGTGATAAAACATCTTGACCAAAAGGAACTTGAGGAGGAAAGAGTTTATTCCATCTTATATTTCTAGATGACAGTTGGTCACTGAGGGATTAAAGGACAGGAATTCAAGGCAGGAACCTAGAGGCAGGAACTGAAGCAGGAGCCATAGAGGAAAGCCACTTCCTGGCTTGCTCCCCATGGCTCACTCAGCCAGCATTCTTATACAACCAGGACCATGTGCCCATGGATGGTACCACCCACAGTGGGCTGGTCCTCCCATGTCAATCATTAATCAAGGAAAATACCTCATAGATTTGCCTACAGGCAATCTAATGAAAGCATTCTCTCAATTCAATTTCCTCTTCTCAGATAAGTCCAGCTCATGTCAAGTTTACAAAAAACTAAGGTGGACACTCTCCAAAGCAGTTAGACCTGTGCTGTTCATAGGAAAATCTTTGAAGGGTATAATCAACCTTTCACAGCTGGAAGAGGACAGACATATAAATGTATGTGTGTGTGTGTGTGTGTGTGTGTGTGTGTGTGTGTGTGTGTGTGCGTGCGTCTACATGTGGGCTTATTTACATGTGTGTGAACATACATGTCTCTACATACATATGAAGGTTAAAAGTTGATGACTAACATCTTCTTTGGTCACTCTTCACTGTATTTACTGAGTCAGGGTCTCCTGCTGAACACAGAGCTGGCCAATTTGGCTAGCCTATCTAGTCTGCTTGCCCCAGGGATCAATCTCCTGTCTCTACCTTCCAAGAACTGGGATTGCAAGCAGACTGCCATGCTGCCCCAGATTACCTGTCAGTGATGGAGACTGTCATGCTTAAATAGCAAGAAATTTATCCACAGAATCATCTTGCTAGTCCTACAAGACCTTATTTCCCAGTTTCTCTTTATTCTCATACAAACAGCATCAGTAATACGTGGGTGTGAATCTTGGGTGAGATTTTCACATCAACTCTGAAAATTAAAAGAAATAGAGGCACAGAAAAGGGAGAAACTAGGCAAGACAACTGAGATGGAGCCTCCTTGGTATAGCTGGGCTCCAACAAACAAAATGGAATATGTCAAAGCTGGAGCTGGCTTAGGAAATATTCTATATTGTTCTTGCATCAATGGCACTTTAAACAAAACCATCTAATATTCAACTACCATACAGTCTCATAAAGAGCACTTGAGGGGGGTAGGCAGTGATGGTGTATACCTTTAATTCCAGCACTCAGGAGGCAGAGGCAGGTGGATCTCTGTGAATTCACGGCCAGCCTGGTCTACAGTGAGAGTTCCAGGACAGCCAGAGTTACAACAAAGAAACCTTGTCTCAAAAAAAAAGAAAAAAGAAAAAGAAAAGAGCACTTAGGGGTCACATTTAGCTTTTAGAATGCTGTACCTCAGAGAAGCTTATCTAGCTGTGTATGTGATGGATAGTTTAGCTGGGCATAGAACTCCAAGCTGCAAGGTTACTTTCTACAGCCAGCTTTAATCCTTTGTCCACAGTTTATATCACTACTGTTCAACAATGCGAGTCATCTTGATTCCTTTCGTTACATGTATGATGTTGGTGGTCTCCCTGCAAGGCTTTAAAATCTCTTTCTCTTAGTATTTTGTAGTGTTTTATAATGATTGGGCTTCTTTACAGTCTGGGTTTCTTGGTAGGCCTCTCTGTCTAAAACTCATGTCAGAGTATGTAAAATCTTCTAGTATGTGTCTCTGTGTTTCTTTTCTCTATAACCACGACTTCTCTTTTGAAAAAACAGTTAGTTAGATGTTAGGCTCCAAGGCTGATCATCTGTTTGTTTAATTCTTTTTTAAGAATTAAAAAATTGTACTTATGCTGTTTGTACTTATTGTTGATGCTAGGATAGTTCATTAGTGTCTTCCAACTTCACAATGCTTTTTATTCTTGCTACAATCTTTTATTTTCCATAAGCTCTTGCTTTTACTCTGTGTGGGAGCCTTCCCTTCAGCAGAAAACATCTACACAAACTCCTATACAGCTTAATGCAGCAGTTCTCAACCTGTGGGTCATGACCCCTTTGGGGGTTGAATAACCCTTTCATAGGGTTTGCTTAACACTATCTGCACACCAGATATTTACAGTACAATTCATAACAGTAGCAAACTTAGTTATGAAGTAGCAATAAAAATAATTTTATGGTTGGGGTCACAACATGAGGGACTGTTTTAAAGGGTTGCAGCATTAGGAAGGTTGAGAACCACTGCCGTGGTGGGTGCTTGGAAGCTCAGACTGTACGGAGTTCCATATGAACTCTTTTTTCCTAAACATGCATGCTGAGAAAAATCTCATTTGTAAACTGTACACAGTAAGAGATTAACACCAAGAATTAATAGTGAAACAGAACATATGCTATAGTAAAACAGAGAATATGCTATAATTAAAACTATGTAAATATAGTCTCTCTCAATATTTTTAAACTACACTAAACATAGTTTACCACAGGTAACTGAAATTTCAAAAATCCAAATGATAGGGGAGTGTTATTCTGCTTTTTTCCTAGTTTTATAACACTCTGGCTTATTGCCCTCATCTGTCTGAGAACACAAATATATATTTTTTATGTTTCTTTTGTTTGTGTACCTTTTTTCTTCTCCCATAGTTAACTTGATGATGTAATCATTGAATGATTGAATACATTCTATATGCCTTTAGTGTTTATCTCGGCTACTTGTTTTATCCAGTGTATTCTTTAGTTTTTTCTTTTGATTGTATTGTAACAGGCTCCCAGACCTTAGCACAACTGACTCCATGATAAAAGTACTGTTTGGACCATAAAACTCATGAAAACAAAGACCTAATTAATCAAAGTCCATATAGTTCTGGGAAAGTCTCTAAATGTCCTAATCTTGCTTTATGGCTTCTGTAGTTCTTCGGGCTAACTGTTCTCGTTAACTGAAGTATTCCAACCCAGCATATGGGATTTCTGCTTAAAAGCTCACACTGAGAAAGGCTCAGAGCTATGCTGGGATTCCCGAACACCCGGAGTAGCTGCTGACCAGCTAATAAAGACTTTCTATTTGTTGGCTTAAAGTCATGTCTGAGTCTTCTCTAGTATCACAATGACATCCCATAATTATAGAGTACAGTGGCCATGCTCACCTTATTCCTCTATAATGCCTGAATATGACCTTTCATTAGCCTTGCCCTCCATCTCTTCCTCCAGCTTGTCTTAGTCAAATGGTGGTGTTTTAAACCGTGTTCTGTACTTGGTTCAGTAAGATTTTTCATTTCTAACATGCATTTGGTTCTTTTTCAAATTTTCAATTCTTTGCTGAGTCTCTCATTCTTCTTACTGGCTGTTTTTTATTTATTACTGATTTTCTCACCCATTTTGCTCACTTTCACTCTGAGTTACTGACAGGAAAAGAGAGAAGAGAAAGGGTGAGGGGAAGGGAGAAAGAGAGGGAGAGGAAAAGTAAAAGGAAAGGAACTTTCAAGATCTGGGATGACTCTCAGTGGGAGAGTACATACTTAGCATGCAAAGACACTGAGTTCAGTTCCAGTACTGCAAAGAGAGAAGTGAAGGTGTTAAAATAGAGAGTCGGGAGGGGGAGAGAGGCAGGAGGAGGGCAAAGTAAATCCTCCAGGGAGCAGAAGTCCTTCAGTTGCCCAGCTGACTACAGGTTGAGCTGAGAGCTCCAGGACCCCAGCTTTTGTGACATGGGTTTTCCTACAATACAGCTGCCTCCAAGAAACCTCTGAACCACAGTCCTCTAAGACCCGTATAGGTGTGGTTAGAGAAGTAAGCTATCACAAGCACACTTAACTTGGGAAGTTCTTTAAAGATCTTTCTAAGCAAATGAATGACTTTTCAAGCTCAGGGTGTCTAAGTCTGATGGGCACTCTCAATCCCCCAGCTCTTCTTACCCTCACCTATTCCTTGTGCCACTTGGCATCTATAGACTTCTTTTGTATTTTCTCAAGGGAACCACCCCTAACCCACTCTCACGGGGATCTTGCCAACACTGGCCTCCTGCAGATGGCAATGCTTTGTCCAAGAAAGCCAGCTGTTTGCCTGATTGGCCCCATTTCAAGGATATACTTTCTATAAACCAGCATTTCAAGTGCTAGAAAACTCTTCCATGGATCCTTTGTCAGTCTCTCTCCCCTTTCCAGATGCCACTTCAGTTTTATCAGCATTCTCAAGCATTGGATTTAATCTCAGGCAACCTCAAAGCTGCTTTTTTTCTTTCCTAATTTGTCAAATCTCTATGTTGTGGCTTGAATATGAAATGTCCCCACAGGCTCGTGTATGTTTCGTATTTATGGATATTCCCTTTATGAGATAAATTGATTTTTAAATAAATAGCTGTGAAATTTTAACATGCAAATGAGTTAATGAAGTTCAGCTGTCTTGTATAACAAAGTATTATGGACTGAGGGACAAGTAATAAGTTATAGAACCTTACTCTCACGGTGCCAGGAAGACTCTGAAATCATTACCTGCATGGTAGTCCCCTGGTATAGACTCTATGAAGCTGCAGGTGGCTGCCTTCTACCACAGTGTGTACATGGTGCACATCCACCCTTGCAGGAAAAACATGCATACACATAAAGTAAAAATAACTCTTCAATGTTCACTGTAAATACAATTTGTATTGGCGCTGACATTCTAGTCCTCATTATGCCCTATCCTGGAATAAACTGATAAAACAGTTTCCGGTCTCTTCTACCTTATCATGGGTGTGAATAACCATAATCTCTTACTTTCACGATTCACTTTAAAATTTTTCAAATTCCCTTTAACCCCTAATCTCATAACGAGGGTCCTTCATCTTCTGAGAAACATGGCCCGTGTCACGGGACTAACATGATGTCTCATTGGAGTCAGTCTGAAGCAACCCTCCTCCGTCGCTGTACCAAAATCAACTTCCCCAGACTGTCATCTTGCTGTAGACAGTCCCAGTCATCACTGTTTCAAATCGGTTGTGTTTACATTTTTATATATCACATGAGAGTGCAGACTCCATGACATCACAGAAAGTAGAGTCTTTCCCATGACAATATCACAAGCACAAAGTATGTGAAGCCTTGAACATCTGTTGAGTAAGTTAATTAACAATTCTCCACTTACAGACTTCTGTTTATTTTTAATCCTCCCAATATTCTGGGCTGTGGTTTTAAATCCCCTATGTACTGGAAAGAAATGACGGCCAGATTTAGAAGACACGTTTACCGCCAGATGCGGTGGCCTGTGTCAGTAAGCCCAGAGTACAGTCATCGTTGGCTACACAGTGAATGTGATACTCAACTGGGATACACAGAACTTCGGCTGAAAACAAAAGATGGAAAGAAAGGAAAGGACAAAAAGGAGGGGAGAAGATTTACACCTCTGATCTGTTCTTCAAGACCAACCCAAGTGCTGCTCAATGTGAACAAATATTTCTTTAACCCAGTTCCCTTAGCCTTCATATTCGAGACCTTAACTTCATTTCAAGTGAATATGGGGAGGAATACAATAGATACAAGTAAGTAAATTTAAGAACAGCAGCTCTAATTTTGGTGTTTTTGATTATTTCTGCATTTTAAAATATACAATTGGAAGCTTTGTAATATCTCTCTGTAATATCCAGCACTGTGCAAACAAATCATGGTATCAACACCTATAACCTCTGCACTCATGGGGTAGAGCAGGAGAATCTGATGGTTAAGGCCATCCTCGGCTGCATAGTGAGTTTGAGACCAGCCTGGGCTACATGAGACACTGATTATTTTTTTTAATTTTAGATCTCCTTTTGAACTACTTTTGAAGCAGTTTGAACACATTTCCGAGGCTAACCCAGCTGTACTGACAATCCTAGAAAGTCTCCGCTGTCGAGCCAATACTGAAAAAGAAATGTTATAAAACAATAGGACAAAGAAAAATTATAAATGGACTCCAGTCTACAATAGTTTCATCTACTGATAAAAACAACCCTGCATACATCAGACACTAGAAGATAATACCAAAGCACAGTGTGTCTTCATAAACCACAGCAATGACCAGGGCTTTGGTGCTAATCATCACTCTTCCTTTGAGAATTCTCTGGACTTGATTTCAATAATTATCTAGTGAAAATATTAGGCTAACTCATCTCTAAATAGATTCCTGTTCAAAGAATGTAATCCTAACAACTCATTGAAATATTTTTTTAATACCAAGATAGGGAAGCTGGAGAGACGACGATTCAGTGGTTAAGAGCACTGGCTGCTCTTCCAGAGGACCCAGGTTCGATTCCCAGCACCCACACAGAGACTTACGATCATCTGTAATTCCAGTTCCAGGGATCCAGTGCTCTCCTCTGGCCTTCATGGGCACTGTGCACACAATGGTGCACATGCAGGCTTATAGGCAAACGTTCATACACATAAAATAAAAGTAAATAGATCTTTAAAATAGAAGTTGGTAAGTTTCATTGGCTTAAAAAATTCTGAACATAATAGCTCATGTTCTAATAGAGAAAAATCAAAAAGATATTAAAATAGAGATGCAAAAACGTAGTATTCTAGGATTCCTTGAAGTCTAGAATATAACACTATCTTGTAGAATATGTCCTTTGATCCATTTGTAATCATTTCCCCCAGATTAAACAGTAAACTTCTTCAAAGCAACTTTGCTCCTTTATTCTCCAAATTGTTTTCATGGCTCTGAGTGTATATGCAAGACCTAACATTTCTAATGTCCAAAATGAATAAAGACCAGATCTGGAAGTCATTCTCTAAGGGTTCAGAACTAAAAGAGCACAGTTGAACTCATAATAGCTTCAGATCTATAGCCCAGAACCTATGATTATCTTATCTGCTTCAAGAGAAAACTCATTTAATGTGACTCCTGATATTCTACATCAAAGACTTAGATTTTTCATGCAATACAAAAGTGAATTTTTATACATGGAACAAACCTATGCTTTTTTCATTTCTGGCTCAGATATCAAGAACCACAAATATTTCTGAGGCATTATTTCACTTTTTCCTGAACAGCTTTCCAGTTTAAAATAAGAAGCATATTAAACAAAGAAAAGCCTACAAATTTTCCCCAGTATTTTCCAACATGGATCATTAGCTTAAAGTTGATTATTAAAAAAGATGCCAAACAAGGTACTAGCTAAGACCACAGCAGTTCTTCAGCCCAGGCCTAACGATTCCTGATGAGGCGACTCTGAACTCCAGTGCCCAGCAGCCAAAGCTGTCCTGGGTTTTGGTGAGGATGACATATAGCTCTAGCAGCCTGAAAGGCATCTCTCCACATTCCTCATGCTACGTCTGCTGGCTCTGGCTTGTCTCTCCACACAGCATTCAAGGCACCTTCTACGAAATGCCAAAAGACCCCTCCATAGCAAAAATCAAACATGCACTAGGGGAATTAGACTAACAATAGGATAAAATTTACAAGACACTCTACTACATGAACTGAACAACTTTTGTTCTGTGAGGATTCACCAGTGGCAGTGAAAGAAAGGTAAGGCCCATGATTCATCTCACTGCACCCAAAGTGACTTCAGCAGATTACCCAAATACAGACAAATACATGTAGACACAGGTTCCTTTTGCATTCAATCAATATAATGCATAACATGCTAAAACGCAGTGACATGGGCTGGAGAGATGGTTCAGCAGCTAAGAGCATTTGCTGCTCTTGCAGAAGATCTGGGTTGGACTTCCATGCCCACATTGTGGTTCACAGCCATCTGCAACTCTACTTACAGGGGATCTGATGTCCTCTTCTGACCTCTACGGACACCAGGCACACACGCAGTGTGCAGACACACATACAGACACACACACACACATGAAGAATAAAGGAGGAAGAAGAAGGGAGGAATAAAAAGAAGTACAAGGATGAGGTCAAGGAGGAGGAGGAGGAGAAGGATGAAGAAGGAGAATCAGAGAAGAGCAGCATATAGAATCATACAAAGAAGAGATGTTTAGACCCATCATCTAGACAGTAAAATATCCAGGACTGGAATGTAGGAGTCTCACTCAATAGCCTAATTTTCTTTCTACTGTGTTGAAATTTTTATGTGAGAAGATTATGTCAAATTCCACATTAACACACACACATTAATAAAAGCATCTCTTCAAGTGACAAACATATTTGTAGAATTAAAATACAGCCCATTCTTTAGAAAGTGTAACAATCTTCAGGCTAGAGTGATGGATCAGTTAGAACACTTGCTGGTCGTGCAGAGAATCTGGGGTGGACTCCCTGCACCCACATCCGGTGGTTCACAAACACCTGAAACTCCAGGTCCAAAGGCTCTGATGCTCTCTTCTGGCCCCTACTTCCCCCACCCATGTGCGTATACAAACCCACATACGTGCATAAGGAAAATAAAATGACTTTTTGAAAAATAAAGTATAACAAGTCTGAACAATTTTATGTGCTTTAATCATATGTGCTCTATTATATATTCTAGAAAATTACAGAGAATACTATAATTAGTCATCAACTGTTTGCATTGATTAATTGTAGCTGCCATTATAGCTCTGGCTACAGAGACGCAGTGCGTGGAAGCAGAAGCCATTGATGTTAAAGAGATAAGCTCAACTGTTATGAAATGTCTCTAAATGCAGTCCGTAGGGGAATAAATTCTAAGCGTTTGAAATTGAGAGACCAAAGGCTCTCTTCCCAGTTACAAACTCTTAGAATTTAGTTAAGAGACAACCGTAACTTGGAGGACTCCACAGATTTAATAAACGCCAGTTAATCATCACTCAAACTTCCTTCCAATTTAAAATTTTCATTTTCTGGGAAGATAAAATTTGTCAGTCATTAGTAAACTTAATGGTTCTTTTATGGTTCAGTCAACCTAAATTGCCAATCTCGAATAGAAAAGTAACTTTCCTCAAATATTTAACCACAGATTTTTTTAAATTATATTTTGGAGCTGGAGAGGTGGCTCAGTGGTTAAGAGCACAGACTGCTCTTGCAGAGGCCCCAAGTTCAGTTCTGAGCACTGAGATCAAGCAGTTCACAACCACCTGCAACTCCAGCGTCAGGAGATCTGATGCCCTCTTCTGGCCTCCACAGGCAGCTACAGCTATCTGCACATAACTCATACACAGACACATAAAGAGAGACGTAATTTTTAAAAATCCTTAAAAATTAGTGATTGGCTCCTTTAATCAGAACAGAGTTGCCCTCTTACACATCACAGTAGAGAGAAACACAAGAGGAGGATCTAACTCTCCAGACATTTTTCATATAATATCTCTTTGCGTATACATAATTTATGTGCATCGGTTCTACACTGTATGTAAGCTGACAAGCAAACGATTCATTCCAAATTAGTGTCGGTATCTACAAATTTGATCAACAGGTGTTTTTCTGCCTTAAAGAATCATGAATCCAGTTAATACGCTTTGTGGAAAGTATGTGTTAGCGCCTACATCAATCACATCACTGCCTGCGTTTTATCAGCTCCCAGGTGTAAAGCTTTGGCAGGACTAATATCCCAAGCTTTCTCAGCTGCAGGCAACCACTGCTTCCACAGGCATCCTGCAGTCTTACAAAATTACACAATTTATGTAAAAATTAGGCATTGAATAAAAGGTTATGTTCTATCAACTAGGTTAAAAGTCTCTATCTATACCCTTCACCAAAAATCACTTCTATTTCGCTTTGACACGCTGTCTACCAACAACAACAACATAATAATAACATAATCAGTATAATGCACTTAAAATATTCATAACCATTAACCATACTAAGACGAGCCTGGTATTGCAGGCTTATAATCCAAGAAACTCTGACAGTTGAAGCAAGATGATCACAGGTTCAAGGACTGCTGTGTTGGGGAAGGAGGGGTTCCAACTTAGCAAGATCCTGATTCCAAGGGGAAAAAAATGAAAGAAGAGGACTAAAGAGATAGCTCAGTGGTAGTGTTTGCCCAAAATACATAAGTTCAAGAAATCTCACCCAGC
The DNA here is from genome assembly GCA_026225945.1 of Cricetomys ansorgei. Lineage (NCBI taxonomy): Eukaryota > Metazoa > Chordata > Mammalia > Rodentia > Nesomyidae > Cricetomys > Cricetomys ansorgei. The sequence continues at coordinate 12,842,923 of JAMJFZ010001133.1, forward strand.
CAAGAACTTTTCTCTGTCCAATACTGTGGTCCCTCCTATATTTGATCCCTCCTATATCCCACCTCACTGTGGGAAACACAGGGCAGGCTCAGAGCCTCGGGCTAGCTGTTTTTATAGCTCCATTCTTCCAGTAATAGTGATGGTAACACCTGCGTACTTTACCAACCAACTCTGTCAGGCCAATGCTCCAGGGGCAAATCTGATAAGAGCTTAGTGATACAACATCACATTTCTCCCAAATCTTGTCAAGAGCAGACTGTTGGAAAAATGTAAACTACAAGGCTGGAGAAATGGTTCAGCAGTTAAGAACACTAGTTGCTTTTCCAGAGGATTCAGGTTTGATTCCCAGCACCCGCAACATACCTCACAACCACCTGTAATTTCTAGAGGCTCCGATGCCCTCTTCTGACCTCCATGAGACCTTCACACAGGTGGTGCACAGATATGCATGTAGGTGAAACGCCCATGCACATACAATATATTATACTTTTTTAATGTAAACTTTTTTTCTCTAAGTGTGCTGGGGACTCCAAGGTGTGACAACTGCATATTTTCCTGAGAGTCTGAAGTGTTCTTCTAAGAACACTAAAGAACATCTGTTACTTTCACATTTTTAGTCTTTCTTCCTTCATGTTATACATCAACATCAAATTGGAAAACTTCATTAAGGGTTAGTCATATTCTTGAATGGAACGCTTTGCAAAACTAGGGAGAATTTCCACACATATCCAGTCATAGGTCTAGAATCACTGATTACTTAACACATATTTCAAGGCTTCAGAAAATGTTTAGACTGCAAGTGCTGACAGCGTTTGCCAAGCCACGCACATGTCACATAAACATGCACACAGCCACGCCCTGCTGGGATGACCTAGATGGGAAGCGTTTGGCCTCAGCGCTGCACTGACTGAAAAAGAGGAAGACAACTGCAAGCATGCATCAAAGGAGACTGGAGGTTGGTTTTATTGAAAGTGGCCTACACTAGCAAATTAACAAATCACATAGAATACAGGAGGCTTAGGGCTGGAGAGATGGCTCAGCATGGGACCCAGGCTCTATCTTCCACCTACCCACAAGGCAGCTCAGACCCCTCTGTGACTATTCTCAGGGGATCTGATGTTCCCTTCTGGCCTCCATGGGCACTGTATGCACATGATACACGCATATGCATGCAGGTAAAACACCCGTATAAATAAAATAAAATGGAAAATATTAAAATGCGGGGATCTCACTGACCTTCACTAACAAACACAGTTCTAAAATACTCAAATCCTTAATGGAGGAAAAATGGTTGCAGGAAAGAAGCAACAAATGCCCCAAACATTGTAATTCACAGCAATGTCCCAGCAATGATCAGGGCTCATTTAAAGCTCATTTTCTGTCCTGAAAGGTGTTACACCAAGTGTTTAGGTACATATATATGCTTACTCTTCCACTTGGCAGCCCCAAATTCCAGTACCTTTTAGTTCTCTCGTCACAGATCTGCTTTACCCTCCTTTCACTAACAGAGGGTCGGCCATCTCTTCATTTGGTCTCACATCTTCATCTCATTAATCAGCAGGAGGTTGAAATACCACTTCAAACACAGTCAGATCGTGTTTAGTTTAATAATGGAATCTCTTAAGGGCTTCGGAACAGTAACAAGCACATTCACTCACCTGGAAAGCTGGAGTTTGACCTCTGTGATGGAGTGCTTGCCTGGTTTCTTTTCAAGGACCAAAAGGAAAGAGGAAGAAAGGGAGGGAGGGAGGAAGAGAGGGAGGGAGGGAGGGAGGGAGGAAGGGAGGAAGGAAGGAAGGGAGAAAGGAAGGGAGGAAGGAAGGAAAGCAGGCAAGCCTTTGGAATAAGTATGTGAACTTCAGAACTAGAATTTTATGATCAATTTTGACATTTTAAAGGCCTTTTTGCTTTTTAATCAAAAATTTTAATCAAATTTTGTGTCATAATCAAGTCTGCCAGGAAGTTAAATCCTTGGTAATCTGAGGGTGTAAGTTTACAGACTTAGACTGACTAGCTCGAAATTCATAAAGCTAATAGCCGAAAGCCCCGTGTCATAACCTACCTAATAGAAGTTTTGCTTCTAGGCACTGAAGTCTATGACTGGTATGAGTGAAAATGTCTACCAAACATAAACATCTAAAAGCATGGAAAATGTATCTCTCCCACAAAACAGTCTGAATTTTTATGTTGTCATTCAAAGAATAAATATTTCTATTTTCCCTACTTTTCTCCTATGATCAGATTAAGTCAGGAATGCAAATGTATCTTTTAATTCAACCCTTCTCTACTGAGTCAAATGCGGTGTGATCCACAATGCTTTTAATTTCAACTTAAAAGAGAAACATCTCCTATCATGGGTAGCTTTGCCAAAAGGAGTATTAAAGTATGTAGATTTAGTGATATAAAGTTAAGGTATTTTTAACCAATGAGGACTTTCAAAAATGCTAAAGTCTGACCCTAGCATCTATGTTGATTCCAAATGCTCTTTGAATTTCAACAGACATTTGAAGAAATGTAAATGAGCAATACAAGTTAGCAATGCCAGAATCAGAAATCATTATAACACACCACATCAACAATGGCACATGCCAAACTGATCTTTGAAACTCCCAAGTGCACAGTGTAATATGTAACACAACCTGTTGATTTCCCTTGGTGACAACAGCTGAGATTTCCAACTTTGTATTTTATTAAACCTCACAAAGATGGGTCAGTATTTCACACCCAGAGACAGATTCATAACTTTTTTTTCTTTAGCCAAATCCACAGTACATTTTATAAACAGCTGTTATTATTTAGCTATCAGTAAGTTCCCACTGAGAACTACACATTGTCCACTTATTAAGGAATCAATCTCTATAGTGTCAAAATTACTTTATTGGTATATGTCAAAAGTAAATCTTCTTCAGTACTAATGAAATTAAATGCTTACAAACACACATTCACAATATATATCAATACAACAAAGGTCAGTCAGCCAGAGATACACATCTGTTTTGGTGTTTTGCTTTGTTTTGTTTCGGCTTTTTTCTCTGTTGTAACTCTGGCTGCTCTGGAACTCACTCTGTAGCCCAGGCTGGCCTTGAACTCACAGAGATCCACCTGCCTCTGCCTCCCAAGTGCTGGGATTAAAGGCATACGCCACCATTGCTGGGCCAGAGATACACATTTGTAATCCTAGCACTCAAGCGCTCAGGAGACTGAAGCAGGAGGGTCATGAGTTTAGGTTAGCCTGAGCCCATCTCAAAATACACCACCACCAATGCCCAAGGCCATTCTCAAGAAGAAAAATATATTAGAGGTTCATGCAGGTGTCCGGTTCTCACAGTGTGAAAATTATCTCCCAGTAGCAACTCTGCACAGCAGGCAAACTGTTTGTCAGAGGGAATGTTGACATTCACAATCATGTTCCCAGTTCATTGAAAAGCAGCCAATCTGAGTTCCAAGCAATGTAGCAAAAGCAACCAAACTAAAGTATAAAATGCATTCTAAACACCAAACTTTTTGTAGAATAAGTTTTAAAAAAAAAAAAAAAAGGACCTTGAAACAGGTTCTAGATAAGCATGGCAGTTCTCTAGGACATTCAGCTCTGCTTGCTACTGGTCACATCCGGATGGATAATTTTGGCTGTCGATTTGACTGCGCCAAAGATGGCCTGACAAATTAACAAAACAGACTTCTGAGGGTATCTGTGAGAGCAAGAGAAGAATGGTGTATGTGTCAGCAGATCTGAATGGGGATGCTTGCCCTGAGCATGGTGCACCATCCAATAGGCCGGGGGGCTGGATGGAATGGAAAAGAAGGGAGAAGTAGCATGTGCATACCATACCTTTCTTGAGTGGGTACATTTTAGGCCGCTTCTGTTGACCAGACCCATCAGTTTCTACATGATTCAGCCTTGAGCATGAACTTTCACTCGTGCTCCAGGGAGATTTCAGACCTTCAGTCTCCAGCTTAGAGCTGTTTCATCATTCACTCAACTGGCTCACTCTCTTTTAGATTCTTGGCCTGAGGTCCTATAAGTGTCCCTGGTTCTCCAGATTGCCAATAGCCATTGAGAAATTATCCAGGCCTACTACATGGGCCAATCTGAAAATCCCTTCTCATAAGTAAATAAGTAAATATATCTATATGTATATACATGTATATATGTATATATATGTGTGTGTGTTATTATATATAAACATATGTTATACATAAATATAATATTTATTCTATAATGTTTATATAAATTCATAACATATATAGGTATATATAAATATATCCTACTGTTCTGTTTATCTGCAGGAACCTGATAAATGCATAGTCTAAACAGTAAATTGAGAAGTTCTATACCTGCAAAGTTAAAAGAAACAGCAAATAAGAAGTTTGCAAAGAAATAATGGAAACAATTTGAAGTTGAAGGACTAGTGGGTAACTCTTTCCTAATTTAGCTACCAGAGACAGCCTGAAGACATAGCATGCTGGTACATGCCCTGGCAAACTCTGGAGATTGCAGGTATTCTAAAGAATACCTTGGCAACCAGTATTAGCAAAATTGCTTACATAGTCATGTTGATCTCTAAACATTCTGACTATTCTGCACAGTAGACAACTATGCCCTGATACCCTCACTGGAAATGTGGAATTTAGCCTCTGGGTGGGTGATTATCTACAATAACCCAAGCTAAGAAATAATAGTGGGAGCTAAAATCAAAGAAGAAATGCCAAACTAATGTATGAAAAAATAACACACTGAATAATGGTAGCATCGGCACTGTCTTCAAGAATGCTTTTATTGGTGCAGAAAGCATCTCCTCATCTTTAGTTGTCTAAGCCAACATGGCTTCTTCTTTTTCCCATTGTTTAAATGCATACTTTAAGCATGTAAGTATATAATTTGCATGTATCTACATGTATAATGAATACATTTTAAATAGGAAACGTTAAAAATTAGTAAACCTTATTAAAGTTTCCTGTGGAAAATCCTCTGTGAAGATCTATTGTTATTTAGTTGTATTCTTGCTCTGTACAACAAAACTCATTCTCCAGTCATCCAAATCCATAATACAATGTGACTGTGAATGGCTGGACCTAGAAGCACTTGAGGGCTTCATAGTTTTAGTTCACAGAAGGTCTACACACACACATACAACACAGACACACAAAACATACACACACAAAAACATAGACACACATACTCACATATACATGCACAATACATATAGTCACATGTACACACAGGTGCACACATATATACACACAGGCATACAGGCACACACACACATGCATATGTACACATTCATATCTTTACAGTTCCTTTAACTCTGTCCTTCACTTCTATACCTGTTTCTATTCCAAGGAAACTTTTAACTATGCATTATTATTCTCTTATTTTTCAAATAAAATAAGCCCACAAAGGGAGTTTCCCTGTACTAGAGAGACTGAGACACGGGGCTCTATCTGTCTTGATGAAAAATAAATAAGAATAGTGGCCCCTGGGTTCTTGAAGAAAGACCATCTTGTGCCATATAATTCTGGCAAGGCACCTTTAAAAAGATTCACATTCCAATCAGCAAGGAAACAAAAAGGACAGTCAGGGTTGAGAGTCTGGAGACTCTGTCTATCCATCCTTCAGTGCAGCTGAGGGAATACTCAGGCTTCATGAAGGACCCATGTCTACTGCCCAGTTCTTAGCCTTCAGCCTGGAGCAACATCACCCTGTACAACAATAGGGGAGTCAGAATACAATCCCTTAAAAGGCTGCAGCACACAACACAGGTTTCCACTAAAGCAGCCAATTTCGATTTTTATTATGAGTAAGAAAAGTATGCTTGGATATGTAAGAAACTCTAAAGATGAAAGAGTCATAGGAAGAGAACAGAGAAGTAAATTTCCACTAACTGGGGATAAGTTATAGCCCTGATTCACTAGTGGGAAACCAGATTTAGGTAAAATCATATAAATATTTGTTTGGTTTTTCACTGGGAGAAGAAACATAAAACAAGATGTATTGTTCCCCGTGGAACGTTTGATGATGCTGAAGTCGCCATCCAAAAACACAGCAAACCTGACAAGCATTCCAGCAAGTGATTCACCAACAAGTTTGGAGTCAATCGACAAGCAGATTCCTGGCAATCATATGCTGGTGTTTTACAAAGAAGATTAAGCTGTGTGGATTTCTTTTTCAGAAAGCCTGTTTTAACTAGTCCTACAGACTCCTCAGTGATTCCCCTACATCTACAAAGACACCTGTGTGGGGGGAACAAAGGGCTTAACACTGCATTCAAACCCTGGTTGAAAATTCCTAATGTACCAGTGGAGAAACTGATGAGAAGCCGACCTTTAGGGTTCAGGATTTAAGCTGTTCTGAGAGGTAGCTAGGGTGGGTCCCTGTCCTTTGAAAAGCCAGCAGCCATGCACCTGAGCACAGTCCCACAGCTTGTCTTTCACCTCTGAGATCAGAGGAACGGATCTGAAAACACTTTCCTCCAGAGATGCCTGCAGCCTGATTCTCTTACCCTCTTACCAGCTCCAGAATGGCTGAGTTAGTGAAGCTTGATACAAGGCCAGAGTCATCTCCTCAAGATGACCACAGAGGTCCAGTATCAAATTCCTGTAAAGGAAATCAAACTCTAAAAAAATAATCTTATGACAACTTAATTATTAAGAAGTGAATTTTATCAACCAAAAGGCTTATCATAAAGTTAATTGACAACCACTGGACTAGTCACGCATGTCAGTCAGATGATCAAAGTATCTCCATGAAGATAACTTGAGACATTTCTATTGCTGTGACAAAATACCATGAGCAAGGCAATGTATAGAAGGAAGCATATTCAGGCTTGTTATTCAAGAGGTGTAAGAGTCTATGACGGCAGAGCAGAGACATGGTAGCCGGAGCAGAAACCTGAGAGCTCACATCTTTTACTGTACACAGGAAGCAAAGAGAGTAAATTGGGAATGGCACTAGGCTTTGAAACCTTAAAGTCCATGCCCACTGACACACCTCCTCCATCAGGGCCACACCCTCAAAATATACACAAACAGTTCCACCAACTGGATATGAAGTATTCAAGGGTCCCAGACTCTGGGGGACATTTACCACCAAAAATGGTGGTAAACAAAAGTGGTATCTAAAGAACCAGGATATTCATGTCAGAGGGTCAGTCACCTGCACTGTAGGTGATATTGAAGACACACAGGTATACATTCACCTGACATTCTTATTACCTGTAATAAACCATGGTTATATCTCCTCCCAGTATTTGCTGTTGAGGCATCCTGTTGCTCTCAGTATTGTTCTGTAGCTATTAACGTTTCGGTTGATGAGCTCTCTTAGACTGGTCACATCTTGAAAGATGAATTTTCTGATATAGTTGACTATTAGAGAGATCCATCATTATTTTTAGGGATGCAGTCAATTTTCACCAGCAAACAGTTTCCAAATTTGGAAGAAATACTTTTTTTTTTCTCTTGGTAGTTTCTATTCTAACATTTGCCTGGGTCTGTTTCTTCTTTTCCTAATATTTACTTTCATCTGGAAATTTGTGACACATTGCAGGAGATTAGAGCATTCCTTTCCACTCATGAGCGTGTGAGAATACACACACTCATAGAAGCATCATGAAAGCTAAGAGTAGAGCTCAGTGGTAGTGTTTGCCTAGCATGCAGCATGTACCAGGTCCTAGGATTGATCCCTAATATCACAGAAAGAAAAATGGGGAAGGGAATGGAAGAAGACAAGAGGAGAGGAGGAGAAAAGAGGGAAGGGGAAGGGAAGGGAAGGGGAAGGGAAGGGAAGGGAAGGGAAGGGAAGGGAAGGGAAGGGAAGGGAAGGGAAGGGAAGGGAAGGGAAGGGAAGGGAAGGGAAGGGAAGGGAAGGGAAGGGAAGGGAAGGGGAGGGGAGGGGAGGGGAGGGGAGGGGAGGGGAGGGGAGGGGAGGGGGGAGGGGAGGGGAGGGGAGGGGAGGGGAGGGGAGGGGAGGGGAGGGGAGGGGAGGGGAGGGGGAGAAAAGAGACTGCATCGTGTAAAATTCCTCTTACATCTCACAATAGAAATGCTCACCAACACAATATCATTAGCTAGGAGGAATAACACCCCCATAACTAGTTTAAACCAATACCTCTCCACTGCAGGACAAGGAGGCTGCTACCTTTCTCAGAGTACCCCCTAATTACCTGTCTAGTGCATGCCACATGGGCAAAGGATGGCCATTCAATAGGCAACAGTAACGACCACCGGTTCCTCAGTACCCATCATGTCAGTTCCAAATGACACGGACACAGAGCCTTTCTCCTCGTTGTTATATTCTCCCTGGCCTCTGCTTTCATGTCTCAGTTCTTTGCTTTCTGCTTCCATTTTAGTCTTTTCCAAATTTTCCAAAATTGTGCATGTAGCTATTTACTGGGAAGTTCTATTTATTTTTCAGGCTCTCCTTTCTCAATATGTTGGCTATCTCAAAGCGTTCTTTTGGACTGAAAATCCATATGCAGAGTGAGGGGTTAGCCTTATAAATGACAACCCTTAAGAGACAATAAGAAAAACCTGAGAATATTTAGGTCAGTTACGTCGATGATAACGAAAAACAGCAGCAATAGTGGAATGAGGAACAAAAAAAAAATCTGCAAGCATTTTCTGTTTTAAAACACAAATGTGAAACACTGCAACAGCCAGTGGCTATTCTAATATCAGGGTGGAAAGGAAACTGGGTCGATGCTTTCAGAAGATGCTGTTTGGGAACAAAGAAAAGCACAAGATCCCAGTTAAGTTACAACACGTGAGAAAATCTGCTGCAACTGAAGTGTAAGCCAAAGATTTTACCATAGACAGGGGGAAGGGCATAAAACAGCAAGGAACTGATAAAAATCAGATGCAAAAAGAACTTGCTTGTGGTTCCTGGATGCCAGAGTGAGGAGCAGATCACATGTGGCAAACTGTGTCTCAAGACCAACACAGGAAATGGGGGAATCTGGCCTGATATGTAGGGTCATCTTGCCACCAAGCCTGACAACATGACCCACACAGTAGGAGAGAGCCAGCTCCTCCAAGTTATCCTCTGACTCCCCCCAACACAAACTGGCTTTTTTTTTTTAAGTGAATGTCTTGACCCATATAAATCAAAACTTCAGAGATATGTTCACTCTCAAATACTTTCCGAAGCAAAGGTTTAAATGATGCTAGCCCACACTACCATATATCACTGTCTTTGGCTCCCTTTCTCTGGGTTGGCTATACTGTATACCGAGATCTTACCATGCCTTTATATCTTCACAAGTCCACTAAACATTGGGAAAGATGGCCACTTCTCCAATCAGACATATAGAAGGAGAAAGAGCTTCAAATACCTTGTCTTGGGGGCTTAGTTCTCAAATGCAGTAGCTCACAAGTTAGTAATTTGATATTTGTCAATGGGCATCAAAGTTGCATTGAGATGGCTGACTCTTGAGTGTCATTTACAGACTTCCTGATTCTGTAGCTTGGGCAGTTCCTAAACTTTTTTTTTTTATCATCTTGGGTCAGTCTGATGGAGGGATTCCAAAGTAAACCATAACTTTCTGTCTCTAATCAAATCAGGCTTTGAAGAACTACCATTGAATGTGAATGGCCTCCATAGGCTCATATATATGAATGCTTAGTCATCCATTGGTTGAACTGTTTGGGAAGGATTTGGAAGTGTGGCCTTATAGGGGGAAGTGTGTCCCTGGAAGTGGTCTTTGAGATCTCAAAAGCCCATGCCAGGCCCAGCCTCTCTTTCTCTGCCTGATGCCTACAAATCAGGATGTAGCTCTTAGCCACTTCTCCAGCACCAGGCCTGCCTTTGTGTTTCCATGTCCCCACTCCTCAAAATGATAATAGGCTAACCCTCTGAAGCAAGTCCTCAATTGAATGTTTTCTCCTATGAGTTGCCTTGCTCATGGTGGCTCTTCACATCAATAGAACAGTAACTAAGACACCTGTGTCCTAGGAAGAGTGGACAGCTTAGTCTCAATCTTTATTCATTCATGAGGAGTGTTTATCAATTAGTTCAGCTCCATAAATACAAGCCTCCATAAGACAAGCACTATGAAGGAAGACTAGTTCTCAGCCACAAAGTGGAGTTTATGATGAGAACAAACATTATAAAAACACAGATGGAACTACATCTAGTGCAGTTTTAAGGTGAAGGTGGTGAGCTGAGGCAGTAAGAAGAGCTCCCATTTAGAATGGTTACTTGGAGACCAGGAGAAGAAGGTTCTGGAACATTAGACCAAACCTCTTGCTCTATGTGTAAGCATTTTAGTCAATGTCACTGAGAAATTTTGAACTTTCATTGCTTTCCAAAATGATTTCAGGGCTTTTGGAATGTCTGCAGAAGCAGCTAGCTGTGGTCATCCACATCTCCCCATGTAGATCCAATTTCTGACTCATCTGGTTACATCATGTAATGTGACCAGAGGAGGGACCATGGCATAATAAGCAGTCAGACTTCACTCATGCAAGTACTGTGCATTTTCCAACCCACTCGTCATCCGGGGGTCTACGGTGGCTTTATACTGTCCATTAATTTTTCAACTAGCTCTATTTCCATGAAACTTATTTCTGCTGGAATTGCAGGAAAATTTTCACATAGACCAAAAATCTGTAAACAATAACTTAAAAGCATTTAGCATCTGGCTTCATCGACCCATCCAAAAGACGGTTTAAACAATAGTTAAACAATAATTTAGTAATACTTCCAGTACACAGAGTGTGTGCAGACAGACAGCAGTACACGATGACAAATAAAATATATATTTATCTCTACTGGAAAATTCTAAATCATTTTTAACAAAATAAAATTTGATAAAACAAAAAAAAATCATATTGAAGTTGCACAAGCCAACAGAAAAACAAAAGAACCCCAAGAGAAGGCACAAGAATTAGAGACTCACTCATTTAAACATTCGAGTGTCCCATAAAAGTACTAAACTGAAAGCTACAGTATATATGCAGAGGACCTGCTGCAGACCCTTGTGGGCCCTGTGCTGGCTGCTTCACTGTCTGTGAGTTTATATGAGCTTCGCACAAGTATCTCAGAGGGCCTCGTTCTCCCGGTGTCCTCCATCCCTTCTGTTCCCTCCCATCCCTTCTGCCTCAGAAAACTCTAAATCTTTTCTTTCTTTTAACCAAAGTTAATTTTAGGAGAAAATGCGGAGGGTTAGTATCAATCGGACAATGTTTAAAAGCATAAGTTCTGAATTAAATTTTCACCACAACTCTGGCGCTACTCTTCAGATTTGGGGGTAAGTTACCTAAATCTCCGTGTCTCATTATGAGTAACTTTAACATGGGCAGAACACTACATATTTTACACACTGTCAGGAGAATTAAAAGACCAAGTTGGTGTGAACCATTTAGTACCATGACTGAATAAAACAAGTAATTACAATTATCTTGATCACTACATTAATGGTTCAATTTAGGAAGAAATAAGTACACTCTTTTATTAGTTCTAAAGGACCCTTAGAAGAATGAACCTGATAATTTTTTTATCAATATCTGAAAATCTGCTAAGGACTAAAAATATTCTATATGCCCTTAATTTTACAAAACAAGGAAGCCAGAGTGATAAGACCCCTTTTTACCTTAAAGATTTACTTATTTTTACTTTACACGTATGAGCATTTTATGCGTGTGTGTGTGTGTGTGTGTGTGTGTGTGTGTGTGTGTATGTGTGTGTGTTGTATACAGTACCTCCAGAGGCCAAAAGAGGGCACGAGATCCCCTAGAGCTGGAATTCCAAAGTAGTTATGAGCCTCTTCGAAGGCACTGGGAACTGAACCTAGGTCCTCTCCTTGAGTAGTCAGTGATCTTTTAACCCCTGAGCCATTCTTCCAGCTCCCAGACCATAGCTTTTTATCATAATGTGGTGAAGATGGAGAGATTCTAAAACAATTAGCTGCTGTCCCAGACAGTACTGAAAATTATACCAGCCAACATCCTCAGGCTTTCCCACCCACAGTGTGTACTTCATGAGGAAGAGGAGATAAATGAAGACTAAGATTCATGTGAAATGTCAACCAGAAGACTTGCATTTAGAATGCCCTGTGCTTGAAAACGCTACTTACCTTCCAAATGTGTGCTTCTTCCACAGTAATGGAATGCTGATTTTAGATGAGCATTTAAGAAACACTCAGTTACACGTAGACTTGGTCAAGCAGCCTGGTTCTGTACATCATAGAATGGAATGTAAGCAAAAGCTTCTTGAGGCAGAGTGAAAATTCTCCTTAAAATGCAGCTGACACACAAACATCTCCCTTTCTTCTTTGTCCTTTTACTGCCTAGCTGGACTAAGAAAATAAATTGCTAGATGAGAAATGAATATCCATTTAGGGACATATGACAATCTTGAAAATAAGGATCACAAAGAATCAAATAAACAAGTGTTTGGACCCAAGCTGTCTGGATTTCTTTTTAGTTATCTTAACTTTGGCCATCATTGTTGAGCATTATGTCAAAGGATAAAATGTGACTTTGAGTTTTTCTAAGGCAGATTCTCATTATATATCGCAGTCTGACCTCAAATTTACTATCTAGTCAAGACTACCCTTGAACTCATGATCCTCCTGCCTTAACTTTGCATGTGCTTAGATTAATAAGTTCATACTATCAAACTGGGCAACTGATAAAAGTATTTTAAGAGAATGGGATTAGCAAAGATTCATAACAATTTCAAGTGACTTCTCATAGCAAAGTTAAAATTTTCATTCTGATGAATGCCTTAGCAGAAGTTTTGTGACTGGTAACTGTTGTAATTAGACAGACTTCACTTTCAAAGTGTGAGGTTATTGGGAAAATGAAGAGTACAGGAGTATTTACAAGAGAGTGTGGTAGTTTTCTGTCAAGTCGCTGTAAATCCCTGCCTTAGTGTGAGAGAACCGACTCATCTCTGAATGTACATCAAGTGAATCCACAGAATCTGGGCTTTCGAGTAACATCACTCTGGCGCCACCAGTAAGCCAAGCCTATCTGTTGGGCTAAGCCAGTTAACAGATTACATGAGTAGAGCATATACAACGCTTTTGGTGGTTGATACTTATTAGCAAGACAAAGTAGAAAACGGGTTGAATGGGTGTCTACTGAAACAATACCAAGTGAACGTACGTGCCCAGTTTCCTTAGCCTCCAGAGATGCATATAAGTGCACTGACACCTCAAGCCTTGCGCTCGGCAATCACAGCGGCATCCACCCACACAAGCTAAGCTTCCACAGACGGCTCAGACGCGCCCTCACCTCTCTTTTTGATAAACTGCAGGGATGAAAACAAGGCAGACCAGATACAGACTGGGGGCTTTGGAAAGGAACTAGGATATAAATGATGGGCAAAAGAGATGATGAAGCAGCTAAGTGTACTGGATGCTCTCAAAGAGAACCCAGGTTCAGTTCTATACCCACACTGTTGCTCTTAGCCATCTGTAACTCTGGTTCCAAAGGATTTGATGCCATCTTCCAGCCTCCAAGAACAGGTACAAACATGGTTATAGGCACACATACAGGCAAAACATCCACATGTATGAATGCCTCTTGACAGAGACAGTCTGGCATGGGTGTCCAACACAAAGGAGAAAACAGAGAAACTGGTGAAATGATGCCATGCGTCTTTCATTAATCTTCCTGTTAACTCTAAAACATACCTCCCTCCAGATATTCCGTATCATGGCTGCAGATGAGAGCACAGCGCCTACTAGACAGGAAGTGAGAGTGCTCTGAGCATTGCATGCAGGATGCGTTACTCAGAGAGCACTGGCGTCTGCAATGTTTCTTCTCTACACAGATATCCCAGCAGCTGTCCCTCGAGAATGCCAACTCACATCTTTACATTAAAGTCCACGTTAAAAATGGAATTTCCATTCAAATAAATCCACTTACATTAAAATGAGTCTTTACATTAAAATCCACTGTAGTCTTTGAGCATAAAATATTTCAAAGCGTTCAAGCGGTGATGTTACATATATGATACAGTTTATAAACAAAAACAAGCAAACTACAAAGTCCTAAGGATTATTAAGCATAGAGAAAAATTAGTTTAATTTTAAAATATTAACAAACAAAAAACTTATAGTAGAAACAGACTATATTTGAAAGATGACAAAAGTTAAGGACTTGAATAAACTTTTCAAATGCTTAGCTTTACTTCAGTGACTATGATAATTGAAAGGTTTAAATTAATATTTTATTTCTCATATCCCATCCACTGTTTTATAATGCTTAAACTTGGTTCATACAGCATTTTGGGAAAATTGTGAAAGCAATGTGGAATAGAGATATGTATCTGCTGGGAAATTCCTAAATTTCCTTTTGGCATAGCATCAGTTGTGAATTTACAGGAATGTCTTCCAGATGCAAAGTAGAGTAGGCTTTGACAACCTAGTAGCCAGGTGTGGCGGTACACATCTCTAATCCCAGATCTCAAGAGACTAAGGATGTGAATTCTAGGCTACCCTGGCTATCTAGCACAACCCTGTTTAAAACAAACAAACGAGAGTAACCCATGGGGATGGTTATATTCATTCATCCCCAGCCCTCTCTCTCTCTCTCTCTCTCTCTCCATACTGTCCACAATCACCAGGTTTTGAGCAGGTCCCATTTAAAGTCCCTTGCTGCAAAGCCCGGACTGATTTACCAGCAGAAGCAGAGGTAGGCAGGCCCCTAACTGGGAGTCACCACAGCTGAGTGGGTCTTCACCCTCCCTTTTCCTCTCGTACTCCACTACAGTCTTAGTTGTTTTCCAGCTTGGAATATCTGTAGAAACAGAACTCTGGATCTCATCTATTTGGGTGATTGGCTCTCTTCCCAAAGAATGGCCTATGCTTTTCCCCTACAAACAGTTTAAAGATCACTGGCATCATTATTTTATAGTTACTTAGTTATTTTCTATATTCTGATCTCTGCTCATCTAAAAAGTGGTTTTTGTGCTTTTCTAGTCTGAGGATGTCAGAGTAGTATTTATTTTCCCCAATTACAAAAGGTTGATGTTTCCACCTGCCCCTTAGAAAAACACTTTCATCCCCTTTAATACTTTGAGACTCTTTCTCTGATGTTTTACAATGTTAGGTTGTAGATTTCTTGAGTCTGATGGAAATTTCCAGTGGAAAAAAAAAAATGAGGATGAAAAGACACTATAAATGAAGGGAGTATACTTTGCATCCAAGGAACATCTCTTCTAACCTTTTATCCTTCTTTAGGCCACTGGGAACAGCTGTGAATGACACAAACAAGCCATCTGAATGAATTAGCAATCTGTGTACCACAAACCCACCCCAACCTTTCCAAATTCAACAAAGTATTTCAATTAAAATGTGGGTTTTGGGGGCTGTAGAGAAGGTTCACATTTAAGAGCAGACACTGCTCTTCCAGTGGGCCAGGGCTTCATTCCCACCACCCATGTCAGGTAGCTCAAGACTATTCATAATTCTAACTTCAGAGTGATCCAATGCCTCTGGCCTCCAGGGGCACCTACACACACACACACACACACACACACACACACACACATATACACACATACATTTTTAAATGTATGTTTCAATGCACATTATCTGAATCCTTCAAGTTTATGTTAACAGAATTTCAACATTGAATGCATCATAGTTCTGGAGGGATTAGCACATGGTGTGTTTAGTGGTTTGTGGTTCCTTGGTGGGTGTAGCAAATATGTCCCTGCCAAGCTATAAGTGCTCACCCGGTGCAAAAATCTCAAATATATTTCCAGCTTCTAACACCATGCATTGTCAATACCATTTAAGATTAAGGCTTAAGAGGTAGTTCTGTGAAATGATCCAGATATCTTTTAGGAGGTAAAGATAAAGAGAATTCGAGTTGGGGTGAAACATTCTACAAAATACCTTGGAATTAAACTAAGTGTTAAAGAGATCAAAAACTGACTTGGTGGGCTTGGGATGTGGCTGCGCAGTGGCGCATTTTCCTGCATGTGTAAGGCCCTGGATTTGGTCTTTAATTCAGCAGAGAAGGAGGAAGAGGAAGAAGAAGAGGAAGAGGAGGAGAAGGAGGAGGAGAACTGAAAGGGGAGAAGAATTCTGACTCTGATATGAGTGGTGTTTTGTGCTTACCTTGCATTTTTTTTATTTGTTGGAAAAACTGAGCATCTTCTTGTGTCAAGACTTGTAGAAGGCACTAGGAATATAATGATAAATCTGATCGATCTTTTTTATGGAAAAAGCATTAGGGTTTCCAATTCCAGACTTGGTAAAAAACTTCAGACCACCTTCCCATCTAGATAATCTGAAACTATTAGAAAAGCTGGAAAAAATACAGCATGTAATTATTTGAAGAAAAATAGCTTGAGTATTCAAGATACTGAAGGGACAGGCTGTTCCGTTGACGGTAACCACTACTCCCACTCACTGGACCCAAAGTCAGGACCGCAACAGAAGATCAAAGACGCAAACAGAAAACACTGATCAAAACCCTGGAAATCTGAGTTGAAATTTCAACAGCCTAAGGAGACTGAGAATACTCAAACTGGACTTCAGAGACCCTCAAAGCAAACAGCTCCAGATAAACAAGCCAGGCCTCAGAAAGCTTTGCAAGATCCAGACTTTAGGATGAAAGATAGAAATCCAGGACCGAATGCAGGTCCAGGTGATGGGGATCTCTGAGGCTGATTAGCCCTAATCCCCTCCTGAGGAAAACAGTTTCAGGCGAAGCATCATAAATTAGTTCAATAATTCTTCATATGTACCTGGGATTTAATTTTAAAACATATTCACCATGCCAAGGGAGATAATTAATGTTCAAAAAAAAAAAAAGAAGAAGAAAAGAAAAACAAAGAAGAAGAAGTAGAAACATATTCTGATATTCTGGGTATGATAAACTTTAAAATTCTCACACAAAGATATTTAAAAACTAAAACATGTTTAATTGTGTGGAGGAAAGTATAGTTAATCAACTGAAAAGAATTAATTTCTAGAATTAAGATTTATGTCAAATCAATTAAATAGAATCTTCAGATTAAATAGAGGAGGGTATTAGAACTAAAAACTAGGTCAATTTAAAGCATCCAGACTAAAGAACAGGGGGAAAAAGTGTTCGACAATAAAAGATTAACAACAAATACATGGAATATAGCATAAATATCCAACAACTGAGTTACTGAAGAGCAAGAAGGAGAGGAATAGTTGGAAACCTAAGAGCTTTATGCGGTTCTACCTGAGAATACTCTAAAACATCAATCCACACCTTCAAGCAGCTCTCTGTCTCAACACTAACAGGTTAAATGTAAGCGCAGGGACACAGCCGGTGTTGCATCCTAATGAAAATGAAAAAGAAACCAAAGGATGTTAGCCAGCTTTCTGCTACTGTAACAAATATGGGGGAGGGGGCGGCGAGGAGAGGGAGGGAGTGAGGGAGAGGGAGAGGGAGGAGGGAGAGAAATAGTGGTCTACGATCCTCTTTGTGGTTGTCTTAATATTCCAAGATTTCCTACTAGACAATCACTCTTGAAGTCTCCAAACTCTCCTAGTCGGACAAATCAGTCTTCAGCGTTTGGGAAACACTCAGACCACACTGCAGCAGAAAGAGAGTTTAAAGTAGCCAGGTGAGTAAAACATTCAGTAACTTCAAAGAACAGAGACAACCTCTCACAGAAATGGTAGCACCTGATGAGGGTAGAACACCGTTCGGCGAGTCGTGAGAAGCAACTGCCAACCTTCAGAGCTACAGTGAGAGGAGATGTGTTCCAAAAGGTAAACCAAGATAACACTGTCTCCAGACAACCAAACTCAAGGGGCAGGGGAGCTTCTTGTAAGAACTGCTCTAAAATAAATGCTAAAGAGAGGCAGGCCTCTAGGCCAAAAGGAAAAAAAAAAGTGGGAATAGAGGGGGAAAAAAAAGAATAATAATAGAAAGGATAAAATATGGGTAAATTCAAGTATTTATCGAATCAAATAATATTAGTTGATTTGGCCTCCACTGTATAGCATAAAAGGGGGATAAGTCTGCGGCTCTAGAACGGTCTGGAAAACAAGAGACCTAACATGGCAAAGCCTCTGTGGGACAAACGCAGAATGGCTGCTGTACTTCTCTTTCAGTTCAATTAGATACAAGTTTGTTGGAACGGATAGGTCAGGTCGTAGGCGTGAGCTTTTATTCTTTTTCTAGCGTATGCAGCTATGCCTGTTAATTTGTCTCTTGGCTCTGTCCTGAGTTCTAGTATAGCCTATCTTTGTCATTGACTCAAGATTTTTTTTTTTTTTTTTTTTTTACTTTTCTGACTAATTTGCAATATTTAGATTTTTAGGGGGACTTCATTTCTGCTAAATAGGGTGTGGATTTGTTTTCTCTGCTCTTTGTGTCTCCACTAGCTAGCACATTTTCTGAGTTCTTACGAAATGTTTACTCCACCAGCGCAGAACCCACACGATATTTTCAGAAGGGTATGGACTATTTTGTGGGTGGCATAAGAGTGGACACACAACAGCAAAACCCACCAACAGGATGGAAAACCTTGAAGCTGCCCACACCCACACCCCTTCCGGTAGTATATCTGTCGTCAGCAAAGCAGTCTCCACAGGGAACAAAACCCCAACTATTGTGTTTGATTTGAGAAACCCGAGGGGGTCAGAACCAATGCAGCCACAACACTCCCATTGCTATCACTCCTCTTGACTCCCTCTGTGACTTTGTAATCCTCATCCCCACAGCACAGAGATCTACATCCCTGAAGGGATCCTGGTTTACCAAAGAATTAAGACCCTTTCAGCCCCAAACTACACCCAAGAGTGGGACCAGCAAGCAAGAAGAAGAGTCACCATCTTTACAGGAATAGTTATCCCTGATCATTAGACAGAGGTATAGTTGAGTAGAAAATAGCACTGGGCATCTCTGGGTACCTCTTGGTTATAATAAGCAGAGCAAGCAGAGCCTGAACAGAGGATGAAGACAAGGATGAAGACCCCCTCAGATAAGCCTAAATTAGAATGACCTGAGGTTTGGAGAGATCTGGAAGTATGTGGCAGAAGAAGGCAGGAGTATCTATTTCAGCCTAACACCATCTGCCTGGAGAAGGGCATGGTTCTATCTACTAAGTTATGAGTTTCTCCAGAAAGATGGGTCCACCACAGTCCCGGTGTAGCTGTTGCTTGAATGTGCATGAAGAAGAGGGTTTGAGCAGTATAAAAGGTCATCTGTGACGGCTACACCACAGCTGCTGGACTCTTACACACTTAGACATACACCAGGTTCCAAAGAAAGTCCTGTCACCCTAGCTGCAGAGTTTCTGTGACCAATATCTGCAGAGACTCTTCCCAGAAAAAAATGCACCTTTCTGAGGCAGGCCACATCCAACAGCTGCAAGTGTAAAAAGATTCAACCAGTTCAACCCAGCATGGGATTCTCTGACAGACTATATTTGCTCAGACCACCTCAGCGGGTTGCCCAAGGCTTTGGCACACCTGCATTGCAATTATCTTTCTTCCTTTGCCTGATTCTGTTTCCATGCCTCCCTTCCACAGGTGCTGGCTCCTTAGGAATCACCAAAGCTTCCCTGGTCACCAAAGTAACTCTTATCTATCTCTCTTATCTGAGGGATAGTCTGTGAGGATCATTAAAAACCACCAAAGCCTTTGTAATAAACCTAACAAAAGATGGACTACTTCACCACAAAAGAAATACAAACGCTTAATGAGAGAAGGGGGGAATAATCCCTGATCACAGATTGAAAATAAATTGTGTCTGTATATGCACTTCCCAAGTTGAGCTACAAATATAGTTCATTCATAAAGCTGATGGTGACACTTATATAGAAAATGAAAAGGATAAAAATCTTCCCCTAAATCATAAACTATAAAGCCAAGAAACCAGGAGGACACAATAGAAATAGAGACACAAGCAGAAGTCAAACAGCACAGAGCTCCGAAACACATGTGTGGGCGGTTGATTTATGACAAGGTGGTCATGAAGAGCAGAAGCAGAAGGAATGGTCATCTTAACATGTTTGGAATCAACTGGTTTTCATACAGGAAAAGAGGAAAATTTAACAATGATTTCATCACACACTCAAAAAACTATTCTAGGGGGACTACAGAAGTAAATTAGAGAGAAAATTATCCATTAGGGTAGAATAACATATTGGTAAACTTGGAATGGACAAGGATGTCTTAAATAGGACAATGTGAGGGCTAAATCTTGCTTGTCAATTTGACACACTTGGGAAGAGGGAATGAACCTTAAGAATTGTCTTTCATCAGATCAGCGTGTAGGTATGTCTGCCAGGTATTTTCTTGATTGCTAATTGATGTGGGAGAGTTGAATCTACTCTGGGCAATGCCATCCCTAGGCAGATGGGTCTGGGCTATATAAGAAAGGTAGCTGAACCGCACATGAGTCTTGGAGCAAGTCAGCACTTGGTATTTCTCCATGGTTTCTGCTTCATTCTCCCATCTTGAGTTCCTACCCTGATTTCTCTCAATGATGGATTATAACCTGTGAGCTAAAACAAGCTCTTTCTTCCACAGGTTGTTTTTGGTCATGGCAACAGAAAGCAAACTAGAACAGACAGTGACATATCACAGATGTGTGTGTGCACACACACACTCACAGAAGCATGGAGTCTAAGAGTTCAAAACTGAACACATCCCAATTATCCACTTACAGTAGAACAGACTAAAGATGTTACTCATATGATTGAATACTCTCTATGATGGAAAATGGAAACTAATAGTACTTAGAATTAAATGATGTATCTTAGAAGCTTAATTTTGAATAAAATTACAGCCTGAGTAAATACTGAATGGTTCCATTTATCTAAATTTCAAAATTCTAGACAGAGAGTAGAGAGGAGCAGATAAGTGTTAGCCATGAGGAATACAAGATGAGCTCTTGGGATACTGATAAAGATAATATTTCTTGGTGGAAGGGTGTGGGGTGTTTGCTTCATCGTCATCTATTTAATAGTGTGTCTACCATCTGTGTACTTACTTTAAAATTAATTATAGACCTATGAGGCTAGAGAGTTGGTTCAGTAGTTAAGAGCACTGGCTGCTGCCGAGAACCTGGGTTCAGTTCCCAGTACCTACATGGCTGCTCACAACCATCCTGTTCCAGGTGATCTGATCACAACTCCAGTGCCAGGGGATCTGATGCCCTCTTTGGGCACCTGCATGCTCATGAGTGCATACACAAACAACCAGGCATGAATATATATAAAAATTTAAGATAATTATAAAAAAGATTTAAATAAGGTATATGTCCAGTTCAGTTACAAATAAAACATACTGTGTGCCTCTTGAATTAATGTATGGACTTTACTTGCTGAGATTTGGGGCCAGAGATTTGGTGTAGAGCCCAGTACACCCTGTACTGAGACCACTAGTCCTTTGGCATTTCCACAGTTGCCTACACACCTCTCTCACTTCATAAGTATTTCACTGGCTCTCTGAGGCGATAGAGCAAACATGAAATTTTATTTCTAAGATAACATCCTGTAGAATACCTTGTTTTACTTTGGCTACTAGACTAAAATAGTCATTGCCTTCCTCAGTTTTAAGTGAAGAGCTTTTCAGTTCTACAACATTTATGAGTTTCTCATTTTTTAAACAGAGCAGCCCAGCCAATACCACAAACCTAAGTTTTTTTGCTAGTACAAGTACCATCCGCTGAAGACGTGTTCTTTACAGAGGAAAACCTGGCTTCTCTATGCTTGGGTCTGGCCAAATAGACAGCCCGCCAGGCTTACCCTGAGCGATCAGCTTTCTGACAACAGCATGAGGAACATTTCCCATCCAGGACTGAATGACTCCTGACAGGGGGTTGCAGGCTTGGCAAGACACCACAAGGATCAAGCCAAGCCAAACATGGAGTGGAAAACTCTATTCAGCACTGTACCACAGCCGGTTCCCCAGGGCTGGCTCACATGTGTGACTGCCTCTGGTTAGTAATGGGACACGAGCACACACTGTACAGAGGACATCCGTCAGCCAGGTGAGTCAGGCACAGTGGTACCCTCAGAACAGTCGCAGACTAACCATAAGAGAACTCTGAGTTCTTCCAAGATCACCCGATGCTGGAGATGCTTGCATGGCTCTGGGAAGATACTTGGAGAAGAAGTGGTGTTTGCAACCCATCTGTCTAAGTGCTTTTCCTTTTAAGCAAGGAGAAGAAGGTTGTTTTCACATCTCAGAAACTGAAATAAAAATTAAAAAGAGAAAGCTCCACTCAGTTCACACGTCTCCTACCAGACTGCCTTCAACCTTCTCGTTCCTCAGCTGCAAGTCGGCAGGTAGAAATAACATTTCTACCCATCTCACATAGCGACAGGTACACTCTTCATACGACCTTTCAGTGTGTATTTATATGATCTTTAAATCAAAACTTGTTCATTTGTTTTAAAACCTTTAAAAGTTGCCACGGACAGACCTCTAAGTTGTCTCCAATAAACAGTTTTTCATGGAGAAAGAACAAGCCGACTCATTGCACCTAAACCTGGACTTGCCACGACTTTGATACCACTTCCTTTGACATGAATAACTTAGGGTTGTGTGTCCATTGACGTTAGAAACAAGAAGCATTTGTCTATGACGTATGAGACTGAAGGCTGTGAGCATGCATGCACACAGCAACTACAACTGGAGGTGGGGAGCATGCGCACACACAAGTACAACTAACTGGAGGTGGGGGCACTTCAGATCACCCTACTTTGTGGCTTTGTTCCTCATTGTCACCTCAATATAAATTCAAAAAGCCTGGCTCTTCTCATATCGGGCATCCCAGGCCAGTTCACTGGCAGGGTGGTGTTGTAGAAGTTTATTTTTAGTTATGTATAAAATGTTTTAGGCACTGATGGGTGAGGGTCTGCCTAGGGTTTTGGCATTTTATATTGTCTGCAGGTTTTGGATTACTGTGGGGGATGTTTGATTGCTTATGATCAGCACCTGAGGAGTTCTGAATGAATAAAAACACCTGAACTGGGATGCTTAGGGTTCCACTGGCAGTATGACGCTGGCCATGACAGTGGTTCCCTCTGCTGAGATCTGACAAGGTTTGCAATTATGAAAAATGCCCCCTTGTTATCCTTGGTGAGCCACCACAGCAGAATAACAACTACAAGGAGGAGCTAGGATTTCCTTGTTCCCATTATCTCAGCGGCAATGGTTTAAAGGGATCACAGCAGACTATGTTGTTAAACCCAGAAAGCTCTGTGATGTAATCGCATCTTTTTCTAAACAGTTCCTTAAGATGTGTGCAGCCCTTTGTAGCCTTGTCACTTTAATTCAGAGTTCTAAGACAAATGAATTCTGTTCTGACCCAAACGCAGAAACTGAAGCCAGAACCAGAATTGAAGCCTCTGGTCCCCAGAACAAAGAATTTTTGGCATTCTATCTGCTCTGAATGCATGAAAGAAAGAAAGAAAGAAAGAAAGAAAGAAAGAAAGAAAGAAAGAAAGAAAGAAAGAAAGAAAGAAAGAAAGAAAGAAAGAAAGAAAGAAAGAAAGACGGAAGGAAGGAAGGAAGGAAGGAAGGAAGGAAGAAGGAAGGAAAGAAAGAAAGAAAGAAAGAAAGAAAGAAAGAAAGAAAGAAAGAAAGAAAGAAAGAAAGAAAGAAAGAAAGGAAGGAAGACAGGGAAGGAAGATGGAAGGAAGGAAGGAAGGAAGGAAGACAGGGAGGGAAGATGGAAGGAAGGAAGGAAGGATTGAGAAAAAAGAAAAGAAGGAGGGAAGGAGGAAGAGGAAGGAAGGAACGAAAAAAGGAAAAAAGTAGGTTGCTTAGGACTCACTCCCTTCTATTGAATGAGCTGAGGAAAGAGAGTGCTTGCCTAGAGAGAAAGACATGGGCTAAGTAGCCTGGAAAGATATTTAGCAATTCTAGATAAGCCACTGAAAGAATATATTCTGCAAAGATTCACTTGATTCTTATATATATATATATATATATATATATATATATATATATATGATTATTAAATATATATTAATATATAATTTGTATCTTTAAATATCCTATATAAATATATGTTATATATTTATATATGTTAGATAGATAGATATATAAATTTATATACATATGGATATAGATATGGGGGGGTGAGTGCATGAGTGAGTACAAGTGCTCAGGAGGCCAAAAAAGAGCATCAGATTTTACATGTGTGTACGTGTGTCTGTGTCTCTGTGTGTGTGTGTGTGTGTGTGCGCGCACACACGCGTGAGAGACAGACAGACAGACAGACAGATCAGGGATGGGGAGGAATAATACACTTTGAGTGCAAGTACCATCAGAAGCCACAAGAGAGTATCCAATCTCCTATAGCTTCAGTTAGAGGTGACTGTGTGTCACCTGATAAGCATGCTGGGAATCGAACTGAGGTCCTCTGTAAGAGCAGTATACTCTCTTCACCACTGAGCCATGTTTCAAGCCTGAGAGAGCGAAAATACCTTTGATAGAAGAGAACAGAGGCTTAGACATGATTGACCCAACCTTGAAGAAATGCACTGTATACTCGGGCCCACTTTTAACATTCCAATGAGTAACATTTACATAGACATTATATTAGGGAAAATCTGGATTAAAACGCAATGTCAAGCAGAGCGCAGACAGCTCTTCACTAAAGCCACTTGTAACCAGTCATTTAGTCTCTTCCACAGTCAAGCTAGAAAAATAATAATAGAATATGAGCGAATGGTGAGATTTCTGAAAGGCATGGCAATTTGAAAGATGCCTCTGAGGGGGCATTGAGAAGGCAGTGGAAGCTGGAGGCCTGGAAGCCAATTGTAACTGAAAGCCAAATCCTTAGCCACTTTAACAAACGTCCTCTAACCATGTAAGCTGCGCAGCTGAAGTTACTTCAAGTGCCCTGAACTACTTGACACTGGATCCCAGAATCCCACAGTTTAGCATAAGCCCTCCCATGACACCTCCTGGCTTCAATTTCTATTTCACAGTCTACTGTCCCAGTGTTCTGTGATGTCATCCAAACTGTGAGTTCACTCCTATACTAGTTTCCAAAATGTTCTAAAGTACTTGCTTAAAATCCTACTTATGAGGCTGCGGAGACGGCTTAGGGGGTAAAAGCACTAACTGCTCTAGCAGAGGACCTAGGTTCAGTTTCCGGCATCCACACAGCAGCTCAAAGTCATCTGCAATTCAATTCCCAAGAGATAGGATGCCTTCTTTTGGCCTCTGTGGGCACTGCACACATGTGGTGACATAAATATTCTCAGGTATGCATGCACACACATACACACAAAATTAAATAAATAGATTTCTAATTAATCCAATACACTCCCAGGAGTAGTTAACCAACACAAACTAGAGTTAGTGGGTAAGGAGGGAGGGAGAGAGGGAGAGAGAGAGAGAATGAAGTTCAGTAGGTAGGGAGATGAGAATAATTTGGGAAGAGGTGAGGGAAGGAGAGGAATATAATGAAAATACAATGTATAAAATTCTCAAAGAATTAATAAAAGAATTTTTAAAACAATAAAAACATAATTCAGGTAACAAGTCCATCCTATATATTTTAATCTGTAGTTGATTCAGAAGCAATTCCTTACTTGTAGGTACACTAATTGGAAAGATTCACAGCCTAAATTCTTCATGAGTGTCTTTACAGCATTAAAGGCATGACATTTTGAGCCAGATAGCTGAAATTCAAAGTGCAATTCTTTGCTCATTTAGGGAAACTACTGGTCTCGGTATCCTCCTGGAGATGTAGCTCAGTTGGGAGAGTGCTTGCCTAGCATATACTAAGTCCTGGGTCTAGTCTTTAGCACTACATTAAAACATAGGTGTGGTATGGCACACTCCTGTAAACCAGGAGAGCATTCAGGGAGTGGAGGCAGAGAATCAGATTTTGGGGGTCCTCTCAGTGACATCATAAGTTCAAGGCCAGCCTAGATTAAAAAAAAAAAAAACTTGAATGGTAATATACAGTTTCTACTTTATATGATTATTAATAAATCTTATAACAATATATAATAATATTAAAGTGAGTTAGTACATTTAACAATTTTAAAATGTTTCCTGGTCCACAGTAAATACTGAATAAATGACTCTTACTAGCATTATCTTAATTCAGTCAAGAAGGCTTGCTTCCTTGGCGCTTAGTAGTTTTATTATGTGTAGTAAATATTTAAACTTATTCTCAAATATCGTAAAGCTACATGCACTTCTGTGCAGTAAGATGAACTTTGAGTAGCTACTGTATGGCAGCTAGAGCTGCTGCCAGAAGGTCACCTTCCTTAGCTGTTTGAACCAACTCTTGGGGTGTGGGTGGCTGCAGCTTTCTTGAATACAGAAAGAATGCTAGTTTGGAGCACCAACAATTGTCTGCTCAATTACCCACGGATGGAGCAATTGTAGTTCAGATTTGACTTTGCCCACTGAGACCTTTATGTTGAAAGCACCCAATTGTATTATTGCTATTATGGAGGAACTTTCCATGGTCTTCTCCCTCAGCCTAAGTACCAGTCAAAGATTACCTTGTCCAGAGTCTGACCTTCATCTGTAAAGTGGCATCAAGTTGGCCAGCTAAAGTTGGGGGTTGTTGTACTGTTGAAGATCTTTTCATTAAGCAGTTAAGGCCTTTGTATAGGTGGGTGGTGTTTTTCCTCAATAAATTGCTTGGATGTCACATGCTCTGTGTCAGTCCATCAGAGGCTTGACCCTCTGCAAGGTAGATCAGGCTTACACACTGTGATTGTTTCGCTGAATGAACCCATTAGATTTGTTAATATTTCCATCTACAATTATGCTTTTGCCAATGACTAATATGCCATTTAAAAATAACTCATATACTTAGGATAGAAAGCCGATGTGCATATCATCTTGCAATAATTGTGTATCAATCTTATCCATAAATGGCTAAAGTGATCTAAATGAGAAATGTCCCCTAGAGGCTCAGGTACTTAACATCTTGGTCCCCAGTAGATGATGCCATTTGGGAAGGTTATGGACCCTTAGAAGGTGCAGCCTTCCCTAGAGGAAATGCATCACTGCGGGTGGGCTTTGAGGGTGTATAATCTCACACCACATCCTATTTTCCCTCTCTGCTTCCTGTGTACAGTTGAAATGTGATTATCTCAGTATCCTGCTCCTTTCCCATCATTATAGATTATAGTCCTCTGGAACCATAAACCAAAATAAACTTTTTTCCTTAAATTGCTTTTAGTCATGGTGTTTTAAGACGCCAAAGAAAAGTATCTGATTCAGTGGCATATTTAATCTTTACTCCTTTGTAAACACTCTCTATAACAAAACTACTTATGTGTTCAAATATTTCTATGACAACTTGACTTACACCTTTATCTGAGAATTACCTCAAACACTACTTACCAATTACTGCTTATTTCATTTCTAGAGATATTTAGACATCTGTCTCCGTGGACTACCCATGTTATTTACCAACCTCCTCCCCACACATTTTTTTAAGATATAGAACAAAGATAAATAAATCTTAGACTTATGTGGTTCCATATATACCACATATGTTGGTTAGGTTTATGTCAACTTGACACAAGGTACAGTCATTTGTGATGGGGGACTCTCAACTGAGAAAGTGCTTCCATATGATTGTCCCATAGACAATTCTGTCAGGCGTTTTCTTGATTAATGATTCATGTATGAGGGCCAATTCAACTGTTGACAGCACCACCCTTGGTCTGGTGGTTCTGGGTATACAAGGAAGCAAACTGAGCAAGCCACAAGTAACCAGCCAGTAAGCATCATTCTTCCACGGCTTCGCTTCAGTTCTTCCCTCCAGGTTCCTGCCTTGGCTTCCCTCAATTGACCATGAACACATGTAAACCAAACAAACCCTTTCTTCCCTCATTTGCTCTTAATCATGGTGTTTCATCATAGCAATAGAAACCTAAAACACCAAGTGAAAAACGTATTTCTACATTCCCAGCAATTTAAGTTGCCAACATATTTTCAACGTAAAAATAATGCAACTGATGAAAAAATAATTTTAGTTGACATTGTAAAGTCTCTTGGGAAGTGAATATATTATCTAGAATGAGACTCTCCTGTAGAGCTCTTTAGATTATTTGAAAATCCCTTCGTGTGTAGCCAAGGTAGAGCTAACTTATGATTTTCATTTCTATTTTCATGGCCAAGAGAAACTCAAGGATCAAACACCACTTTCTAGTGCTTGAGTCACGTTGTCTCCTCATTGTTCTCTTCCCTGCTCTCATCCTCACTCCTGTGGGTACATGCTCCCACCGTAACACAAACGCTCAGACTCACGGGAGACCACTTCCATGACTTAAAAAAAGTGAGCCAGGGGGAAAAAGAGGAGACAACGTCAGTCCTTTGGTTTCTCTTTGGGTCACAAACTTAAGATGCCCAGAAGCAAAAAGGGCCTTCCTGGGCTGCGGCACTGTACACTTGAGAACGGTGAGTATCAAATAGACCTGGAAAACAGACATTTTAAGGCATCACCTAGGAAATATATGGAAAATCATGTATGGGAGGCACTTTTGAATGATGCACAAAGACACTGCAGCTACAGAAATAGAGGCTAAGTAGTCAGCATAAAATTGAGGTAAATGTACATTGTGTTTTTAAAAGTTAATAAATGAAATTACCCTTTCTTCTCCCTACTTACATTGCATGTTGTAAGTAGGAAAATAAGATATTTTTTATTACTTGTGGATTTAGGGATAAAGTCTAAGTACCTGGTGTTCATGAACTTGCTAATAATGGGTCTTCAAATTGAAAGATCACACCATGGGAACTAACACAACCGGACAACGTTCACAGAGGAGAGAGAGAGAGAGGAGTGGGGGATTGATTTTGGAACAATCAACCCTAAATTTGATGTCTTCATCAGTCCCCTCCCTTCATGGCTCAGGGATCTATGTGGATGAGAAGGTAGAAAGACTGTAAGAGCCAGGGGTGATGAATAACTCCAAGGAAATGGTATCTTCCAGACACAACAGGACTTATGTACATATGAGCTCACATGGATTGTGGCAAAATGTACAAGGCCTCCACAGATATAAACCAGACAGGGTCCCAGCCCCGAGAGGAGAAAGAGGACATAGGCTCCTATCCAAGGAATTATCTGAAACTGATTCCTACTGGCAAAAGGAAAAATCAGTTTGCTCCAGTGGAGAACTGGGTATATCAACCACACTCCAGGGAAGGCCCCATGTAGTTAGCCAATACAAAGGGAAGTCAGTGGTATTTTGTCAACTTTTTGTTTCATTTTGCTTTGTTTTGGTATTTTGTTTATCTTATTGGTCTTTTTCTTTTTTGTTTTGATTTTTGTTTTTGTGGTGTGTGTGTGTTTCTTTTTTGTTTTGTTTTTATTTCTTTTGTGGATTTGAGTTGTTTTCAAAAGGGAGAGACCATAAAGTTGGTTGGGTAGAAAGGTGGGGAGGAACTGGGAGGAACTGGGGGAGGAAAAGCATTTGACTATGTGACTAACGGTTAATTAAGCTGGCCTGTTTCCCTTTAAGTCAGCATACATACACCCTGCCTTAAGCACAAGCCTTGGAAATTTACCAAAGTTAGAGAAAATTTCCTTTGCTAGTGCACAGCCCTGGGGAATCCAGTGATAACTACTGCCTGCGGGCCTTTCCCACAGCCTCATGCAGATAATCCATGGCTCCAAACCAATACGAAATCTTAAGATGAAGGAGTCTTTAAGCTGAGCAGGCTCTGATTGTTCCCAGAAGGTACCCCAACATTCTGGCACATCTCCCCTGATTTCTTTCCACCACATCACTTTCCTAAGTGATTCAAAAGCAAATCCCAATGCCAAGCAAGTCTGAGGGAGCCCTAGCCCCCTCAAACCCCCCACACCTCTGCTGCTATCCTTTGATCCAGAGGTTGCCAATTCAACTAGGCTGAATCTAGTGAGCTCCAGAAATGCACTTTACCAGTGGAGCCCCACAACATGGAATCTAACATTCATTGTTCCTCCATGACTTCATTCTTCTTGCTTTTTGCTCTTGGAGTTCATAGCTGTGAAAAGTCCACCAGCTGCCAGGAGCCACGGCATAAATGCACTAACTGCCCTTAGCTTGATAAACCCAAAGAAGAATTCTTACTTGTTCTCAATCAAAGGGCTTTGCCGACCACTTTTTTATTTCACTAGATCCAAACAGAGACAGTCAGACTCTGCATGAATTAAACTGTAAAGAGGAGAAACATTTAAATTAAGACTAAATTTATGCCAACGCATATAGCATAAACAAAATCCCAATTATGCACAGAAACCACTCTGGAAATAATGTGCTCCCTGCCCTGAAGCAATAATAACTGCCATGTACTTTCTTCTCCTCTCACAGAAAACAAACAGAAAGATGTATCAGAAGTACCATGGTCCCCAAGTACACATCTGCCTAGCTCTCTTACCAGAAGTACCAAAGTCCAAAGTTACTTAGGTATCTAGTCTACAGAAAGGCTGGATCCAGACCCTTGGGAAATCTACAGCCCTTAGGGTCTACCTTTCCTCTATCAGTATTTCTAGTTTATAGATTCATCCCCTTTGGATTTCAAACTTTAGTAGAAGCTTTGAGGAAGATATTTAGATGTTCAACCTAAACAATCACACCCTAAAAGGCAGCCAAGTAAAATAAACTAGGAAATTTTCTGATTAAAAAAAAAAACTTCAAAGAAATTGCAACCAGATGGTTCCTTTCAACCATTGATTTATTTGTTCTGAAATGTGAACAAGAGGAAGCAGCAAGCCGTGGCAAAAAGATTGGTTTAGACATACTGAGAGCAAAGCTTGTTAAGACAGGGAAGAGGGGAAGAAGGGAAGAGAGTAAAGGGGAAGGAGCCAAATTTGTAAAGCATTTTAAGAAGTGGTCTCTATAAATGTATTGACATTTTTTTAGTTTGAGGGTCACAAAGGTCAAATTTAGAATCACAGAGCAGAAAAAGATACAGGCATTTTCTCTATCACAGAGGAAGGCTATCTGAGTGAACAATTAGTGTGCAGAGCTCTAGAATTAGTAACAGGCCTGCTGTAACCTTGAGTAAGCTTCTTTACACTCTCAGATTCACCCTTAAAACAGAAACTGAACTAGTCTGTCGTCCCATTGAGAGGCATAATGGATTTTAAGATTCCTTTCAACTTTCAATCATCCAACTGTAACAAGACACAAATAGCTTTTTTAAAAAAAGAATATTGTCTTAGTTAGGGTTGCTATGCTGTAATGAAACAGCATGACCAAAGCAACTTGGGGAGAAAAGGGTTTATTTGGCTTACACTTCCACATCACTGTTCATCACTGAAGGAATTTAGGTCAGGAACTCCAACAGGACAGGAATCTGGACGCAGGCACTGATGCAGAGGCCATGGAAGGGTGTTGCTTACTGGCTTGTGTCTCCTGGCTTGCTCAGCCTGCTTTCTTATAGAACCTAGGACCACCAGCCCAGGAATGGCCCCACCTACAATGCACTCCCTCACCGATCAGTCATTAAGAAAAAACTCTATGCCTACAGCCAATCTTATGGAGGCTTTCTCTCAATAGAGGTTCCCTCCTTTCAGATGACTCTAGCTCATGTCAGGTTGACATAAAACTAGCAGGCAGAGCTATCAAATATCAACCATAAGCCTTGAGTTATGCTGCTTTGGCTAACGAGGAGGGCCACCTTCCCCTCTAAAGAGCTCCAGCCTTTGCCATCAGATCCAGGGACAAGGAATGAGAGGGTGTGTTTCTAGAGAGTGGTACTCTGTACAGTTGGAACTTTGGTGTTTTGGTATGATGAAGAATTTCAAGTGGAAGGTAGGCTCACAGACTTTCCACATCAGTTAGCCAGGTCAACATTATAATCGAAAAGAATAGGATACGTGTACTGGGTAATTTAAAGCAGGGAAAAGTGAAAACAAAGACACTTGGGAAAGATTAACAGGAAAGCAGATGGGGGAAGGAATGTCATCAAGGAGAGCTAAGCATATTCCACAAATGACTGTTGCTTTGGGAGAAGCTAGTAAGTGATCAAGACAAGAACTAAAGCCACGGCCGTTGTTGAAATGTGTATAACTGGGGCTTCTGGTGTTGTTTGATAGTTCAGTGTTTTCCAAGAAGGCAAGAGGCCCTGGGTTTTGTTCTTGAAGCAAAAACATAAGATCTTGCTAATGAGCAGCCTTAACCAGCTACCTAAGTTATCTGCACTTGGGTGAAACATGTCTTTACCTTTATATCGTATCTCACCCACTCATTACAGGAACACGCGCCTGCTACTGTGGACTGGATTAGTGTGTGCCAATAATCCATGTGGATTGGGTGAGTGCATGCCAATAATCCATGTGTTAAAGGCCTGGTCCTCGTGGTGCTAACACTGGGAGATGCTATGGACATCTCAGAGGTAGGGTCTGCAGCTGGGGAGATAGCTCAATGAGTAAATTGCTTGCTGGACAGGCAGGAAGACCTGTATACAGGGTGGCTACAGCAGTGCACTTCTGTAATCCCAAAGCAGGGGAGAGACAGAGGCAGATCCTCTGGGCTTTCTAACCAGCCAACCTAACCAAGATGGTGAGCTCTACCTCCAGTGAGAGACCTGGTCTCCAAAACTAAAGTTGGCCTGGAGAGACAGCTCCAGAGTTAAGAGCATATTCTATTCTCGCAGGAGAGCCAAGTTTGGTTGCCACTATACTTGTTGGGCAGCTCACAGACACCTGAAACTCCAGATCCAGAGTCTATGCATCCTTCTGACCTCTGTGGGTACCACACTCACATGTGCATACCCATACACACACGCACACATGCGCATGCACATGCACACGCACACACAATCAAACTAAAATGTCTTTTAAAAAGAGAAACTTAGAAATAAACGAGGTGGAGAGTGATCGAGGAAGGTACCTAAAATCAACCTTTGCCTCCACTTGCACACATGGCTGCATGCACGTATCTGTATATGCCGCACACACTGTGGGAGGCATAATGGGAAGTCTTTGGGACACTGAGCCCATGTCCTCAAAGGGGATGATGGGATCCCAGTCTCGCTCCCAGTTTTCTCTGGTCTTAGCTCATGATTAAAGTGGTTTTCCCTGCCACCTATTCTCATAGCTGCCATCAAAGAACCAAAGCATGGAGCCACCTGATCTTGGGCTGTGACTTTCAGAGGCCCTAGCCAAAAGCCATCTTTTCTTCTTGTAAGTTGATAGTCTCCAGCAATTCATTACAGTCATGTTAAAAGGTCTAAGAGAGTGAAGCAGATAGGCAGCTTCTGCAAGCCACTGAGGGGCCTGTAAACAAGTGATCAAGTGATGACGGGGAGGAGCCTTCCCTGAGCCTTGCTTTGAAAGACAAAAGAGTAAGACTAAACCTAAACCTTTTGTGAGAAGGTGGTACAGATCCTGCAGCACTGTGTCAACAAGCAACTAGAGCTGCATGTTAGGGCCTGGTCACACAGAGGTGGCTGAGTGCGTTCCCCAGTCAGCAAGTGGCCTAATGTCTTCATATCTGTTTTCAAACCTGTAAAATAGACAGAGAAATCTGCACAAACATCAGAGAATCTCCACCAGGAATTTAGTTAATGTGTATATGAAATGCAGGATTGCATCTGTCCCATAGACATCACTCATAATGCAACCTACCTTGTAGATCAGAGCTGAGAGTCATCACTAGTATTCTAGAATATCCCATTTCCTGATAGGTCCAATAATTAAAAAATAATAACTTATCTTGCTTGCTGAATAACAGACCAATTGTCTCTAAGTTCTCGGCCCTTTTCCTGTTAGAATTATTCTCTGAAATATTTTAACATGATGTGGTTCAGGAATAATATACAGGCTTTGGAGCCAAGCAACAACCCCAGAGCAACCAGCAGCTTCTCTGCTGTTAGTCACTGTCACAGATAACAAGACTTTGCCTGAGAGTCAATAGCTACTTAGTAGGTAAGACTACCTTCATCTACATATCCTAGGAAGGATGACCACAGAGGGGACAGGCAGCAATGCTTCTTATTCTGAGCTACAAACCTGGGCACTGGGCCCTGTTGTTGCATCTATTTATAGTGACTTTTCCCCTCTTGGTACCACTGATCTGGCTCTTGGGATGATAACCCTTAACTTCCTTTTCTGCTCTCCTTCAGGCCAGTGCCTTTGGGAACTGACCCTGGATCTCCTTAGATTCTAACTCACTCCCTAATCACTGCAGTTTAATTTGACATATAAGAGAGAACACTTTAGCCTGTACATCTACCGACACTCTCTCTGCAAGTCAGAATTCAAAAGCTGTCGATAGGCAAATGTGACTAGGCAGCTATTTACTATGGGCCAAAGGTCATGTTCTGGCCCTTGCAAGCTCTAGAGAGGTTGGTGTCCATATTTATTAGAAATTGGCAGTGGGTGGTATCAATCAGGAGTTAAGAGTCTCAGAATACAGCATAACCAGTGTGAGCACATAGAATCACACAGACATGGAATGCTGGGAAGTTTCTCAAATAGAGGGAGTATGACTCCCGGTCACCAACTGTGACTGTCATTGCAATTTGAAGCATGTATTGTATTTGACACAAACCACCATGCATGCGTGCATCTGATTTTTTTGACTCTTCAAGTCTCAGAATTTTCATCTCCTCCCTGCACCTCCCATGGCCCCTAAGATAGGAACACTTCTAAATCATTATCCTATACATCCTTGAAAGTACCACATGTATTAGTCAGGGCTCTCCAGAGAAGCAGAGCTGATAGGGTTCTCTAAAATGAAGAGAGAAGGCTTTGTTAGGAGGGCTTGGCTCACATAATTAGAAAATCTGAGAGGCTCTATGATCTTGTACCTCAAAGCCAGAGACTGAGGAGAGCCAGGGAGTTAACGTCAGTCTAAGCCCAAAGACTTGAGACCTCAAGGAGCCTGTGTTACCTATAATCCCAGTCCTAGTCTGAAAGACACTAGAATTTGGGAGAGAAGGGAGGTGATGGTTTAAATCCAAAAACCTAAAAACCACGAGTGTAGATGCAAAGCAAAGGAGATTGGAAAGAGGGAGGTGCCTTCGATCAAGCAGAGAGAGGAGACTGGGACTCAGAAGTACCTGAGGCGCTGTGACAGGCTGGGGAGGAGACAAGAACACAGTACATCGCAAAGATTCCTCCGAAGGCTCTGTCCCTTAGGGTGTGTTTTTACTTCTTCGTCTGAGAACTCCTGAGCGGCATTTAATGCAGTTTAGTGCACACAATGCAGTTGGTGTTAGTATAAGCCAAGGAAAACAAACAAGGCGAAGGGCTTGGCTGCCACTTAGGGGGCTTGATTCCTTTTCATTTTTGAATTTGCTTATGCTCATAATGTTGCTATATTAAAGAAATTCACAACAGCTGGAGACAAATGGCTTGGCATTTTTAAGGATGTTAGGATGCTATGTTCTCATCCGTCGCTGTATTCCATTTCATTGTGCTTTCCATGACTTCATTTTTTTTTATAATTTTATTTTTATTGAAAAAGTCACTTTCATGCAATATCTTCTGATTGTAGTTTCCCCTCCTCCCAGAGCCTTCCCACCCTACCACCCTTCCAACTCCATGCTGTCTTTACCTCTGTCTTAGGAAACCAAACACCTGAGTGATAAAGTCAACAAGCAAGAATAAAACAAAACAAACTAACAACAAAAAGAAAAAGAAAAGCACTGTTAGGTCTCAAACCTGGGCAAACAGCTGGCACGCCTATTAACGTATCAAAACGGACTGTGGCCTCCATGTTCTCCCAGCATCCCTCAGTCTCTGCCTACAGGTTACAGAGTCCTCCTGGCTGGCATACTCACCTACTACCTTACCTTTCTCCAGCCCAGAGTCTAGGCTGGGCTGCCCTTCCCACGGTGGCTCTTCCCGGTATAATCCAGCCTTTTGGGCTTTGCTTTTTTACCCTTTTTACATTTTGTCCTTTTGGCCTCCTGGCCTTTTAGTTTCCAGGTTCCTCTCCTCCTCCTCTCTCCCCTCTCTCCTTCCCCTTCCTCACATGGCCTGGCTCAGGGTCATGTCCACTCTGGACTCTCCCAGATGTCTCTGCCTCTACTGTGCTCTCCCTCATATTTATAATAAGCCTCCTCCCCCACCATATCTAAAAGCAGTCATATCTTCTTTATTTCTTTTTGTCATTCAAGCCCAAGAAACACATACACATGTAGACACACACATATACTCCTAAATAAAACCCACACAAACACAGAATCAGAAACCACAATATACAAGCAAAAGATCAGTTGTGGGTGGAAAGGGGCCCAAACAAAGCAATATGAGACAAACCCTCCTCCCAATACCTTTGAGTTCATTTTGTGTTGGACATCTACTGCTGGGCATGAAGGCGGTGGCTACCCTTAAGTGTGGTTTGTATACTTAGTGAGACCCCATTGGCAAAATTATTTCTTTGTGAATGGTAGTCAATGGAGAAAGCTTCTTGGTTAAAGGTGGGAGACCATGTTCGCTTTCCCATCTCAGTGCTGGGACCCTGTTTGGTTTGGGCTTATGTGGGTCCTGTGCATGCTGCCACAGTCTCTGTGAGTTCCTATGTGCATCGGTCCTGCTGCATCTAGAAGGCCTTATTTCCTTGGTGTCTTCTATCCCCACTGGCTCTTACAACCTTTCTGCCTCCTTCTGCATAATTCCCTGAGGGGAGGGATTTGATTGAGACAACCCATTGAGGACTGAGTGTTCCAAGGTCTTTCAATCTTTTCCCATTGTCCAGTTGTGGGTCTCTGTATTTGTTCCCATATATTTGGAAGAGGAAGGTTCTCTAATTATGGCTGAGCGAGACACTGCTCTCTGAGTATAATAGAATGTTGCTAGGAGTTATTTTATTGCTATATTCCTTTAAAAGAACAGTGTATCTAGTCTTACCCTACATTTCTGAAATATCTAGTTCAGGTTCTTGGCCACATGTGCAATGTCAGGCATGGGTTCCATGTCATGGAATGAGCCTTAAAACCAATCAGACATTGATTGGTTACTCTCACAATGTCTGTGCCACTGTTGCACCAACATACTATACAGATAGCTCACCATTGCTGGATTCATGGCTGGATTGGTGTTTACCTTTCTCCTCTGGTAGTGTGCAGAATACATTCCAGCATTCAGAACACTATCATGATGTGAGATTTAGTGTGACCCTTTAAAAGAATTGATAAATATGACCAACTGATTTGGGAAAACACAAAATGAAAACTAGAATACTGTTGATGGGCAGTGAAAAACATCAGGAAGTTTCCTACACTCTTTTTTTTCCTCTTTGCATCTGCAAGAACTCTTTTAAGCATCTAGGATTTGTGTAAAATGTAAAAGCAAATGAAAATGTTCCCAAATGTCTCATTCTCTGCTCAAAATGTTTCTTCTCATTTTCCCCTCTAAATAGAATTTTACAAACAGAAACGAACCTAACATACATCAAGATAACAAAAAAATTGATTATTCCCTATAAGATTATAAAGGAAATGTTTATTTCAGTAGAGCTCTTGGGTGTAACTATACTAATACATACGTTTTTGTACATATAAAAAGTGTTTTTCTTAAAGATACATTTTATTTTTTATTTATGTGCACATGTGCATGTCTGTATGTGTATGTGTACCATGTAGGTGCAGTACCCGAGGAGACCAGAAGAGGGTGTGTGATCCCCTCAAACTGGAGTTACAGTTTTGTTAGTGAGCCTCTCAAAGTGGGTACTGGGAATCAAACTAGGGTCCTCTACAAAAGCAGCAAGTGCTCTTAACCTCTGAACTATCTCTCCAGCCCCCTAGCTAGTATTTATGTTTAAAATTTAAGTTTCTTCTTTTCACTGGCATTAGTAGCTGTGATCTCATAGCTCAAGCTGATACCCCACAGGAGCATTGCTGAGACAGCAGGACCCCACCATCAATTTTCCTCCCCACTCCATTCTTCTTAGTAAGCAGTTTCTGCTTACAGCCTCATGGTCTTGTTGCCCAGGCTGCTTTAACAAGAGCACTGATGCCTAGATCCACCCACGAAAAGATCCGTTCTTTTCTTTCAATGACTGAACATTTAGTTGTTGTCCGAAGTTAAGTATCAGTGTTTTGAACTCAGTTTCTGAGAATCTCCTCTACAAGGTGAATCTCAGACATTGCCAAGTCATTTTTCAAAGCCTGAAAGATAAAGGCTACAAGATAAGATCAAGATAACATATGCCCCTGCATCGGGCTCACTCACTGTGAGCACGCCAGCAACGCCAGGGCGGCACATGCTCAGCCTTCCCGCTAGTACCAGTGTCTCCGAAGACCTGCTTCGGTTTGAGGGTCAGGGCTCCCAGAAGAAGTGTGGCACCAGACAACTAATGTAATTGATCAGAGAGAAGCAAGAGAGAAAAGGAGAGAGAGAGAGAGAGAACATTCCTGTGTATCAACAAAAGTCTAGCAGGTCAGTGGTGGGGAAAACACACAGATGTCTCATGGATGGATCACACGTGCTCTCTATTCAGGCTTCTCTCTTCCTTTAAACTTCTGTCTCCACTCCAGTTTTTTCCCTATATCCTCTCCATAAAATCCTCATACACATATTCACACACATCTTGTGGATGAAGCAAAGTTTCAACACACACACACTCATTCACACACATGAAGAAACAAAGATTCAAAACACACACACATTTATATCACATCTTGTGGAAGAAGCAAAGCTTATACACACACACACACATCTTGTAAGCTTTAACACACACATACTCTTCATCCATTCCCATTTTACAAGCTTTCTCTTTTTCTTGTGAATAAAGCAAAGCTTCAACATCCACACATATGACTCATACATCTTATAAGCTTCCTTTTGTGAGTTTCTTTTTCCTTATGGAAGAAGCAAAGGTACAACACACATAGATCTTACCCACACATCTTGCGAGCTTCCTTCTTCCCTTCTCTCCTATCTTGTCTGTTTCCTTATTGTTTCCCATATACCTAAATACCTTTTAAACAACACTCTCTATGTAAGAAGAAATCACATCATAATCATGAGTCTTATTTTTCAGCGAATGATTACAAGTTACATATTTTAAAAACAGGTTTACAGTACCCACACATGATTATGCATGAACACCCATTTTTCCATGTAATTTTCCTCCACAATACATCTATATCCTAGAAACAATAATTTTTTTAATTATAGATTAACAGAGTTTAAGCATGCCACATATTCTCACAGTCAGCTTTTATTGTAGCTGACAGGTACACATCATAGTATCCTAACTTAACACAATTCTTGTTTAGTTAACACAGTGAAACAAGTTTGCTACTAACTAGGAAACTTTTAAGTCATGAGTTGTATTGTTTTCTTAGGTAAAGGAGAATCTGTCCAGTCTACATGCCACATAGCCCTATGTACCAAGGCACACACAAAAACTCATCAGTAATTCTATAATTGGAAAAACTAGGAAAATATCAAATTAATTATGGTGTAAGAAATTCAAACTTAGCAGTAGGCACTGAAATTCATTTGTTATACTTAGGCCCGATTATTACAGATGAAACTCATGGGCCCTAGCAACCAGGCTTCCTTTGTTCTTGCTCTCTAACTCTGATCAAGTCTTCAGCTACTGAGAATGTGTTTGCTTATGTAGTTCCCTAGATCACTAGCTCCAAAGCAGCTTGGTGAAACACCGTCATCTGTTGTTATAGAGTTACCAATTCAACTGAGTGGTACCGCCTTTTAGAAAATCACCACTGTTGTTATACATGCCAGTAACACTGCTCAGTGAGGGATTAGAGACCCCCATAGAACTTTCCTACCACAAAATAAAGAAGGAAAGCACAACAGAGGCCACCACTAACAGACTCTACAGCAGCAAGGGGTATTTGGGCAACAAATATCTCGGTGCTTTGCCTCTCTGAAATACATTCATTGGAGCTGTGCAAATCAATGAGCTGTCCAGCCTCATTAATCCCACAGCAGACTGAATGTCTTCAGTCACACACTAGCTCTGTTCAAACTGTTTTTTGACAGATATTTTTGCTAGTGAAGTTTTAGTTTAGTCTACAAACTAAAATGTAGTTGCAAGAGAAAATTATGATTATCCAGCATGTTTCCTGCCTAGTCTTTCATGCAAATTTGAAAGCATTGGTGAGACTAGTCTTCAAATCTGAGTTTGGAGGATGACTGTAGTCTACCCAGTGAGAGAACAGTAGCAGATGTACGCTGTATTAGCCACCTTCACATAGCTGTGACAAAAATACCTGACATAAATGCCTTTACCTTAAGGGAGGGAAGGATTTGCTCTGGTTGATGGCTTCAGAGAGCTCAGTCAATGACTGTGTGGCTCCATGAGCTTGAACAGATATCGGCGATGGGAACTTGTCAAAAAAGAGCTTTGTCACCTCACTCCAGACAGGTAATGGGAGCTACAGCAAGGAGCTACAGCAAGATGTCGCCCCAAAGACCTATTCTGCAGGTATGACCTGCCTCCTGATATATCCACAGCTCCCAAGAAAGCAGCACCAGCTGTGAACCAAGCACAAGCCTGTGGGGATCATTCCAGTCTCAGCTGTAACACACACTAAGGCAAGAAAGGAGCAGGGTGTGAAGAGTTTGGGAGGCTGGTCTCCCAGGACCGCCTTTCACTCATATATCTCCACTGGGTTTCCGCTGAGAGCCATGTACTGGACAGTAAATACCACTTTTCTTCTCCACCAACAGTATCAGCTCCACACATCCTCTTTCCTCAATCTTCTCCCAAATTGGGAAAGAGAATAGTAATAAATTTACTAAGAGATATGTGATAATAACCATATTAAGATGAATAAGGAAAATAGGAGGCAGGGTAAAATCATGGTATTTGGGGTTTTCCATTTCAATGGGAAGGGACTTTCCCCTATAGCTGTGTGAAAACTCACTAAAAACACACAGGACATTCTTTTAACCTTGCATATGAAATAACTTTACAGTCACCTGACTGTACCACAGAGGTGTGAGTTGTTCAGTCCAAGGTAGGAACTGAGGCCCCACTGTTCATTGGAAAGTCGGGTAAGGTCCTGGCTGTTTCATGCTTATGTTGGCTGAGCGGCTTGGGGAAGGGCTGAGGATATGACCGGCTTCCTGACTGGCTTCCCTGCTCTTTCTCTGCTTACCTCCTCTTGCCTCTAGCCAGTGAGGGCAAGAACAGGCAAGGAGAATGGATGGGATGTTTGAATAATGAGTGCACAGTCCTAGGGTTAGTTTCAGACTCTTTAGTCCAGGCCTTTCATGTGCCCAAAAAAATAAAAGACCTCCTTCTCCCAAGGATTCTGGTGGACATCTGGTGGGCCTCTGTGTATCCATCTGACCACAGCTCCCAACAGGCCATGCTTCTGTTTCACTGGCCACATTACCCTGTTCACTCCTAAGTATGCAGTGGTCTTCTGGTTGTCTGACCTGCTGGCTCTGTGGTACTGAAGTTAAATCTCCTTTCTCACTCTGTTAACTGTTAAGCAAGGCAAGCACCTCTATGGACAAACAGCTGTATTACTATATTTTCAAAATATCCTTTATTTATATAAATATATATGTAATTTATATATATATATTTACCATATATATATAGATATATATATAAAGGATATTTTGAAGATGTATTTATATATACATGAGTATATGTGGATATAGATAG
Source organism: Cricetomys ansorgei (assembly GCA_026225945.1). Classification (NCBI taxonomy): domain Eukaryota; kingdom Metazoa; phylum Chordata; class Mammalia; order Rodentia; family Nesomyidae; genus Cricetomys; species Cricetomys ansorgei. The sequence continues at coordinate 12,884,405 of JAMJFZ010001133.1, forward strand.
ATATAGATATAATATAGATACAAATGACATAGATATAGATATGAAATATTCTGACATAAATTGACCACATTCAAAAGATGCCCTTATTGAACACACACTCTTGAACATCTGTTCTACCATCCTGAGCAGAGCATGCCCAAAGATGTGTCCTTCGTTTTTCTTTCTTAAGTAGGACCTTAAGCTAAATGTATTCAGAATGTACTGTTCAACTGAGCGTGCTCGAGAATGTTTCTGCCTCTGAGGTGCTTCCTATGGAGAGTCCCTGAGTAAATAGCATACTGCATTTGCTCAAGGAGGGTGTAGCTTTGGAAATAATTTCCCCACCATCCGCACCTGCCACAGGTAAGAAGTTTCCAGCATCCTCTAATTCTCAGCTGTGCTTATTTTAGCTTTGTACTCACAAGACGCGAACCTATTACATGTAGTCCAGCACTGTCATTCATATCCAGAGTCAGTGGCAGGAAAATCACGGTCTCAACGGCTCCTGGAGCTGCAGCTCATAACTCACCTCAGTTTCCTCCCCAGCTCAAGCTTGTTCCATATGCATTCTCTCTTTCAACAGTAAACTTCACAACAGGTATTTACTTGTGTGCAGGGGGGGGAGGGGGGCGGGGCTGTTTGTCAGGTTGCCTCCTCTTGAAAGGAGTCTTGGGAGGATGGAGGTACTGAAGGGTCCAGGCAATGCATCCCGCAAGTGACTTGGAGAATGAGCCATCTGCTGTGGGAACACCTGGAAGGAAGCCATTCATCCACCTAGCTCAGGAGGGTGCTCTGCAGTCATTTCCCCAGAAGTGTATGGTCTTTAAATTACACATCTGCTCTTGCTTGCCTTCCTCTTGCTGTGATGAATACCATGACCAAAAGCAACCTAGAGAGCAAGGAGTTTATTTGACTTAATTTTCAGGTAACAGTTTGTCCCTGAGAGAAGTCAGGGTGGGAACTCAGGCAGAAGTAGAGAGATGGACCTTAGAGGAAATCTGTTTACTGGCTTAGTCCCTGGCTTCTAACAGCTTGCTTTCTTATACAGCCCAGTCCCACTTACTCAGGCAGAGTTGGAATCTCCCACACTTCAGACCATCCTATAGGCCAATCAGATCCAGGAATTCCTCAGCTGAGGTTCCCTCTTCCAGATAACTAGCTTGTGTTCTGTCATCAATAAAAATTAACCAGCACAGAGCTTCCTTGAGGAAACAGAAAAGCTTCTCTCTTACACAATGGGGACTAAATTGGTATCTATTATAAATCAAGTCAAACTGTTTTCTTTATATACATTTTAAAAAAATTTTATGTGTATGACTGTTTGCCGGTATATCTATACACCATGTGCATGCCTGGGCCTGCGGAGGCCAGCAAAGGGTGTCAGATCCCCTAAGACTAGAGTTACAGATGGTTATGAGCCAGCATGCCAATGCTATGAAATGAACAGAGGTCCTCTGCAAGAGCATCCAGTGCTCTAAGCTGCTGAACCACCTCTCCAGGCCCAAACTCTGTTTTTGGTTTTTTTTTTTTCTGTTTGTTTTTTTGTTTGTTTGCTTGTTTTTTTTTTTTTTTTTGTATAGACAGAAAATAACTGAAAGGTTTAAAAAGTCGATCCCTCCATTAAATTCCAGCCAAGTGGATATTCTTTTAACACAAAGGTCTGGCATCTGATCAACAGAATCTCAGTGAACTTTCCTGAACCCCCTTTGAACGCAGTTTTGGATCATAGCCTTGGGCCTTCTTGCTCAGGTTTGGTAAGAAGCACCTTTCTGCCTGTGCTGTGAGCAGTCTCTGTCAGAAAAGTGAAGCTCTTCACTATCTTCAAGGATTTTGTTAAGTGGCTTGGAACTTGGTATTCTACCTAATCTTAGGCTTATCTTAATCCAGTACAGGATAATTCAAACAACTTCATGTGAGTCCCCAGCCATAGGAATAGGAAAGTCAGACTAAGTCCGGTCCTCCCCCCTAACCAGCTGCCTTCCCCAGCCACTTCTATTCTACAAACAAATAGGGGTGTGGTTGTTTTAATGAGATCCCCCACCTAATCTCAGGAATTTGGGTGCTTGATCCCCAGGTGATGGTGTTGTTTCAGAGGCATGGCCTTGTTGGGGTATGTCACTGGAGACAGGCTTTGAAATTTAAAGTCTCTGGCTATTTCCATATCTCTCTCTCTATATATATATCTATATATAGATAGATAGATAGATAGATAGATAGATAGATAGATAGATAGATATAGATATAGATATAGATATAGATATAGATATATATAGAGAGATACATCTGTTCCTTGCTGGCAGTTCAAGATGTGTACCCCAGCTTCCTGCTCCTGCCACCAGGCCTCACTCTGCCATCACAGGTGTAACCTGGGATGATAAACCCAAATAAGTTCTTCTACAAGTTGCCGTGCTCCCGGTGTTTTATCACAGCAATAGAAAAGTAACTAATGCAAAGGGATTACTGGACGTTTGGTTTTGTTTGGCTGTTCGTTTTGGCCCCGTTGTTGAAGTTGCAGCTTAGCAACAAGAAATGTACAAAAGCAGTACCAGCCCCTGTTCTCCTCGGCCTCCCTTGGAAGACCTGCTTTTCCACAGGGAGTGCAGCTCAGAGGCACTGCAGGAGGCCTTAGGACTGATCCAGGCATCAAAGGGAAGAGAGGAGCTTGTTTTATGTCTACCCTTTTCTCTGTGGCTTTATCTGATTTCTGTTTATTCCCAAGTAACTGAACATCTCTCATTTTTAGGACGCCATGTCTTTTTCCTCCTCTTTCATCTCAACAAAGTGCTCCTGACCTGGCTCGACTCGTATTTTCTCTCACACTGGAGAGTGAAATGAAAGTGAACAAGTCTTCTTATTTGAAGCAACTCCTCACCTTCTCCCATGGCTGCCTACACCTGGGCCCAGCCCAGTGCTTACCCACTTCTGTTCCACCCTCACCTGCACTGGGGCAGGACCCTGCGAGGAACAGAAACTGACTATCTCTGACTAGGCTGTCTGCACGTCAGCTTTCCTCTGTCCCCTGAAATGCTAAGGGTACAGGCACATGCAGCTGTGCCTGGCTTTTTACATATGTTCTGGGGATTTAAACTCAAGTCTTCATTCTTGCAGTGTAGAGGAATAGTTAATCTTTTAATCTGTCAGCATGGCTGCTCTAGGGTAGAAAGAATGCTGATCCTTTAATCCCAGTATTCTGAAAGCACATACCTTTAATCCTAGTATTCAGAAGGCAGTGGTAGCACATACCTTTAATCCCAGTATTCAGAAGGCAGTGGTGCCTTTAATGCCAGCGCCGAAGTGATGTCTGAGATGAGGCAGAGTGAAAGGCAGGTAAAGAGACAAATCAGAGGAATAGTTAGCAAGTGAGTCAGAGTGAGGGCATACACAACTCTCACAACAGAGTAGCAGGCTCTCAGCTCAGAGAAGTAGACAGAGGACAAGTCACAGAAGCAGTATGAAGGACAGTCTGACACCAGATAAGGCAGAGAAGCAGAGAGTCAGACTGAGGCAGTATGGGGCAGTGAGAGCTCAAGACACAGAGGCAGAAGAAGTCAGTAAGAGTGGGTCAGTTTGAAGTCAAGCAGAACAGTTCAGTCAGAGAAGTTGCAAGAGTCGGCCAGGTCTGCCAAAGTAGGAAGAGTTTGGTCAGAAACAGTCAGCTGGCTCAGAAGGTCAGTTGAACAAGCAGCTTAGAGAAGAGATTGAGCCAGAACAGTGAGTGAGATTGAAGTAGATTGTATGGAGGCTGAAGCTGAAGCTGAAGCCTTCCAGTTCCAGACTGGCCTAAATGCTCCAGGGTTCTGGGACTAAGGACTGGTGATCGAATTAGCCAAAGGATTAAACTGCTCTTTGCCCCAAACAAACGGCTCCACTGCAGACCATATCCACTGAGCCACCCGCCAGCCACCATTTTTCTTCTTTTAAAATATGCTCTCATCTCATGTTTTTGTGTTCAAAGTATACTGATATCATACATATTTTCGTTATTTACACTAACAAACAGAAGTAAATGAATTACTGAAAATAGTTTTGAATTATCTTTAAAATCCTGTGAGTATGGCTTCCATTATGGTCTGTCGCCAAGCCACTCTGTCCCAGTCGCAGCTGGCTGGGTTTCAGCCTGGTTCTTCAAACTGGCCAGGCACAGGGAACCCTGGGCTGGGGGAGCAGCGGGGGAGCCTGGAAGGGGGGAGACCAGGTTCTGGGACTGCCATGGACCCTGATTCCCTGCACTGAGAACGAATGAATGAGACACAATGAATCAGTCTCGGGACTCCGTCTGGTGGAAGTAGAGGTCATTTATTCAGGGGTGGGCCGGGAAATTTATAGGTAGGAGGTACGTAGGTTCCCATCCCTGGTGCATGGTTTACACGTAGGTGGGCAGTGGGGGTGGGTGGCTGTCACCTTAGTATGGATCACACATAGACAGACAGCAGGGGGGGGCTGGTCTCTCCTGCCCTGGGGGGGGGGGGTGGCCCTAGCGCATTCCACCCCAGTTGGGTCCAGCTCGGCAAAATCCCATTCTGTTTATATTAGAGTTATCTGGTATTTGGAAATGTATTTCAATTGCCTTATTGAATCGCTGAAAAGAATTATAAAGTGTCTGACTTTCATGCTGAATTTAACCAACGTAATAAATGAAATGACTAATGACCACAGATAAAATCTATAAAACCTAGCTCTCTGCTAGGTGTTTTGTGTGAGTTACTTTACTTGATATAGTTACTAGTCCCAGTTTACAAATCAAAAATAGAAAGCCAGGCAGTGGTAGCACACACCTTTAATCCCAGCACTCGGGAGGCAGAGGCAGGCAGATCTCTGTGAGTTCAAGGCCAGCCTGGTCTATAGAGTAAGTTCCAGGATAGCCCAAGTTACCACAGAGAAGCCCCATCTTGAAACCCTCCCCAAAAAAATCAAGAAAGAGGGAACTGGTGAGAAATTAAGGCATTTATCTAGCAGTAAGCAATTATTGATAGAGTTAGATTTGGATATAAGTGCTCTGAACTAGAGAACAATTCTCATTGTTTTTTCAGTATTGAGTTGAAACCAGGGTGTGGCAAATTGTAAACAAATACCCCACCACCAAGATATAGCCCCATCCCCTTGTTTGCTCTTTTTCTTTTTGAAAGAGGGTCTCCATAAGTTGCTGGCCTTGAACTGCTGATCTTCCTGCTACACGGCCTCCTAAACTTTTGAGATTACGTGTCCTGGGCCAAAAACACATTTAACTACATCATGAATGAACAGTGAGTTTTCAATTTTGTGTCATGAGATTTGGGATAAGATTGCCCTTGTGAAGGGCATGAGGCACTTTCTGCTACGTCTAACCATTGAGCAAAGGTTCCCATGTTGGAGACCGAGTTAGCTCTCTTCACAGGCCGCTGCAAATGCTAAATGCCACAATGGAACTAAATAACGTACAGCACAGCTGAAAGGCAGGGATCCCAGAAACCCTTCCAACCTGGACACATCACAACTCAATATTCCCAAGACATGCATCCAACTTTGCAATATCATAGTCATAATTTAGCAATTATGCTTTAGTTCTTAATAGCTCCAAGCGAGGTTTATTTTTAACTGAAATGTTTACACTTGTTCAATTTCATCAAGTTAATAATTCAATTTGTGAACTTTTACACTGAGTAAATGAGGTTATTGAATGTGTGCGCAGACTCTGGTAATAATTAAAAGCACTCAACTCAAATCAAAGAAGGAGAGGAATGCTTACATACTGCCTGAAGTTTAAACTTATGAAAAGACTGATTGTTTTGAGCCAAATCATCCACAGATCCTCTTATATTAAAATCCTCACCTCACTATAAAGGACAAGCGTTTTAGTCACCTTTAAAAGAAGTCAAGAGATTATCCTTCAACAGACTTGAGACAAGAAAGAGAACTTACTTAGCTGTTCAGTGGCAGCCACCTCTCCCATTTGGTGTTTTTATTCCTGGTATTACTGACCCCAAGGCACTGTGTTTCCTCCGGCAGAGTAGACCTTGAATCCAAGCAGGAAGTAGTTGTTAATCCCCACTCCATTTGTGCCACTATTGCACGTGGCCATAACTTATCACGCCGGTGGTTACTGTAGCTCTCAGGGTTCTGTGGGAAAGGCTGCGGAGGACTTCCCACCTAGCAGCCTGCCTACCGCCTTCCTGTACTTTAAAAGCTAGCTAGTGGGGAGGAATACTTTAGCAACTCCAAGAATAAAAGTAAATTATTATAAATGCATGTCTGAATTAGCTAATAGGTTTATTTGTTTGCTTATTGGCATTTTTCATTTTTATAGACACAAGTACTAATAAATTTCAGTCATATAAACAGTTTGTATGGGAGGGATTTTGTTATGGAAGGAATTTTGTTTGCTTTTTTAACAAAGGCCATGCAATTCTTTGTAATACTTCATCAAGAACACATGGCTCTCCGAGATAAAATTTCAGTTTTCATGATCAATCATCTAAAAGTTCAGTCTTTCCCCACAATATGTAAAACAAAACAGTGGAGGCAAGCAGATTGCAAAGGATTTGTCACATAATGAAACGTTATTCATATTGCTGTTGTTTTATAGAAAATGTATCGAGGCAGCTCTTTGGAAACTCATTACATTAAATAATTTCTGTTATCCCATCACTCAGAAGCACTGTGGTGGACAGCATGACAGCATGTAGGCAGACACAGTGCTGGAGAAGTAGCCAAGAGTTCTACATCTGGATCCACAGGAGGCAGGAAGAGAGAAGACACTGGGCTTGGCTTAGGCTTTTGAAACCTCAAAACCCAACCCCAGTGACACACTTCCTCCTTAGGAGGTTTGTCCTAATCCTTTCAAATAGTGCCACTCTCTGGTGACCAAGCATTCAAATCTACGAGCCTATGGGGTGGGGGGCATTCTCATTCAAACCACCACAGTGGTCTACGTTTGGTTTTTGGGACACGTTTTCTCACTAAACCCAGAGCTCATCTACTTGACTAAGCAGCTTGACCATTGAACTTCAGAGATCTACTTGTCTCTGCCCTCACTCTGCCCAGTATTGGGGTAACAGACATATATCACTGTGCCAGGATGGCACATGGACCCTGAAGCTCTGAACTAAAATCCTTGTGCTTATGCAGGAGGCGTGTTATGAAGTGAGCCATTTTCCAACTGTTTAAAATACATTGCCATGATAAGCTATCCAATGTGTTTATCTAGTTTATTTTTCAAAAAAACCACATTTCCATTCTCATAACCAAATGTAAAGATGAAAGAAATTGAACCATTCACAAAAGATAATTAGAAAGCTGAGATACCTATTTTTAATTATTTGAATTCTTAAATAAAATTAGTCTTTATTGATATAGAAATTAGAACCAATCCTGTTTCTATACTAAAAGGACAATATTAATTCTTCCTAAATTAATGTAACACGTTGATTTTATTCCAATAAAGATGTCAGAAAAATTATATTGAAAGAATTTTAAATTCCTCCAAAGGATTTGAGTTTTACCTAGAATAATAATCAGGGGGAAAAAATGACAAAGCTGTTTTTATTTAAAGGAGGGAGGGATTTTTTACATACCAGTTACTAAAATTTATTATGAAACTATAAAATCTAAAATGATAGGGCTGGAGAGGTGGCTCAGCAGTTAAGAGGACCAGCTGCTCTTGCAAAGGACCCAGGTTTGGTTCCTAGAACCCACTTGGCACCCACAACCATCTGTAATACCTATTCTAGGGAATCTGATGCCACCTTCTGGCCTCAGTAAGTACTGCACTCACTGGTCTGATTACATTACATGCAAGCAAAATACCATACATTAAAATAATAAAATCTTTGCAAAATTTTTAAATGTTTCATTAGTGTAAGAATGGGACTAGTTAATCTACCTTTTAAAATATGTTTTCAGAGGGGTTAGGGAAAACAACAGAGTCTGTTAATTGCTTACTAAATGGCCATGAATTTTCTACAACTCACAGCCACCTGGCTACTTGGTAGATCAAAAGATCTAGTTAATGATCTGGAAGTGATGGGACTCACACAGGCATGAGTTTGAGGCACCCCGCCCCCTTATCTCTCTCCACCCACTCTGTCATCAACCCTACCTAAATTCAGATGCCAATCCCCAAAACAGGAACAGCCAGAATTAATCATCAGGTTGGGAAAGATGGACAAAAGTTCCCTGGTAATCTCCTCATTCTGATGAGCATGTGAACTACAGTGAACCACGCTGCTGTCATCTGCTGGGATTTTGGGCTTGAGCCGTTATGATGTCTTAAAGAGTGCAGTCTCAGCACTGTTAGTCACCTGAGTTCATCATAGAATAATCAAGAGACTATCGATCAGACACTGGATCTTTGAAAATAGAAGAGAAATGGTCCCTGGAAACCACCCAGCAGAATTAAGACTTCAGGGATGTGAGTAAAGACACCCGAACAGTAAATATTTTATTTATAAAGGCTAAGCTTTATTGGTGCTGGAGATCTTGCTCAGCAGTTAAGAGCACTGACTGCTCTCAAAAAGGATCTGGATTTGATTCCCAGAACCCACATGGCAGCTCACAACCATCTATAACTCGATTACAAGGGATCTGATGCCTTCTTCTGGCTTCTGCAGACACTGCACACATATGGTGCAGAACAAAAATGCAGGCAAAACAAGCAATCACATAAGATGATAAAGTACTTTAAATAGAAAATTAAGCTTTACGATTAAATCTCTTCTCTTTCACCACCAGGTCCATGCAGGCCCTTGGGAGTAAGCTGAGCGTATCTTCAAATTGAGGTTCCAGGGCACAGCAAAGGCTCACAATCCTGCTTGATCTCCACTCTGAAAGGAGAAATGGGCTTTGTCGTGCTGAAAAGTCAGTACACCTCTTGCTGTTGAAGAAGGAGATATATGTTTGGAAACAGAGTAGAAGGGAAGGCACCATTGTCCCTGCTCATAAGATGCACAGATGGGCTACAGGCCCGCCTCTCAGCAGCCCGGAAGTGCATTACCATGTCAGTGATTCTGAGGAATTTGCTTACTTGGGTGTTGACTACCTCCTCCATTTTCTTGGGGTCACTTGGGAAGAACACTCAAAGCTTTCATCTCCATAAAGAATGATTATTCTAGACATTTTAAAATCTATTTTGAACCCACAAATCTTCTAAATGTTTTGGTAAATGTCTTCTGGTTGAATCACTTTCCAACAACTTCTATAATGAAAGATTATCATAAAGAAATATTAAATTTAAATTTAAGCTTTATCACTGTCTAAGGGGCATTTAGACAGTGTTTTTATTCATTTCTTTCTGCAAGGATTCCCATTATTTCATAACTATATTAAAATTCTATATGCAATATTTTCCAATCTCCTGACAGCAGGATTTACCTTCTCTTGGCTTAATCTTTAGGAGAGGGATTTTCTCCCTATGATCATAAAATTGTGTGACAGAGATAGACCCGAACTCAAGCCAATGGCACAAAGACTAACTGTGCTCCTTGCAAAGTCATTAAATGAGACCGGCTGCTGTCTGCATGAGATCCACACACACCTAAGCATCCAGTGAGGACTGGCTGCTCAAAGCACCACCCATGGCTGGATCCAGAGCTCATTAGAAAGCACAATGGAATAAATGAGGTAATGGCCTATGTGAAGCAAACCAAATATCGTAGGTGTCATTTACGAGGGTGGAAACCTGGGAAGAGAAAGCTGCATCGTAGCGGTACACCTATGGTGTGACTCATCGGGGAAGACACAGAGACACATTCGTAGATGTAAACCCTGCCAGACCTCAGCAGAGGGAACCACTACAATGGCAAACACCATACTGGACAGTGGAACCCTGAGCATCTCATCTCAGGGGTTTGTATTAATACCTAAGCTCCTCGGGTGTTCTATTAATATCACAAATGATAGATAGATAGATAGATAGATAGATAGATAGATAGATAGATAGATGAAAGATCACAGCTCTTCAACTCACTCCTTCTCCTTTCCCTTTCTCTGGGCCAGCCTCCTGTGTATCCTCTCTATATAAAACACCACATACAACAGTTGTTTTAGCTACTTTTCAGCTTTAAAAAAAAAATTTTTTTAAGGAAAATATCTCATTAGGATGCATTGTGTCTGTCCACGTATTCACAGTTTCCACCGCCCCGTACTTCTCTGGTAAATCTGTGTTCCCATCTGATCTCACTTCCTGTCAGGGGAAATGACATTTCAGTGTTTTTGTAAGACATTTTGCTGAGTGACAGTTATCCTTCTACAAAATAGGGCTGTTGGGCATACTGTCTGGAAAGCTGAAATAGGACTCCGGCAGTAAAGAGTGCAGCCCAGCCCGGCCCAGGGTGACAGTCTATTGAAGACTGTGAAGCTGTGGTGGGGAACAACTGGACCTGACCACTCCCTGGCCCTGTTCTTGCTGTCCTTCCATTTTGTCCCTCCACTTTGCAGTTTGCCAGAATAGAGTTTTCCCCAAGATCTTTCCACTAAAGAAGTCATCTTCTTGATACCAGTGCAAGACAACCATCAGAGAAAATAAACTAAGAATTGTCTTCAATTGCTGACAGTGCTCAGTGAGCCAAGTGTGGTGTCCTCGCCAGCTTGGTATGAGGCCATCAGCTGTATTCCCACCACTTCTATGGTAGTGTTTCCTTTTGAGTCTTTTTGTGCCAGATGCACAGGCTGGGGATAGCAGAAGTTGGGGGTCTCCAGTGCATACTCCCCTAACATCGGTGGCTCTTGAGAACGCTGCTGCTGCAGGGTGAGTGATCCAAGCCAAAATGTTCTGCTCCAAGAGCAGATTCCTCCAACACTCCCCCATGTTCCGTCATCCATAAAGCTCATTCATTCAGGATTGGTCCCCCCACCATCTCACATTCAGAACATGTATGTTTGCCTGTATTTGTTAGCTGTGTTTAACCATTTACCACAATATTGGATAATGAAATTTAAAAAATAAAAAATAAAGCATAGCTAATTCAAAGGTAAAGCCCAGTTGTCCACAGAGGTGTCTCATTTAGAACTGATAAAAAAAAAAAAAAAAAAAAAAAAAAAAGTGAGTGATTTCAAATGCTCCGAGGACTTATAATGGAAGCCAGATGCTGTCTACAATAACCATATTTCATTTGTGTAGATTCCATGTGTTAGGCATTCTTCTCAGTGCTTTGCATATATTATTCACTTAAATTTAAAAAACATTCTGTGATGCTGGAGCTGCCACTGCACTGTTTGTAAAGGGGAGAACTGTGGCCCAGGTAGAGTCAAGGGCTTGGCTAGAGGAAGAACCATGACAAAAATCAAGCAAGATCAACCCTAGAGTCGTGGATCCTTCTTGCTGGGGTTCAGTGCATTCTGTAATCACGGTAAACGTTCACAGAGCACCAGGTGACTGCCAGCACGCTTCTAAACTTGGAACATACACCTCCCTTAGTCCTAACCACAGATTTGGGAGTTGAAACCCATTGTGAGATGAGAAAAGTTTTTCAGGTAAAAATCCACCAATCCTACAAGGTAGAGCCAGGCTTAAAGCAAAGCATGTTGCATCTGGGAGTATCTCACAGCACTCGATACTGTACATCGCAGTTCACGTGAGGGAGATGCAAGAGAACTTTCAAGTTTCTTTTTCTACCTCTGACAGACTATGGAAAGGGACTGTTCCTTGCCAGTGTCATCGACTGTCCCAGCAACCAGACACCTGGGCAGAGGTCACTCTTCCTTGTCACTACAGCAGGCATTGGTTACCGAAGACAAAGCAACTCCACCCTTTTTATTAACTTCGGTCCTGATGGGAAAACCAAATGATGGAGATCAAGCACCAACAGAAAAAGGGAAAGGTCACATCTCCATTAAAAAAAAAAAGAGCTTCTATCAGTCACTTGGGGTATTGATTTATGCATTTACTCATGGACCTTTAATGAAGCTAAAGCAACACTTACTATTGGGACAACACACTCAAAATAAAAATCTAAAATAAATAAATTAAGTAAAGATCTGAAAGCTTTCCATTGTATTTTGAAAACCCACAGTACTGAAGTGCTATCCTTAGTGTTCATATTATCCCACTGTTGTCAAGAGTTATAGAGTCTAAAGTAGATTAAGACGCATCTACCCTGGCTTCTTTCTAAAATTCACTATTTCTTAACAATCGTATCTTTATCTAAATTTCAAACTTTTTCGAGAATTTTATACATGAGTACTGTATTTACATCCTTACTACCCTCTCCCTTTCCCACCTACAGCTCCTCCCGTCTCCCCCAGTCCCTCTTAACATCATGACCTTGTCTTCTTTAATTATTGTTACTCATACACACACACAGAGATAGAGATAGAGAGAGAAAGAAATGCAGCCTGCTGAGTCCATTTCCTGTTACCCATAAGTATGTATTCAGGGCTGAGCATTTGGGACTAGATAATCTATCAAGGACCTCATCCCTGGAGAATACTTTTATCCTTCTCTTGTCAGCCATTCGTTGCCGGTAGCGCTTCATCTAGGGGTGGGACCCTGTGAGATTTCCCCCAACCACATTGGCAAGCCAACTAGTTTCATCATGCGGGTCTAGTTTAGGAGACCATATTGTTGAGATTTCATGGGTGCAGCTTCCCTGTCATATATAAAAGACTCAATCTTACAGCAAACATCCTGGTTCTTTGCCTCTTACTGTCTCTAGGCCCCCTCTTCCTTGACACTCCCCGAGCCTTGGGTGAAGAGGCTTTGTCGTAGATGGTATCCATGGGAGCTGGGCACCCCAAGGTAAGTTGTTCTCTGCATCTTGACCAGTTGTAGATTTCTTTAATGATCTGTCTCCTTCAAAAGAAGAACTCCATATTTGATTTGATTTGAGACTGTTTTTTTTTTTTTTAATGAACTGCTTCTCCCTCCCCTGTAGAACTGATACTTAAAAATATGAGTAGGTATCTATTGGCATTGGTTTTTAACAAGAGTCAAAACAAAAGCTATTTAAGTTTTGATTTGCTACCTTCAGCATTGCTATTAAAAATAAACAAATATACATAAAATTAACTTAAGATAAATACTAACTCGCTCACACTGAGGCTGTAAAATGCTAAGTCCATCAGCCTCAGAAAAGCTCTGTAAATGTAGATCATTTCAGTTTGGAAAAGTGCTTAAGTGCAATGAAACCTTAAATCATCTGCAGAGTTCCAGGGTGAATGCTGGCTAGGGTCATGTATAAATCTTCCCCTAGAGCTAAAACAGAGAATGTGCTAAGCAGACCCAGCGAGAGGCTCATCACGCTCCCTCCCTTGGAGAAATGTGGCTTTCCTATACATCACTCGATTCAAAACAGATGGGGAGCAAACAGCTGCCAGAGGAGAGGAAATATGGACCACATGCTATGATCATGAGCTTCAGACAAACAAGGGGAAGGGAGAAGACGACTTTAAAGTAAACAGGCAGCTTCTTCTGTGAAAGCTTTCTCTCCCGGGCCCAGCATCTCAGAATAATAAATAAAATGATGGTGCCTCGGAAACACGGTGTGCCCCTAGCAGAGCGGCCCTTCTTTTCTTTTTCTATCCCAGTGCGCATTCCCCTCTTCTCGGTTATAAGTTCCACAGTCCTGTGCCACCAGGCCCTGGAGAAGGCTCCTGTGACTCATACTGAGTCAGTCATTTTAACCAGTTCATTTTAGAAACAAGCATGCCATCTCACTAGGTCCAATTAGGGTGAATTCTGTGGTTTGCACAGAAACTACTAAAAAGAAATGTGTTCTTGTTAACAGAGTTGCCTGTTGTCTACAGTGGCTGGCCATGCTGCTGACATCACATGAAGGTGAGAGGAACCCATATAGGCAAGTGGGCTGAAGACACACAGCGGGACCTGCGGACAATAATTTGTCCCCTCGATCAAACATCTCCTGCACTCTTCAATTTTGAGTCAGGGGAACCAATAACCCTCTTCCATGCTTGGGGTTGACTTTTCTATCTATTAGTATCAGAAACATCCTTAAGAACCAGACTCTAGTCCTAGGAAAAATGTTAAATAACAAAAAACTGGAGTGGCTGTAGTGTAAAATATCTTTCCCATCTTCTTTGAAGTAACAACCCTGCGGTGGATATGGCACTAACATGTCCACGATGCAAAGGAGTTTTAAAGGTTTCCCCAGTATCACACAGCTGGCCGTTAGCACCTCTTGGTGCTTCTATGTCAAATCACGGGCTGCTTCCATGTGTGCTTTTCCACCTCAGACCACAGGACCACTGAGTACTCAGTGGCACGGCAGATGGACAAAGAGCCATGGCAATGCCATTTTCCTTTCTGGAGCATCAGACATACTCAAACGCCTGAGGGGGTGTGTGAAAGTTAGGAACAGCAATGATAAATGGTGCTGTGTGGGATATTTTGACCTATGGTTTAAATGACTGAGTCCCTCCAGTAAACCTGCGTTGAGACCTAACCCCTGAGGCACTGGTGCTCGGAAGTGAGATTAGAACGAAGTGATCAAGTCCCAAGAACATTGCTCCATGGATGGGACCAGTGCCCTTATAAGAGGACTGGAGGAGACTGCTTCTCCTTCCTGCCACATAAGGGCATGCCAACAAGGCACCATTTTAAAACAGAGTGAGCCCCCACCAGGCTCCAGTTTGGTGGTTACTTGATCTTGGACTCTGGAGCCTTCAGAATTGTGACAAGCTGACCGTGGCAGCCCCCACCTGTAATGTCAACAGCGGGGAGCCTGAAGATGGTGGACTGTGAGTTGAGGCCTTTCTGCGATACATGGTGAGTGTGACCTTGTTACAACAAAAACAAAAAGGATCTGTGAAAAATAAGTGTGAGTGTGTGTGTGTGTGTGTGTGTGTGTGTGTGTGTGTGTGTGAATGCCGTGTGAAGGCAGGTACCCATGGAGGCCAGAAGAGGGTGCTGAATCCCCTAGACCTAGATATTGCGAGCCAACATGTGAGTACCAAGTCCTCTGCTAGAGCAGCCAGTGTTGCTAACCACTGAGCCATCTCTCCAACCCTATTTTACTTTTTGCTACACTGGGGATAGACATAATACATAGCTTAAAGTGTACTAGATACATGCTTTGCCCATTCTCTTTTTATGTTTTATTTTGCAACTATCTGTTTTTTTGCTTTTATTTACTTACTTTTTTATTTACTATTCATTTCAGGCCTCACCGAGTTAACTATGATGGTTCTGAACTCCCTGTGCAGTCCAGGCAGGCCTGAGACTTGTAACCCAAATGAGTGAAAATTTTTGCAAAAGGTCTAAAGTTTGCAACTCATAAAACGTATTTCAAGTTTCTGCTCAGGCATGTGGGACACTATTGTCCAACAGCAAGTAGAAAGTTGAACGAACTAGAAAACACAGGTGACTTCACAGAACACAGTGCCACCTGCCCCCAGCCACAGCCCCACCACTGGAAAACAGAACCTCAGGAAAGCCCTCTGCAGGACCAATGCCAGCATCAGAAGCTAGAAGTGAAGTATAACACACATTGTGTTACACACAAGTGTAGCATACATTGTTCACTGCAGGCTGGGGTGCAGGGGTGGAGGTGGGGTAGTCTGGACACTGAAAATGCAGTGTCTTACACAACTGTCACTGTTATTTCTGAGTGTCATCGGATTCTTACATTGAATATTTACATTTGCTCATGCTTCCAGCTCAGGGAAAGGAATCATTCTGAGATGTCCCAGAATATTCTCTTCTTTATATGGTCTGTACTCGATAGAAACTGACCTGTACAGGTTCTACCTAAGCCTGAGTGTCCAGGAGGAAGGGAAATGCCAACTCCAGCCTACTGTGGAAGCTGCTGGAACCTCAAGCAAAGGTTTCTGACAGTCTGCAAGCTCAGGGTGCCCCCAGGCACACCTTGCCACTGTATTTCTCAACACCTCCTCATAGCAGTACTCCCTACCAGTACACTCTGAATGCTATCAAGAAAAAAGTACAGGACATTCTAAAAGGCCTCCACCCACAAAAAAAAAAAAAGACATTGTGTTAAAACAGAGTTCAGCTGCACCATCAATCAACTGGAACCGATGAACATCTAGAGGCAAATTCATCCAACAGCATTACACATAGCTTAGGAGCTCAGGTTGAACACTTGCCAAAGTAGACAGTGTTCCAGGCCATGAAATGATCTTAGAAAATAAAAGAATTATAATGCACTCACTGTCTCTTTCAGATCAAGGTGAAATTGGACTAAACATCAACAACAGAAAGGGAACCGAGCAACCCTCAGATTAGCAGATTAAATTATGCACGAAATAACAAGTAGAGATGAAATCATAGATAAGCATTTTGCAATAAATAAAACGAAATTCATGAAAATGTGTGGGGTTCAGTAACAGCAAAGCTTAGAGGGAAACGTACATCTCTAAATGGATACACAGAAAAGAAAGATCTAGGGGCTAGAAAGATGGCTCCGTGGTTAACAGCACTGGCTGCCCTCCCAGAGGACTCAGGTTCAGTTCCCAACATCCATATGGTGCCTCACAATCATCTGTAACTCCATCTCTGGGGGATCCAATGCCCTCTTCTGGCCTCTGTGAGTACCGCACACACATGGCTCACATACATACAGGGGAACACTCATACATATGTAATAAAAATAAGTAAATCTTTTAAAAAAATGCATATCTGGCTTAAAGATACTAAAAGATACTTAAAACTAAATGTTAGTCCCATTAATTGGTATTCAAATATTCTACATAGAAATAAACAAATAAGTTATTGAAATCCAATTTAATTAGTTTTAGAATCATATGATGCTGAAGTAAAAAAAATTAGTAGTATGTACAATATATGTGGCTAATTTGTTTTCTGTTCACACATGATTACAGATTTTGTTTAAACATGTATTTAATGAGCCACTCCCAGGTGTAAATAGTGTTAACACAATCCAAGGGAAGTTAATACAACCAGCGACTTGCTCTTTTTATTTGTGTGTGTGTGTGTGTGTGTGTGTGTGTGTGCGTGCAGGTGCTCATGGAGGCCAGAAGAGGGTGTCAGGTCCCCTGGAACTGGAGTTACAGGTAGATGAAAGCCATCATGTGGGTGCTTGGAAACAAAATTCAGCCCTCTGCAAGATCAGGATTCCTTCGGCTAAGCCACTTCTCTATGTTTTTCTATGCTTGAAAACTTGTAAACATATACAAGGTTTAAGTGATTTTTTTCAAATTATCCATATTCATTATTCACATGACTAGACAATATAACTGACATAGTATGACTCCCCAAAAGTACCAGTTTTTGTATTGTTTTGTTTTCTCTACAAAATAATTGTAGCTGTAGATTCAAGGCAAAAGCTTATATTTTTTGTCAAATCCCCAGTCCTAGCCCTGGACCCCTGGAGCTTTTCAGCCTCTCTACGATCTAGTCTTAAGCCTAGACCTGGAATTAGAAGGTTTCAGCCTTTTATGGTCTCGGATGTTTAAGCCTCCCAGGCTTACTGCTGACTGAGACACTCTGACTAGTTCCTTCTGAACTCAGAGCTGTACTGAACTCAACTGGCTCTTCTGGTTCAACTCAACTCACTTGTTGCTTTGGCTCCAAGCTGACTGATTCAAACTGACCTTCTGAGATGATCAGATGCATGTTTCTGACTGAACTCTTCTGACTTTGGTAGACTCTGGCTGACTGTCACAACTTCTCTGATTGAACTGCTTTGCTCTGCTTCAGACTGACTCACTTTTTCCATCTGATGCTGACTTCTTCTGCCAAACTGCCTGTGTCTGTGCCTCAGGCTACTTACTCTCTTCACTTCTGTGTCTTGTCCCTCTCTGACATCTCACTGCTCCACACTGCCTCAGTCAGTCTCCCTGCTTCTCTGCCTTATTCTTAGTCAGACTGCTTCATTGTCTCTGGGTCTTGTCCTCTCTCTGCCTCTTATCCTACATACTGCCTCTCTAATTGACTCTCTGAGCTGAGAGCCTGCTTTTCTATCACAAGAGTGGGCATGTCCTCACTCTAACTTTTCCTCTGATTCATCACTTTGCCTGTCCTTCACTATGACTCATTTCATGTCACTTCTTTTCTGACACTGACTCCTTCTGAGCTCTGCTTCCTTTCTCCCAAGTTCTGGGATTAAAAGCATGTACCACCACTGCCGTCTGAATACTGGATTAAAGGTGTGTACCAGCATTCTTTCTACCCTAGAGCAGTCATGCTGTTGGATTAAAGGATTAAATATTCCTCTACAATTACAAACTAGCCCACACATACAAACATATCAATTAACCAAAAATATTAACTTTTCCCATGTTAAAGAGTCTTAGAGAAATTCCAGAGTTTTTCCTGAATTTTTTTCCTGCTCTCACATTACCCCTAAACTGCAGAGTTGCATATTCAAGCCACACTGTTTCTGATTTCCTGTTTTAAAAGCCAACCCCTTGCTGCAATCCGTTTGTCTAGGCCTGTGTGTTAGGTGCTTCTCCCACTGTCAACAGTGGCTGGGTGGGGCTCAGGTGTACTTTTACATAGGTGTCTGTTTGCAAAACACCTTGATTCTTGCAGAGTGGGCAGTTTTCAAGGACTGAGGAATCTGACAAAAAGAAACAGAGTGACAGGGAGCAACTCTCTCTGTTTTCTTTCCTAAAAGTAAAAGACCACGTGTGTCCTGGGGCCATTCCTCAAAGCTCTCAACTAGAAATTTCCTTGTGCTGTTAGAATATGAGCAGATACAGAAAATAGCTTTCTCCAGTTCAGAAGTCTCCTGTCATTCCCATCCAGCTGCGGAGTCCTCTATTGTTGAGAGATGTAAATAACTTATAGACGCATAAGAACATACGGACACGCGTGTCTTCCTGTCTGAGTGCACTTTTAATAGTGAGTGGTTGGTTTAAAATAGAGAGGAGGTGACTTACCAGTGCACTTGATCAAAGCCCTGCTTCTTTGCCCGTGATGCGTGTAAGCATTGCCCTCTAGTCACGAGGCCACCTTTCCACCCAGAGCTAATATTGTAGTCACCTCTGTCCCAGTTCGCTTCCTGCTGCTGTGAGAAAACACTGAGCAAAACCAACTCAGAGACGAAGAGGGGGAACAAAGGGGTTTACTTCAGCTTACAGATCCAGGTCAGTCCATCACCGAGGGTAGCCAAGGCAGGAACCTGGAGGCAGGAACTGAAGCAGATGCCGAGGAGGAATGCTGCTTATTGGATTGCTCCATGTGGCATGTTCAGCCTGCTTTCCTAAAGAAACTGGACCACCTGCCAGGGGTGACACTGTCCACAGTGCACAGGGCCCTCCCACATCAACCATTAATCAAGAAAATGCCCATAGACATTTCTTGACCTACAGGCCAATCTGAAGGGCATTTTCTCAATTGAAGTTCCCTCTTCCCAGATGACTCTAGTGTATGTCAAGCAGAACAACAAGAAAGAAAGAAACAAACAAAACCAGCCAGGACATCTAATAAAGCACACCATCACCATCTCCACTGCACAGAGATTGTTCTAGGCCCAGTGAGTCTCTCCTACACTCCGATGTGGTTACTATTCCCTTCTCATTCCGCCTCCCTATGTTATCTCCGTAGCTCAGTTACCTGCCTACCGTGGGCTCCAATCCCTGTTCCTCTTGGATCATGAGCCTGTTTTTCGAAGTCGCTGACACCACATTAAATCCAGCCCTTGGGACTGTCCCGCAACTCGAATCTCCCAGTTTCTTCTCCATCTGCACAGAGTCCAGAATATAAGGAGGCAGAAGTACCTGCTTCAAGTCAAAAGATGCTTTGATTTAATAATGATGAGAGGTGGGAGGGAAGTGTTGAGGCCCAAGCTCCGGTTGGAACAGCTCAGTAGCTGCATCGTGAGAAAACGCAACGGAAGCAAAGACAGCGTAGCAAGGAGGAAGCACAATTTGCTCATGGGAGCCATGCTGGAACCTTCTTAGAAAACACACGGGATCCATCTCTTCAGTTAAGCATTTTCAATCTATTTAAGGAGATGGATTAAAGCTGAAGACTTCCTATTACAGCTTAAGTGATATCAGAATTCTTAAAGGGCTTGCCAGGTCCAAAGGAGGCTCCACTTTCCCCAATCCCAAAAGGCAGAAGGCACTATGGGCTATCCATGGTACTCACTAGCATACCAAAGCACACGCCAGCCTCCAGGCTCCCTCAGCACCACAGCCCCTGTTCCACATTTCAGAGTCCATGCCAGTTCCTAATCCTTCCTACTCTAAACTGCTCGTGGGCTCCCCTTCCTTCCAGCTACTCACTTCTCCGTATAACTCTGCTATTTCTGCTGTGATTTCTCTCTCTCTCTCTCCCTCCCCCCCTCTCTCTCCCCTCTCTCCCTTCCTCCCAATTCTCACCCTCCCCTCCTTCCTCTTTCTCTCAAGGCCAGGTTCAGTCTGCTGGCCATGTTCAATCTATTGCTTTCTCTCTGCTGTGGGCTCTTCCAGATGCCTCTGGTTTTTCTCTTTCTCATATTTACAATAAAAACCTTCCCTTTGATCATGGAGCAGTCATGTCATTGATTTATAAACACTGGCTCTGTCCAAGTGATAGTCTCATTCTTCTCATCAGAAAAAAAACAAAACATAAATGTTACTAGTATCTTCTTCATATCGTTACTGCCTGTACCAAATTACCAAAGGCATCAAGATTGCTGTAAACAATTTCTAATAAGTAGCAAGCATTCAGTAGCCTGGATTATGATTTTTGTTTTTAACTGTGGTACTGAATTGGGTACTGCAAGTTGGGAAGATACTGGATTCACTTGGAAATAAATAAGTCTACAACAGACTTTAGATTGTCCTTTGCATTTGCAGGTAGGAACCTCTCGTTTGAGTCCATCAGAGAAGCAAATGGTCAGCCAAACATGGTGACAGGCAATCCCAAGTCAAAGGTCAGCCTAGCTGCAGAGAGAGTTCCATGCAAGTTGGACACCTTTTTGAGTCCCTGTCTCAAATCTCTTTTTAATGGTTTTTATTTATTTTTGTTTGATTTTATATGTATGAGTGTTTTGCCTGCATGTATGTATTTGCAACCTTCGTGCAGTGCCTGTGGAGGGCAGAAAAGGAGCATCACATCCACTGGAACTGGAGTCACAGATGGTTGTGTGCTGCCATGTAGGTGGTGGGAACTGAACCCATGTCTTCTGCAAGAACAGTCAGTACCCTCAACCACTGCACCATCTCTCTGGGTCTAATCCTATTTTTTTAAGGACACGGACATGCAAATGCCCTAAATCATAATGTACAGCACACAGACATGTGTTTATACACACTCACAGGACTTCTAACAGTGACCAGTCTGTGCTTTTCTAATTTAAGAGAGCCTTCGGTGGATTTATTTTTCAGTTGTTTATTTTGGCATAAAAAGTCTGAGTCCCCCAAAAGAGTTCCTTGTCTGAGTAAATATGCCCTGTGACATGGATGATAGATGCATTTCATACCGTGGAAGATTTTCTTTCTGAAAGCAAGTTATTAGCTGCTTAAACTCACCTCCACAGGGAAGACAGAACTCCAGGCACTGGCTGAGCCCACACTTCACAATCCAGTTAGTTAATTGCTCTGTACTTGAATCTGGCCTTACCGCAGGAAAATCTGATGGCTGGAAATGGCCTCAAAGTTGTGAATGGTAGACTGGTCATCAGATTTATTCTATACGGCATAATTTTCTGCAGGGGAAATGTGCAAAAGTACTTTGTGGCAATGTGTAGGGAACGCAGAGAAACACCATAAATTTATCCAAAGCAAAGAAAACAGACTTGACTGATAACTTCTGCCCAGTAGACTTGACTTTTGTTTTAAAGTTTCTTTGTTATTTCAAGGTCTATGTGTGCCCAAGTGTATGTATGGTACAGCACCATGTGTGCAGATACACATTCATGCTAGAAGAGGGCGTCATCTCCTCCAGAACTGGAATTACACTGAGCCACTTGATAGAGGTGGTGCCAGCCACATTTGGGTTCTAAGAACCAACTCCAGGTCCTGGAAGAGGAGCAAGTGCCCTCAACTGCTGAGCAGTCTCTCTGGCCTCAGCTTTATTTTAAACTCACCTATGAGCTACTCTTGGTCATTTTTTTCAGAGTCTGAAAATGGAATTGAAAAAAAAGTAATCCAAATTTTTTCAAGACTTTGTTGTGATTAGAAATATCTTGCTCCATCCATACCTCACAAAGAGCCTATCGAACTGTTAGGTTTTGACCCGTTTTGTACTTTTTTTTCTGTATCCACTTAGGAATATTTGAATTTTGTTATTACGTTTTTTGCCTTATTGTTAGTACACTGGACTACACAAGACTGTTTCCATGAGAGTTTATAATGTACTTTGATCAAGTACTACATAATTTTTAAATGGAGATACAGAATATCCTAAGAATCTAAATGTAAGTAGGAAAGCTCAGAGAGCTTATTTATCAGTTGCTAGAAGTTGGTAGGAATTCACACTAAGAGTTCCTGTCCTGCCACAATACATCTCTGGTTTTCCAAGCATCTCCTCCTCAATGCTGAAGGGCAAACTGACACATCCCAAAGGCTAAGGGAACCTGTGCAAAAGCGGGCCATCGAGGCAGGAAATTAATTCCCCTGTAAAGCCAGGAGAAGTGCTAAACCGGACCGTGCCTGAACAGCCATTGGAGTACTTCAGTGATAAACTGCACTGCCTGAATCAGGAACTGGTTCAGAGTGAGCGCCCAGATGCAAAGGTGATTGGTTTAAAAAACAAAAACTTACAAATATTTCACAGTGAAGAGGCACAGACCTGGTGCTGAGATTCAGCCAGCATCCTCCAAAAAGGAATCAGCCTCAGGAGATAAAATGTGCTTCCTTTTCCTCCAGTCTCTACTGTTTTGTCAAACCAGAAGATGGACTTGAGGAAAAAAATAATATTGCTGGAAAGGAGCATTACATTAGATACTGAGATTAAAGATTCACAATAAGGGCTGGAGCAATGGGTCTGCGAGCAAAGTGCTTGTTGCACACACCTGGGGACATGGCTTCAGTTCTCCAAATTTGTGTTGTGAACGCACATACCTGAAACCCCAGCACTGCACGGAGCTGTCGGGGAGGAGAGACAAGCAGATGATTCCAGGTCCATCTGGATGCTAGTCTGTCTGAATGTCTGAGCTCCAGGTTCAGTGAGCCACACTGTTTCAGAAAAAGGAGGCAGAGGGCCTGGAGAGATGGTTCAGAGGTTAAGAACAATAGTTGCTCTGGCAGAGGACTCAGGGTTCAGTTCCCAGCACCCACATGGCATCTCACAACTATCTGTGACTCCAGTTACAGGAGATCCAGGGGCCCCTTCTGGACGCCACTGGTACTGCACATCCATGATGCACATACATACACTTAGACACATATATGTATACATTAAATAAATAAGTGTAATAAATAAGGTGGAAAGTGATAGGCGAAGTCACCTGATGTCAACTCTGGCCTCCACAGAGGTGTAACCCATGCACACAAACACATACATACACATGCATACACTATAGACACAAATCTACAAATAAATATAAGCATACATGCATAACACAAGGTTGATGTAGACTTCACCGAACATCTAGTATACTACTTTAAAAATGCTCAGAGCTGAAAGTTACTAAAGGTTGTGGAACTTCCCAGGGCCATTGTCCAAGGACTTGGAAGAGTATAGCAAGGCATTTTAGGGGTTCACTGGTTGTTGTCAGGAAGAAGGAGTCCTTTCCTATTTATACACCACTGAATCCAGGGTATTCAACAATTGGGTTACAACTAGAATAAACTTTCATTTCCTGACGTAAGCTACTTTTCAATTCTTTGGACCCAAAAAAAGAAGCCAAACCTTGACTCCATGTATTGAATAGATAAATTCTTATCCAGGGTTGTCACATATTAATACAACTTTCTATTTCCTGCCTTCTTAGGAATGGATATAACAAAATATGGAGAAAAAATTCTCTCCTGCTGCTTTTACTAGCTACTTTTAAAAGAGAAGCAGACAAAAAAAAATTCAATTTGCTTTTTAGGTCACAGAAAGCAATAATCATCAAGCGATGAGTCGTCTTAGTGTGTGTGCTTGTTATTTTTAATAGGAGCTCCCCGAAGGTGAACCTGGGGTGTTTTTCATAATTACTCAATATATAATGGGAAAACTGCCCCGTTGTCCAGAAGAAAGTATGACTTTAACAACCATACAGAATAATTTTGTTATTAGAATTCTGCTCATAGCCGTACTGTAAATATGTGAAAGAGACCGCAGCACTCAGGAGACAAGGCAGTGTGAGTCTGAGGCCAGCTTGTCAACATAGTGAGTTCCAGGCATCGAGGGCTATACTGATAGATGCTGTCTCAAAAAAAAAAAAAAAAAAAAAACATTTGCAGAGAGGATTAACTGAAGCGGTGCCTTAGTTAGGATTACTATTGCTGTAACGAAACACCACGCCAAAGCGACTCAGAGAGGAAAGGGTTCGTTTGGCTTATGCTTCCACATCACTGTTCATCATCAAAGGAAGTCAGGACAAAAAACGCAAGCAGGGCAGGAACCTGAAGGCAGGAGCTGATAGAGATCATGCAGCTCGCTGGCTTGCTCAGCCTGGTTTCTTATAGAACCCAGGACCACCATGCCAGGGATGCCCATGCCACAATAGGCTGGGCCCTCCCCCGTAAATCACTAATTAAGAAAATGCCCTACAGGCTTGCCTACGGCCTGATATTATACGGGCATTTTCTTAATTGAGGTTCCCTCCTCTCAGATGACTTTACCTTGTGTCAAGTTGACATAAAACTATCCAGTACAATTGCCCTCTTGTCAATTTGACATACAAACTCATCACCGTTAAGCCATAACCCTTCCTTTCTCATTCATCCCCAAGATCTCACATTAAAAACATAACTAAATTTAAAAGTTCCATGTTCTTTACAAATTCAAACACATTAAAAATTTAGTCCCTTTAAAATATACAGTCTCTTTCTAAAAAAAAAAAAAAATCCAAAATCTCTTTTAAAAGTTCAAAGTTAAAAGTTCTCTCTACTGTGGGCTCTTATAAAAATCAGAATTAAGTTAAACACTTTGTCACTTCAATTCAGAAGAATCAGGGCATAGTCACAAGCAAATCAAAATAAAACCAAACTCCAATAGTGTAATTAACTCAACATTCAATTTCTGGGATTTACTCATGAAATTCTGTGCTCCTCCAAAGGACTTGGGTCACTTCTCCAGCTCTGCCCTCTGCAGCACACACAGTTTGTCTTCTAAGCTCAGGTGGACTCCACTCCACTGCTGCTGCTGTCTTTGACAGTCACCCTATGGTACTGGCTCTCCAAATGCAAGAGTCTTCTGCTGCAGCTGGGCTGGACTTTCACCAAAAGCCTCCCCTGGGTTCTCTTCACGTGAGATACCTGAAGTGGGTGTTGGGAACTGAACTTAGCTCTTCTGCAAGAACAGTATGTGATTTTTTTTTTAAGTTTTTATTTTATTTTCTTTATGAGTATGAGTATTTGCCTGCATGTGTCTGTGCACCATGTTTTTGCAGTACCCAAGGAGGTTGGAAGAGGGAGTTAAATCCCCTGAAACTAGAGGTACAGTTGTGAATCACCCTGTGGGTACTGAGACTCAAACCCTGATCCTCTGGAAGAACAGCCAAGGCTCTTAAATGCTGAACAATCTCTCCAGCCCCCATATATCTATTTTTAATTGATTACTGAAATTTTATAATTAATGCATTTATATGTACAAAGTAAATCTTTAATCTGCCATACGAGCATGATCGATCCAAATTAATCAAGCTGCCTATCACTTCAAATAACCACTTGAGATTTACTCCTTTTGAATTGGTGAAACACCTGTGTCCTTTGGCTGCTGTCTCCCCATTTCTGCCTTTCCCCAGTCTCTTGTAACACCATTGTACTATCTCCTCAGTGAGTTCAACGTTTTAAGAGCACACATATAAATGATATGGTTTGGTATATTTTTCTCATGCCTAGCTCATTTCATCTAGCATAATATGTTCTGGGTTCATTCATGTTTCTACAATGATACTATTTGTCTCTTTTTAAAGGCTGAATAATAATCTATTGTGCATATATACCAGAGTTTTAAAATCAGTTTACGAGTTGATGGGCCTTAGGGCGATAGTTACCCACAACATCAGCATCAAGTTAAGATAAGAGTGGGTTCAGTGTGGGCTGTAGAATGCCTTCTCTCCAGAAATCTGTTTGCTTGAAGTCAAAGTCTGACTCATGTGGCCCAGATTGGCCTCAAAACTGCTCTGTGGACAAGGATGACCATAATCTCCCAATGCTAGTATTGTATTGCCACCACACCCCATTCCCTTTTGGTACTGAGGACTGAATCTGTGACCTTGAACTTGCTAAGCAAGCACTCCACTAACTGACCTACATCCCCAGGCCCTCTCTAGGAATTCTGAAACGTGTTCAAATGACAAATCTTAGGACTTGATCTTATAACTCCCAGCTACCCCAATCTTAGTGCATACATTCTTTGTACAAACAGTTTTAAATAAAAATGGAGTTCTAAGGTCAGGCTGATGTTTTAGGAGGAGCAGCCTGGGGCATGGCACATGTTCTGCAGATTCCCTCCTGTCTCCACTCCACATTTTGACTTACTTTTCTGTAGAATAGACTTCATTCCAGTGTGAATTTCTGGGGGGGGAGAAAACAATATATCTTCCTTTCGTCCTCAGAGCCAAGCACATGATTAATTAATGTTTGTGGAAAACTTGAGTAAAGGATTATTTGAGCACTGGCTTGTGCGTTAAAAAGAAACTCAGAGTCTGGACGCAAGCCTGTTGCTTGGGGAGCTAAACAATTACATTTAAGATACTTTACCGAAATTGTAATAATGAACTTTGGGTTGCTCAGATTCATACAACTCCAAAATCCCTACTCCAAATGTAATTTTAAGATGTCTATAAATTTCCTGGCCCATCAGTCATTGGTGAACTTAGGGATTCTGCACTGGATATCTATTGATGAGTGGCCAGTTACCTCAGTACTTGGAAACGTCAAACAAGCAGCCTTACTAATCTCCTGTCCTATGGGTCCAGGGACCACGGGTACAGCTGTGGGCCACCATTCCAAAGCCCCTCACGAGATCACGATCAATCCTGGCTGAGCCCTCCAACTGAAGCTACAGCCACCTCAGACATATGCTACAGGAATAGCTAGTTCCAAACCCAATCCCTGGACACTGTCAATCCTTAGAATAGCCAAACTCACCCATGTGGCTGCCGGGAGAGGCAACAGCTCCTAGCCATGTGTGTCCCTCCCTCCATACAGCAGCTCACATGACTAGAGCTGGCTCTTCCAGACAGAATGGGAGAGAACAGAGGTTGTCAGAGGCACTGGAGTCTTTGGAAACCTAATCACAGCAGTGATTGAACATCAGCTTTGTCATATTGTATTAATGTTAAAAATGAGTCACAGCACCACACCCATAGTCACGGGACAGGAATTACAAACTTCATGAGTGTCAGTCAGGGGGCAAGGAGGACGAGGGACACCTTAGAAGATGTCTGCATCAATCATCTTCCCATGCCAAACTCTGAGAAAATTATCCTCAGCGTGTGAGTGGTGTCAAGAACTATGGGGGATTTGAAATGGGCAGGATGTAAGATGACTGAGACCATGCAGCTTTGAAAGTCTATCTGCTGTTCTGAATTACTCACAAAAAAAGCAACTTTTCATTTTCATCTTTCTATCTTGCTTTCCTGACACCCTTGGGTTTCCTTCTTTCTTTAAAGATCCATTCCTGCCATATGGCTTCTTGTCCTCCATATGGCTGACCTCCACGCTGGCTTATCTACATGGCTACTAGAGCTGCAGGTATGGGTGTGTGAGTGATAACTCAGAGTCGCCAATAGCGTGTTCGTGTTATATTAGGGAAACAAAAACAGTTCCCCTTGGAGTAACTTAACCTAGAGTGTGCCTAGATTTGTACTCTGTACTTCTCTCTCCCTGGGTCTCCCATTGGTTTCTGTCTGTTGTATGAGTCTGAGCCTATACCTACATGAATGCTGTCTTATGGATCTGTCCCTGGGTCTGTGTGCCCTAACAAGGGGCTTTGCTCTGTATTTACTAAACATCCCAGAAAGTATCACATGTAGAAGGAACAAGGGATATTTTACAAAAAAAAAAAATTAACAGACTTTTACAAGGGATGAAGTCACTGACTCCAACTGACCCCAGTGACCCAGATAGCAAACAGTATTACAAATTACATTGGTAAACAATTATATCATTGTTTATCAAGCAATATTTGTATGTGGTGTTCAATATTTATGGCAGATATGATACTCATAAGACTACTTTCAGGCTATGCTTACTGTTTCTGGCAAACAATTTCTGGCCAAAATAACACATGTGCGTTATGACCTGGACCAGCGGGTCATTCTCCAGTGACAGGGTCCTAAGAGGGAGGGTTAAGAGACAAGAAGATAAAGAATACAGAAAGGCTGTGGTCAAGAGGTCTTGCACAAGCTGAGTCTTATGTCAAGCAGGCTTATTAAGAAGCATGGCATCTTATACACTATTTACAGAGGGAGGACGGGCCAAAGTCAGCAATGAGCTAACAATGCTGCTAAAACACAAGATACCTCGGACACAGCTGCCTGAGGACTGATAACCACAGCACGGTGCGGGCAGGGTGGGGGCAGGAATCTGGATTCCCAGAACTGAAACCTTAGCTCCCTAGCCTCTAGCCCCAGACCTGACCTTGCCAAATCTGCTCCTGGGCAAGGACACAGAACTAGGTTTCTTTTGTCCTTTCATCAGGGTCTCTGATGGAGCCTTGGATTGTCTAGCTTTTAACAGCATGACTCCGAGTGTGGGCGTGGAAGGATGCATAACTTAAAACTACATCTGTGCATTAGCTTGGGCTGTAAGAGTTGATTACGTGGGAATCCAAGGCAAGTAAGGTTGGCTGTTACATTGTTCTCTTAAAGGCAAGTTAAACAAACAGAGAACACAGTAGGAGTGCAGTCTTAACTCTTTAAGTGACTTCAAGGTACATTCTTAACTCTGGCCATGAGGTTAGGCAAAAGCTGAGTATTTTAAGAGCGTGAGAGACATTTTCCCGAATAAGGCAGCGTCACACAATACAAGGTGCACTGCCTGACACACCCTTCCAGCTACTTCAGCTGTCACCTTGATTAGTTTAAAACTTGTTCTTGACATATGTATAAAGATGTCATGGTGGCACCCAGTACTTTATATGCCAGCACAAAAAAATCAACTTTAGAAAGGGAATAGGGGAGGACCTGGCACTCTGCCTGGCTACAGTGCAAACTCTTCTTGTCCATAGAAATGTAAACTGTGCCACTCGAGAGATGAGCAGTTGTGCCCCCGTGGGTGCTGGCCAGTTCGGTGTCTAAATGACTGCAAACCGCTGTCAGCAACCCTAGTCATGTGGATGAATTTGCTCTATCTTGTTTAGGGCTCTGTTGTAAAACAGCAGTTTTTTACACCATAGAGATTTCATTGTTAATGAATGACAACATCTCTGACCTCTGTTTTTCTTATATTTGTGCATTCTGCAAAAAGACACCACACCACTTACAGTCTATGCTCTAAATTTCATTCAGAGGCTGGAGAGATGGGTCAGCAGCTTAGAACACCTCCTACTCTTCCAGAGGGCTGGGGTTTAGTTCCCAGCACCCACACTGGCTCTTCACAGTCACCTGTGATTCCAGCTCACAGGGATTTGACACCATATTCTGACCTCTACAGGCATTGAACTAACTTCAGACACACACATGACACACACATGATTAAGAACATTTTAAATGCATTTAAACAAGGAATCAGAGTCTTTCTCATGAGTGACAAAGTGAAAAACAGTGTGGTCATCTCTCCTACTCAATTTTTCTAGCCCCCCGCTTTACTTCACCACTTTGGTGACTTCTGCTGTTTAGCTATCCCATGCCCCACTGTCCCATGCACTTTCCTGCCTGGACTCTTTGTTGGACCCTCTCCAGGACTTCTTGTTCCTCTTCATTAACTGCTGGCCACCATCGGCATAGGCTTCCCGATGTTTCTGTCTAAAAGTCCCTAACCCTAACTCCAACCACGTCTTCCAGAAACACCACCACATGACATTTACAGAATATTTAATATTTGTTGAATAAACAAATGAGTGAATAAATGTCATGTGATTCTACCTTTTGTTAAATCATATGTGCTCATTGTATTCATGAAATTCAAAGAGGGTCCCCAAAGCCAGCTGCTTTTAAGTGTCTTATCAAACTGAGCCAAATATATTCTTTAAAATATTAATTATTTGTCAGGTGGTGGTGGCACACGCCTTTAATCCCAGCACTCAGGAGGCAGAGGCAGGTGGATCTCTGTGAATTCGAGGTCAGCCTGGTCTACAGAGTGAGTTCCAGGACAGCCAGAATTTAAACAGAGAAACCCTGTCTCAAAAAAATATACAAATAAAAAATAAATGAA
Source organism: Cricetomys ansorgei (assembly GCA_026225945.1). Lineage (NCBI taxonomy): Eukaryota > Metazoa > Chordata > Mammalia > Rodentia > Nesomyidae > Cricetomys > Cricetomys ansorgei. Next base: position 12,914,699 of record JAMJFZ010001133.1, read on the forward strand.
TAATTTTTCTCTTAAATTCGATTGTCCCTGTCAGTGACCAAAGGCCAATGTCATTCACACTTCCACTCTTGGCAGTACAGACACAGCTGCAGTCGCACCGCTCCCAGCTGTTTCTCTTCTTGTTTAACTCTGAGAAGGAGTGCCAGGAGCAGTAAGACCTGTGTCTCCATGTCCCTTACCAGCCATCCACACCCTAGGGCTTCTGGAAGAAGAAAGGTCTCCCCAAATGATTCCTTTTCCTGACGTTGCAGAACAAGATAGCCACTCTGACACATCATTAGCCATACACCGACATCTGTTCTGCCAAAGACAGAAGTCACAGCACAGATGTTTCTTCTATATGGAAAGGAGGAATTCCTCAGACAGACGTTCTTGACTGTGTGGATGAGTTGGCCACATCTCCACAGTCATTTGTCTTCTGTGCCCTCTCTGCCTCCAGCTTGGGGTAAGAGAATGGGTAAGAAGAATTGAGATAAACTGTGTCAATAAAAGCACGTAAGGCTTTCACTCTACTGTGACCTTCCGCTGACATGGGCAGAGTAAGAGCTGACATCCAAATGAAGTCAGAAGAAAATCCCACAGCGATGGTTTAGAAACGAGTTGAGGATTAAAACCCGTGCTGTATAGCGGTGCAGCTGGCAAAGCCTTGGACCAGGTCTCCATTGATGGAAGGAAAGAGGTCAGGAAGGGAGTGATCACCCTCTCTGTATGCATATCCCCACAAAGACGGTGTGGTTTTGTCTCTTACTCTCTTCCAGAGCACCAGTTATTCTCACCAGAGGAGAAATGGTTCCTTACACAGTGTCCTGATCTGGAAGTCTGTACCATCTTCCCCACAGCCTCTGCCTTGCTTAGATTTTTTTCCTCTGTTCTTCTTTCCAGGGAGTAATGGTTTGATATTCATTCTCTCACATATGTGTGTGTGTGTGTGTGTGTGTGTGTGTGTGTGTGTGTGTGTGTACATAGTATATGTATGTATTCATGTGTATTGTGCATGTGTGTTGAGTGTATGCATAGAGGTCTCTATTTTACATTTTGAGACAAGGTCCCTCACTAAACCTGGAGCTCACCAATTTGGCTAAGCTAGATGCCCAATGCTCTCCATGTGACATAAATGGCCTCTTTCCTTGGTAAGTGGACTGGACAATAGGTCAGGTGCCTTGCTTCTTGCTGTACCATGTGAGACCACTCGAGCTCCTTGGGCAATCAACTTCTTACATCGTGGTTTGCTACCAGCTTTCCATTGTATTAGGCCATATCTCTCAATGCATCACTTCTTCCTAATTCAGTTCTTTAAAATGTAAAAGTCCGTTTTCCTGGAAATTTTGTGATTATATTTTTCTTTAGAAAATAGTATTCCACTTTTTATAAATAGCAGACTTTCATTACCCATTCATCTGTTCATGGACACCTAGGTTGATTTCAATTATGTGCGACAGCAAACCAAGTGGATAGAGTTAGAATAAATCATACTAAGTGTGGCCACACACTCTCAGAAAGAAAAGAAGCCTGTTACTCTCCTTCATATGGGGAATCTTGCTGATAACATGCAGATATGTGTATAAACAGATGTACATATACATAGGCACAAAATAACATGAAGAAAAGAGAACAGGAAAAGCTAAATATTAGGGAATGATGAAGGATTGAACGCAGACCATGGACAGGAGTTATGAAACTTGACATAAAGCTAATTGTTTTTCTACTTCTAACCCTGTCGTGAATTTTTCATTTTTTGAGGGTACATAAGTTCATAAAAATATATTTTATATCGCTTTATAGCTACTTCTTAGAACAGCAATACTTGGTTTTCCTTTAGGTTCCTGGGCTATCCAGCCTCATGTTCTTAGCCATCCAAGCAGTGTCATGTATGGGCTCCATCTAGAGGGGTAGGCCATCGTCAAACCAGACGTTGGTTGGTTACTCCTACAAGCTTGGTGCCCCCACTGCACTAGCTAGCATATGTTGCAGGCAGGACACCAATGCAGATCGAAGGATTTATGGCTGGATTGCTGTTTATATTTCTCCTCTAGTAGCATGCAGAGTAACTATCTATACCAAGGACACTAGCATACGTGCGTGAAGGCTCTATGTAGGCACCAGCTCAGCTTCTCTGTGTTCAGTGAGTTGTGTATGTTCTCTTTGGCAATGGAGCCTTGCTGTCATTTTGTAGAAAACAATGTATAGTCTTGGCAACAGCCTGGGTTGTTTAGGGGTTCCCATGAGATCCCACTAGCCAAAAACTCAACTAGATGTAACCAAACCCTAAAACTGCTAATCCTAGATCAGTGCCTCGCTCAGCCATCATCAGAGAAGCTTCCTCTGCAGCAGATGGAAAAAACTACAGAGACCCACAGCCTGACACTACACAGAAAGTGAGAGACTTTGGAACACTCACCACTAAAAGAGATATCTCCATCAAATCCCTCCCACTAGGGCTCAGGGCACCCCTCAGAGAACACTAAGAAAACCAGGTCCTCTAAATCAATAGGATAGACACACATACAAACTCATAGACACTGAGGGAACATGCACAGGGCCTGCCCGGGTCTGTATACGCCACCACCCCTAGCCCAGAAGCAATCTCCAATTGAGAAACAATTGCAAATGAACATTTAGTTTTCTCCAAGGGAGTCTCACTGGGGCAACAAACTAGACAGTCAACAGAAAACAAACTCAACATTATCTCTGAGGTTCCTTGTCCCGTAGTGTCCTGTCAGGGCTCTTCCGTTTTTGCTTGTTGCTTAATTTTATCTTATCATTTTTTTAATTTTATTTATATTTCTCTTCTCCCAGTTTAGTGTTTTTATGGGTTCCTGAGTATGCAAATGAGTGGGTCTCTATTTCTTTTGCCTTCTCCTGTGCTCTTTTCCTTCCGTTTGTATGTTTTGTCCAACTCTGATGTGTTAGTTTTGTTTCATCGTATTTTATTTTATTAATTATCCCATAGAAGCCCGTTTGTTTCTTAATGAGAGACAGAAGAGAGGTGGATCCAGATAGGAGGGGAGGTGGGGAGAAGCCAGGAAAAGCACAGATGTGTTAGCTGTGACACTCTCAAAGCTTTAGGATTCAGATTATTGCCAGTGTGACTGATTACATGTGCCACCACTTGCTTCGTGTGACACGTGAGGCTCCCTGTAGACGAGTATATGCCTGGACATTTGCATCACCCAGATCTGTAGCATTGCTATCCAATGCACTGATTCATTTTGTCCCATAAAAATAAGTCAACTAGGAAGAAGTTTTTGTTTTGGTTTCTTTAAAAACGCAAAATGGCATTTGGACTACGTTTATGTCCCCATCCCAGGTGTGGTGGATGATTATGAGTTGGATTTGGAATGCTTGGTGCCAGTGGCTATAATTTGGTTAGGTGCAGTTGTTTTGGCATGTGTAGCTTGTTCATTGGATTGTGTGCTGCTTGGGTTTACGAGAACTTTTGCTTAGAGTAAAAAAGGTTTGAAGCCCCAAGAGCCGGGGTGGCTGTTGGTTGTTGGTTCGTTGGTTGGTTTGTCCGTTGTTAGTGTGTTGATTCCTACTTAAAAGTATAAAGGTTAGAGAGATTTAGTCTGCAGATAGTGATCTGGGTCCCTAGTCTGACTCACTGTCAGCTAGTCCTCTCCAAGCTTAGGACAGCCTAAAAAAGGCTTTGAGGATTTCTACCCTTCTCTCATTCTATATCAAGGCCACCTGCAAAAGCGGTGAAAATTTCTTTCTCTTTCCCTAAATTAAGGGTAAAAGATTGTAGTTAACAACTACAACTTACAAATAGCAAAAAAAGTTCAGAGACAACTGCTTCATGTTCCCTCCTCTCAATAAACTTTATGAGGTGTGTGTATGTGTGTGTGTGTGTGTGTGTGTGTGTGTGTGTGTGTGTGTGTTGTGCTGCAGTCCGGTCAGCTGCTGCAATCTTAAGCACTTATAGGGAGTTCTACCCATACCTCACTTGGAAAGCATTATTCTTGGCTGAGTTCAATTACAATTAATTTCAAACAGACTGAAATTTTATGATCCTTTGAACTAGCTTTGAAAAAAGTACATGAATCTCAATGAAAGACGTGATAAAGTGCACACAAGGTAGGTCCACCACAGGCTCTCCCTGGTTGACATAGTGCTAACCTACAGAATTGGAAGGTTTACAAAAGCTTTTTATTGTATTTTGTGGAGTTGGCTGTTTTAAAAGATGTCAGTCCTCTTCAGAGTGTGCTCCATTAATAAATGCTGTTTCTTGAACTGGTAAAAGGGAAAGTATGTCCTATTAACTAATAGCTAATGCTTTGAACTGTTTTGTGAGGTGTGTGGACTCATGTGTCCCTAAACATCAGCCTGAAATATTTTCCTGGAAGGTTTCAGGTTAGCCATACTCTCAGTTCGCTAAGTATGTACATTGTATATCAAACACCAGCCCGGGACCTAGAAGACTCTCCAGCCAGCACTGTTACTGCTTTCTTGCTCTTTGCCTTGATTCTTTCCTTAGCCTATTCCATCTTCCATCCCCATCCACATTTTACGTATCTGTCCCCAGCAATGTTTTCTTTCCATTTACATTATATTTTACTAACCTCATATGCTAACTTCTAACAAGAAGAAGAGCCAAATAGACAAACATACACAAAAATCAGATCCCATGGAAAAGCACCTAAGAGGGACAGAGATGGCTTCTCTGGTAGTAGGAGTCTTGATCTTGCTCTGTCAAGCCTCCCAGGGAAAAACTGGGTCCCATTTGTAATGCTCTAATGCTGACTGTGTCTTCTAGATGCATTGCTTTTCCATGAGCAAAGCAGTACAGATTCAGAGTAGCAAAAGCAAAGAAGGTAATCAGTCCTAAGACATTTTCTCTGGCCTTCCTCATGATCATACTGTGTCACCCTGCAACTTCATACTTCACCACATTGACAGAGAGCCTGTGTGTCCATCCGAGAGATTGTGTTGCAACAGCTTTTAGTTTTGGGACATGTGGTTTTCATCAATTCTGCATGTGGTTTAGGAACTACCGTCCTAGAGTCTCCAGTAGCTAGGCAACAAAAAAGGATGGCAAAGACTTACCAAGCGAGAAGAAAGCACTTTAACACCAGAACCTGAAGTTTCATGATGGTAGGCCCTCCTGCCAGACGTCTGGTACTGTATTTCCTGTTTATTCCAAGTCAGAACTAATGGGAATGTCTCCATTCTTGTGGTCAGTCTTTCAGCTTCCAGCAGTAACTAAGTCCCAGAAACTATGATATAATTTGAGATCATCTGCTGCTTGGGAGAAAGCCAATGCTTTCCTTTCTTGAGTTGGATTTTCAAGTTTGTTTGTCTGTTTTTAAAATCATAATTGGAAAATATATCAGACCTGTGGTGGTTTGAATTAAAATGGCCCCACTGGCTCATAGGGATTGGCACCATCAGGAGATGTCCTTGTTGGAGGAAGTGTGGCCTTGTTGGAGGCAGTGCATCACTGGGAGTGGGCTTTGAGGTTTCAGAAGCTCAAACAAGGCTCAGTGGCTCACTGCCTGCTGATCCAAATACAGAAGTCTCAGCTACCTCTCCAGCACCATGTCTGCCTGTGTAATGCTATGACTCCCACCATGATCACAATGGACTAAACCTCTCAACTGTAAGCCAGCCCCAATTAAATGCTTCCCTTTATAAAAACTGCCATGGTTGTGTTGTTTCTTCACAAGAACAGGAACCTTAAGACAAGACCCATGTAAGTTATTTCACTGACATATATTTTAAAAATTATTTTTGAAGATATAAGGCTGTTTTGGAACTTACTATGTAAACCACACTGACCTTGAACTCAAAGAGATCCATCCCACCTCTGATTTCAAGTACTTGGATTAACATGCACCCACTATGCCCAGACGAAGATTCATTTTTGCTTTAAATCATGCATAAGTATGTACGCCTGTGACCCGTGATGAGTGGGTGTCCCCAAGAGGGTGTGAAATCCCCACAAGCCGGAGTTACCAGCAGTTGGAAGCTGCCAACATGGGTGCTGGGAACTGAAGTTGGGTCCTTAGCAGGAGCAGCAAGCACTTGACTGATGAGTCGTATCTCCAGCCCCCTGATATTTTACACAGCTCTAATTCATGAACATATTTCAGCTCAGCAGAGGAGATAACACATAAACATCAGCTTTGTAAACATGGTAAGCAGACGCAAGAGAAACTAAATCAATGTAGTGGATAGGCAGGGAGCGAGGATCACTTGTGCATGGGGTAGATGCTGTGGTATTTAAGTGTGGAAAGGTGAACACCTTCTACTGAAGATTTTCTGTTTAGAAGGGGAAGAGAAGTAAAGAAGAAAACAGAAATGAACTGCAGGCCAAAGGCACAGTGTAAGTGCACATTCTGAGTGAGACAGACAGGTGAACTGTTACAGTGGTGTCAGACTTCACAGACCTTCCGATTAAGAGCAACTAGATGCCAGAGTTGAAAATCAGACTAGGGAGTCAGAACTTTACTCGGTGACACATAAAAGGCATTAAGTCATAATGGCTAAAAGCCATTATGGTTCCTTCCCCCCAACCCCAACACATCCTGAGTTGCAGGTGGGAAGGTGAGCTTAGATTTGCCTGGCCCTGCTGAGCCCGCCTCAACCAGCAGTTGCTACTACTGAGCAGGGAAGTGATACTGCAGACAGGAAGTAATTTGGATTCAAAGATAGAATTTTGTCAAAAGGAATCAGAGGGGTGGCTGTGTAAAAAGCAAGACCAATTGAGCATGGGACACAGACAACACCAGCAGTCAGAACACTGAGGCAGGAAAAAGGGAAAGGAAGGAAAGGAGAAAGGAGAGAGCAAGGGAAGGAGGAAGAAGGGAGGGTGAAGACAACACTACTACTCCCTTGAGTATATAGTTAAGGCCTAAGCATGGAAGGGAAAGATGCCAGAAATATTCCAATGGTGAAGGTGTCAGAACTTGAGCATCATCTATGGAAGGCAGTAAAAGGGAACTGGTCAAGGATGGCTGAGAGATTTCATGACTGAGGAGGTATAAAAATTAAATTACTGATTATAAAAATCAGTAATTAGCATAGTCAGAAGTAATCAGAATGAAAGATGCTTGTCCAGTTTTTATGTTTTGCATTTTAGGTTTGGATTCATTTTACTTTTATTATTTTTCTACAAGTATCTATTGTGTGTTGGGCTTATTCTTTCCCTCACCGTGTTACCATCTAAATTACCCCTCTAGCTCTATGCCTCTTTCCCTCCAATTAATCCCTGTTGCCTCCTGTAAACAATGCTACCGGTGCTTCCGTTTAGTGTATTCATGCATGGCGTTATGTGACTATATAACATCTAGGAACTACAAATGAGAGAAAATTATACAATGTTTGTCCTTTTGAGGCTGGGTTAATTTGCTTAATATAGCTGCCTCCAGTTGCATTCATTTTTCCACAAATGATACAACTTCATTCTTTTCTTACGGCTGAAAAAAACTTCCATTATATATATGGAGCACATTTTCCTGACCAGTTTTCTTTCACCGGGCACCTACCTGGGTTGGTTCCATGGCCTCGCTATTGTAAAAGTGCTGCAGTTTTGAACTCTATTCTGTGATGGCTGGTGTGTTAAGAGGAGGGGAGCATTTCTTCTTTTGTGAACTGTCTGTGACAGCTCTGACCATGCTGTTTATTGGAAGAATACTGAAGACTTTGGGACTTTGAGCTAGAAAAGTGTGCTTTAAGCAGGGCTTAATGGACTATACTAGTAGGAATATACAGGACAACGATGAGAGCAATTTGAACTATGGGGGCCCAGCTCAAGAACTTTCAGACTAGAATAATATTAATAAGCAGCCTAGAGACCCTTCTTGTGATATTTTGGCAAAGAATGTGGCTGCTTTTTGCTCTTGTCCTAAAGATCTGCTCGAGGCTAAATTGAAGAGTTTTTGGCTTAATAGAATAGACACAGGAGATTTCGAGACATCTTAATATTGACTGTGCCCTGTGGTTATTAGTGGCATCATGATGTCTCTTTACAGCAGTAGAACAGTGATTAAGATAACTGGTATAGGTGGATCTTGAGGTAAATAAATTCCCATCTTCATGAGGAAATGCCACACTGATTTGCATAGTGGCTATACAGCTTCGTACTCCAACCAGCAGTGGATAGGTATTTGCCTTACTCCTCATCCTCACCAGCATGAGCTTTCACTTGGTTTGTTGATCTTAGCCATTCTGAAAGGTATAAAATGAAATCTCAATGTGGTTTTGATTTGCATTTCCCTAATAGCTAAGGATGTTCATGTCTTTAAGTTTCTCAGCCATTTGGGTTTCCTCTTTTGAGAATTCTGTTGCAATCTGTACTCCATTTTTAACTGGGCTATTTATTTTCTTGATATCTAGTTTTTTGAGTATTTATGTATTTTGGATATTAGCCCTCTATCAGATGTGTAGTTGGTAAGAATCTTTTCCCATTTGAAGGCTGCCATTTTGTCTGAAAGACAGTGTCTTTTGCTGTACAGAAGCTTCTCAGTTTCTTGAGGTCCCTTTTACTGATTGTTCATCTTAGTGCCTGGCTAATGGTATTCTGTTCAGAAAGTTTTTTCCTGAGTTCAAGGCTATTCCTTATTTTATCTTCTATCAGGTTCAGTGTATCTAGTTTTTGTTTCTGTTTTTGTTAAGGTCTTTGATCCATCTAGAGTTGAGTTTTCTGCAGGGTGATAAGTATGGGTTTATTTGGATTTTTCTACATACAACCATCCAATTTGACCAGCACCATTTGTTGAAGATACTGTCTTTTTTATTGTGTGTATTTCTGAATTCTTGATTAAAAAAAAATCAAATGTGTGGATTTATATCTGAGTCTTCGATTCGATTCCATTGATCAACATGGCTGTTTTTGTGCCAATACTATGCTTTTTTACTACTAAAGCTCTGTAGTACAACTTGAAATCAGGGATAGTGAGGCCTGCGGCTCCTCTTTTATTATTCGGGGTCTTTTTACGTAACGTATCTTTGTTTGTTTTTTTTGTTTTTTTTGCATTTCCATATGAAGCTGAAAATAGTCCTTTCAAGATCTGTGAAGAACTGTGTTGAAATTTTGAAGGAGACTGTATCGAATCTGTAGATTTCTTTTGATAGGATGGCCATTTTAACTATGTTAATCCTACCGATCCATGAGCATGGGAGATCTTCTGATACCTTGTTCAATTTCTTTCTTCAATGTCTTAAATTTTTTATCATAAAAGTCTTTTCCTTTCTTGGATAGAGTTACCCCAACATATTTCCTATCATTTGAGGCTACTGAGAAAGGTGTTGTTTCCCTGATTTTTCTCTCAGTCCTTTTGTCATTTGTACACAGGAAGGCTACTGATTTGTTTGTTAATTTTGTATGCAGCTGCTTTGCTGAAAGTGTTTACTACCTGTAGGAATGTCCCAGTGGGATTTTTAGGATCACTTATGTATACTCTCACATCATCCTTCCTATTCCTATCCCCTTGATCTCCTTCAGTTGTCTTATTGCTGTAACTAACTTCAAGTACTATATTGAACAGCTATGGAGAGAGTGGACAACCTTGCTTGTTCCTGATTTTAGTGAAAGTCCTTTGAGTTTTTCACTATTTAAGTTGATGTTGGCTATGGACTTGCTGTAAACTGCCCTTATTATGTTGAGGTGTGTCCTTTGTGTCCCTGGTTTCTCCAGGACTTTTATCATGAGGGGTGTTGAATTTTGTCAAAGGCCTTTTCTGCATCTAATGAGATGATCGTGTGAGTTTTGTCTTTCAGTTTGTTTGTATGGTGTATTCCATATGTTGAGGCATCCTTGAAGCCTACTTGCTCATGGTAGATGATCTTTTTGATGTGTTTTTGGATTCAGTTTGCAAGTATTTTATTGAAAAGTTTTTGCATCTATGTTCATAAGGGAAGTTGGTCTGCAACTCTCTTTATTTGTTGGGTTTGAATGTGATTTGGGGTATCAGTGTAACTTGGCCTCATAAAAGAATTTGAGAAATGTTCCTTCTGTTTTCATTTTGTGTAATAATTTGAAGAGTATTGGCTATAACTCTTTTTTTTTTTTTTTAAGTCTGGTAGAATTCTGTGCTAAAACCATTTGGCCCTGGGCTTTTTTGTTTGTTTCTTATTTTGGGTTAGGAGACTTTTTATTGCTGCTTCTATTTCGATAAAGATTCTAGGTGTGTTTAAATTGCTTATCTGATCTTGATGTAACTTTGATAAGTGGTATGTATTGAGAAAATTATCCTTTTCTTTTAGATTTTCCAATTTGGTAAAGTACAGGCTTTTAAAGTATATACTTTTGATTCTCTTTTCTTCCTTGGTGTCTGTAGTTATGTCCATTTCATTTCTTCTTTAGTAATTTTATTTTTTATTTTATGTGCCTTGGTGTGAGGGCATCAGATCCCATGGAACTGGAGTGACAGACAGTTGTGAGCTACCATGTAGTGCTGGGAATTGAACCGGTCCTCTGGAAGAGCAGCCAGTGCTCTTAACTACTGAGCCATCTCTCCAGCCCCCTTCATTTCATTTCTAATTTTGATAATTTCAATATTCTCTCTCTGCTTTTTAGTTAGTTTAGATAAGTTAGTTTAGATAAGATAGTTTGATCTTCTCAAATAACCAACTCTTTGTTTCATTAACTCTTTGTATTGTTTTATTTTTTGTTTGTATCTATTTTATTGATTTCAGCCCTGAGTTTGATTATTTCTTCCTATCTACTCTTTTGGATGTGGTTTCTTCTTTTTGTTCTAGATCTTACAGGTATGATATTAAATCGCTAGTATGAAGTCTCTCCAATTTTTTTATGTAGGCGCTTGGTGCTATAAACTTGATTCTCAGAACCACCTTCATTGTGTCCCATAACTTTGGGTATGTTGTGTATTCATTTTCATTCAAGTCTAGAAAATCTTTAATTTTTTTCTTAATTTCCCTTTTGACCCATTTTTCATTCAGTAGGGAGTTATTCAGTTTCCGTGAGTCTGTAAGGTTTTCTGCTGTTTCTGTTGTTGTTGATATCCAGCTTTAACACGTTAGTCAGATGGGATGCAGGATGTTACTTTACTTTTTTTGTATGTGTTAAGATTTGCTTTGTGTTCAAATATGCGGTCAATTTTAGAGAAAGTTCCATGTTGTAGTTTGAAGAAGATACATTCTTTTGTGTGTGGGTAAATTTTTTTTTAAGTAGCCCTTAGATTCATTTGGTTTATAACATTAGTTAGCTCTAGTCTTTATTTAGTTTTTGTCTAGATTCCTGTCTATTGGCAAGAATGTGGTGCCACTATCAGTGTGTGAGGATCAACATATGATGTAAGCTGTAGTAGTGTTTCAAGGGTGCCCTTGAGTTTGGTGCATAGATGTTAAGAATCACATTGTCCTCTTGGTAGATTTTTCCTTTGATGAGTATGTAGTGTTGATCTCTGTCTCTTCTGATTAGTTTTGATTTGCAATCTGTTTCGTTATATTTTAAAATGGCTATAGTCCAGCTTGCTTCTTAGGTCTATTTGCTTGGAATATCTTTTTCCAGCCTTTCACCCTGAGGTAATGTCTATCTTTGACACTAAGGCATATTTCTTCGATGTAGCAGGAAGATGAATCCTGTTTTTATATCTATTCAGTTTGTCTGTGACTTCTTAATGAGGAATCGAGAGATATCAATATGCAGTGTTTGTTGATTCCTGTTATTTTGTTGTTGTTGCTATTGTGGGTTTTATTGGTGTGTGTGTGTGTGGTTAATGTCTTTTGCTTGGTACTTTCCTTGTAGGGCTGGGTTTATAGATAGATATTGCTTAAATTTGGTTTTATCATGGAATGTCTTATTTTCTCCATCTGTATTAGTCAGGGTTCTTTAGAGTAGCAGAACTTATAGAACTTATAGGACAAAAATAGAATATACACACACACATATATTGTAGATTATTAGAACAATTTACAGGCTGTCATCCAGATAATCCAACAGTGGCTGGCTATAAATCAAAGTCCAAGAATCCAGAAGTTGCTCAGTCCACAACGCTGGATGTCTTAGCTGGTCTTCAATATATGCTAGAATCCTGAAGAAGAACTCCTATGCCAGGAAAAGAATGGACTTTCTAACAAGGTAAAAGCAAGCATGCAAAGAGCAAAAGCTTCCTTCTTCCATGTATTTATATAAGCTTCCAGAAGAAGGTGTGTCCCAGATGAAAGGTGTGTCTTCCCGCCTCAAGATCTAGATTAGAAGAGAGTCTTTCTACTTCAGATTAAACAAAAATCCCTTACAGGTGTGCTTTGCATTTTTGGATTTTATTTATTTCCAGATGTAGTCATGTTGGTACCAAGAATAGCCATCACTTCCATCTATTGTAATTAGAAGTTTTGCTGTGTATAGTATTTTGGGCTGAAATTTACGGTCTCTTAAAATCTGTAGCATGTCTTTCCAGGTCCTTCTGCCCTTTACAGTCTCCACTGAGAAACTGCGAATTATTCTAACAGTTCTGCCTTTATTTGTTACTTGATCTTTTTCTCTTAAAGTTTTTAATATTCTTTCTTTATTCTGGTTTGCTGTTTGATTGTCATGTGCTTAGTGGGATTTCTTTTCTGGTCCAGTCTATTTGATGTTCTGAATGTTTCTTATACCTTGATAGGCATTTCCTTTGGGTTAGGGGAATTTTCTTCTTTGATATTGCTGAAAATGTTTTCTGTACCTTTGACCTGGGTTTCTTCTCTTTCCTCTATTCCTATTGTTCTTAGATTTTGTCTTTTCATAGTGTCTCAGATTTCTTGGATGTTTTGTGCCAATAATTTTTTGTTTTTTACGTTCAGCATTTACTTTGACCACGGTATCTATTTCTTCTACTATGTCTTCAGTGCTAGAGATTTTCTCTTCTGTCTCTGTTGGAGAGGTTTGCCTTAGGTTCCTGTTTGAGTTCCTACATTTTCCATTTCCAGATTTCCCTCAGTTTGGTTTTCTTCATTGATTCTATTTTAACTTTCAGGTCTTAAATGGTTTTATTCATTTACTTCCCCTGTTTGATTGTGTTCTCATAGATTTCTTCAAGGAACTCATTTAATTCCTCTTAAGGGCCTCTATCATATCAATAAAGGCTACTATAAGATCTTCGTCTTGTGCTTCATCTATGCTGTAATAACCAGGGCCTGCTATGGTATAGTTGCTGAGCTCAAGTGGTAACATATTGTCCTTACTGCCACTGTGTTTTACATTGGTGTTTAGGCAAATGGGTTTTAGAAGACTAATTAATTATGGGTGCTGATATCTTGGAGGTTTTTTGTTTGCTTGCTTGCTTGCTTGCTTGATTTTGGTTTTTCTGGGGGGGGTTCTTTTGTAATGCTTTGGTGGGTGTTTTGTAACTAGTTTCTGTTATCTTTGTGGTTCTTACTATGTTGCAGTGTCTGTGTGTTGCTTGGTAGAAAATTCTTTTGGGATCTTGACAGGTGTTGCCACTGGGGGTTCTGGGTAAAATGTGTTTCTAGGCATTGGGAGCTGACACTTAGAAATGCAGATGGGCTAGGGGGACGCTGAGTGGTCCACAGGAGAGAGAAAGTAGGGTATTCCTAGATCTGCTTAGTCTACTAGTAATGGGGGCAATGAGTGAGGAGAAGCCACCACAGGTAGTTGCTACAGAGCTGGGAGTGAGATTTTGGGATTGGATACGGCAGAGAAGAGAGAGAGTGGAAATCTGCTGGCTTGGCTAGAGGGTTCCTAGAAAATTCCTGCTGGTGTTAGGGGCTAGGATAACAGGATGAGTCAGGTGGGAGGTGGGAGGAGATCTATGTGATCAGCCGGGGATGAGGGTAGAAAGGAGAGAGAGAGGCTGCAGCAGGTGGTTTGCTACAGAGCTGTGCATCAGTCTGGGGAACTGGATTTGGAGGAGAGGAGGGCAAGATGAAGATCTGCAGTTAGGCTACCCACTTCCCTGGCCAGAGCGCCCTGTGGGTTCCCAGTGAATGCCTGCTGCACTGGAGGCTGAGATAAAGCAATTTGTAGGGAGAAGGAAGTTTGGAATGAAAGATCTGTCTGACTGTTCAATTTTAGGTGTGAAGACTGTCAATTTTACTGAATAAAATATTCAGGGACCTGGGAGTGGTGTTGCACACCTTTAATCCTAGTGATAGAGAAGCAGAAGCAGGCAGAATTCTGTGAGTTCAAGGCCAGCTTGAGCTACATAGTGAGATCCTGTCTCAGAAACAGGGAGGGGAATATTCAGGGGAAATATCTTTCAAAGTCCTGAAACACAAGAACAGGCACAGCTTTAGAAAAATGTCACACTACTTAAGATGAAAGTTGGAACATGAATGAGCAGGAGCTTAGCTAGATACAGAGGGAAATGGAAAGTCTAAGATGTAACACTGGAGCATAATGGCAAATGTGTAACCAACATCTTCAGAGAAAGAAAATCTAGGTATGCAGGGAACACTCTTCCAGAAGCCAAGAAATAAAAAGTCTCCTAGAGGCCAGGCGGTGGTGCCACACGCCTTTAATCCCAGCACTCAGGAGGCAGAGGCAGGTGGATCTCTTGTGAGTTCAAGGCCAGCCTGGTCTACAGAGTGAGTTCCAGGACAGCCAGAGTTACAACAGAGAAGCCCTGTCTCAAAATAATCTGCTAGAATTATGCATTAATTATCAAGGGAAACATGAGAATGTGAAGACAGAATATGAAGGATGATGAGAACGTAAAGGAAGACAGGTTTTAATAAAATTAGAATTGTAAAAAAAGAGGAAGCATATTTTTCAGTATGCAAGAGTTAATGCTTGGTTAAGTAAAGGCATCAGGCATAGACTACATTTAAGATGCAAAATGGTTAGTCTAAAAGACTGGTCAATATACTTAAACTTTATTTAAGTTATATTTAAGTTTATTTAAACTTATATTTAAGGCCTAGAAATTTATTCATGTGGTTGTAGATTCTGATTGCATTAAGGCAAAAGTGAAGTGGTAATTCGGGCCAGTACCCGTCAACGAGGACAGAAGCTCAGTCAGCAGAGTAGATGCACACCGGAATGAGGCATCAGTGTGAAAGACTGGGCAAGGTCTGAGTCCAGGGAGCAGACGAAATGAGCAAGTCTGCAAGAAGAGAAGAAGCTGGGCATGGTAGCCTACAGCTGCGATTCTCCTCCCACCAAAAAAAGAGTGACTGGTGGGGCTGAAGTTATGGCTCAGGGGTTAAGAGCATTTTCTCTCTTGCAGAGCACCCCGATTCAGTGCCCAGCACCTACATGGTTGCTTACAACAGTCTGTAACTCCAGTTCCAGAGGATCCTGTCTTCTTCTTGTCTCTTTGGGCATCAGACACGTGATACACAGACATGTATGCAAGCAGCACACACATACATATAAAAAAAGTACTTTTAAAAAAAGCAAAGGAGAGGGCGAGGGAGGGAGACAGTGAGTGCAAAGAGATGGGGCAGGTGGACAGTTGAATAATTTTATGGAAAGTGTTAAAAACAGTGGTTGTGAGAACACAGAGATAATTCAGCCATAGAAATCAAGAGATCCATTCTCCCCTGTAATCGGGGTGGAATACACAGGAAGATGAAGCATGGAGCAGGAAGGGCAGCGGAGATACGAGAGGATGAGGGGAGCTCCCTGTTGAAGTTTCCAGGAACTCCCGGATGGACCAGAGAACTGACTCTTCTGCTCAGGGTGGAGACATGATAAGATTGGAAGCGGAAAGCAAAGAAAATCTACAACAGCTGCTCTGAGGAATTGGAAAAGAATTTAACAAGCGATGGATAAAGAAAAGACTGACAAGCAGCATTTGGAGCCCAAACAACACGAAAAGCATAAACTTGCAGTGGACCAAGTCTGTGGTCTCCTGAGTTTCCATGACAGCAAACAGGCTCCATTATCTAATCACCTCATCATCTTTCCCTTGATACAGACATTCTTTTTCCGTTTTTCCAGTCCACTTTTGAATTCATCCAGAAATTTATTACGAATCCACATTGTTTGATAAAAATCTATGTGGCATAGTACAAGAAAGATAAAATCATATTTTACCCAATCTATTTTATCTTTGTGTCATAATGTCATACTAGTAATTTATCAAACATTGTCTGTTCAAGTAAAATGATTTGAAAATATGCTTACACAATTATCAAAATAAATTTTAAAAAGCCCTCCCAATTGCTGAATTTAATTGATTTCCATGCCAAGTTAAATCGAATGTCTCATCTGTTTCTGGAATCCTGTGCAATAAGAACAGTTTCTATATCCTGAGCTGGGTGTGGAGGCTCATACACTTGAGAGGATGATTTGAGATGATTGTCACACGGTCCAGGCCAGCCTGGGATACCCATCAGGCCAGCCTGGGCTACACAGTGGGTTCCAGGCCAACCTGAGCTACTAAAACACCAAAATGAAAAAAACAATGAAAAGGACAATTTTGACATCTTTAAATGCTAAGAGGGGAACATCAAAGGAAGAGTATGAATAACACATGCAATTCAGTTTCAGCATGCTATGTCCAGTAATTTCAGTGAAACACATCTAGTCTCTGCATCTAGGTACTTTGCGTGGCTGCTTTTACACTACACAGGCATGGGGTAGTTAGTTGTAGCAAGGACTGTACGGCTCATGGAGCCTAACTAACTAGCTGCCCTATAAATAAAGTTTGCAGCCCCAGTATTTGCTGTGTCTCTGCTTGACACAAAGTGCTGAGGGAAGCGATTGGGAAACAGAGGGACAAGTCCACCCTATGGGAGACTATGTTTCTTAATGGTGTTAAGCTAATAGTGTTAGAAAGTTAATATATTTCTGATTAATGCCTCATAAAAACAGACCCTCACAACATTATGTCCCTCTTGTTTATGAAGAGAAAACTGAGATTTTGAGTGTACAAATGGCCCATGCACTACTGCATACACAGTGAAGGAGTTAGCTCCAAAGTCTTCTAAAATAGGTCCACTGCACTAAAGGGATAGTTAACTTTAATCACGGGTCTGTGTGAGCACTCAGGTAATAAGGTGACTCACAGAAGAGTTTGTTTCGAATTACAGTTTCAATGGGTTAGAGTCCATCATGATGGGCAGACTATGGTGCAGGAACAGGAAAGTGAATGCTCACATCTTTAAATGCAAACACAAAGCGAAGAAAGTGAAAGAAGTGTAGGGAGGATTTCAGCTCTGAAAGCTTGGAGGAAATGACTTCTTCCTCCGGTAAGGTTATGTCTTTTAAACCTCCCCCAAACTGAGCCACCAACTAGGAATTAAGTATTCAAATATGTGAGCCCATGGGGGATATTTTCACTCAAAGCACACCCTGCCATTGCAGAGTGGCAGGGCAGGTGGAAGGAGGGCACTGGGACCCTTACTGTGGGTAGAGCTGCTAAGGACCTGTGTGGGCTGGGGGCAGCTCAGAGCACTGCACTTGCCCAGCAAGCAAGAGGCCCTAGCTTCAATCCCCAACACTTAAGTTAAAAAAAAAAGGAAAGAAAGTGAAAGGATAAGATATTTGAGATTCTTAGAAGGTACACAGTTCTCACCACATGGAAAATTATGCATATGAATCAACACATATGTTAGTTTGCTCAACTGATCATTCCGTAACATAGCGTATTTCAAAAGGTCATGCTGTGCACTGTAAATATATACAACCTTGTCAATTTTGAAAATTAATTTTAAAGACTTATTTTATTTTTACTTATATGTACATGAGTCTCTGTAAGTTATGTGTGTATTGGAGCAAACAGAGGCCAGAAGAGGATGCCAGATCCCCTGAAGCTGGAGTTATAGGCAGTTGTGAGCAGGAAATTTTAAATTCAAATCCTTTGGAAGAGCAGCAAGCACTCTTAACCACTGAGCCTCTCTTGAGCTTGAAAATTAATATTTGTTTCTTCTCTTTCTTTTTAAAGCAAACAAACAAAACAAACAACTAAAAAGACCAAAAAACAAAACAGCCTTGCTTTTCATGGCCCAGTCTGGCCTCAAATCAGGATCCTCCTGCCTCAGACTCCCAATGCTAGAATTACAGGTGTGCACTACCACAGCCACTTGTAATTGATTAACTTTAAAACAAAATAATAAAAGGGTATATAATAAACAATTATTAGAAAAGACAAAGTATAAAGTCAGACATAACGGCACATGGTTATAATTCCAGCACTCAGGATGTGAAAGTAGGAATGTGATCTCTTGTCCAACCTGGAATTCACAATGAGGTCAAGTCTCAAAACACAAAAATAAAAACCCAGAAGGAAATGTGGTAAGTGTGGTCAAAGGAAAAAAAAATTGTTACACTGATCTACTTCAGAAAAGGTGATAGTCCATTGAAGGTATTGCAATAGACAGGAAGCGTGCTCTGGGCATGATGTAATACTTACTGACACAAGAGTGTGCTCTGGGCATGATGTAACAGTTACTTACACAGGAGTGTGCTCTGGGCATGATGTAATAGTTACTTACACAGGAGTGTGCTCTGGGCATGATGTAATAGTTACTGACACAGGAGTGTGCTCTGGGCATGATGTAATAGTTACTGACACAGGAGTGTGCTCTGGGCGTGGTCTATTACTTACTGACACAGGAGTGTGCTCTGGGCATGGTGTAATAGTTACTTACTTTTCTCTTTGCTGTTGCAAAATATCTGACAAAGATACCTAGAAAAGAAGCGCTTAGTAGGGCTCACAGACTGTCCATCTAGGGATGTGTGGCCTGGTGGCATGCAGTCAGGAAGTAGAGAGAGTGAAAGCTAATGCTCAGCCTGAGTTCTTATTTCTCTCATGTATGGAAGGAACCATCTCAATCAATCTAATCTAGAAACTTCCTCACTGACATGCTGGAGGTTTATTCCTATGGTGAGACTTAATCCCTATGACAACTTAACATTAGTCACCACAAACACGTAATACTTAACAAGCCATAAGGAAAATGGCTGGTGTTTTTTAAGGTCATTTAACAGAATATGACACTTCTCATCCCTCAAAACCATTCTGCAAGCACAGTTCATTTCCAGAATTATAAAAGGTCTGGAGGGACGAGTCACCACTCCATTCTACCCCAAACCCAAGCGATCACTGGACCCGTAACATTTTCCTAGCACCAAGAGCCAGCCTGGAGTCTCCTCAGTTTCCGTAGCAGCATAACTAAAGTTGGAGCCTATGTGACACGGCTGAAGAGATGGCTCAGTGGGTAAACACGCATACTGCTCTTGCGGAGGGCCGGAGTCCAGTTCCCAGCACCCACATCACGTGACTCACAGCTCCCTGTAACTTTAGTTCTGGGGGATCTGACCGTTCTGTCATCTGCAGGCACCTGGACTCACATGCACAGACCCACACGTAGACACATAATTGAAAATAATAACAGTAAAACTTCATTAAAGCCTATGTAATCTGGACATTTAGGAAACTAAGCCATTAACAGCATATATAAGTCAGTAAAATTTACAGAGAAAAATTCGTGCTGCTGAGTTCAGTTTCTCAGGAAATGTACCAATTCTGAGAACAGTTTCATGGACACTCATTTGTGCTATGTGTCACATGCTTACATTTATGTTGTTTTTTAAGATAAAATTAGGTATTCATTCATCTTAATTTGCCGAAGCCACCCTTAGAACATATTGTTTTGCCTGGGCTAACAGTCATCTGGATCTTCCCAAGGTAATTGGGATGTATCTATTTTAGTTTTATGTGTGAGTATTTGTAGGCATGTATTACATGCACCATGAATGTGTAGTGCCCAAAGAAGCCAGAAAAGGGCATTGGAGCCCCTGAAACTAAAGTTACAACCGTGTGGGTGCTGGGAATTGAACCTGGGGGTCGCTGCAAGAGCAGCCGGGGCTGTTAACTGCAGACCCATCTTTCCACGTCCATTCTGACTCTTTTTAATCTAGGCCTTGTGGAGTGTATACTGTTGCTTTTCTCATCTGTTGCGATTGAACAGACAGGGAAGTCCAAATATTTAAGGAGCGTTCATTATTTAAAAGGAAACGAGAGCTGATGCCACAAGTAAATCATCTTTTAACATAAATGCCCCATGAATTGTCTGTTTTAAACTCATGCAGTAAGTAGCTTCAACTTACTCAATTCCCTAACATAAAGTATGCCATCTCTGGTAAGAACAAGCATGGTGCTGTATAGCAACACAGTTATACTGTGAGGAATCTAATAGCCTAGCTGTTCAAAGTTTTAATTTTTGAGACCCAGGCTGGGCTTGAACTCCCTATGTAGCCAAAAATTACTTTCAAATCCTAATCCTCCTGCCTCTACCTCCCAAGAACTGGGATTACAGGTGTACTCACAACACGTGGATTTACGTGGCGTGACGGATACAACCCACGGATTTGTTCATGCTAAGCAAGCACTCTACCAGCTGAGCTACTGTTGGGAGAATATGTGAACGTATTTCTAAATAGTATACTCATTGATTTCTGTGTACACCCCAGTGTTTTGTAAGATAACCATTGTACTGGCAGCCTGAAGTGCTGTCAGGACATATGACTTCTCAGCTGAAAAGGCCTGCTTTCTAATATAAATAAAAGCTGCTCTCCCTTAGCTCAATGTAAACAAATGTGATAAAGGGGTCACGTGGGCACTCCACCAGGCGGGAGGCAGCATTAGGTGCGTCTCGGCCTCTACTATGGTCTTACAGCTACCTCACTATAGACATGACATGCTTGATAGGTGCGGCCTTGCCCCTTTTGTGTTGGAGGTCAATCCACCATAAACGTGGACACGCCCCGACAGCCAAAAGTCCGAGTGGAGTGAAACCATTGTATCTCTTTCGTTGTGCAATTAAGACTTCTAAGAGAGAGCAAGGAGAGGCTTTTTAAGATAATAAAACACCCGGGACCAGCAGAAGAGAGGGAGTAGGCGGAAGAGAAGAAGGATGGCTTGCTGGGCTTTTTGCTGAAGTCTTTCAGGCTTAAATGTAAGCCTGTCTGATGTGTCTTAGACCAAGACGGCATAAGTCAAACACGTGACTTGACATGCTCATGCATGCCATCTTGACTCAAAATGCATACAAGCCATCTGAAGCCGCTGCTGGTTTAACACGGGGTATTGTTTCACTGTAAGTTTTTCTGCATGTAAGAGTATAGTCTTAGTAAATAATATCAAAGTACATCATGTTTACTGTTCTTGAAGGGGACCAGAGATTGTTTCCTAGCACCTACGTTGGAC
The DNA here is from genome assembly GCA_026225945.1 of Cricetomys ansorgei. Classification (NCBI taxonomy): domain Eukaryota; kingdom Metazoa; phylum Chordata; class Mammalia; order Rodentia; family Nesomyidae; genus Cricetomys; species Cricetomys ansorgei. The sequence goes on from JAMJFZ010001133.1 coordinate 12,935,755, forward strand.
AACTCACCACCACCCTTAACTACAGCTCCAGGGGAACCAATGTTCTTCTGGCCTCTGCTGGTACCCAGGTATACATACTCACACACACATACACATAAATAATAAAAATAATTTTTTTAAAGCAGAGTATAAACAGTAACGTAGTTTTTAACCAAATATTTTATGGTACCGGGTGTGGTGGCGCACACCTTTAATCCCAGCACTTAGAAGGCAGAGGCAGGCAGATCTCTGAATCCTGGCCTAGCTTAGTCTACTTAGCGAGTTCCAGGCCAGCCAGCGCTGCATAGTGAGATCCTGTCTCAAGAAATATTTTTTTCAGCACATAATTGCATTGCTAGGCTTACAAACTGTGCAGTGCATTTTATACCAGCTATACCCCAAACATATGAATAATTCATTCGTATGACCTTATTATGAAGCCACAAGGCAACAGGAATTTTTTAGATATAAGTTTTCACCTGCTTTAGACAGCAGAGTCTCACTGTGCAGACTAGTCTGACTTTGAATTTGCAGTAGAATTCCTACTCAGCCCCAAGAGGGTTATAGATTATAAGCATGAGCCACCATACCTGACTTCTATTGTAATCTTAAGGGACTGTCATTGAATATTCAGTTTGTCCTCACCCAAAACATTATGATGTGATCATCACTATATTTAATAAAATAGTTGAAGATGAAGACCCTAATTCAGTATGAGTATCTGCGTTATCAGTTCTCTCAGTCAAAAGTTTATTGGTACTATATTGGATTATTGAATATTTTCATCTGCACACAGGTCAGATGCACTAAATGTTTTCAGAAAATAGGTTAAGGATATGATTGCTACTGTTGTAAAACCTGTATCCCTACAAATGATAAGGATGATCATTTTAATTTAAGACCCATAGGTTATGCAATGTATTGGTTATAGGGCAGTAAAAATTTTCTGGTATTTTGCTAACAGCCAGAGGAGCTCAGTGTGTATCTACTCAGGTCCCCTTCAGTGACTGAGAACACGAAAGGTTTTGTTCCTTTTAATTTGTTCTTACACTGCACTGCTGTGAAAACAGGCCCCAGTACTAACTGAGACATGCTTGCCTTCTCTACAGTTTTAAATACTCATTAGAATAGTTTTGAGTTGGGGTTTAATCTTTCACAAACATTTTTTGCACATAAACTCTGGCTGGGTGGACGGGATGAGTTTGTAATCCTAGTACTTGGGAGTTCAAAGTCATCCTTAGCTACACTGAGTGTTGGTAGTCAAGCTGGCTATCTAAGACCCTGCCTCAAAGGACCAAAATGTAAACACAGATATAGATACAGATATAAACAAGGGCTGAGGGTGAAGCTAGGTGGCACCATGTAAGCCACAGGTAGTGGGGTACATGTTTGTCATCCTCCTAGTTACTAGGAGATGGACTAAAAGAGTTCAAGGCCATCTTCAGTTACATAAGAACTTCAGCACAGTTCAAAGCCAGACTCTGTCTCAAAAACAAACAAAACAAAAACACCTATTCTGTTGTCTCTACCTTGTAAAGAAACAAACAGAAATCAAGATAGTCCAGACAGACTATGTCCATCCAGTGGATGATGAGGGGCACCCAGACGTGAAGGCTCTGGGGTATATTAAGGAATTGACTTTACTATCCCAAGTCACAGAGGTCCAAGTGGGCTTGAGGAAACAAACTCTGGAAGCCAGAAGACTCAGGGTAAGCCCGTCCCCTCTAAAGGCCAGGAGTCAAGATTCTGGACTAGAATCTCCTGTCCTGCTGGCCAGTGGCCCCTAACTTGGGTCTGACTCAATTTCCACTCCCATCTTATTGAATTTAAACAAACACATGGGCACAAATCTCTAATTCAAAAAAAAGAACTTTATTTCAGAATAAGATATAAGATTACAAACTAGAAAATACATAGGCAAGAGTTATTAGCCCAAACAATAGAGCTTTGGGGTTTGTTTAGGTATGGTAATTTAAGATATACTTTTGAAAAAGCAGTTGAGGAACATCAGCCAGGTATGGTGGCTCACACTTGCAATTCCACATTAAAGGTAACAGAAACAAATTCAAAGCAGCCCTGGGCCACACAGTAAGCTACAGGTGTGTGTGTGGGAGGGGTGCAGATATTAAATGCTCTATTTGCATTTTAAACACTTTAACACAAATCCAAAATACAAGGTTCTTAATGCTAATGAGCTCTCATACCTGGCTTAAAGTTTTGTTGGTGTGTACAAACATTAACGTTTCTTTCTAAATTTAAAACTATTCCTTATTCAACTTAAAACTATGTCATCTAAAAGGTGGGTAGTAAATACAGTTTTCTTCTCCCCTTGAATATTCTAAAACACAGCAGCTTCAATAAACCCTCACACAGTAACAGAGAATGTCCTTACACAGCTGAGATGGCTTTCTTCACAGTTAGGACAAAAGTGTATTTAATAATCTGATGTTTTTTTTAAAACACACATCATAAGCAAAGATAAAAGGCACTGAAACAATTCAATCAATTTTCAACCAAGTTCTTAAAACCATTCAAAACCACTTGCATTTTATAATTGATAAACTATGTATTTCTGTAGTGGAAGAAAAAAAAATTACCCCAACCCCAAAAAATCTCAAACTATTTCAACTCCAAGAACAAAAAAATCTGAAAATTAAGAGATTATCAGTGTTGCTTTGAACTAGTTATTTCTAACAAATTTCATCAACCGTCTCAAAGCTTTGGGGACCTGGCAACCAAGGAGAGAAGCTTTCCCTAGGCAAAGTTAATCTTAAAGTCATAGTTCCAGCGACACTTGCAGAGTCAAAATGGTCTCACCTCTAACTCAGGCAGGCTGTTTTCCTTTGTCACTTCTGTGAGAAAGTTCTGGAACTGACCGCAGTTATTTTCCTCCTAATCCCTTTAGTTCAGTGTGATGCGATTTAAATAAGCCATTCTGTATCAAGAACTTTCACACCCAAAACACGGCAAGCAGTAATCCGGCCTCGTCCTCCAAGGTAAGGGAACTCTGCAAAGACTCAGTCTTGAACTAAACAACTCTTCGGAGGCCATTCCTTACTCTGACCTCCACATCCCATTGTTAACGTGCAGAAGTTCTAGGCCTCTGGCCAGGGCATCTGAGGTTGGTCTGAGCCCTGCTCCTTCAGGGGCAGCACGTCTGGTGTCTCCGGCATCTCCAGCGTCTCGAGTGTCTGGGTGTATCTGCTGGTGCACACACGCAGCTTGGGCGGAGGGTTGCACTGGGGACAAACGGCCTGGGGCTGAGGAGGGCTGGACGTCTTGGTGTCTTCTTGGATTTTCCAGGTCACTAGCTGCATGCAGGCGCTGGCATCCTCGATGGAGCTGTGCCCACTGCTGTGCTGTTGGATCATCTGTTTAAGGTACTGGCTGATGAGGCCCCGCAAGGAGCGCTTGTAAGGGAGCCCTCGGTAGTGTGGGAAAAGCACGGACGTGTCGACCACGGTGCCATGGATGAACTTCAAAGCCAGCAAGTCACTCTCCAGGCTGTGTCCGATAAGGATGGTTTCGGTGCTGAACAGGCTCAGGAGTATGGCCTGGACATCACGCAGCTTAACGTTGGTGCTCGCTACGTCGGCTTCGGTCACTCCGGAAAACATGGTGTTGTAATCCACGATTTCGTTGTCTGGCTTGACGAAGGTGTCGTAAATCACTCGTAAGTCCGTGTCCACCACTGTGACTCGGGTGAGCTCCAGGCCGTGCGTGGTGTAACACATCTCACAGTCCAGGGCGTAGATGCCCGCGTGCGCCTCCCAGTCCTTCTTCGGGAAGGTCTTGGCGAAACCGTGCAGGTTGTCTTTCCTGCCGTCCTGCACGTGCTGCTTGGCCACGCTGCAGCCTGTGGCATTGACCGGCGCGTAGCAGCAGGAGTAGCGTACTTGCCAGCCTCTGGGCACCTGGGTGGAAAGCACGCGACCCCAGTGGTACACGCAGGGCTCCGGGGAGAGGCAGCGACCGGAGGACGACACGCGGTACTCGGTGCCACAGCGGCAGCACGTCCTGTGCGTCAGGCTGCGCGGCTGCTCTCGCGTGAAGAGCATCGCCGACCCTGGTTTCTCCGGATGCGCGAACGGGAAGCCGTGCGCCTTGCGCTGCTCCTCGGTGAGCAGATAGCCCTGCAGGCGGCAGTACAGGGTGGCCTTGCTGAGCCCCGGGACGGCGCTGGGCACCAGACCCCTGAGCTTCTTCAGGGTTTGCAGGGCAACGTTCAGGTACTTGCTCTTGCCTGGGCTGAGGTCGTAGACCACCTTCTCTTCCGACTGCGCCTTCTCGATGGCCTCCAAGTGCGAAGAGGAGAACTTGAGGCACTCCTCGGTGAACAGGCCCAAGTAGTGCTGACGCATGGCAGCCGGGATCTTGTCCTTAAACTCCTTGGTGAAGGTGGGTTTCTTCACTCCAAAGAAAGAAAAGCTGTAGGCGGTCTGCTGCGGGGCGACGATGTAGGTGTTAATGTGTGGCGACTGGGCTGTGGTTCTGGTGCTACTGAAGGTCCTCTTGGCAGCTGTGGTGGTGTTGACCAGGCTGGGGCTGGCCATGTGGATGAGCCTCCTCTTCTCTCCCGCTGACGCTGAAGACAAAGATGACGATGAAGACGAAGGCGACGTCGACGTCTGAGGGCACAGCAGCTTCCTCCGAACCTGCTGGGGTCGCCAGTGTAGCGGCTCCCAAAGAGCGGTGGGCCAGCCTGGGTGCACCCTGATGCCAGGCCTCAAGGAAGGCACCCGGACTACGACAAATTGGGAGGGCTGGTAACACGTTGTGGGACACTGGTAGCAAGAAAGCAGGAGGTCCCCGACTGGATGAGACCCCACCCTCCTGCCTTCAGGATGTCCTGGTGGGAACCAACTTCGTGCTGTGGCTTTCAGGCTCATGCTGCTCTGGACTCCGTCGGTGCAAGCGGCTCTCCAACCTGAGCGGGTGTGAAGTGATCGACAGCGGTGCCGCCTTTATATACAGGCGGTGGGCGGAAATCCCTCGACTAATCCAACCGCGTCCAATCACATTTGATCTACTAGCCTCTAGACTGCTTCCGGAAAATGAGCTCCTCCTACCAGGAAGGGTGTGCGTGGCGACTGGATCTTTTGGAATTCCTGATCCACTTTGTCCTTACATTTGTTTGCTTTTTATTTTACTATATATCTTAATTCCTTTGAGAACTTCATACATTGCATTTTGATCCTATTCATCGCCTCCCAGTTCTTCCAGAACCATCTCTCTTCCACATCCACAGCACTTTGTTTCTTCATTTGATTTTAAATTCACTGAGTCCAATTTCTGCAGCCCATATACTCTTTGAGTGTGTGGCCATCCCCTGGTGCTATGGTTGTATTTTGGGTGGATGGGGATATTTTATGTTTCTTTCCCCCCTCCTTCCATTTCTGAGATAGTCATGATAAGCTCACCTTGAACTTGAGCTCTTGTCACGGCCTCCTGAGTACTAGATAAGGATATTCTCTGCAATGAGCAACTGGCTTTGAAATTCCAAGCTTTGGGGCTACAAACAGCACTTGCACAATTGTCAGGTAATAAATGCATAGTAAAACAGCATAAATATTTAAACTAAGACTTTGCCTCAAATGAGAAAGATATAAAATGCATTTTCATTCATTTCAAAATCACAAATCAATTAGAACCTAACAGTGACAGTTTACTTGGTCTCAAAACTCTGGATTGAATCTTTGTGAGTGTAAATGCTTCTATGTGGATGTAGGTAACTTATTCAGACCCTCTGAGAATTTCTATGAAAAATAGGATTTCGAAAGGGTGCATTTTATTCAGCAAATTCCTATGGTATGCATACCATAGGTTAAACACACAATCAACGTGATAGAATCTGTAATCCTAGAATACAAACTTCCTGGTCTTTTTGTGATTGAGTGATTGAATCAGGGATTGTCTGATTCAGTTAACTGGGGTGGGGAACCTGGCTGTAAGAGCAGCACCGGTCTCTAGGCTTGGGTTCAGCGTGTCTTAAAATGCAGGAATCAAGCTGAACACTGGCACTCATCCAGCTTTTCCTGTGGATCACAAGACTATCCTCTTCAAGCTCCTGACTCTGATTTTTTTTTCCACCAAAATGGACTATACCCATGAATTGTGAGCTAGAAGAAATGCTTTCTCCCTTTAAACTGCCTTTGCCAGGATGTTTTTTTAATTAAAGTTTTCATACAATGTATTTTGATCAGGTTTTCCCCTCCCCCGGCTCCTCACCCTCCCCTCCTCACTACTAACCACAAGTCATGTTCTTTCTCTAGCTAAAGATTGTTTTTTAAAGAAAACCAAAACAAATCAAAAACCAATAAGAAAAACAATACCCAAATGGATCAAATAATCCCACCAAAACCAAACAAAACAAAATCTTTTAATCCATTTTGTGTTGGCTACCAACTACTTCTGGGCCTGGGGCCTACCCTGGGGTATGGTTGGTGAGCCAAATGTCAGGGAGTTTTCCCACAGCAACAGGGGGAGTAACTAAGATGCTGTCATGGAGTGGGGACACCATGAGGTTTCGAAGACAACGACATTTCATGTCGGCTCCCTCGGCCTTCTGCTTGGTTTGAGAGGTGACCTCTGAGCTGTTCCTGCTTGCCTGCTTCACTCTGCCGTCATGGACTCTAAGCCTCTAGACCCTCAAACCCAGATTAAATGCTTTCTTCTAAAATTGCCTTGGTCATGATGGGGGGAAATATTGCTTGTATGTTCATACATATATCTTAAGATCTGGAATTGTTATCCCTCAAATTGTTCTTTATATTCAGAGTTGTTCATCTTCTCTGGGGACTTTTGTGGTTCCATATGAATTTTAGGATAGTTTTTTTTTTTTCTATCTCTTTGAAGAACGATGTTGAGAGTTGGACTTATCCAAGGCTTTATCAGAGGCCCTCGTGAAAGGACGAAGGGAACCTAGTTCTGAGTCCTTGCTCAGGAGCAGACTTGACAAGGCCAGTCTGGGGCTTGAGGCCGGAACCTTGAAGGAGTCAAGGTATCTGTTCCTGGGAACATGGATCGCCCCCCACCCACCAAAAGACTAGAATTATCAGCCCCAAGGCTGCTGTGTGCTCAGTCTGTAATGCTCTTGAGATATCCTTTTTTATTGACTTCTCTTAGTGTAACATTGCCTGACTAGCCTTCTTCTGAACTCTGTCCCATTTCCCCCCAGAAATAGTATATAAGATGCTGTACTTCTTAATAAGCTCGAGTGGCATAAGACATAGCTTCTGCAAGACCTCCTGATCCCAAACGTTTCTATCTCCTTATCTTCTGATCCGGTCCTCTCTCCCAAGGCTCTGTCACTGCAGAACACCTGCTGGTCCAAGTCAAAGGAGATGGGGATTTTGATTGAGACTGAATTGAATCTGTAAATGACTTTTGGTAGGAAGGTCGTTTTCACCATGTTACTTTCACCAATGCAGGAGCATGAGTGTCTTTCCTTTTTCTAGTGTCTTTCTCTATCATTTTCTTCAGAGGTTTAAAGTTATTGTAGAAGTTCTTCACTATTCCTAGATATTTTGTTTTCTTTGAGGCCACTGGGAATGGGAGTGTGTTCATGATCTCTTTCTTTGTATACTTGTTGGTGATGTATAGAAATACCATTGATTGGTGCGCATTGATTCTGTATTCCGACAGTTTGCTGAATTTGTTTATTGTTTCTAGTAGTTTTCTTGTAGAATTTTTGGGAACTCTAGTGTATAGTATCATGTCATCTGCAATTAGGAATAGTTTGACTTCTTTCCCTACTTGTATCTTCTTATTTTCCTTCTGTTGCCTTATTAATTCAGCAGTGCTTCAAGCATAATGTTGAAAAGGAGTGGGGATAGTGGCCATCCCTGTCTCATTCCTAATTTCAATGGGATTGCTTCCAGCATTTCTACATTTAGGAGGATGTTGGCTGAGGGTTTCTCATATATAGCTTTTATTGTATTGAAGTATGTTCCTCTGGTCCTACAGTCTCTAGGACTTTTATCATGAAGGCATGTTGGATTCTGTCAAAGGCTTTTTCTGCACCTATCGAGATGATCGTGTGATTTTTGTCTTTAACTCTATTTATGTGATTGTCTTTTATGGATTTGCATATGTTGAACCATCTCCAAATTTCAGAGATAAAGCCAATTTACTCATAGTGCATAATCCTTCTGATGTATGTCTGTATTGTATTCTGTTTGCAGATATTTTGTTGTTCACTTTGAGTCCATGTTCATCAAGGATATCGGCCTGGAGTTTTCTTGTTGTTGTTGTTGTTGTTCTTATGTTTTTACCTGGTTCTGGTATTAGACTGGCTTTGTAGAATGAGTTTGGGGGTTCTCTAGAATAACAAAACTTATAGAATATATATATATATGTATGTATAGATTTATTATGTTGATCATTTATATTTCTTATATATTATATGTATATAAAGGGGATTTACTAGACTGACGTACAGGCTGTATACCAGCTAATCCAACAATGGCTGGCTACAAACAGAAAGTCCAAGAATCCATTAGTTTTTCAGTCCATGAGGCTGGATGTCTCAGCTGGTCTTCAGTATATACCGGAAACCCAAAAAAGTGGACTCCAATGCCAGTGCAGGAATCAACTTGCTAGCAAAGCAAGAGCAAGCGGTCAAATAGCAAAAGTGTGGCCGTTCTTCCATTAGCAGAAAGTGTGGCCCAGATTAGATTTGTTTGTATCTTTTTATGAAATCAGAGCATGTGAACCTCTTTTGTTCTAAGTCTGATATGGACAGAGCAGGTTGGGGCAGAAGAGAGGAAGTGTGGGTGGATCGGGCTTGAGAATGGCTTGGATAGAATGAAGCCAGGTGGGCAAAGGGAACTAGGATGGTATGCAAGATGTGCCTCCTGTTCCAAGCCTGGAGTCTGGGAGTAGACCTGGCTGGGTGGAAAGGTTAGATGTGGCATGGGAGGAGTCTGTGGTTAGGGCATAGGTAGGTTGGGTCCTATCAGAAGCCTAGAGGTTGGAGGCAGGAGTGACCAGACTAGACTAGGGAACTGGATGTGGCATCCAAGCTAGATCTGGCTAGACCCTAAAGAAGATTATGGGAGATCTAATCTTAATGTTTTATCCCAACAACAGAAAAGTAACTAATAAAGACACACTGGAAATAGAAAATTAACCAAACTTTCCAACACCCAGATCTTGGAATTCTGACTTCCAGAACTATGGGAAAACAAATTTGTAGTGTCCAAGTTACTTGGCATATGATACTTTGATATGGAAGCCCTGGCAAACTAATATAACTAGGAAGGCCTGTGTCCCTAAGACACCACCCTCACTGGAGCAGGCCATAGAAAGGCCTGATCAGGCCAACTCTAACACCGTACAGCCATTCCTCCACAAAGGACAACATAGAACCTCTCCCTGGGCTCCACGTATGACCAGAATTCAGGGCAAGAAGCAATCATGCATCACACTATGTCTTCTTTGGCTCACACGAAGGCTGTCTTTCAGAAATGGAATTCTGGGAAATGGTGTTCCCCACAGAATCAGACACAGCTGAGCCACATCTGGTCCCAGATGCTGTATGAGATTCCCAAGTCAGTTTACTAAGAAAAGAACTTCCTGTCCTTTCTCCATCACCAAAGAACTAATACGGCCCTGCCCTAAAATCTTCCCCTCCCTAGCACAGCCTCTACTGGCAACAGGCTCATTTCATCAGCATAATATGAAGGTAAAAGTGAGTCCTACTCACTTTGGGAGTTCCAGTCCCTCAAAAGGCCTAAGTTAGGTCTTGGGGACACATGACATATTAGCAGTGCTTTTGATTTTTTTTCTGTTATGAAACTTCATTGCTATGAGTTAAATGAATTGATATATTCAAATGGTTACCTTGTAGAATTGCAAATAAAGGTTGTGTTTTATAAGTGTAAAGCATAAATATAAACCATATTCATACATTTATTCTGTTTTACAAGTTTAATTGGAATTAAATACAAATATTTATCATTAATGCTCAGATAATGTTAACTTGATATTTTTCTTGCTACTTAATGATTCTTTCTTATTGATCCAGAAACACATCTTTTAGTTTCAATACTGTAATCAAGCAGTCCTGCAACTGAACAGAAGCTTGGTAGATTTACAACTCTTAAACTCTCAAAATTTTATTTTTAAACAATAATTGGGTTTCGTTGATCATCCGTGCATATTGCCATTCTACTCCCAATAGCTAGGCAATAAAATTGACCTACATGTCCATAACGTGGTGAATGAATAATATGAAAATGTGGTGCATTCACACAATGGAATTTTATTCAGCTGCAAAGAAAATGAAGTTAGAATATAAATGGCTGAAACTGGAAAAATATTACACTGAGTGAGGTCACCCAGGCATAACAGAGAATCCTGGCTTTGAGTCAGGATTTCTTAATTTTAATCACGACTCTTAATTTTGTATATTCAACTTAAAAGTTTCTGTAGGTGCCAAAAACCTAAGAAGAGACCATGGGCAGCAGGATGCCTTAGGGGAGGGGCATCATAGTAGATATTAGGGAATCTGGAAGTAGAAGGGGAGGGTACAGGGGATGGAAATGTTCAAGAAGGGAGAGGAGAAGACAGGGGAGAAAAAGGCAGGAAAGGAATAACCAAAATGAAGGGGTTATGAAAAAGTCACATGGAAACCTACAATCTTGTAATCAAACTGAAAAGGCAGTGGAAAGGAGGAACACTGCATGGCCTGCAAAGCCTCCTCCTGAGAGAGAGGGGAGGGAGCCAAGGATGGCTTCTAAATGACAAAGAAGCACAGGAAGCTGGGAAATGGTTCAGAAAGCACTCTCTGCTCCAAACACAGGTGCCTCTGGACAGTCTTCTGTATAACCCAACATGCTCTCCCCAGCCAGAGGCAGGATTTCAAAGTAGCAAAATTGCTGGCAGCACATGTTAGATAGAGACAGGGTTCCATAAAAGTGGATGTCTTCTACTTCTCATCTTGCCCCAGGCTGGAAAACAACTACGAACACGTTTGATAATTTGTCATCCTACACTTTGAACAAAGACATTTGAAACACAAAGGTTTACACACAGTAACCTCAGACCTGAGTCCACCTCATTACACACACACACACACACACACACACACACACACACACACCACAGAACATGGGTATGAATGACGCCAACCAAGAACTCTTACATCAATTTATCAATAAATGTGTAGGTGGCAGTCTTAGGAAAACAATATTCTGACCAAAATCATGAGTTAGGGTTACTTGGAATTTAGAAACAGCAAGGACACGGTCCCCTTTTCCCACAGCATTTCTTTGTGCTTGCAAAATCTCTAAAACATTATCTCAGCACAAATATGAAAATATGTCATGGAGAAAATACTTGGTACTACTAAGAACAACTTCTAGAGCACAGATTAAATTCCTCCTGTTCATTCGAGTTTAAAATGGACAACTCCACGGACTTTCCTTTTCCTGTAGGAAAATCTCTCAGGGTCATGTAGGTTTTCCCAACTCATGCCCTGAGCAAAAATGCCCAAGATTTCTATCCTTTCAATTAATCTTCTAAAGAGAACCCATTAAAACCTCTTAGAAGAGAAAGGTCCAGTCTGTGTCTTAAGTTTTCTATACCTTTATGAATACATATGATGAATTCTAACAACAGATAAATGATGTCATGTTTTCTGGAAGAAAACTTTAAACTGAAGTTCTATCTATCTTTTAGGGGCCTCAGGGTCTCTGGTGGTTTTTCCCCTAATAATGAATTTTTTATCCCAGTTCTGTTCCTTGCCAAAATGTTTTGCAGCCAACCACTAAATCAGAAAACAGTGTATTTCCCTAGAGGTATGATCACATTAAATACTCAGTAAGTACTGCGTTTATTTTGTTCCAAAATTTTCTAAGGAACTCATAAGATAATCTCTGAATCTAGAGATGTTAGTCATAGGGCCTAAAGGAATTCACCTTCACTGAACCAGCACAGGAAAACAAAACAAAACAAAACAACAGTAGCTGTAAACCGGCTGCTGAAATGTGACCGAGAAGGCTTCCTGAGGTTTAAAAACAGGCAAAGAATCGTGCATGATACATTAAAAAGTTTCACGAACTTTTTTAAATGTATGCATACATTTTAGGTTTAGATGGTTCTTAACTCTCAACAACTGATATAAATGAGTATCTTCCTTGGAGCAGGTAAGGTTTTGTTTAGTTTTCTGTCGGGGTGTTGGGGATAAAAATTCAGGAGCCTGCCCTGGCACATGCAGACAGACAAGGTCTCTACCACTGAGAGACTGCACTCCGGTGCTCACAGCTTTAAACATTCCAACAGCACAACTTTCCAACATTAAATAGCCATGGTGACTCTTCACCCTAATTCAATGTTCTGATACACCACTGACAAACCTCTATGCTGTTAGGAAGAGTGTCCACCCAGTACACGATCAAATAACAGTAGGCCTCTCGCTGGGAACTTTTCTCCCATAACATTTAAAGGGAAATAACCCATGATTTGAGACAGTGAGGAGAGAAGAGCAGGGGCACTGAATATTGTATGTTCCCCATCACCACTCTGATAGCATACTATCTCCTGGGCTACTGGGTCCAGAAAAAAACATAGGAAAATTCTAGAAGCAACTGCTATACTTTGACTCCAGAGAAATATGTGCTCCACCCGGAAGCAAGAGGGAAAATCCTTGTAACTTTACAAGGCACACAGGATTCACAAACATTACAACCGTCACATTGCCGATTTCTAACAATGGTTTTTCACAAACTTTTCTAAAAAGCATTAGAAAGAAGGTACTAATCACATTGTAGATTCATCCCAAGGAAGACTTAAATGTAATAAATATAAACCTAGTCATGGGCAGTTTGTATGTGTGTACAAGTTTAAATATAAAAGGTGCCCAGCACTCAAGAGGCCGAGGCGGCATGGTGAGTTGAAGGACAATCTGGACAGCATGGTGAGAGGCCTTATTTTAAGAAAAGAAGAAGGTTTGTTTGTTTGTTTGTTTGTTTATTTGTTTATTTGTTTGTATGGGTGCACAAGAGGACCCTACAAAGAGGGTAAGCGGAGGCTGAATTGCATCATCCGGGAGACCCAAACCTTGGTGTGAGGCCACATCTCCTCATGTCCATATGGGACACCTTTAGTCCCCTTTCAGCTAAACTGGACAGCCAGCAACCCCCAGAGCTGTCTGCCTCTGCACCCCTAGCACTAGGAATGCAGGTGCATACCACCACACCCAGTTCTTATGTGGATGTGGGGAATCTGAGCTTAGGTCCTCCTGCCTGCGTCTCTGAGCAATCTCTCCAGCCTGCCCTCTGTGTTCTTTAAAGCCGGTAGGAGTGTATTTTTCCCCCCAAGGCAACTTTAGCATCCAGAGAAAATAATGCTCTTACATCAGGCCTTTCTCCTAGATTACCTCCTTCTTGACATATGGTGTAATAAACCATGGGACGGGTGTGACTTTAGTATTTTCACAGACTAGCTCACTTTTAGAGGCACCAAGAGTAATGCTGTGAAGTATGCCCTGTCCTCTCAGCTCCTTAATAGTCAACTTCTGGGCAATAGCACCCAGAAAAGTAAGGTAGCCAGCAAAACAACTGTGCAAAGTCAGGATCTTTCAGAAGGAAGGATACTGGTGCAGAAATGAAGGTCATTAACTCCGTACTTAGGCTATATGAATCCTTTACCTAGACATTTGGTTCCAAAGCTTATCATATTTGTGAGCATTAAAAAGTGTTTGAATAAGAGCAAATATGGTAGTTCACGCCTTCAATCCCAGCAGTCAGGAGGCAGAGGCAGACAGATCTCAACCTGCCAAGTTGCAGGCCAGCCAGGGTGACACAGGAAGACCTGTTTCAAACCCCACCCCATAATTGTTTGAGCAATGTCTTCACTCATCTGTATTCACTCAGAAAATACACATGAGGACATCTTGATTTGTAAATGTTGTTAACTTGCAGCTTCCTTAACAAGCTTCCCTCCTTGTGCAGGTTCTGGATGACTCTGATGGTTCACTGTATGCTATGCTGGCTCTTCCCTCTGTTGAGCTTCACAGACACTGCAAACTGCTGCTCTCCAGTGCGAGGGCTTATTTTCTGGGTCGGACCTTCTGTCCTCATCACCGTCTTCTCTCAGTGCCCATACACATTCAGTAGATCATTGTTCAAAGATGGTACAAACCAGAGGATTGAGAAGTGAATGGGTAAATGGCAGAATGTCAAGAGGCATGGCAGAAGGAGGTGCCTTTACATTTTCCTAAATATAAGGGAAGAAATAATTGTTTAGAGAGACAAAACCAGACTATGTTTTAATTTTTGTTTTGTTTTTGACCCGAGGCTGGAGCAATGGCTCGGCCGTTAAGAGTGCTGTTGCTTTCTAGAGACTGGTATTCAGTTCCCAGCAACCGTGTTCGGTGGCTCAAAACCTGCTTCTAACTCCAGCTCCAGGGGACCCGACACCTCTTCTAATGTCCTTGGGCGCTGAATTCCTGTACATATACACATAAATAAAATAAAGCGTAGATATTAATTTTTTAAATTTAAGAGCATGCATCTATTAATCTTGCTTATTCCAAAGCCGTGTAGCAATGGTGTAACTCCCAGGGTGTGAGTGAGGAAGTCAAAGAGCACTGGTGCTTTTCCAGTCAGGTGATATCCTGAACTGAACCAAAGGCTGACCTTCTTGGAGCAAAAAGGGCATTCTGGTAGTAAATGGCTCCCTGGCTTGAACGGCAGTCTCCATTCTTCCGTGTCTAGGTTAGTGGTCCATCCTGCAGACTTGCACTTGCCAACCTATGTAGGCACACATGCCAGCTTCATAGAAGAGACCTGCATGTGTGCGTCCAGACAGATGCAGGCTTACATTTACATATGGGCACAAACATGCACATCTGACTGGTTCTCTTTGCTTGCGAACCTTCTTGTCCTCACAACAGCCAGACATGATCATTCAGCCAGGTTAGGGCTGTTTTGGGGGGTTTTATTTCTTGATTTTTGCATATACAGGGTCTCGCTGTATACCTACCTGGGTGGCCCGGGACTCACTATGTTGACTCGCCTGGCTTCAAATTCATGGAAATCTTCCTACCTTTGCCCCCTGGATCCTGGTATTAAAAACACGTGCCACAATGTCTGGCTCAGGGTCACAGCTTGTGCCGAATCGGCCCTTTGTTAATCTGACCTTAACACCATCCTCCTCAAATGTCTCTTGGGCCTCACACAAGAGAAAGAAGGAGCCACAGATCTGGAATCCATTTTCTTCCTGGTTCCCATTCATCTGCTAGTAAAAGGCATCTATATGAGACCTAGGTGGAAAATGAAGGGCTGTTGCTTTCTGGAGACAGGAGCACGCCACTGGACACTGGCTGACAGGAGGGTCAAAGTAACCTTCGCTTGGACAGAGCCATGTCTCAGTTTCTTCTTGCTGTGATTAAATACCCAGACAAAAGCAGCACTCTGAAGGGAGACTGTTTCTGGTTAATTATGCCGGGTTATAGGCCATCACTGATTGGAAGTTATTGCCTCAGAAACTTGAGGTACCTGGTCACATTGTATCCCCAGTCAGGAGGCTTGTATTCAGCTCACTTTCTCTTTTTCATACAGGCCAAGATCCAAACCCAGGTGCAGCCACTTTTAGGGTGGGTCTTCCAGCCTCAACTAATGCAATCAACACCACCCTTCACAGGCATGCTCAAGGGCTACAAATCCCGACAGATGTAGCTGGAGCCTTGTCAGGTTGATGATGAACACCAGCACATACTGTTTTCCTGCTAATCCAACCCTGAGCGAATCCCTGGTGGTTTCCCTGGAAAGGAAGGGAAAGGGATCCTTCATTCTTTCCCAGTTCCTGGCCTCAGTGGGGCTAATACACTTTCAGACATGGTCTATTAATGTTGAACTCCATAAATGAACAGAATCTTATTCATGCAAAGTTCCAAGCTTCCCATGAAAGTGAGCCAAGTCCTTATCCCCCAGTCTTCAAGTCTTTAGGGCCTGGAGTAATTGAGGAAACACAGCCTAGCTCCCTCTAGACCCGTGGTTCTCAACCTTCCTGACGCTGTGACCCTTTAATACATGTAGCAGAGTCTCAGGCTACCACAAGCACTTACTCCTCAAAGATGACAGACAGGAGCTGCATCCAGTCGTAATCTCTCTGCAGCTGACGTCCTTGTCTCTGGTCATAATCTTCTCATATGGCTGGAGAGAGACACTATGAACCATATTTGGAACACACCGCTGGGAACTCCAGAAAGGCAAATAAAGCCCATCAAGATGTGGAAAACTGATTTATTGTAAATTTGTCTTTTAATTACATTACAGCTACAGTTCACTAATTAAAAACGTGTCTTTCATCCTTTGCAAGCTGTAGCTTCCTGTTGTGACATTTTCCCTGCTATATCCTTAGTACCTGGCATGGTGTTCACCAAACAGACTCTGCACTGAGCATAAGAAAGGAATGGAAAACAGATGGCGTGTAATGGGATGGTTAAAATTAAAATCACTCTATTTCAGTGATATTTCATCTAAAACTATAGGAAAAGTAATCTACTGCTGGCTGGAGGCAAGGGTTGGGGGGAGGGGAGAGGGGAGGAAGAGGGAGATGGAAGAGGAAGAAAAGAGAGGGAAGGGAGAGGAGGAAGAGGCCAACTCCAAAGAAGGCTAGAGAGGTAGTCTGTCTGGCAGAAAATTAACTCAATGGTAAATTGCTGAAAGAAACTGGTTTTATACCAGAAGAAATATGGGTGTTGGAGATGATGTGGATACTAAAACTAAGAGAGGTGTTCTGTATTACAACTGCCATCTTGAGTCGATAAGTTTCTAAGTATGCTTGGCTAACACTGAAGGAGCCACAGCATCTCCATTTTAAATTTTTGGGAGCATCTGGGCTGCCTCTGTTCCCAACTAAGCTACTGGGACTCTTTGGCAAACAAGAGCCCCAGACCCTTGGCTATTGTTACTCAGGCTTTTAGCTACTGAACAGGCTGAATCATACAGTTGGAGACAGACCAAACACATACAAACTGTTTCCCCTGTGTTTCCACAAGTAGCCCCTTGTCACTTGGAAAGGAAAGAAGTGAGCACATTCTGTCACCTCCTTTGAATATAATCAGAGCTCACCCACTGAGTGAAACAATTTGACTTGAAAGAACTATGGATTCCTTTCCTTTCTCTACAACTTCCTCATTTGACTTTATAAACACCCTCCCAGAAGTCAACACAGTAAGTTCCCCTAAGGGTGTGTGTGTGTGTGTGTGTGTGTGTGTGTGTGTGTGTGTTAGAATGGGAGCAGATATAGGTGCCTTTTCACTAATTCAAAAGCAGAAGAAGCCGGATACCTCTTGGAAAAATCAAGCCAGGTCAAAGAAGGTCATGTGAAGTGGAAATGCAAGAGACTCTGTGAAGGGGACACTGCTCTATAGCTTGACACATAGATGGACATTTCTAAGCAACACACACTGCTTATTGTGTGGAAGAATTCCAGAATATTGACAGCAAGAAATTTCCACAAATAAGAAAAGCCCTTTGTATGAGGAACTAATGCACTTAGAATGGAAAGGAATCAATTTTATGATTTTTAAATTATAGGAAAGGGGCCTGGGGTATGGCTTAATGGCAGAACACTTGCTTAGCATGTATGGGGCCCAGGGATCCAACCAAATATGAGAAACTTCATAATCTATTGCAGAGAAGGAAATAATGCATCCAATCTGACACAAGTATGAAAATGAACTGGGGATCAACTCTCCACAAAGAGCTTACTAGCATATGTGACACCCTAGGTTTGATCTTTGGTACTTCCATTTTTCTTTTAATGTTACCCAGGCATAGTGGTATACCTCTATAATCCCAGCACCTGGGAGGTGGAGGCAGGGGGGTCAGGAGCTGAAGGTCACCCTGGGCTCTGATTCTCTGATGAGGGCTGAGAGATGCAGTAATCTGTGAGCATAAAGACAGGAACCTAGAGGCAGTTCATTACTTTTTAGCAGAATAATAATATAATAATAATACGATATATACATAATAATATATTATAATACTATAATAATAATAGTACTAGGTTCTCCTATAGTGCCCATGACCTAGCCAGCCACATTTCAGGAGTGGCTTAAATCTAGATTATGTAGAATCCCTGATTTATAAGTATTAGAAACTAAATCAGTTTTTAAGTAATTGTAAAGGCCAATTTTATGGCCTAAGCTACTTGAATGTGCCAATTAGAATGGAATCTCAGCACTTGTCCTCTTTCCTTCATTACACCCCATACCAGCTGCTAGTTGTTGACCTCCATTACAGAACTCTTTGTGAAGCTCCAGGTATTGCTATTCAAATGCCTACTCAGCATCTTCAGTCATACGGCTTGAATGAGCTTCAGACTCAACAGGTCTAGAACAGAATTCATAGTCTCCTCACCTGGCTCTCTCGGAAGGCCAGGCTCCTTCTATTTTCCGTAACGAATGGCATCACGATGATCCCTAATAGCTGCATATTAAATAGAGTGGAGTGTCTGTGTGTGGCAGTTAATCTGCCCTGAGAACACCTAGGAGACTGCTAAACTGTGCCTCCAGGGAGTCTGTGATGGTGTTTCCAGAGTGTTCACAAGGGCTCTGCCTTAAAGAATGATAGATTCAGGATGTGAACAGAGTGTGGGAAGCTGGGGCCTGGATGGAAGACGCGGACTGAAGAGGAGGCCACACCTAACTCTAGACTCTTCCAGTAAGGGCCACACTTTACTTCCTGTCTGCCATGGCTTGGGCTGCTGTACCACACCCTCCCACCTTAATGGACTGAAACGATGAAAGGAGCAAACCTTTCCTCTTTTAAGTTGTTTTTGTCAGACATTTTGTCACAGTGACTTGGAAAGTAACTGCTCCACTGTGGACTCAGAACCTGCGCATCATGTTTGTGACATACAGGTATAAAGCACATACTTTATATGTGACCTACACATTCACAGGTGTAATGTCACACCACTAGCACTGATAGAGTATGGTAAAGAATCATTAGAGGATACCATGAAGACCTGAATGGGAATCAGGAGTAAATGTGTATCTCTCCTCCACAGTGTGGGTCCCAGGAATCCAGCTGAGGTCATTGAGATTGGTTGCAGCTGTCTCCACACGATGAGCCACCTTACTGCTCTTATTAGCTCCTTTTATACATGAGAAAACTGAGGCTCAGAGCCTTTGGGCCAAGGTCTCCCATGTCTGCATAAAGCCTCTGCAGCTCTTGGGCTTCTTCTCATATTTCCTTTACTGAGTTTCCTCTCACTGAATCAATGCTAAAACACTGTGTGCTTCCATAATAATTCTGGATATTAAAGCTTGAAATTAGTTAGCTATTCCCAACATTTTAATATTGTTTATTTTTTTTAGATCAGTAAGAACGAAGCTGTATTTCTACTCGCCAGGTCTGAAGAATTCCATCCAAGAATTTTGATGGGATCCTTGAGACTTACAGAATTCCTCTATTATTTCATTTAATTCCACTTGAGAGGCTGCTTTTCTGCTCGGTTGTACAAAAATGTCCTGGGATATATACCTGGCAATACATATTTCAGAACTTCCAGACTTCTAGGATGGAAGCCAGAGACCCCTGAGTACAATAACGCATGGCAAGGAGAACATGACAAAAGCAGATGCAAGATGCTTCCCAGAGATTTTTGAAATAAAAAATTACCAGATAGACTCAATTCTAGCAGACAAAGACCATCCCTTTAAGGTGTCAGAAGCTGAGATTCTGTACAAAGACAAAACCTTAGAAAGTCACACAAATGCCTCATGAGAGTCACGTTCTGCTCTCTGAAAGGTCAGGGCATTAGGTTGTACCCTGCAGAATGAGAAAGAGATACACACGAAAGTGTCTTCCTCCATCTTTGTGTCCTCTGACATCGTCATACAATCCAAATTAGTTGTGCAGGAACTAATTGAACCAAGATTTCTGGACTCTAGCCAGACATATGATACAGTCTGGCTAGAGTACCTTACTCTCTCTAAACTCTAAGCCTTCTAACAGTCTAATTTGTTTTAAGGTAAGAATTCTATTCTAGTGCCAGGCGGTGGTGGCACGTGCCTTTATTCCCTGCCTCTGGGGACAGAGGCAGGAGGCTCTCTGTGAGTTTGAGGCCAGAGTGGTCTACAGAGTGAGTTCCAGAATAGCCAGAGTTACAACAGAGAAACCCTGTCTCAAAAAGCAAACAAAAACAACAACAACAAGAACAACAACAAAAGAATTCTCATCTCCTTGCTAGATGTGGCACACGTCTTTAATCCCAGCATTCCGAAGGCAGAGCAAGCTAATAGATCTCTGTGAGTTTGAGGCCAGCCTGAGTTTGAGATCTGCATAGTGAATTTCAGAACAGCCAGGACTACGTAGTAAGACATTCTAAGAAGAAGAAGGAGAAGGAGAAGGAGAGGAAGGGGGAAGGGGAAGGGGAGGAGAGAAAAAGAAAGAAAGAGAGAGAGAGAGAGAGAGAGAGAGAGAGAGAGAAAGAAAGAAAGAAAGAAAGAAAGAAAGAAAGAAAGAAAGAAAGAAAGAAAGAAAGAAAGAGGGAGGGAGGGAGGGAGGGAGGGAGGGAGGGAGGAAGGAAGGAAGGAAGGAAGGAAGGAAGGAAGGAAGGAAGGAAGGAAGGAAGGAAGGAAGGAAACAAAAGCACAGAAATAATTCTTGTCCCTGAATTTAGAAGGGTAGCTTCATGTTTAGGTCTATGGAACTCTTGGGGGCCTCTGAAGGACAGAACGGGACAAGACTATGTTGAGAAAATTGTAAAATTTCATTTCCCCTATTTTAATTTCATGCTGTTTCTGTACGAACTTCCATTTAAAACAGTTATGCACATTTTAAAAAAGGGAAGCTTGAAAACTCTGCAGCCAATGACAAACAGGTGATCCCAGCTACAGTTTATGTTAGATGCTAGTGTCTCCTCTCTGAATACATTTTCTCTTTCATAACAAAGTACCTGAGACTGGGTAATTAAAAAGTAGAACCTTATCAGGCTCGAGGTTCTGGAGCTGGATAGGCCAAAGCACAGAGCCAGCAGCTGCCTCTTCATTCTGCATCCTAATGCGATGGAAAGTGTCACACAGTCAGGCAGAACAAGCCGCCAGCTCAGTTCCATCCCCTGTTACTTATTTTATAATAAAATAAAATAATCACATCAGATTGGACAAAGCAAACAAACAGAAAGAAAAGAGCCCAAGAGAAGTATAGAGGGTTAGCACTTTGTGAAAACTAAGGTCTACATCCCAGGGGCTACATTCAGAGGCTTATGTGGTCTGGATGGAATGGAGACACACCTTTACTCCCACTATTCGGAAAGCAGTGATAGTAAACATCTTTAATCCCAGTATTCAGAAGGCAGTGGTGGCCCATACCTTTAATCCCTAAGAAAAACACTGTAGAAGCAGACACAGGAAGCAGAAATCAGGAGTCCCTGTCACATGGGAAGTGATCTCTGAGAAGAGTCAGAGAGAATGGCAGGCAAAGTGACTAATCAGAGGAAGAGTTAGCAGAGTGAGAACAGGCTCCTTCTCATGTTATATAAGGTAGGCCCTCAGCTCTGAGAGACTACAGAGTTAAAGAGTCAGTAGCAGAGGGCCAGTTAGAGTCAATTACAAAGGCAGTATGAAGCAGGCAGGCCAGGGGAGAGGCAGAGACACAGCAGAGCTCCACAGAAGAAGGCAGAACAACGAATGAGTTGAATTGAACCAGGGAGGCAGTTAAGAAGGAGATAGAGTGGCACAGTCAGAAGCAAGCCTCAGGGGCTTAAATGTTTTAGATTGTACAGAGGCCAAAAAAGCTCCAGGGCTCCAGGACTAGGACAAGTGATTAAATTAGACAAAATAAATGCCTTTACCCAGAACCAACAGCTACATCTGTCGTGAATCAACATCAACATCCACATCAACTAGTAACTACAGAGAAGGCGTAAGAACCAGAGACCCACTCATTAGCACACTCAGGAATCCCATGTACCACTAAATTGGAAGCCATAATGTATACTCATGGCACCATGGTACAGACCCATGCAGGTCCTATGGCATGCTGCCTCAGTCTCTGTAAGTTCATAGAAGCTTTTATCATGTTGCTTTAGAGAACCTTGTTTTCTTGGTGTCCTCATCTCCTCTAGCTCTTAGTCTTTTTGCCTCCTCTTTCATGGGATTCTCTGAGGTTACTAAAGAAAGGGATCCCATTTAAGGCTGAGTGTTCCAGGGCTTTCTCTCTCTCTCTCTCTCTCCCCTTCCCTCCCCCCCTCTGTATAATGTCTGGATGTGGGGCTTTGTTGTTCACATCTGCTGCAGGAGGGAGCTTCTCAGATGATGGCTGAGGAAGGCACTGATCTATGAGTACAGCAGAATGTCATTGGCGTCATTTTATTGTTGTTTTTAAACAGTAGTATTTGGTTTTACCTTTAGTTCCTAGACAATCTGGTTTCAGATTCTTGGTCACACAAACAATGTCAGGGATTCCATCTCATGGAGGGGGCCTTAAGTCAAATCAGATACTGCTTGGTTCCTTCCACAAGCTTTGTGCCTCCGTTGCACTAGCATAGCTTGCAAGCAGGACATGATTGTAGAGCAAAGGTTTTGTGGCTGGCTTCATGTTTGCGTTTCTCTTTCGATAGCATGCAGAGTAACTTCCTATACCAAAGATGCTGAAATACAGGGGTGAAGGCTCTGTGTAGGCACAAGTTCCACCTCTCTGTGTTCAATTAGTTGTAGAGGTGTTGTCTGCAGGGATGGAGCCTTGCTATCAGTTTTAGGAGAGCAACCAATAGTCTTGGCAGCAGCCTGAGTTACTGGGGGTTCCCAGGGGATCTCTTTGGCCAAAAATTCAATTAGTTGTAACCCAATCCTGTACTGGAAGCTTCACTTGGTGAAAAGAGATGGCCACTTGTGGCACTGTCTCCCCCATTATTTGGTGATTTCATTTAAATCACCTTCATATATGTATACATTTTAAGAAGCTTCTACTGTATTAGGTTTGCAACTACCCCTCAAATGGGCCTTGTTGTAGCAGTCTCTACCCATATTCCATCCTCCCCACTTGATCATCCCTTTTCAGCCCCTCCCCATCCATCCATGACTGTCTATTCTCTTTCCCTTGCCTAACAAGATCTATGTGATCCCCTCAGTCCCTTACTTTACTGAACCTCTATGGTTCTATGGATTATAGCTTGGTTATCATTGACTTAACAGCTAATATCCACACAAAAGCAAATAAATACCATATGTATCTTTCTGGGTCCTGGATACCTCATTAAGAATGATGCTTTTCTAGTTTCATCTGTGACTATCATGATTTCAGTTTTTAATGGCTGAGTAAATAATCCATGGTGTAAATGAACATTTTCTTTATCTATTCTTCTGTTGAGGGACATATAGGTTGTTCCTAATTTCTGGGTATTATGAATATAGCAGCAATGAATATGGTACAGCAAGAATCTCTGTGATAGGATCCATCTTCCTTTGGTTTATGCCCAAGAGGTATAGCTTGATCTTGAGGTAGATGGATTACCATCTTCCCGAGGAACTGCCACACGTGGCTGTGCAAGTTTGCACTTCCACCAGCAATGGATGAGATTTTGCTTTACTCCAAATCCTCATCAGCATGAGCTTTCACGTGTTTTATTGTTCTTAGCTATTCTGACAGGTGTAAGATGAAATCTTAAAAAAGTTTTGATTTTCATTTTTCCGATAGTTAAGGATGTTCAACATTTCTTCAAGGGTTTCTCAGCCATTTGAGCTTCCTCGTTTGAGAATTCTATTTCAATCTGTACCCTATTCTTTAGTTGGAGTATTTATTTTCTTGATATCTAATGTTTTGAGTTTTTATATATTTTGGATATTAGCCCTCTATCAGATGTGTAGTTGGTGAAAATCTTTTTCCATTTGAAAGCTGCCACTTTGTCTGAATGACGGTGTCTTTTGCTGTGCAGAAGCTTCTCAGTTTCATGAGGTCCCTTTTACTGATTGTTCATCTTAGTGACTGTGCTAATGGTGTTCGGTTCAGAAAGTCTTTTTCTGTGCCAGTGAGTTCAAGGCTATTCCCCCTTTATCTTCTATCAGATTCAGTGTATCTGGTTTTATGTTAAGGTCTTTGATCCATCTAGAGTTGAGTTTTCTGCAGGGTGATAAGTATGGGTTTATTTGGATTTTTCTACATACAACCATCCAATTTGACCAGCACCATTTGTTGAAGATACTGTCTTTTTTATTGTGTGTATTTCTGAATTCTTGATTAAAAAAAATCAGATGTGTGGATTTATATCTGAGTCTTCGATTCGATTCCATTGATCAACATGGCTGTTTTTGTGCCAATACTATGCTTTTTTACTACTAAAGCTCTGTAGTACAACTTGAAATCAGGGATAGTGAGGCCTGCGGCTCCTCTTTTATTATTCGGGGTCTTTTTACGTAACGTATCTTTGTTTGTTTTTTTTGTTTTTTTTGCATTTCCATATGAAGCTGAAAATAGTCCTTTCAAGATCTGTGAAGAACTGTGTTGAAATTTTGAAGGAGACTGTATCGAATCTGTAGATTTCTTTTGATAGGATGGCCATTTTAACTATGTTAATCCTACCGATCCATGAGCATGGGAGATCTTCTGATACCTTGTTCAATTTCTTACTTCAATGTCTTAAAATTTTTATCATAAAAGTCTTTTCCTTTCTCGGATAGAGTTACCCCAACATATTTCCTATCATTTGAGGCTACTGAGAAAGGTGTTGTTTCCCTGATTTTTCTCTCAGTCCTTTTGTCATTTGTACACAGGAAGGCTACTGATTTGTTTGTTAATTTTGTATGCAGCTGCTTTGCTGAAAGTGTTTACCACCTGTAGGAATGTCCCAGTGGGATTTTTAGGATCACTTATGTATACTCTCACATCATCCTTCCTATTCCTATCCCCTTGATCTCCTTCAGTTGTCTTATTGCTGTAACTAACTTCAAGTACTATATTGAACAGCTATGGAGAGAGTGGACAACCTTGCTTGTTCCTGATTTTAGTGAAAGTCCTTTGAGTTTTTCACTATTTAAGTTGATGTTGGCTATGGACTTGCTGTAAACTGCCCTTATTATGTTGAGGTGTGTCCTTTGTGTCCCTAGTTTCTCCAGGACTTTTATCATGAGGGGTGTTGAATTTTGTCAAAGGCCTTTTCTGCATCTAATGAGATGATCATGTGAGTTTTGTCTTTCAGTTTGTTTGTATGGTGTATTCCATATGTTGAGGCATCCTTGAAGCCTACTTGCTCATGGTAGATGATCTTTTTGATGTGTTTTTGGATTCAGTTTGCAAGTATTTTATTGAAAATTTTTTGCATCTATGTTCATAAGGGAAGTTGGTCTGCAACTCTCTTTATTTGTTGGGTTTGAATGTGATTTGGGGTATCAGTGTAACTTGGCTTCATAAAAGAAATTGAGGAATGTTCCTTCTGTTTTCATTTTGTGTAATAATTTGAAGAGTATTGGCTGTAACTCTTTTTTTTTTTTTTTTTAAGTCTGGTAGAATTCTGTGCTAAAACCATCTGGCCCTGGGCTTTTTTTTGTTTGTTATTTTTGGTAGGGAGACTTTTAATTGCTGCTTCTATTTCAATAGGCATTCTAGGTCTGTTTAAATTGCCTATCTGATCTTGATTTAACTTTTTTAAGTGGTATGTATTGAGAAAATTATCCTTTTCTTTTAGATTTTCCAACTTGATGGAGTACAGGTTTTTAAAGCATATACTTATGGATTCTCTGGATTTCCTTGGTGTTGTTGTCATGTCCATTCTAATTTTGATAATTTATTCTTTCTCTGCTTTTTAGTTAATTTGTATAAGGGTTTGTCAATCATTAATCTTCTCAAATGACCAACTCTTTGTTTCATTTACTCATTGTATTGTTTTATTTTTGTTCATATCTACTTTATTGATTTCAGTCCTGAATTTGATTATTTCTTGCCATCAACTCTTTAGGGTGTGTTTTTTTCTTTTTTGTTCTAGAGACTTCAGGTGTGATGTTAAGTTACTAGTATGAGATCTCTCCAATTTTTTTTTAATGTAGGCACTTAGTGCTATGAACTTGACTCTTAGAACCACATTGATCATGTTCCATTAGTTTGGGTATGGTGTGTGTGTGTGTGTGTGTGTGTGTGTGTGTGTGTATGTGTGTGTGGTGTGTGTTTCCACTCTTTTTGATTTGCTTGTCTATGGTTACATATTCCCTGTATTTTCTTGGGCATAGTTAACTTCTTTAGGTTAGAGTTTTCCTTCTAGCTTCTTCTGTAGGCTGGGTTTGTAGATAAATTTTGCTTAATTTTGGTTTTTATCATAGAATGCCTTATTTTTTCCCATCTATTGTGATTAAAATTTTGCTGGGTATAGTAGTCTTGGCTGGTATCTGTGGTCTCTTAGAGTCTGCCGCACATCTGTTCATGTCCTCCTGGATTTTAGATTCTCTATTGAGAATTCAGGTGTAACTCTAATAGGCCCGCCTTTATATGGTACATGGTATTTTCCCTTGCAGTTTTTATATTCTTTCTTTGTTCTATATATGTTTAGTGTTTTAATTATTATATGTCAAGGGGACTTTCTTTTTGGTCCAGGCTACCTGGTGTTTTGTATGCTTCTTGTATCTTGATAAACATCTCCTCCTTTAGGATAGGGAAATTTTATTCTATGATTTTGTTGAAAATATCTTCTTTGCCTTTGACCTGGGTTACCTCTCTTTCCTCTATTCCTATGTTTCTTAGATTTGGTCTTTTCACAGAGTCCTAGATTTCCTGGATGTTTGTACTAGGAGGTTTTGTTTTGTTTTGCTTTGTTTGGTTTGGTTTTTGTTTGTTGTTTGTTTTTGGATTCAGCATTTCCTTTGACCAAGGTATCTCTTTCTTCTATCATGTCTTCAATGCTTGAGATTCTCCCTTCCATCATTCCTCTTTGGTTCCTGTTTGAGTTCCTATGTTTTTCATTTGCTTATTTCCCTCAGTTTGGGTTTTCTTTATCCATTCTGTTTTCACTTTTGGGTCTTGAACTTTTTTATTCATTTTCTCCCACAATTTGTTTGTTTTTTTTTAAATTTCATAGATTTAAGGAATTTATTAATTTCCTCTTTAAGGACTTCTGTTATATTAATAAAGGCTTTTTTATGGTCTTTGCTTGTGCTTCAGCTATGTTGTATTTCTCAGAGCCTACTATGTAGGGTTTCTGGGCTCTAATGGAAGCATACTGTTATGTTAAGCATACTCGCTGTTATTGATGGTGTTTATGCTGGTGTCTAGGCATCTAGGTTTTATAAGACTATAATTCTAGGTGCTGATACCTGGTCCTGTTTTGTTGGGTGGGTGTGGTTTTTTTTTCCTCTCTATTGCTGTTTGTTTTCTTAGGAGAGTATGTTGTCTGGTGGCAAATTCTTGGATCCTGATCAGAGTGGACATTGGAAGTTCTGGCTAAAATCTGTTTCTAGATACTGGGAGCTGAGTCTAAGGAATGGGGATGGGCTAGGAGTGGGAGCTGGGTGAGTTCACAGAAAGGAGGACAGCAGGGTGCTCCACCAGGATCTGCTTAGTTCCCTGAGACTGGAGGAAGAGAGTGAGGAGAGGCCACAACATGTCTGCTGTAGAGCTGTGTATGAGACTGGGGGATTGTACTTGGAGGAGCATAGGGAGAGATGAAGACCTGAAGTTAGACTACCTGCTTCCCTGGCCTGAGTCTCCCTCTACTTTTAAAGTGCCTGAGACTTCACTTTGCCTTAGTTACCTCCAAATGCCATCAGCATGCAAACCTAGGGATTATGCCTGTGACATACAACATGTGGAGGACGCACAGGTCCTCCCTTATGACAATAGGCAGTGACATGCAGCACTCCTAGGACTTGTAAGCTTAGGAGGGAAGGACTGTTTCAGCTTCTAGCCCCAGTGTCTGCGTTCTTCATGGCATTCCACATGCCTTTGTCAGACCTTCAAAATGAAAAGTATTCTACTTGAAAACATTTAAAAGTTCCAGAAAATGTTGCAAAGACCTGTGGATTTGTAAAAACGGGATAAAAAAAATCACCACATTGGACAGCAATAATTCTGTCTGCACCTAAAGCCCTGGGTCTCTAGGGTACACATGGCGACCTATGATGTAGCACAGAAAGACCATGAGCAGGCCTCCACTAGCCACTGGCAGACACGGGAGACAGCTCTCGATGATGTGGTTTCCAGTTTTCTTAAAAAGCAACAGAGGATGAATATTTTAATAAGCCACGTTACTATAACCTAGAAAATAAGTTATGGAAATAGCCAAACTGCAGTTTCTAGGATCCAGGCATACTGGACTCCAGATGCCTAGAAGAGAAGCAAGTCAGGCATTAGTCACCTGAACCTCCCTACATTAACTTAATGCAAGCAATTTTTCAGTCAAAGTGACTATAATCAGGATGCGCAGAGCTCACGTCCTCCTGAGAAAACCAAGTGGACAGAGCCAGGATGACGTTCCCAGAAGTGAATCAGAAGTTTGCCAGTGACACTCACAGCAGAAATACAAAACAGAGGGATGAGCTAGGCATAGATACAAATGGTTCTGTAGGAGCCAACGGAATTGTAAGGATATTCAACATAGTGAATTTACGGGCTATTACAGAAACATGTGGCATAAACATCACATCCTAGTCCAGGCCCCAGAAGTTACAAAATCAAGCCATTAAAGGTGCTATGTAACACAGACTACTTCTGTAGGTGACCCCAAAGGACAAAAAGGATTATACGGCAATTTCACAAACAACTGTGCATCTGTGGTACACTATCTGGCAAACAGTCGTTGCTGACAAGGTTCAAAGTGATGTCTCTCAGTTACCCTGGTGAGTTAGAAAACACAGCCAAGAAAATATGGATGTTTATACCAGAGACTAAGTTGTAAATGGAGCACAATCCCAGATGATTAGGGCGGGAAGACTGTCTTGTATGGAACAGCATCTTTCCAAACCCTAGGAAACACAGAAGAAAACGTTCGCTGAGGATACAGCTCAGTGAGAGTTTGCCCAATAGCATGTGGCCTTTGGTTTGGTACCTAGCATATTTGAAAACAAAAAACGAGTCCAGCCCTAAAGTGCACAAGAACTTTGGGTGATAACAATGTGTCTGTATGAATTCAACAACTGTAGCAAAAGTACCGCTCTGGCTAGGGATGTTGCTAGCTGGGAAGGCTGTGTATATCTCAGAACAAGGGGGGAGGGCATGTGGGAATTCTGCTTTCTGATCAATACTCATATGGAATGAAGCCTTTTAAACAGAAGGATTAGCTCACAGGTCCCTTGATCCAGGCTGACAACTCATAGGTCCAAAGACAGCAAACTCACCTCCACAGCTCTACTCTGCCATGTTTTTCCCAGGTGTTCACTGACCTAGAGTATTTACACACATACTCTCTGGTGTTTGCCCTGAGTGGTCTGCTTTTAGAAACATACAATGCTTGTATCTTTTTCTTTTGGTTTGTTTTTCAAGACATGGTTTCTCTTGTAGCCCTGGGTGTCCTGGATCTGGTTCTGTAAATCAGGCAGGCCTCCAACTCAGAAATCTGCCTACTCTGCCTCCCAAGTTCTGGGATTAAAGGAGTGTTCCATAACTGCCCAGCTTACATCTTCTAAAGAGAAATATTTACAAAGTAGAGTTGGTGCATTATTTAATGTGATTTAAGTTGTACATGTTTAGAATCCTAGTACTAAGGAGGCTGAGGAATTTGGGGACAACTTTGGCCACATAAGACCCTGAAGGTCCAGACTCAAATAGTTTTTATTAAAAAGTTAACAGTTTATAAAAATTAGTCAATAACCATTTCTAATTTAATAATTAGCATAAGAGACACTATTTTTGGCCCTTATGGACAATGTTCAAAGCTATTTGACAGAAGTTCAAACTGTGTGATGGATACATGAATGAAGTAATTTTATGTACCTTTGTATGTGTTTAAAATTCTTGACAGGAAGATTTCTTAAAGTCTCAATTAAAAAGTGAATGAATCTTTGACATCCATAAGCAGCTGCAATATACCCAAATCCTTGGATACTCAAGTCCTTTGTACAAACTGCCATAGTACTTCATAGAACTTACACAAATCCTCCTGTATAGTTTTAGGTGTGTCTACTGTACAGATGGCATGCCACATGCACCCCGGGATAGCTATGAAGGTGGCTCAACACAAAATCATGAACTTTAACTTAAGGAATTATGAGCCTTAGATTTGGGGGGGGGGTATTTATTATGATTTTTTTGTAACTTGATTACATGGTTCTCAAGTGTGAAGTCTGCAAAGGACAGTGTTTGTTACAACATCTACAGTTGGGCATGACTCAATGCCTCCTGTAATGTAAATACCATCTGTTATGTCACTTAAGGAATAATGATGATGAATGTTTGCTATGCTATTGCTGAATCTGTCAGAAACATTTGGCCAGCTGTACTTAACTGCTCATGCACCAAAACTCCAAACAAGGAAATCCAACTACTACCATCCTATGTTAATATAGTCACAGAAAAATATTCTATATTCTGCGGTACTACCTTAATCATTGCTCTATTGCTGTGAAGAGACAATCTGACCAAGGCAGCTCTTATGAAAGAGAGCATTTATTTGGAGGCTTTCTTATGGTTTCAGAGGTTAAGCCCATTGCTGTCATGGCAGGAAGTGTGGTGGATACAGGAAGCTGCTGGAGCATTAGCTGAGAGCTTAATCCTGATCTACAAGCAGATAGCGATAGCCTAGGCCTGATGAAACCTCAAAGCCCACCCCCAGTGACACAATTCCTTCAACAAGCCACATCTACTCCAATAAGGCCACACATCCTAATCCTTCTAATACTTTCAAATAATGCCACTTCCTGGAGAATAAGCATCCAAATATATGAGCATAAAGGGGTCATTTGTACTCAAATCACCACAGGTGAACTTCAAACTTAGGATAGTACTTAAGAATATGTGTTCAGAGTTCTTATTGTCTTGAGTGGTTCTATCTACTCAGATTCCAGCTGTTTTGACTTTGTAAAAGTTTTTTTGTAGTTGTTAGCCACTGTGTGGGCTCACCAAGGACACATAGAGGTATTTTCATAGATGGAAGCCCTGCCAGACCTCAGCAGAGGGATCCACCATCCTGGCCAGTGCCATACTCACAGTGGAACCACAAGCATCTGAACTCAGCTGTTTTATTGATTCAGAACACCTCAGGTGCAGATCACTAGCAATCAAACATCCCCCCCCCAATAGAAATCCAACACCTGTAGACAACACAAAATGCCAAGGCCTATGCATCCCTTTTTCCAACAGTGCACCAAAAAATATTTTAAACACAACTAAAAATAAGCTTCCACAAAATTTTTTTGTTCTTGTTTTATTATGGTTAAAATCAGTTTCTCCTCCAAGAAATAATAATATTACGATGTGAGGATTAAACAACAAAAATGTATAAAATCATAGCTCAGCATCTGGCTCAATAAAAATGCTCAGTAAATCCTAGCTACTGTTAAACCCCAAAGCTCATCACTATTTCTCTAACATTAAAGAGGCAGGAAAACCAGTAGCGATGTATAATGACAAGGAAATTTTTTGAAGATTCATGGTTTGGAGACAAAACCATTTCCCAATTCTAGTATATTTAAATATTTATAGTTTGTGGTTGTTAATGTCTACTGTGAACTTGACTTGATTAAGAAATACCAAGGGGATTTGTGATGACTACCTCTAGGTGTGTCTATAAGGACATTTCTAGACACAACTGTATTAAGAGGGCTCTGATCTGATGAACAGATCCATTCCTTGATGGTTCACAAGACAGTATTACTGGAGGCTGAGTAAGAGGTGAGGCCCTGATGAAGGAAGAGGTCATGGGAGATGCCTCCTTTTTGGGCTAAGTCCTGCACCCACTGACTGGCTCCTTCCTGACTAAGGACTTACACTCCATTTAGAGCCAATCAGAGATCCTGCCCCCAAAAAGTCAATCAGAGATTGTGATCCCTAGCCCACCAATTCCCTCTCACCAGAACTTATTAGAACAGAACAGCACCCAATCAGTAACTACTGGGTTAGAACCTCCTATCCTCTGTGGATGCAGAGAGTCCCTGTTCAAGCTTAAATAAAGGCTACTTGCTTTTTGCATGCGGACTCAGTCTCTCCGGTGGTCTTTAGGGACCCGAATTGTGAGCACAACACTACCCTCTCCTCTTTGCTTCCCATTGCCATTGAACCACTAGGTTCTGCTGTGATGGCACAAACTCACCCAAACAGTGACACAAAAACCAACCAAACTGTCATAGTGATGGTAAAACTAATATATAATTTATGAAGAATTTACAAAAATAACGGAAAATTTAAAACTGTAGTGTTGTCTTTTAACCCTGTTAGAATAAATAGGGCATGAAGGATGGTTCAACTGGTAAAGCACAAGTGCCAAGGTAAAGGGTCAAGCTGTTCATCTGAGTTCAACACCCAGGACCACATGGTAGTAAGAGCAACAACTCTCAAGAGTTGTGCCTTTAGGCTGGGTGTGGTGGAACACATCTTTAATCCTACTAGTTGGAAGACAGAGGCAGGTAGATCTTTGTGAGTTTGAGGCCAACCAGGTCTACATAATGAGTTCCAGGACAGCCAGAGCTTTGTAGAGAGACTCGTTTTAAGTCAGCCCCTGGTTCTTACCTCCTTCTAAGCCTTCAGTGCCTCCCTTGACTCAGATTCCAGGTCTACTGCTTTCCCGACCAGGACTAAAATTTCATGTTATCCAGTCCACTGGACTTCATTCACCTGCCACCAACTTCATTGTTTTATCTGACTGTTGGGAAAGTTTCTTTTTAGTTATGTTTGAAGTTGTTCATGCACTATTGGGTAAGGGGCTATTCTAAGTCTAGGGCATTCTGTATTATTTGCAGGTGTTGGATTTCTGTGGGGGATGTTTGATTGCTTATGATCTGCACCTGAGGAGTGCTGAATCAATAAAAAAAAAAAAACCTGAGCTCAGATGCTCGGGGTTCCACTGTCCTGGATGGCACTGGCCATGACAGTGGTTCCTTCTGCTGAGGTCTGGCAGGGTTTGCAGTTATGAAATATGCCTCCTTGTCTTCCATGGTGAGCCACCCCATAGGCATACTACTACAATCTGACAGTACCCAGTGGGTGTGAAGTTTTCCTGCAGTCTTTTCCCAGCCATAGAAAGTCCTCTTGGAGGGAAACTATGGTTGCTGTGCTATAAAATGCCCTAAAAAACTTTTGAACTAATCTCATTTGGGAATTATGTTCATGATGAAGACGTGTAGTCCATCATGCCTGTAACCCTAACACTTAGGAGACTGAGGCAGAAGGATCATGAATGAAAGCCAGCCTAGCCTGCCTAGTAAGATCTTGTTTTAAAAAAGAAGAGAGAAAGAAACAAAGGGAGAAAGAAGGAAAAGTTGAAAGAAAGAAAGGAAGGAAGGAAGGAAGGAGAGGAGAGGAGAGGAGAGGAGAGGAGAGGAGAGGAAAAGAAAGGAAAGGAAAGGAAAGGAAAGGAAAGGAAAGGAAAGGAAAGGAAAGGAAAGGAAAGGAAAGGAAAGGAAAGGAAAGGAAAGGAAAGGAAAGGAAAGACAAGACAAGACAGGGCACTGAGATGGCTCGGTGGTTAAGAGCACTTGCTACTCCTGCAGAGGACCAAGTTCCCAACAACCCTATCAGTCAGCTCACAACTGCTTGTAACTCCAGTTCTAGAAAACCTGACACCCTTTTCTGACCTCTTTGAACTCCAAGCATGCACACAGTGAACATATATACACGCGGGCACTCATACATATACACAAAATAAAAACAAGTAAGTCTTTTTCAAAATGCATACAGGTACGTGTATGAATACATACATATTTAACATAAATTGCCCGTCTATGTGCAATGTATTTATTTACAGAAGAGTTAAGTTCCCTAAAGTTTATTCAGTGTCTTAAAAGAAAATCAAGAATTCTGGAAGTTGGAAATGGGCCAAGTATGGTAGCTCAAGCCTGTCATTGCAGGAATATGGCGACTGAGGCGGAGTAAACGCTCCAGGTTCAAGGTCAGCTTGGTTCATTTAGCCAGTTCTAGCCAGGGCAGCCAGGGCTACATAGCAAGACTCTGTCAAAAAAAAACCAAAAAAACAACCTGTCATTAAATAATAACTCATGGTTCTAAAACTTTGTCTCAAGGATAATTAGCATTGATTTTTCAAAGCGCATATCAAAATGTTCTTTTGATATGAGTGTGTGATGGCTGGTTGTAATACCAATGCCCCTGGGGATACAGTCATAAAACAAATAGGGTGACACTCAAAATCACAAGACACTGCGGAACCCAGAGCAACCCAAATATCCATGTTCTGCCAAAGACACTGTCACTCAGACAGGTGTTAAAAGGACCCCCTCTTTGGTGGGGAACAATTGCATGCACAAACTGTGGCTCTGCCAATCATTTTCTTTTCTATACCGTTATGGGTCCTGATTGCAGTCAGACTCATTATAAGAATGCAACAAAAATCTTTTATGAAAAATTTTAAGGTGGAAAGTTGAGTCTTAATTTAGAAAAACAGTTTGTCTGTGTGGGAGAGTTCATACCTGCAATCCCAAAACTCAAGAGCCCAAGGAAAGGGAGACTGCCACATGTTCAAGGCTAGTCTAGGCTACATAGTGAATTCCAGGCTAGCCTGGGCTACAGAATGAGGCCCTGTCTCCATTTCAAATGAACAAAAAAATGTTTGAAGATTGGGTAGCTATAGAGTTTCCTACAGAGCAGAAGTACTCTAAGAAGGAGCAAAGGCAGATTTATACAAAGAAAATTACCAGCTAGGTTCCTACTAAGTTCTGGTATGTAGATGAAGGGGCCACCAAGTAGGTTCCATTCTTTCCTAATTTGACTGACTATAAGCTCATTGATCCAAGTGAGATGACAAAATAGGAATTTTCAGGAGCTCTTTACCATGCCCGGCTCGAAACCCAGCACAATTAAGTTTTGGCTTCTCAAGAAACCACAGTAACATGTGGATTCTCCAGTCAAAAATGGGTACCACTTTGAATTTAGGCCCAGTTAGCCACTTGAGAGCCTTCTTGGAAGTGTGGCTTTTCTTAAATTTTACAAGACGAGGCCATAGAATAATGAAGCTATACCCAACCCTATCCATTTTTCGAGATACAGACCCTGTAGCTTTTCTTTGTATATATTAAATCAGCATTTTAGAATTTAGGCACATTTTCCTGAAGAGTGACTGCAAGACGAAATAGGTGCGAAACTCACGTCCTTAACAACCTCCAGTAACCAATCTGATCTTGAATAAAGTAACGTGATTGACGGGAATACACTGTCATGATCCTCCAGGTGACTGTATGGTCTCAGTGGGGAAAGTGACAGTCTGCCAGGAAAAGCAGGACATGTGATGCCTTACGACTCTGGGCGGAAGTAGAAGAAACGGTTAAACATTTCAATCCCTTCACTTAAACTAAGGAGGGAAAAACATTTTAAGGCTGCAATTACAGCATAGCCTCAATATAGTAAAACTAGTGTCTAAAAGAAGTTTTCTTTTTCCAAATAAACATATGCAAATCTCAAAATGGGTGAACAGATGCCAAGCAATGGAGAGAAAATGTCCTTTCGCCAGGGGGAAAAAAATCCACAGCATTACAGGGAGGCCCTCTGCTGTCATATTTTGGATACTGCATCAAATAGAATGCCCAACAGGGTTGAAGGCCAATTTTCAACAAATTTGGAGTCAGGGAAATGACTTAAATCATTCCATAAAGTTTAATGATTTCTAAAATGTTTTAACAGTGAACTGATAGATTCTGGGTAATGTCATTCTGAACACAGTGTTTGAGCCACGTAAACATCAGTAAATCCCTTAGCGACAACATTATTTATTTAAGGTCAGATTTTCATTATTTGTATGATATACTGTTTAAATATTTCCAAAAGAAGATTATACTCATGCCAAATGGTTTCCCCAGTGACGACAGTCAACCCAAATCTATGGCCAAATTCTTTTTACTTTGAAGGAAAGCTTTATAGTTCAAAAACTATTCCTAACACAAAATATCCCCAAATCATAAGGTACCAAGAATTCTAGAAAGTTAACTAAAAATTCGTGACACTAAAGCAGATGTCTTTTGGCTATTGTTTTTAAAGTTCCAGGAGCAAAACCAAATTTACCAGAAGAGAATGAAGCACAATCTTCAGGGTTCCCTGTAAGTGCTAGGAGTAGTCAGGGGTCAGGAACCATTTCAAGTAAAGGGAGAAAGTATTTCTGTGTGTTTTTGATTCATTTGCCCCCAGAGAACTGAGGGAAAAAGGAATCAGACTTCAATGCTCAAGTAAATTATCTTAGTTCTTTTCCCAAATTAAATACACCATGTTTTGTTTTTAAATTTTTATGCTGTTATTTTTCTTGAAAGGGGTCACAAAAAAAAAAAAAAAGTTTACAGGCTCAGAATTCACAAAATCTGCATCCTTCCTGTGCACCAAAACAAACTTGGTCAGAAAATGCTATTTTACTTTTACTGGGGTCATCTTGTGCTAAGATAAAATGAAAATCTATGATGGCCATTTAGAAACAAGGCCTGATGACTGTTAAGATTGCCCAGCCTGCTTGCTAACAAGCCTACCAACTTCAGTTTGATCTCACAGATTAAAAAAGAAAATAATTAAAAAGGAAGAAACAAAGACCAAGTAGGAAGCTGGGCCGAGTGGCTCAAGCTTGTAATCCCAGCACCTGGGAAGTGGAAACAGAAAGATTAGCATAAATTTGAGGACAGTCTAGGTTTCATAATGAGATCCTGCCTCAAACAAGGCTTAAGAAGGTATTAGTGGTCTACAGAGTGAGTTCCAGGACAGTCAGAGTTACAACACAGAAACCCTGTCTCGAAAAACCAAAAATAAATAAATAAATTAATTAATTAATATGAAAATAAAAATAATAAAAAGAAGGTATTAGTAAACTATTTATGCATGCAGTGTGTGTGTGTGTATATGTGTGCGTGTGTGTAGGGATCAATCTGCATGCAGTCCAACAATGGAGCCACCCAAAGTTCAGTCTCTACTTGTGACATTTACATGGGTGTAATCAGGCCTCTGTGTGCATTAATTCTGAATCCACTGCTTGTTCTAAATCAAGGACACCTCTTCACATCAACTGTGCTTTGCAATTAGGAAACATTTAGTGACTACTCATTGAGTGAATGGATGAATAAGGGCAAACAGTATCCTGAAAACTAATGAATACAGTAGTTTCATTTATTTTAATTAAAAAGAACATTGATGGCCTATCTGCTAAGGGGAAAGGGATTAGGTCAAAAGGCGAGGAGGGTGCTCAAGTTTAAGGAAAAGCTCTACTTGAGTTTAAACTGACAGTTGGTATTTGATGAGAGGAAAAGGGCTTTCTAGAACAAAAATGCTTGACGATGGAGCCTTGACTCATTACCGGGGTTAGAACATGGAGCACGAGGCAGACCCGGCAGTGACAAAGTGAGGAGCAATGTTCTGGGAGAGTTGGTGGCCCTGACTTATGGCACAGGGAGCTCACTGGAAGGCTGACTGGAAGGCATTCAGATGCCTGTCAGCACTTTGCTCACTGGTCCCCAGCTGGAGGTGCTCACAGAAGTCCTTATGAGGGAGTATTCACAGGATCGCTGTTAGATATCACATTTGGCTCCCTACAGACAATGCCTTTAATTGGCAGAGAAATACAAAGATCTGTATGAGATTTTAATTAAGTACTGTTAAACTGCTTTAGTTTCAGAGTTGAGAGGTAAATTTACTTTTTGATTCAAGTTCTTACCGAAGGATGCATGGTCTGTGACTTTGTTGAATTCTGATGGGCACGTGGTACCACACAAGGCAAGCAGTACCACCC
The DNA here is from genome assembly GCA_026225945.1 of Cricetomys ansorgei. Lineage (NCBI taxonomy): Eukaryota > Metazoa > Chordata > Mammalia > Rodentia > Nesomyidae > Cricetomys > Cricetomys ansorgei. The sequence goes on from JAMJFZ010001133.1 coordinate 12,973,534, forward strand.
TGAGCACATAGTACTTTTGTTACACAGGTTGAAGAAAACATTTCACATTAGATGCGGTGGTACATATCTATAATCCCATCCCTCAGGAGCCTGTGTCAAGTTCAAGGCTAGCCTCAGCTACGTAATGAGGTCACATCTACGGAGGCCCTCGGTTCAATTTCCAGCATTACTAATGCCACCATTACGACAATAACTTCAAATTACTTTATGTTGTTTTGTAGGTATACTTACATCAAACTAGCTCCTTCTCAGTTGAGTATGGACATCTAAAAAGCATAGGAATAAAAATGTAGAAATAAAATCAAATGTTTTTCAAATGTGTTATATCATCTGTGTTTCTTTGACCTCCAATTATAAGTCCCTAGGAACTACCAAAAGAGAAAGAGTCCTCCACCCATCAAGAAGTCATGCTCAGTGATTCCAAAGAACAGTAGAAACCCAGACTGCATCCAAGTTTTAACTGCCACGTTAAATCTCAGCTCTAGTTTCCAACATGTGACATCATTTAGAAACTTGTTTTAGGCAAAGAGAATCACAGAATTTAAAACATCTTGACCCCAACATGCAAAATATTAATGGAAAAATCCAGGCATGTCATAAACTGTACAGAAATTAAACGAGAAAAAAAGAGGAATTTGCAGAGTAGTATCTGCATCCTTTCCATCCTAAAGGGCAGAGGAGGAAGCATGGCTATTGCATGAATGTGCCAAGGCAGATACTTCCTAGTTCTGACTCTTCCCTGCAGCCAGGCTGGGACTGAGAGGAGAATGGAACAGCCAGTACAGTGCTGTTCCCTGGCATACAGACACACGATGATCACAACCTAGCAGTACCAGCAACAAGTGCATTGCATATGTATGGATTTATATGCATGTGTGCTCGTGTGTACACACACACACACACACACACACACACACACACACACACACACACACCCCTCCTTAAATGTTTTTTTAAGAACTCCTTGCTGCATTTTTTAAAGTCAGAATCTCACTATATAGCCTAGGCTGTCCTCAATTTCACTGTCCTTCTGTTTCAGTCTCTTGAGTGCCAGGAATGCAAGCATGCATCTGTTATGAGTAGAGAAAAGTGAAATAACACATTTTCCTCTTTAGCAAATCATACAGGATGATTTTTATCTGTTTATAACAACATGTAGACATGTTTTGATAAGCAAAACCCATCTGGGCACAGCTGTCATTCTCCATGTGAGAAAAATAGAGGAAGTGAGACCACTTCAGGCGCCAGGTAGATTTCCTCCACTGACGTTGCCCCATCTGAATGAGCTGTTCACTCTTCCACCATGGAGCTACACTACGTATGGCAGTCTAATTACACAACAACGTAAGCAAGTTTTATAATTAGTTTCATGTCTAGAAAAGGCAAATTTTAGAGTCTGAACAGTCTGTTGCAGATTCCCAAGTGGTTATCCCAAGGTTATCTTCAGACAACCTCTCCATTTTGGGATAATGCATCAAGGTCTTTATTCCCTTCCAAACAAGTGAGGATCACAGTCACTGCTTCGGTAGTCCTATGAAAGCTAAGAGCTGAGTATCTGTGGTTGCAATTTCACTACATGCCAACTATGCTGAGAAGCAGAAGAGACTTGGTCTCTCGATTAATTTCTACAAAATTGGATCAGAAATAGGATCAATCAGTGGGGTGTTACATGGACCAAATGACAAATAATACTAGGCATTCTGACTGGTAAATTATAAATGCTAAATATAAACATTTACAGAACCTGGAACAGAAGTACAAGTGGTAATATTCACCATTGGTCTAAATATTCAAAAAGTAAAAAAGCCAAATCAACAATCTGGTGCTCATAATACCTTCTGTTTGTATCTATTCTGTATTGCCAATCAAATTGTCTCATAGAGGCACAGGATTCCACCAGTTCTGAGTTACAACATGGTAGTTAAGAGACAGTTAGTACTCTTTTTCTCAGGCAACAACTGCCCTTAAACCACTGATTGGGCATGGGTAACACAGGTGACACTCAGGAGAACAGACATGCAGAGGAGGTCTCAAAAGGCTCTTCAATCAGGCTTAAACATATTCGGCCCTGGATTCCCAGGGCTCCAGTGACCCTTCCAAATGTTCTTGTCTCTAAAGCAGCAGTTCTCAACCTGTGGGTTTCAACCCCTTTGGGGATCAAACAACCCTTCCTGGGAGATCATCTCCATATCAGATATTTATATTACAATTCATAACAGTAGCAAAATTACAGTTATGAAGTAGCAATGCAAATAATTTTCTGGTTGGCGGGGTGGGGGGTCACCACAACAGGAGAATCCATATTAAGGGGTCCAGCATTAGGAAGGTTGAAAACCACTGCTCTTAAGAGACCTCACTCATAAGAAAGGTTACTTGAGGAGGCCTCTAAAGCATGGTCCTCAAAAGAACCTCTTGAGGCAATGTCTATAAGTTTAGAGGTTATTTTGAGTTTGTAAATTTTGTCAGTTATAGAGTGATAAAGTCCTTTTAAAAGTTAAAACAATCTGATAGTAATAGATTGAATCAAATGTGTATGGCTAGCCATTTATATTTTTCTGGCAAAAAATAGGTAATTATCATGTTATTTTCAAATGATTTTCTGTGCATGTGTTAATGATATAGATACAGAAATTAATATATGTATTTACATATAGATATATTATGGACTAAAAGTATGTCCTCTCTAAGTTCATGTAGAATCCCTAAACACCAATATGGCTTCTACCTGGAGACAAGGTCTAATTTTGTAGCCCAAATTTGTCTCAAGCTCTGTATGTCGCTGAACCTGGGCTCAAACACATGATTCTCCTGCCTTGACCTCTCCCATGCTGAGATTACAAGTAGACAACATGAAGCTGGCAAGAGCCAGAGCTTTTGAGGAGTTAGCAAAGTTAATCAGAGTTAAATGAAGTCATAAGGGCAGATGTCTACTATAGTATCACTGGAATCCTTACAAGAAGTGGCACCAGGGGTATGTACATTAAAAAAAAATTCCATGTGCAAACACAGCAAGAAGGTAGCTTAATGCCAGCCAAGAAGAGAAGCAGAAGCAAAGCCTACAAATCTCTTCATTTGGAGCTCCAGGATCCAGACCATGAAAAGGTAACTTTAGTTGTTAAATGACTTGCCCTGTGCTGTGCTGACAGTCCTACAGACCTAGAATATGCGTCTACAGCAATCAGAGAAAGAAGGCTGGGCATGAAAGCACTTGAGAAGTGAAGGCAGGAAGATACAGATCAGTTATCTTTACCTACATAGGGTGTTTGAGGCCATTTTTGGGTTGTGTGAGACCATGTAGAAGAGGAGGAGAGGGAAGAGGAATCTAATTCACTAATTTTGTTTTATAAATAAGGAATTACCAGTGTTGCTGATATCATTTAAAATAATCATTACTTCTGTTTCTCCCTGATAGAATCAGAGAACAAAACTATCTTCTTAGAAAAAAGTAAGAGTAGTTCATATCCCCTTCAAGAGTCTTTCTGCATAAGGTGATCTAGAATTCACCATCCATACTGGAACAGTTGTATAAAGGGGATTATTAACAATCAGGCTGGTCCACAACTAGAATAGTTTGGCACTGTTCTTACCTGTTTATTCACTTTATTTTGAGTTAACATTCAATGAGAGTCTACCGACCCCAAAGTCACAACTGAAAACGAAGCCAATGCAGTTCATATTTATAAAGCCCCTGCCTTCGGGAGGATTATGTAAGAAGCCCCTAAATATGTGGTCAGCCTGGAAAATTTAGCAAGATCCTGTCAAAGCAAAGGGAGGAAAGAAGAAGGGAGAGGGGGGAAGGAAGGAAGGAAGGAAGGAAAGAAGGAAGGAAGGAAGGAAGGAAGGAAGGAAGGAAGAAAGGAAGGAAGGAAGGAAGGAAGGAAGGAAGGAAGGAAGGAAGGAAGGAAGGAAGGGGAAAAGGAAAAGGAAAAGGAAAGGAAAGGAAAGGAAAGGAAAGGAAAGGAAAGGAAAGGAAAGGAAGAATGGCTAGTCATTTCTTATACTCAAGGAACTCATCATCTATTAAACAAAAGCAGAACCACATTTTGTATGTTTTAATCACACTGCAGTAACTTACATAGAGATACATGTTCTATTAATAGAAGCAGAAAACTCAGATAAGACACTGAATGAAGTTTGGGGATATGGGAGAAGAAACACTTGGGAAGACTTCTAAAAGGTGGCACCTCTGTAGAGAAGAGTGAGCATGAGGCTGTGTGGCCGGCTGTTAAGTGCTGAATAGTCTAATCAAAGGGAGAAGCGCCATCAGGGAAGCACAGGACATTCAGTCTCCAAAAGAACGGTTGTAAGTACTGGACAGTGCAGCTACACGAAAGCATAAGATTCACAAGACTAAGGGGCCTTGTAAGGCTGAAGCCCACACAACTCTTTGAGAAATGCAGCTCTTTTCTGAAACATTGGCCTATGTCAGAATTGGGCAGAATTGTTCATCTTTTGTTGCTACTGAATGCTACGTGCCCGAGTGAACATCTAACCTACACTAGGATTCAGAGGACTCTTCTTTTATCATACCCCTCCTTCCCAGGCTCAGAATCTAAACTTAAGCTTTATAAGAAAGGTCCTGGAGTGCAACTCAGTTGGAACATGAGTGACAGCAGGCATTCCATAAGAAGGAAAGAAGGGTTGCGGGCTTAGATAGGAATAAAAATGCAGCCTTTATTGTTGAGAGGAAAACTGGATGGGGTCTGCATTGGGAATATGAAAGAATGAGATTTGGTATTTTAACTACACTGCCAACAACATGAAAACTCTAGACTAAGAATTCAAGATAGCTTTCTACCCAGAGAATTTATAAGGCCTAACTATGGGTAAGGTTACACTCAGAGAAAGATCAATGAGGACATGGTCAGAGGTTAATTATCACAAGGCTGGTGAGCAAATTCAATTTCCTATGGCAAATAAAATCTAAAACTTTAGTGAGCTAGGACAATTTCCTACAACAAACATTTGAATAAGCCTTGAGATTACAAAGTCTTGTTATAGGTTAGAACACTGAGGGATTATAGATAAAATGCTACACTTCTTTAATCTTCCTCATCTGGAATGAGACTGCAAATACCAGTGTTAACATTCGGAATTCTTAAAGCACTGTGTTAATGTTTATTCTAATTTTATATTGGTTTAATGTTAAATAAGGTTGAAGTTACTATTCAAAACAGACAAAATAGGTGGATAATCAAGAGAGAAGGGGCAGAAAGATGGAAGGGAGAAAGATAAGGAGAGAAGAGAGGAGAAAGTGTGGTTAAGGAGGGGAGAGGAGAAAGAGGAGGAACAAATGAGAAAAAATATCAAGGTCTGAGTTATACAATTAATCTCCCCAAAGGTTAGTACCAGTTATAGCAGACAAGTTAAGGCATGTCTGTCTAGGGGAAAATGGGCTAGAATTGCGTGTGTTGGTTGGCATTGTCAACTTGGAAGATTCTAGAACTATCAGGGTGATGGGCCTCTGGGTATATGTGATGAATTAATGGGATTGTCTTGATTTTGTTAACTGATGGGGAAAAAGTAGCCCACTGTTGGTGGCACCATTCCCTGACAAGGACTGTAGACTCTGTAAGTGAAGACAAGAAGCTGAGCAGCAGCATGCATTCACTGCTGTTTCCTGATCATGGCTGTGACATAGCCAGCTATTCTAAGCTCCTGTTTCCTTAGCTCCCCTACCTTAACATGCTATACACTGGGGTATCTTTATCATAACAATAGGAAAAGAAACCATGACAATGATAGAGTAAAAGCTTGCTCCATGTGGATACTTCTGACTGGAGTAGAAGTATTGGTTTCCACTTTATGACCAGTGAGCATTTGGAAATCAGGAAGACATGGTTCCCTTGTAGATAACGTTGCTCATTAAGGTGGATCTCTTAATACGGTTTTTTCTTCTTTTGTGAAACAGAGTTTCACTATGTAATGCAAGCTGGTCTTGAACTCTTGACCCTCCTGTCTGCATCTCTGGAGTACTAGGATTATATACAATAGTCACCAAGTCCAGCTCAACAGTCTTCACTAAGAGATCACAGAATCCATAGTATTTGGTGATCCAGAACAGTCCCTTCCATTTAAAGTCTTTGCCATGGAAATGTACTTGACTTAAAGCTTCTGAGGAGCAACCTGCCTCTTCTTCTGTCTTTTTGGCCATCCCTTATCCCCTTCTGATGGCTTCTCTTTTACTTCTGGTTCCTTTAATTTTCATTCTTCCAAGATCCCATCATTGGATTTTTCTCAATTTTTTTATATTTTATCAAAATCAGAAAACAAATAATATGTTAATACAGGCCAGACATGGCATATGTACTTCCAGCTTTCCCATGGCTGAGACAGGAAGGTTGCAAGTTCTAGGTCAATCTTGGGATACATAACAAGACAAAGTTTTAAAAACCCCTGGGCTAGAGGGATGGCTCAGTGGTTAAGAGTGGTGCACTGCCCTTGCAGAAGACATGAGTTCAGGTCTCAGCATCCACTTCTGGTATCTTATACTTGCCTGTAACTCCACCTCCAGGGGATTGACAACCAGTGGTACCCTTAGTCACCTACACTCATGTGAACATATCATACACATAATTTTTTAATCCTACCCCAGGCTAGCCAGATATTTTATCTTTTACAGTCAGACCCAGGTATTCTGGACACACAGATTAAACAATCAATAGCTTCACAATCACTCTGAGCTCTGATCTTCTCAGAGACCTACTGACCCCAGGGAAATTACAAAACTAGATTTTGGCTTTCCTTAATGCTTTGGCTCAGTCTTCAGTGGCCCTGAATCTTCCCCCAGGTTCTCTCTATTGGTGGGTATTAATAAGATCTTCTATTCCTTCATCTTCTAACTACCATTACACTACCAGGGACTCGAAGTCCTCTTGTTGCTGAGGTTAGCCTTTCCCATCTTTTTCTCAAGAGACCTATTCTCTCCATCAGACATCAACACTCCCACCCTAACAACAGGCACAAGATTTGGCCAGCCCCTCACATTCCTCAGTCTCAGGGTCCAAGTGATTGCTCCAGATAAGCACATGCAATAAGCAAGACGGTTGTAGAAGTTGGTTCAAGACAGAGGACAGGTTATTCTTTTAATTAAATCACTGGTTCTTTACCAGAGCTCTGGAGCCCTCGTGCATTCTGTCCTCTTTACAATCTACACTTAAGCCTTGAACTGAAGGCTTCAGCCTTTGTACAATCTAGATTATTTAAACTTTGAGCCCAGACAGAGAAAGATTCAGACATAGCCTTCTAAGACCTATTTCTGATTGAGTCACTCTTGACTAGCTCCTTCTGATCTCTAACTCTTCTGTTCAACTCACTCTCTGTTCCAGGCTTCTTCTTCTGAGCTCTGCTGTGTCTCTCCCTGAGTTCTCACTGATCCATCCTGCCTCTGTAACTGACTCTTCTGTAACTCACTCCAGCCTCCATTTCTGTCACTCCTCTGTAACTTGACTTTTCGACTCACTCCTCCACCTGCTTCTCAACTGACTGCTCTGTCTGTCTACCTGTAACTCCTATGTAACTCTTTGACTGAGCCAAGAGCCTGCTTTTTTCATGTGAGTTGAGCATGTCCTTACTGTTAACTCATCTTCTGATTAGCCACTTTGCCATCGACTCTTGACTAATCTCAGATGTCACTTCCTGTGTGACACTGACTCCTTCTGAATTCTGCTTCCAGTGTCTGCTTCCACAGTTTTTTGTAGAGATTAAAGGTATGGACCACCATTGCCTTCTGAATATTGGGATTAAAGGTGTGTTTACATTCCATCCAGACTATGCTCCTAAAACTGATATACTGAGACTGATACCTAAGTAGATTTATATGGCAAGTTTTGCTTTTAATATACTTGGACCATCTTTCCTATCATTTGAAAGAGAACCTGACATAAAAGTGAAGCCAGTGTAAAAGAAGAGTCAATAGATAGAAAAGGAGTGACTAAATTGCTGACATCATTCTAGTGTCTGGGGAAGCCATCCCTGAAGCAGCAATCCTGGGCTTTTCATTTAAATAAATTAGTAAATTCTCTTTTGCCTGAATCATTTCAAATTAGGTAACAGTTACTTGTGGTAGAGTCTTAACCAATCTACCTCCTTTCCAACACATTGATTCTTCAGTCACTTTAGGGGAAAGGACCTTCTGACCGGCTTTGCTTCCTTCCTTCTTTCCTTCCTTCCTTCTGTCCTTCAACTAAATAACTTCAACAGCAACCGGCAAAATTGAATTAGCAATTATTTACTGGCTTTTCACATTTTGCTGTTGGTTTGATTCGAGGTTTGGGAGCTGAACCTAGGTTCTTGGCATGTGCCAAGCAAGTGCTAACTGAGCTGGTTGTGGTAAGGCAGGCCTAGGCAGAAGCTCTGAAACATCAAGGTTTAACTGGGATACAAAGGAAATTCAAGGCCATTGTAGGAAACTTAACACTTTGAGGCTCTGCCTCAAAATAAAAACTTTAAGAAAAGAAATAGTAGTGGTGATGCGGCTCAATGGCAGAATGCTTAACTAGTATATACAAGGCCCTAGATGGGCTCAGTCCCTAGTATATTTAACATTGGAGGTGTGTGTGTATGAGTGTGTGTGTGTGTTTGTATGTGTGTGTGTAAGGGGGCAGCTCCATGTCTTCAAGTAATTGGAGAGAAATGGCCATATAGTGTGAAAAGTCATTAGCCTGGTTCAGATACAGAGTCAAGGCCTCCTTGTGTCTTTGAGCATTACTCATCAGTTTGCTTGGTTTTTGCCTGTTTACTTGAGACAAGGTCTTATATAGCAAGAGCTGGTCTTGAATTACTAGGTAACTAAGTATGACTAAGACTAACCATGACCCTCCTTTGCTTCTACTTCTCAAGTTCTGGATTATAGGTATGCACCACCAGCATGTTGACATCATTCTTCTTGTTCTTTCATGAAAGTATATTGTAGTCAATGGCCTGAAACTTGTAGGGTGAGAACATATCACCTATCTCAACATGTAATTTATCACTTCTGGGTTTTGCCATTTCCAGTAAGGTTGGTCTTTGTCCTTTGTCAAGTGTGCTTGTCCTGTCATGTGACTTGTTATTTCTATCCTCGAGAGCATCTTGGATCCATCATACTGTGTTCTCTCAGCTGCTCTTCACTGTGTGCTTCCTGATAATATACTAAAATGTGCTGACTGTCCTTGGTACTCTATCAAGGACCTTCCACTTGCTCCTGTCCTGCTATCTTATGAATGCTGGTGACCCCCTTGTTAGTGTCACCAACCTAACCCCAATTTGGTACTATTAAGAGGCAAGAATTAGCCATTGTGGCAGCTCCCTCCCTGCAATCCCAGCACTCATGAGTTCCAGGACAGCTTTGCTCACACAATGAGACCATTCCTCAAAAATAAATGAATTAAAGAATCATATTGTTATACTGTAATTCCTGTGAGGGATTTTATGATAAAAGTAGAAATGAGAGAGCTATGTGGCTCAATATTTTTTATAAAAATGCTTTCTAGGATTCATCGTTCCAATTTATTAAATAACAAGCTAAATGCTTCCATCTGACAGTGACTTCATTTCTGTGAACAAATAAAGTGACTTAAACACATGCCAAGCGAGATTACTCAGCTAAATCTGTGAATGTTGGATTAAAAAAAAAAAAAAAGACAGCTGGAATGTAAGCAGGAAGAGCAGAAGCCACCAACAGAAAGGTCAGATAGAATGCAGTTAATTTATAAATTCTCTTTAAAAACTTAAAAAATAGAAAAACAGTTAAGCGGTTGAATTGGTCAACTAAAAAATTTATTCTACACTTACCAGCTTATCACTCTTTAATCTCACTGAATCAGTGATTTATATTGTGTTGCAGAAGGTTATTTTTAGTTATACATAAAATAATTGTTTTATGCACTGTTGGGTGAGGGGCTGTCTGGGCCTTTTGTATTGTTTGCAGGTGTTGGATTTCGGCGGGAGTCCTTTAATTGCTAATGATCTGCAGCTCTAGTGAGCTGCCTGTGACAGCATCATAACTACTACAATGTTGGACAGGGAGCCTAGAAAACATTTGCCAGATTCTTGCCCCCGAATTGCCCTAAAAATATGTACCCTACTATGTTTGAGTCAGCCAGAGTTTAAGAACTAGGATTCAATCTTGTGAAAATTATATCAACACAGCATCTCTCCCATGGAAACTAACCGAAACAAAGAGGTTGAATCTTGATGGCAATTTATAAGTCAAATACACGGTATGCAAATTCATCATAATGCAAGTAATTTGACCTCATAATCTATGCAAATGAGATTATATTTTCACTCTATCAATTAAAACCAGGCCTGAACTAATGGGCAGAGGCATGTACAGTCTTGCTCATCTTACTATATAGTTAGTGTGGAATATTCACAGGGAACACTACGGTAGGTAGTACAGTGACCAGGAAAACTAAATCCAAAATGATCAGGCCCTAGGTGTTTGAGGTAAAGGATGAACATAGTGACATTGTGCCATATTACTGCAAACTGACCCCATTGTCCCACTCCATTAGTTACTTTTCTATTGCTGTGATAGAATACTACTGCAGAAATACTCAACAAAGGCAGGATTTGCTTTGGCTTGGTCTTAAGTACAGTTCATCATGGCAGGTGTGGCAGAAGCCTGAAGTAGTTGGCCAGAAAATACAACCTCCTGTGCTTAGTTATCTTTCTCCTTTTTATGCGGTCCAGGGCCAGTGGAATGCCCTTCACATTTAGGGTGGATCTCCCCACTTCAATTAACCTAATTAAGGTAATCTCTCATTGGTGTGCTCAGAGGCTTATCCTAGGTGCTCCTAGGTTATCCTAGATCCTGACAAGTTGACAATCAGCATTAACCATCACACTATGTGTAGATTTTAGTTTAGGTAGCAGCCTTAATGTTAATGGCTCTGAGAAGTGATCAAATTAGTCATTTTCTCATATCCTTCATCACCAACCATTTAGTTTTTCTTGTCTTTATATCGTTATACAATATTAGCAGAAAGTGCTAACCCTAGGTATCACAGTAACTAAGAACTGAATCAAAAATTATCTGAGGCCAGGCATGGAGGTGAGTCCCTTTAATGCCAGCACTTTGGAAGCAAAGACAGGCTGATCTCTATGAGGCTGAGGCCAGACAGAGCTATACAATCTCTCTCTATACACCATCTCTATCTGGCCCCGAGAGCTCTAGATAAAGGATAGTTCTTGTGTCAGAGTTTCAGATTCTCTAAACCACGCAGAGAAGAAAGGTTCGGCTTGGGCTCTACCTTTAGAGGTTTGCCAACTAGTTGAGTAGGCGCTGGAACTGGAACTCTGTAAATATATGTCCGAGGAAAAGAGTGTCTTTTGAGCCTTTCATCTATTTGGGCACTTTACAAAGAAAAGGAAACTTTTACTTGACCTGCAAACATGCATGAAGTTATACAGGTAACAGAAGAGCAATTCCCAACCTAAGAGAAATGTGTGAACATGAGACACGAGAATGCCCATGGCAATTTCCTAGCATGATGTAGTGAACACTTCAGCTAGAACTAAAGAGCCAAGGGGTTGATTTAATATTAATAATCTACTATTTAAGAAAGCCATAGGCTTTCAAAGTTTTCCAACGCTTCAAAGTTTTCCAAGAGCCTTTTGATAGCCAATTCCAACACTCAATAGCCTGTTTACCTCATAAATTTCCTTTTTCTTACAAGGCTCACCATTGTAAAATTTGTAACTTTTAGTTTGTTTCCCATGTTCGTATTAACCCTTTCCGAGTGAAGAAATTAAAGGGGAAATACATGTTGTTTAAATCCCAACACGGTTTAATTTAAAACTCTGACACAAAAACCATCTGTCTCAGCCTCCATCGCTGGCAGTCCATCCTTGTTTGGCTTCCTTGGGTCGCTACGCTAATATGGAACACACTGCTGCTTTGGGAAACAGGATTAACTAGAGTCCAGGTGCTTAAAATATTCCCCAGCCCAGATACAAACATGCCAGAGTGTTTATCCATCAATCTCTCCAAGTGCTCCTGACAGGCTGTTTTACTGCCCACTGTAGTTTACTTTTTGTAATCCCCTTTTAATACCCTACTAAATGAGAGCAAAGATTTTATTTTGGATATGTGAATGTTCTCTCTCACCACTGGCAAAATATAAGCATGCTCAAATCTCTTTCCCTCTCTTTTTTGAGACAGGGTCTTACCATGTAGACCTGGCTGGTCTGGAACTCATGTAGACCAAAGTCTGATAAAGACTTTCTATTGGCTTAAACCCATATTAGAGCAGTTTTCTCTGGTGAATACTCCAGAACATTTCTGAAGATTCCACTGAGATCCGAGAGCCCCTTGAAGCAAGGAAGAGTGCAGTGGTCAGGGGACCCATGGGGGGTGCACAACCTGAGATCTTCCAGGTCCCAGGGCTCCTTTTGATCAATTGCTGCCTAATGCTTCAGAGGACTCTGACACCTTCATCCCTAAAGAAAACAAATTAGAAAGTCACCTGGTCTGTCACCTCAGGAGGTAAGTCTGGCGATGGTGCCTCCTGTTTGGACTCATAAAAGAGGTCTGACAGGACTGCTGATCCATGTATCCTGGGTCTTGTGAGAGTTCGAAGGAGTCCCTTTGTTCAGATGAATGAATGTGTGGTGGCCATCCCTGGTTGTCTTTACTATATATCTTTGTGTGGGGGTCTGTCTGTGTGTCTTTCTATGTGTTTCTGTCAGTTATGTTTCCCTGTACTGACCAGGGGCTTTCTCTGGTATGAAAACCCCTGGCTTAAGACCTGTGCCCCCTCCTGTTGCCAGGTCACCCAGAGAAACCCAAAAAGAAAACTCCACCTGTCCTCCTCCAGGAACAGGAATGCCTGCTTGTTTTGTTGCTTGACTCCTGCTCACAGTCTTGGTTGGTCCCTGTGCAGATGTGGGAAGGGGCTGGGCCTCTCATCCAGGGCCCCTTGACATCTAAGCATTTAAGCAGAGTGCACACAAAAAGGGGAAAGTAGTTCCCCCAGGTGGGCTTTCTCTCTGCTCTGTGCCTACTCTGAGCAGCCCAGGGAAAGAGGGAAGGTTCCTTGGGGTGATTCAAAAGAAAAGAGAAAGTTTTACTCCTTTCTCATTCATAATTTATGTCTTTTGCATAAACTAAAAGTCACTATCACTTTCTTGAATAATGAGATCAGTTAGACTTACAGATACCCAGCAAAATGTTGGTACCTTACCCTCTGTCAGAAGAGTATCTCCTAGCTGAAAGTTCTGCCTCCAATCAAAAGATGCTGGACTATCTCTCCGATTGACAAAAAAGATTGCTGGAGAGAATGGGGAATGGGCAGGAAACAAACCCCTCTAGGACTGGCCCAACATCAAGCTCATATAATTATTCAACTAACCTGTTCAGCTAGCTCCATCAGATTAAACAATACCCAATGACTCTGGAAACAAAAAGGGAAATTGCAGTTCATATTGCCTGGTTTGAAAAGACAGGCATCCTAGTTTTCTGCCAGTTACCCTGGAATATGCCTCTCCTATCTATGAAGGAATCTGGTAACTCTGATTCTCATGAATCTGATTCTTTCAGAGAAACGAGTCTACACTGTCTTGGGCCTAAAAGATGCATTAATAAGCTTCCCATTGGCAGAAGTGAGTCAACCGTCTTTGCTTTTAAATGGACAGTCCCAGTGAGAAGTTACAGTCAACATACCTGGACCAGGTGGCCCTATGATTTAAAGACACCAAACAAAAACTTCCTGACCTTCTGTCAGAGATTTACTGGGAAAATAAATTATAAAAGGGCCACTGAGGGACTGCTGCAAGAGTAACAGGCCTGGGGCTACAGAATGTCAGCTAAGAAACCCTTACTTTGTACATCAGAGGCTATGGCTAGAAATGGCTGCCTCTGGGTACCAGGATTTGCAGAAATAGCAAGGCCTCTATACACCAATACAAAGTGGGGCACTGAGCCTCTAAACAAAAGGCTTTTAAGGCTTTAAAACTGCTCTCACTTCAGCTCCAGCCCTAAAACTTCCAGAGGTCTCAAAACCTTTTCATCCGTTTGTCCATGAAATGTAAGAAAAAAAGGGGTTTTCACCCAAACTTTGAGGCCATGGAAACATCCTGTGACATACCTGTACAAACGATTGGACCCTGTAGCCACATACTGGCCCACCTGTCTAAGAGCTGTGTCCAATACTGCTAGTTGAATGAAAGAAAACAAATTAATTCTGGGTCAAGGTCTTATACTCACAGCACCCACCGTGCAGTTGAATCCCTCCTCTGAGGAGCACCAGAATGCTAATGACCGTGTGGCCCAGTACTAGGCCCTACTCCTGGAACACCCTCAAGTCAGATGTAAAAAGCCCACTTTCATCTACCCTGCTACCATCTTGCCTGGAGTTAAGGAATGGTAGTGATGGCTTATCATCCTCATGGCAGTAGGAGAGATAAGATAGCTGTGAGGTATCTTTGGTTTGTTTCTTGGAAACTGAGTCTCATATAGTCCATCCTAACCTGGAACTCACTGTGTAGCCATGGATGACCTTGAATGTCTGATCCTCCTGTCCCTAATTCCAGAGTGCTAGAATTTTGTCATCACTCCCTGCTTATGCAGCGTCTGGGATTGAAGCCAGAGCTTCCAGAACGTGAGGCAAGCACTCTCCCGATTGAGCTACATCCTTACCCAAGAGTTCTGAGAATTACCTATGGTTTAGGCATCAGAGGGAAGATACAAGGCAAAAGTAAAATCAGGTGAAAACGTCATGGTGGTAAGTAGTATAGTCACTGAGGACTGAAGAAGAGACGTTCTGATGGAAATTAGTAATATAAAATAACAAGGCCCCAGACCTTAGTAGGCCTGAGACATTAGCACAACTGACTCCATGATGGAAGTGCCATTCAGGCTGTAAGACTCAGTACGTAGACAGCACCACCTGCCAAAACTAAAACAAAAGCCTAATCCGTCAAAGTCCATGTAGTTCTGGGAAAGTCTCAAAATGCACTAATCTTGCTTTTTAGCTTCTGTAGTTCCACTTCTGGCTAACTGTTCCTGTTAACTGATCTAAATGAAGTAGTCAACCCAGAATATTTTTCTTGTGTGTGCTTAAAAGCTCATCCTGAGAAAGGCTTGGGGCTATATTGGGATTTTGAACATCAGTGTAGTCTTGCCTATTGATAAAGACTTTCTATTGACTTAAACCAATGTCAGAGCAGTTTTCTTCTGGTGAATACCCCACAAGCCCACCTTTCATCTTCTGCTCTGCAATACTATTTCTAGTGCTGTATAAATGGTTACCAAATAAATTATAGAAACAATATTAATGGGCTCCTGGTGGAATGCTTAACACTGAGCACCTCGTATAGTGGTATGTGGTTGTAACAGTAGCTCTAAGAGACTCAGGAGAGGAGATCCTGAGTTTGAGACAAGCCAACAATACTTAGTAAGACTCTTTAAAAAGGCAAAATAAACAAAACGCCTAACATTCTGTAAATTTTATATTTATATATAACACCTCATCCTAGAATTTTGAGCTTTTCTGAAATTGACGGAAAGATAAAATATTAATTAAATTTTATTTTGGAAGACAGAGAATTTAGCAAAAGAAGGGGAAAGTCTTTGATAATTCAGTGACTATTCTAGTAGCTGTTTTTATGTTTAAACAAGATGATTTACTTAACACATTGTGATGCTAGATCATTTGTCATTAACCAAATATATTAAGGGAGGTAGATAAGTGGGTATGGATGTCTAACCCCAGCATTTAGGAGGCTCATGAAGCCTGGGCTAGCCTGAACTATAAAGACCCTGTCACAAAAATTAACTAATCAGTGACAGATCTGCTTATATGTAGTAGGCCCTAGGTTCAATCTCTAGAACCAGGAAAAAAATATATCATATGAGTTTTTTTTTTTTTCTTTTTGCTTTAAGAAAGGGTCTCTCATGCTAGGCTGGCTGACCTAGAACTTGCTGTATAGCCAAAACTCCCTTGAACTCCTGATCCTCCTACCTCTGACTCCTAATTGCTGAGTATGTGCCACTATACCTGGCCAAAACTCATAAAGTGCCTCTGGAGCCACATAAGGTGATCAGAAGTTCAAGGCCAGTGTAGCCAGTCCCAGTTACTCAGAGGCTGAAGCAGGAAGAGCAAAACTTCACAGCCTGCCTACATTACAGAGTAAGTTCAAGGTCAGCCTAGTTAACTGGGAAAGACCCCACCTTAAAACAATTTAAATAGGGCTAGGGATACAATCCATAGTAGAACACCTGTCTAGCATGTGTGAGGCCCTGGGCACAATCCTCTGAATGTGAGAGTTATTCTTGGTTGCCAACTTGACTACATTTGGAATTAACTAAAACCCAAAAATGGAGGGCATATCTGTGAAAGATTTTTAATTTGAAGTAGGAAGGTCCATTTCTAATCTAGATCTTTGAGATAGGAAGACACGCCTTTAAATCAGATCTTTTGAGCTGGAGAAACCCACCTCTAACCTGGGCCACATTTTCTCCTGGCCTATATAAGGTCATGGAAAAAGGAGGCTTTTGTTCTTTGCCTGCTTGCCCTCCCTGTGTTAGCAAGTCCAATCCTTCATTTCTTTGGGATTCCATCGTTGATACTTCATAACTATAATTTTGCTACTGAACAGTACTTCAGTTCCTAAGACCATTGAAAATACGTGTTTTCTCATGGGTTGAGAACCACTGCTGAAAGTCATTCTAATAAATCCACTTTCTACACAGAGAGGTTCATTCTGTAAGTTCTGTTAATCTAGAGAACCCTGATGAATACATGGAACTATAAAAAAATAATTTTTGTGCTAATCCTTCACAAGCCAAAAGTTAAATCTGTTATGAAAAACCAATATGCTACTTATTTTGAAGTGAAGTCCTGACCTCTAGTGGCTAAACAGAATTAATTCAATAATCGATTCTACTAAATAATTTTAATGTCACAGAGAGAAAATGACACTGTAACTTTCCTAATATAAAGCAATCAGTAAAATTCAGTCCCACTTAATAAATACCTGTGAAGCCAATTGAAATTGTTGATTAAAAAATATATATCAACTTTGAAGCCACGTGTGATGGCAAATCCCCAAAATGACAGCAACTTAGGAGTTGGAGGCAGGAGAATCAGGCAGGCATTCAAGGGGATCTTCAGCCACAGAGCAAGTTGGAGGACACCCTGGGCCATCCTGTCTAGAATGTAACAATGAAAAAAGAAGTTCATGACAAGATAAGGTGACAGCAAGTAAAAGACCACTGTATAAAAGGAGAGACTGTGGAAGGCTCGGTGGGGAATCACAGATGGACCAGCACATACAGGCCCTTAACATCATATTGTAACAGGTCCCCAGACCTTAGTAGGCACCCACACCTTAGCACAGCTGACACCAAGATGGATGTACCATTCAGGTCATAAAACTCAGCATGCAGGCAGTACCACCTGCCCAAAACAAGAACAAAGACCTAATCGATCAAAATCTATACTTCTGGGAATCTCTAAATGTATTAACCTTGCTTTTTGGCTTCTGTAGTTCCACTTCTGGCTAACTGTTCCTGTTAACTGAAGTTGTCAAACCAGAATATGGCTTATGTGCTTAAAAGCTCGTGCAGAGAAAAGGCTTGGGGCTACACTAGGAGGCTCAGGACAATGGAGGTCCTGAACACCCAGTGTAGTTGCTGGCCAGCTAATAATGACTTTCTATTGACTTCAACCTGTGTCTAAGTATCTTCTCTGGTGGATACCCCAAACAATATCAAAGATGAAGAGTTTATTTTATAGACACCAGGGTTTCAGCAGTAGTATTTAACAGGAGGGATACAAGATGGTCTGGATACTGGAAGTGTGGAGTGCATATCACAAAGGGGAAGTGGGTAGGAAAGGTCTTGTCATCCAGCCTCCTGTTACCACCTTCGTGGCCAGCACACCTGGTGTCCACCCGTGACCCAGACCAGCTTTACCAGGGTTCCAGACAGGGTCCCCAGGGGAAGACCAGGGAATGAAAGATTAATTGTTGCAGGGTATTCACCAGGGCAGACTGCTCAGACATAGGTTTAAGCCAATAGAAAGTCTTTATCAGCAGGGCCTGAGACTAAACTGAGTGTTCGAGATCCCAGTGTTGCCCCCAGCCTTTCTTGGGATGAGCTTTAAGCACAAAAACCAAATTCTGGGTTGACATACTTCATTTAACAAGAACAGTTAGCCAAAAGCAGAATTACAGAAGCTAAAAAGCAAGGTTAGTACATTTTGAGACTTCCCCAGAACTATATGGACTTTGATGGATTAGTCCTTTGTTTTAGTTTTGGCAGGTGGTGCTGTCTATGTGCAGGGTCTTACAGCCTGAATGGCACTTCCCTCATGGAGTCAGTTGTACTAAGGTCTGGGACCCTGTTACAGAAATAAAGAGATAACAAAAGATAAGAGTCAAAATCTGGGGTCAGGAGGGCTGGAAGGGAAGGGCGGATGACCTAAGCCACCAAGTTTATGAACTGCACAGCACTTTTTATATCCCTCAAATGGGAAAATAAGTCAGGAAAGAGCAACAGACAACAGAATTACAGGGAGCTCAGAATACCTCAAGTTTACCCTTAGCAAGGTACATTCTGGGACAGCAAACAAAGCATTTCACATTTCAATGTCTGGAACATTCTACCACATACAGATGGAGGGAAAGGGGTTCCACATGCCTGTTTCAGGACTACACTCCCCAAGTCCGGATGCTAGTCCACAGGCCTTGCCAGTCTCCAATCCAGCCTAGGCCCCAACACACGCAGGTAGTGATGTAACCACCCTCTCCCAGCCTTCACTTCACACCTGAAAAGAATGGCTTGAACTCAGTCACAAGGAGAGCAAAAGAGAGGCAGTGTCTTGCTCTGTAACGCAGTCCAGCCTGCAAGTCACTATGTAACACAAAGACGTTGGATTTGTGGCTGTCCTCCTGATTTACCCTCCAGATTACTGAGAATACAGGCATGAGCCACTGTGTCAGCCAACGGCTGGCTCTGAATAACTCTTCTACCAATTCTGTCTCCTGAGTTCTAGATGAGCCAAACATTTGACTCCAGTAGCACAGAGACTCAAACATTTGTTCATGGTGTTTCCAGAACCCTTATCACAACAGTATGAAGGCAGAAAACAACCCAAATGCCTACCACCAGGTGGTGGGTAAAATTATGGCATCTGTGTATATAATGGAATCTTAGCCACAAAACTAAATTAAGTGTGGGTACATGTTACTGGTAGTAGGATCCCAGAGCAAAGGCCCAATTCTGGGGGTCCCCACAAAGAAACGTTATAGTGAAAAGGCAGGAGATTAAAGCAGGTAGAGGCAGGTGCCAAACTTTATCACGACCCACTTGACATTTGCAGGCCAAGTAACTGTCACTGGTTTTTGTAAACTCAGCTTTTTAACTTTTTGAAATTACATTTATTTGTGTTTGCATGTATAGGTCAGAAGACAACTTGCAAGTGTCAGTTCTCCATTGACACTGTAGATTCCAGGATCAAACTCAGATCATCAAGTGTGACAGCAAGCACCATTACCCACTGAACCATCTCCCCAGTTCCCTAAACAGATTCTAATTCCTTGTTACTCTACAAGGTCAAGTCATGAAAACGTTTTGAAACCAGATGTGAGCATATTGAAATACTTAGTGCCTGTAAACTGTCCATTTTAAAACAATTCATTTACTGCCTTATGCACGTTACTTCAATTTAAAAAAATTTTTTTCTCCCTCAATGATCCAACGCATTTTAAGGAGCAGAATTACCACCAAATACTTTAATGCGCTCCGATTGTGCCGTTTCTAGATTTTTAGACCTCAACTCTATGGTGGTTAAATCAGAATTGAATTGGTTTTGGGAGATGGATTAGCCGATAAAGACGCTTGCCACCAACCCTGACTCTTTTGAGTTTCAAACCCCGGCTGGTGAAGGAGATGAACCGACTCCCCCAAGTTGTCCTGTGACTTCCCCATGCATCTCATGTATATGCAAATACATACACACACACAAAAGTATCAAACAGACTAAAGGATTCCCTCGCGCCTGACATAGTACAGCAAGCTCTAAGCTAGGAACTTGTAAACTTTGCTTAGGACGGCTCACAAAGCTTAGAGGTTCAGCCGTTTTCAACCCCGGAAAGTAACACCCACGCTCTCCCGCGCCACGCAAACCTGCCGGAGACCTCACTCCAGCCTCCCACCTAAGCCGGCTCTCCGCGGCGCGACCGCCCCTTCCGAAACTTCCGGCCACCGCCCCGCCTCCAACTCCACCCTAGCCGGAACTCTCTGTTGGAGGTTGGAGGCGTGGGTGAACTTTGCCTCAAGCTCCGCCCTTTCCATTCTCAACTCGCCAATCGGAAGCGCTGCCGCCGGAAGTGGCGGTTGGAGGTGTGGGTAAGCGTTACTGAAGGCCTGAGGTCAGGTTTGAAGCTGGTGGCAGTGGCGGGCTGCTTAGGTGGGCGGGACAGCCAGGCCACCGGGTGTAGATCAGGTGTCCTGGAGCGGCCGGGGTCTGAGGTGAGAGGGCAGAGGTCGATCTGCGTCTCCGAGAGCCCAGGCTTGGGCGTGCACGGTGGCGGCCATCCTGCGTGAACGCCCCTCGGCCTTTGGTGGCCCAGTCCGCCCGTGCTTTAGACGTTTGGGCTCCGTTACAGGTATTTCTGGAAACTTGCTGCGGGTTGGCAGAGCACTTCCTCGGGTGCGGGGTCCTGGGTGACTTGAATAAAGATCGGGTGCTTCTCTCTGGAGTTGGCGTGCTGAGGGTAAAGCCTGTGTCAAATCAACAAAAAAACGCTGCAGTTGAGACTCAAGTTCACCAGGGAAATCTAAGTAGCTGACAGCTACGCTGGAAGCCATCTCTTATCGATGCCAAGTGCAAAAGCGATAAGCACAGACGCAAGTTAGATGGAGTACGGAGTACTATGATTGCTATAAACTTAACATCAAAATCAGAAAAAAAAAAAGCGTGGCTGTTCCCTTCAAGTCAGTTCATAATGCTTTGCAAACAAACAAACATGAAGCATGTGAGAGTGGGCTGAATGCCCACGTAGGTCTGTGATACTGGAAGAGTCGCTCGCATTGAGTTCTCTGTACAGTAGAGTCGTCGATGATGCTTACAATAGTTTTCACATGGGTTCATATATTGTGTATACAAACAGAATGTAAGAGATAATACGAAGTTATATGTTCATTCTTCTGAGCAATAAAATAGCTTTAAAATATCCGTCCCTTCTAATGTACTGAAAAGAAACTGTAATTTGAGTTACCACATTGTACTTGTAAGTACATAGTACAAATTCGTATTTAGATGTATTTAGCAGTCAGAAAAATTTCACCTAATTTCAGCTTGTACTTCCTCTGAGCAATTCAAAATGGACCAATGTCATTCTTTAAAAAGACTAGTCCTGGAGCCTATACATTTAGGCTTTTAAAAATTAATATTGCCAGACAATATTTCTTTGGCCTGGACTGGCTTAAGGTTTGGGGTCCTTTCCTCTGAAAAAGAATTTTGCATAGGAAATCTTGTTTTCAGTCGCTAGAATTTGTACTTTAATGGAGTTGTATAGATATATGGCAGCAAGTGCAAACTGATAGGTGAAGAATTGTAGTAAAACCTTTATCTTCAGAACACAGTGTATCATCTGGTAGCAGAAAGGTTAGAAAAGTGGGCTTCCTCTGTAGCTTCTCCTAATCTCTAGACCCCCTACCCCATTCCAGACTTTCACCAGAATCCAGAGAATTGGGGCATGGGCATCCATCTTTTGTTTTTTCGAGACTGGGTTTCTCTGTTGTAACTCTGGCTATACTGGAACTCACTCTGTAGAACCCACTGGCCTCGAACTCACAAAGATCCGCCTGCTTCTGCCTCCCGAGTACTGGGACTAAAGGCGTGTGCCACTACCACCCAGCATGGGCATCCATTTTAAAGCTGGGTAGGTTATTTGGTTTTTAAGCCAGGATTAGAACCCCTGCATTAGAGGAAAGGTTTTTCAAGAGTGTGTCTCCTTTTCTTAAGGAAAAGAGTCAGCTATCTTGGAAATGTAGTCTGGGGCATTGAGGGAAATAGAGGTTTTTTGGTTTCAGTTTTGTCATCAGGTATGATAAAAACTAATTTTTAAAGTATCTGCATAGCTGTCAAAGCCAGGGGGCAGGTTATAGAATCTGCAGGAAAGGAGAGGCCTGTGGTGATGCTAGAACACAAGTTTTAGAAGATAAGTATTTTCTTAGTATGCTACTTTTGGGTTGTGGTAGTGATTTGATCTTTCAGACTGTTTTGCCCTGCTTAGCAAGAGCTGCTTTTTATCAATATGTAGGTGGGTTTAGTACATTTTCTTGTAGTGGTTTGTTTTAAGAATATGTTAGAAATGTATGTGCCTTGAATAATTTTCCTCAATGACAAGCTTCCTTTTTCCAGTCAATGCTAATAGTTTGTTTCTATTTTCTGCAGTGTATAAGAAAGACATGGTTTCCACCTCACTTTCGCAACACATCTAAGTTTTATCTTCTTTTTGGATCCCTATCGTATGCCACAATGGTAAGATGTGACATAACATGTTAAAATTTGTATTTCTCAGTCTTCTCTTCCTTTAGCTTTATAAAAATAATAGTGTATACAAACACTCATTTCAGAATTTTCTCTACAATATCTGGCTCTCCAGGCAGTGGTGGTGCATGCCTTTAATCCCAGCACTCTGGGAAGCAGAGACAGACAGATCTCTGTGAGTTCAAGGCCAGCCTGGTCTACAGAGTGAGTTCCAGGACAGCCAGAGTTGCAACAGAGAAACTCTGTCTCAAAAAGCAAAGAAACAAACAAAGAAAGAAACAAAAATCTGACTGGTATCTTGTCAGTTCAGTGTTAGGATTATCACATCTAAATTATACTGATAATCTATGTGTTGAAGTTAATTCTAGTTTGCCATTTTTCTGAATCTTTGGCAAGAAGGGTGACATAAATGCAAATTATTTGTGGGGAGCGTTGCGTTTCTCACATTTTATGTTTCCCCTTACATCTTTTTGTATGTGTATGTTCTGCATGTGTGGGTATATATATTTGGTAAGGAAATGAAAATAGCTTCAGTGTTCCTCCTCAAGCTCTCTCCATCTTTTATTTTGAGACCTAGGCCCTTAGGTCTAGAATTGGCTAAGTAGGCTGGGCTGGCCCTTGAGATCTACTTCCCATCACTGGTGATCCCTGCTGTTTACCACTTGTTCCAGCTTGCTTCTGTGATTCTAGAGATTGAACTCAGTTCTTCATGATTGTGTGGCAGGCACTTTGGTTGAACTGTTTCCCCAAACTCTTTCACTTGCATGCTTTAAAATTAATAAATGTAGACAGATTAGAGGTAATCCCAGTACATGGGACACTCAGGTCCAAGGATCCCTGTGAGTTGAAGGCCAGCCTGTGCTACAAAGGGAACTCCAGCCAGCATAGGCTACAGAGTGTGACCCCCATCTCTACCCACCCTAATGAATAGAATTGGTGATGTGCATCATCTTTCTGCCCTGGAAGTCTTGTTTCTTTATTTCTACCTTGTTAGAAAAAATGGGAATTGTCACAGTGGGAATCTTACCTTTTATGTGTACATATTAATGATAAACCTAAGTAATTTGAAGGGAGTAATGACGGCATGATACAATCATGTCAAGCTCCCAGATACTGACTGCAGATGCCATTTTTAGCACTTATGTGCTTATGATCAAGTGCCCAAAGCAGGCACTTAAAAAAAAAAAAATCTTAGTAATGCATTGGAGGATAGAGGAGAGGAATAAAGCATTGCCCTCATTTTAGAAAATGAAACAAGCATTCAATAAAGAGTGTCAAATATTTATTTTTTTCTGAAAATAACTCATATTGCCAAATGTACTATTTGCTTTTTACAGCAGCAGGCTCTAGAACAAGCTTTGGATCGCGCAGAGGTGAGACATGACTGATAATATGTTGAAATAGTGATGTTTATAACTGACAGAAATTCCATAAAAAGACATTTTTGTAATCGTCAATAGAATATAGTATGTTAGGCTAAGTATGCTAGTAATTTTACTGTGTATATGTAAAACTGGATGATGTATGGATTATTATTCATGTTAAATTCTTGTTAGGCTTTTGTAGAATAAAAATTATTTAAACAAGACCATAGAATTTCCAATGCTATTTTTCTACCCTGACAAGTTTCTCTAAAATACCTTAAAATATGGGTCATTGCAGTCAAGATACACAATTTTAAAATACATTGATCTTTAAAACTTTAAGAATATATTTGCTCTGTGAAATTAATTTATTGTGTTGAAATGCTGAGTTGAGGATTAGTGGAATTTAAATTTCATTTGTTTATGACCTGGGTACAAGGTGTAAGTTCACACACATGCAGAGACTAAATGGGCTTTCCAGCCTGTCCTGTTGCAGATGCTTACAGTTGCTCATATAAAAGCTGAATACAAGCTGTTTGACCAACTTCTCTGTTTCAGTATATTGTTGAAAGTGCTCGTCAGAGACCTCCTAAAAGGAAATACCTATCTAGTGGAAGGTATGACTGTGTAATTGGTAATGTCTTTGTATCAATGAAATAGGATAACTACCACTTACTGTATTCTTACTAGGCTTTTCAAATGCTTTCAGTTCTTTGTATGGACAGGTTGAGTATCTCTGACCTGGAAATGTGAGATACTCCAAAATCTGGAACTTATGAATCATGATGGAATGTCACAAAAGGATGTTTTCACGTCTAACTTACGTGATAAATTACAGTTAGAATGCTGGCACAGTAAAAGTAGTATATAAAGTTGTTTTCTGTGTCTTTGTGTAAATATATGTGACCCTACACTATAGCCTCATATTTTAGAAACTAAAGAAGTCCAAAACACTGTAGATCTCAAGCATTTTTAGATAGTGCATAGATGCTCGGCCTGCAATATGAATTCTCAAATTGAGCTGGACAGTGAAACACACATGCCTTAACCATGTTGAATTGGCATTGTGCAGAAATTAACACCATACAGATGTAGAAACACTGAAGTCAATGTCTTGTCATTTATACAGGAGTAATGTACTATGTTAAAGTCTTATATACAGGGTTTGGTTACAGAACTGAAATATTTAAAATAATGAAAAGCAAACAAAATCATTTCTTGATTATTTACCTTGTGTGCTTATAACTTTTTTTCTAGAAAGTCTATATTCCAAAAACTTTATGACTTGTATGTTGAGGAATGTGAGAAAGAACCCGAGGTTAAGGTAAATATAAATTCTTTTTAATATTGGGCTTTGGAGTTGCAGTAGAAGGGAGATGTTTAGAACATTATGTTTGAAACAGCTAGTGATTTATATCTTCATGGTTGAATGAGAGTCTTTTCACCCAGACTCCAGCCAGCTCTTTGGCTGGCCCAATTCCGTTCCCTGGCTAATACGTCTTGGTTAGCAATGAAGAGCTCTCTACACTGTACTGTAATGGGAAATCATAAAGTCACAGTGTGTCTTCTGTGATTGCCTCTGAGACCTGATGTTGCAGACTTGAGCTAGTATCTCAGTAACCTATTTCTTGAGATTTTGTTGCACATATGGAAAGGATTCAAGTATGCTAGTAAAAAATTAATTTGATCAAAGAATAAACTCATGACCAGGTTAATTCGTTTTTATTCAGCGTAAAGGTGTCTATAATTATAATCAGTAGAAACTGACATTTTTAAAGCAAAGTGGGAATTAAGAAAAAATTTTGTGTGTGGTTTGTTTGAGATGGGGGTTTTTACTATGCATGGAACTCAAGGAAATCCTTCTGCCTCTAGAGTTACGGGATTAAATGTATGTACCACCATACTCAGCTTTAAGATAAAGTTCTAAAATGCATTTAAACACGGACATTGAGTAGTTCATAATTCACCCAGAAATTTTAACTTCTTGAAATATTTTAAACTCTCAGGTTAAAAGTCTTTTAAGGACTTTATGAGCATCTGTTCTATCTTTAATTTAAAAATGAATGATGTCTAACCACTTAGTGAAAAAAAAAAATTCACATTCTAGTAATACCTGATGCTTAAAGTCTCTACCTTAGGGGTGGGGGGGGACCCTTAAATTTATTAATAAATATAATATACTTTCCATATGTTTTATTTAAGTATGACCTAATAAATTGCATGTTTAAATATACTTTTTTAAGTTTGTATAAAATTTGTATATATCTATGAACTCATCTTAACAATTTGCATAATTTCTATATCCATCATCTTAGAAGCTAGAACAAAGGTAAGAGAGACACATCACAAAGACAAATGGGAATAGCAAGGCCAGCTTGACTTATTTATTGTCTGCCTGCTTTTAAGATACAGAGGCAGAGCTGATCAATCGATGTACCCTGGAGCCTAAGATGTTATCTGGCCTTTTAAAAAAGATATTCCCAACCAATGTATTTTTGTTGCTGCTAATTGTTTTCTAGGGTTTTTTGTTGTTGTTGTTCATTTTATTTTTAAAATACAGTAATTAATGTATTTTAAAAATAAAACAACCCCACCCCATTTTCAAATTGAATAGTGTTTTCATGCTATGTTAATGATAGATCAAAAATTTATGATTCCTGGGGCCAGTGAGATAGTTCAGCAGATAAAGGTACTTGCCATGAACCTTGAGGAGGATTCCCAGGATCTGTGTAGTGGAAGGAAAGAAATGACATCCACAGATTGTTCTCTGACCTCCACCTGAAGCCCGTGGCATGTGTATGCCCACTTTATACACAATTGTAATTATAAAGTTAGACATTTAATGTAAGGTACTCAAAACAGGGTTTTTTCTTTTTTTTAAATACTGAAAAAAATAAATATATTAATTCCTGTCTTTCCTAAGATACAGTGGAACAGATTTAATCTTTAAGTTGGTTTTATGCAAAACCATACATGTATAAAATTGTGGGTTTTGATGCATCTGCATATTTTCAGATATATGTTAAAAAATAATTCATGTGGTTCTTAAAGGAGCTGTTGCATTGAATTCATAAAAAACTGTCTAAACTACTTCCTTTTACCAGTTAGCTCTTTTTAGGCACAGCATTTCAGCTAATTAGACTTACTGAACTTCTTTACATCTAATTAGATTATAGGTTGTTGAAGAAATTTGGTTTTATTACTGTGCAATTAAAGAGGTCCCAAATTCTTCATTCAAGTCTGTATTACAGAAGCTTCATTTTTTTCCTCTTTTTTTTCTTTCTTCCATCTGTTTCTGTATTTCCTTTGAGATAGAGTCTAACTGTGTAGCCCCAGCCAGCTTTTAAGTATGATGATGATTCTTTTGCCCAGCTTGCCACGTGCTAGTCTTATGGACTTTAGACACTATGCCTTTTTATGTTGTTTGTTTAAAAGATGGTACTGCTATGTAATATGGTTCAGGCTGGCCTGAAACTCAATCTTTTTGCTTTGGCCTCTTCTGAGTACTGAGATTACAAATGCACATCCGTGCATAGCCAGTTTATGGTGTGAGTTAATTTGCATAAAGCATGCTAGTGAATAAAAATTTAGTTGACATTACTGTCCTGTAAATTGTGACAGTTCTCAAGTAATATGGGAAGAATACCTACAGATGGTGAATTTTTTTTCAAGGTTATAGTATACTGTTTTCATGAACTTTGCCTCTTTTTAAAGCAGAAATTAAGAAGAAATGTGAACTTGTTAGAGAAGCTTATTATGCAAGAGACTTTGTCGTGTTTAGTGGTCAACCTATATCCAGGAAATGAGGGTTATTCTCTGATGCTCAGGGGGAAGAATGGATCAGGTAAGACCTTCCAAAGTACACTTTCTACAAAATACCTCTATTTTAAGTTAGCTGTTTAACTTTTAATCAGAGATTTCCTCATTAAAAGACAATTCTTCTTTCATATTTTTTCTCCTCTTAACTTTTGCTAAAATGTTTGACGTTGTTGTAGTGTATAGATTATCCTTCCTGAACTTGTTTTTGAAAAGGATTGTAATTGATTATATCTTTATTAAATTTTTAGATTATTTTTGTTTTATGTGTATAGATGTTTTGCCTACTTGTCTGTCTGTGCACCACATGCATGCCTGGTACCTTTAGATGCCAGACGAAGAGGTTTATGTCCCTGAAACTGGAGTTACAGATGGTGTGGGCCACCATGTGGGTGCTGGGAATTGAACCCAGGTCCTCTAGAAGAGCAGCCTGAGCACTTAACTGCAGAGCCATTTATCCAGTCCCTATCTCTTCTTTTATATTTTATTTAGTCTCTGAGGGAGGAGTGGGGGGGGAGGGTCCATAGCACTCTATAGTCCCAGGGCAGCCTAAGAAAGTTGATTGTCTTCTTCTAGCATGTAGGTCCACGGGAATAGAACTCAGGTTTTCAGACTTGACTCCAAGTGCTTTTATCCACTGAGCCATCTTTCCAGCCTGATTATATGTCTTTATAGTCAATAGAACAGGTGATTTTTAACAATCATTTTTCTGTTGCTATCTGTATCTTAAGGTAACATAAGATATGTTAACTACATTTTATATACTGAGTATAAAAGCTAGAAAATTAAGCATTCATTGCCTTTGTAGTAATTTTTATTGAGGCATTAAAAAATAGTAAACATTGAAAAATATTTCTAAAATGATCTTTAATACTCTAGATGTGAAGACCATTACAACGTAAATACTTTCATTTAAAGTGACATCTCATAATTTAATCGTATGAGCACTACATGGAATTTAGCTAGTGAAGAACTTTACTTACAGGGTAAGAATATAGCTTAGTTGGTAGAATACTTGCCTAGCCTGCAGAGCTCGGAGTTCAGTCCATAGCACCACATAAACCAGATGTGGTTTGCAGGCCTGTAATCCTAGCACTTGGCATGTAGAGGCAAAAGGAGGATCAGAGTCTTTATTATCTTGTTCTTGTTTAAAATGTTATGCGGAAAACAACACTGAAGTGTTACTGACTTGTAAGACTTAGCCTTTGAGCTGTATATTTAAGATAAACTTTTATTATTTTTGATTGTGTATACATATGTTTGTGTGTGGGTTTGTACATGTGAGTGCAGGTGCCCACAGAAGTGACAGTTCCAGACAGTGTGAGTTGGCACGTGGGTACTCAGGCACAGAACCCAGGGCCTCTGCAAGAATGGGGAATGCTCTTAACCACCGAGCCATCTCTCTAGTGCTGTGTATTTTATTTTTTAAAGTTGTTTAACTTAGAATCCTAACCTTTTTGTGAGCCTGTTTTAATAAACTTTGTGTTAAAATTAAGATTCTGAAACCATCCGACTACCTTATGAAGAAGGAGAATTGCTTGAATACTTAGATGCTGAAGAATTACCTCCTATTTTGGTTGATCTCCTTGAAAAATCACAGGTAAAAAAATAAAGCCAAATTCCTGTTTGAAAAAAATAACCTGTGTATAGTAGCATGTGCTGTCCTAGCTACTAATACAGGAACTTTTCAAGGAAGTTTGAGGCCAGCCGGGCAACATAGCAAAACTCCATTTCTGAAGTGTGTGTGTGTGTGTGTGTGTGTGTGTGTGTGTGTGTGTATATATATATATATATACATCATTTGTACAAGTGTGTAAGTATTCATTTGTGTGTATTTATATATATCACATACACAAATTTCATTTGTATGTGTATATCCACACATACACAAATGTAATATGTAATGTCATTTTTATCCCTTCATGGCACTCTCTAGTGAACTCAAGGCTTCGTATATGTTAAGCAGCCATTCTACAACTAAACCACACCCAATCCCCAGAAGAAAATGTTTCGTGTGGTATATATCGTGTGAGTGTGTTACATTTTAGAATGTACATAGCCTCTGTGTTGTGATTTTGCCTTGATTTTTGAGACATAAGCTTATTTGTAGCCTGGACAGCTTAGAACTGGTGACTTCCTTGCCTCAGCCCCTTGACTGCTGCATCGAGACAGCTGCCACACACACCAGTGTTATCAGCAGTGCTTAGAGCATACAGAGACACTGCAGCAGTGCTGTTTAAAACTGCTTTATTGTGGCCTGCATGTTTGCTGTATTGCCATGTGCAGATTGAGTGCTTCTAAAATTGCTGTAATCATCCTTGAAATTTTCCATAGTTAAGATTAAGAAATTATGAAAGAATCTATTTTCACTGTTTATGATTCGTACTTACAAGTCAGAAATGAGTTTTTATGCCTGTACTTTAAAGTAACCTGGAGGCGACTGCTCGCCTTGCTCTTCTTGCTGCCTTGACCTGACTCCCATCCCTGCCTAGCATTAGAGTCACCAGTTGACCAGCATTCCTGTGCCTTTCTCCAGTTTTCTTTGCTTTCCTGTTAAAGTGGATGAATCCCATTCCTAAAGCCTACTCCCAGTTTCCTTTCTAAATTTTTCCCTTCTATCACTCCACACACCTATCCAACATTGTAACAGCATTTCTTAGCTGTTTTTGTCAAGTCACTGATCTCATGGCATGGCATTCTTAATCACTTTTGTTTTGAATTTGAATTGATCTACGAAAAGGTCAGGATAGCCAGGCATAATGGCACATGCCTTTTCATCCCAGTACTGGGGAGTCAGAAGTTCAAGACCATCTTCAGCTTCATGTTGATTTGAAAGCTAAAGTAAATCCAAAAATGATTACTAGGAGAACAGTTACATGGGAATGGTTGTTTGGGGATTTTTATTGAATGGATAAAGATACTACCAATAGCCAGATGTTTAACTGAATTGATTAAAAGTGGGTTGTTTTCATTAATCCCAACTAGAGAAAGAGCTAGTGGTTGCCTTTAGGTAGCAAATTGTATGCTGTATCCAGCTATAAAGGTGGTAGCGATTAGTATGATTAGGAGAATGTATTGGTACACTAAGCTCCCAACTGTTAACCACAAAGTGATAGAAGGTATAGCTTTGATGAAATGTAACTTTTAAAATACCTTATTTATCATCAAGATTGTGATTAATAGATCCAGAGCATAATATAAGTAATAGTGATTTTTTAAAAAAGCATGCACATAAGGAAGGAAGCTAAGTAGGGTTCATAATTCCTAGACTATTAGTATTAGGCCTGATTGGCTTAAAGTAAAGACTACTGTGTTGTTGTTTGTTTGTTTTTTTGGTGTGTGTGTGTGTGTGTATGTGTCTACATGTACATATACATTTAATATATAAATAAGTTTTAATGCAATATATACATTTACAATAAATATATATTTAATAAATATGTGTAATACATTTGCGTGTGTATATATATGAGCACAAATACCTATAACAGTATAAAGTGCCTGAACGTACTGTGAGGGATGCACAGTCAGTGAGACATAGGGAACTGAGAACTAAGGCTTCTTAAACTTGAAATACAACATAGCTGTGAGTTATATTTATGGCTAACTCCCTCTTGTTAATTCAACCTAAAAGTTTAGAAATTTTAGGAAAGCATTTATATGGAAGTTGTATTGAGAAGCTGAAACTCAGTATATAAGAATGACAAACTATATAACAGTTGTTAAGCTAGCAAAGTAAAATAATGAACCAACAAGCTTCAGAAGAACTACAGTACCAAGGAACTGGGTAATTCCCTCATAGATGAATGCCAAAGTTATCCTGGATGTCAGTAGATTCGATTTCAGTCTTCTGCTAGAAACTATTAACAGTTTTAAATTGTAAAAATAAATAATAATCCTTTTCAGTAGTTTATATAGTGGTGTATCCACTAGAGATATCTATTGAAAATATAAAGTTTAAAGAATGTTAAACATTCAGTACAAGTTTACTTATTTTGACTTTTGAAAAATGACATTTACCTGAATGTTTTTTGTTTTTTGTTTTTTTACTTAAAACAGGTTAATATTTTTCATTGTGGATGTGTAATAGCAGAAATACGTGATTATAGGCAGTCCAGTAATATGAAGTCTCCTGGTTACCAAAGTAGACACATTCTCTTACGTCCAACAATGCAGGTATGGAATATTTAATTTGGAAGTACTATTTTTTGCTTTAGATTTTTACTAAATATCCATATGTTTGCATAAACATACATGTTTTTTAAATGTTTTGTTTCTTCTAGACTTTAGTCTGTGATGTCCATTCTATAACAAGTGACAACCATAAATGGACCCAGGTTAGTTCTCTCTCCAGTCCCAGGTAGGCCACACACAGTGTGGAGCATCAACGAGAAGCTTCTTTTACTGACATTGGATTGGCTGATAGGTTGGGCACTTGGACAAAACTGTGGTCACCTTACGAGCTCTAGGATTTTAAAATCTCGGTACATTAGAAACCTCCCGAGGAGCTGCATATGGGCCAGACCGAATTGTTTCCGACCTGGCTGACAGAGTTACGTTAACCTATAAAGTCTAATGTCAAAGTTGTTTTTATCCTCTCAAAAAAAGCTTGATTCTTACCGTTGAATACAAATAGATTTTGATTTTTCTTTCGTTCGGGATTCTAAAATTTCTCAGGAAGCCTAGCCTGCCTTCCTTTCTTCTTTCCTTCCTCTCTCCTTCCCTCCCTCCCTTTTCTTTCTTTTTTTCCTTTCCTTCCCTTTTTCCTTTCTTCTTTTCTTCCCTTCCCTTTCCTTTTTTCTTTTTCCTTTCCTTATTCAAGTAAGATCTCTAGCCCAGGTTGGTTTAGAACTTGAGATCCTGCTGCCTCAGCCTCCTGAATTCTGAGGGTAAAGACCTATGTCACCACACCTGGGACTAAGAAAAGTTAACAGTCTTAACAGGACTTCTTTCTTAGCAATGACAATAGCTAGTTGACCCTTCAGTTCTGGCTCTTGTTTATCTATTACTGTGGAAGGAAAATGTCAATAATGAAATAACCCTCTGTGAAGTGTGCTTGTGAACTAAGTCAGTTTATAACTAGCAAGTGATGAGCTTTAGTCTGGGATGTTATTTTTCCCATCGATAAGGTTGAAAGTTCTTCATATCAGACATAAACTTGCAGTAAAACATCAGTTTCTTTAGCTGAATTTTAAGGAATGAAATAAATACTCTTTGAATTTGACTATTTTATGCTTCCATTAGAAGTATCTTATCAGACTCAAACTTGAGTTACTACATTCACTTCAGTCTTCAGCAAACTTCCTGAGAATATTTCTTGGTTAAATAATGTATGTTTACATTATCAAAAATGTATCTGAGGCTGACATACACTCCTGTATATTTCAGGAAGACAAACTTTTGCTTGAGAGCCAACTGATTCTAGCTACAGCGGAACCGTTGTGTCTTGACCCGTCTGTAGCAGTAGCATGTACTGCAAATAGGTTGCTCTATAACCGGCAAAAGATGAACACACGTCCAATGAAACGGTAATCACCAGCACTTGTGTGACACAGGCTTTTAAGTGTTGCTAACCAGAGTGCCCTTACACAGAGTGCATGTGAGTGATGGATTTTAAAATTTGAAAATGGGAATTTTAATGGTCCTCTATTATGGTTTTTTTTAAATAAGATTTTTTAAAAATATTCTCTCCATTATTGTAAAGTGCTGTTTTCTGCAAACTTTTAAAGAAGGAACTTCTGTAAGTTTTATGTTCTGATCACAAAAAAGGTTGGGAGGCTGAGAAAAGACCAGATAGGAACAGAAATATAGTATGAAATTTAGGAGTTTTGAAAAAATATAATCACAGTTTTAGAGATTAGTTTGTAAGGACTGCCTCTCCATTTCTGGATTCAAATCAGCTTGGCTGCATGGTCATGAGTATTTTGTCTTATTTTATCTTTTTGTTTGACCTGTACCTAAAGCTTGCTGGTGTGAGAGTCATATAGGGGATTTGATATAATTTGTAATCAATGCATGCTACTTCCTTCCCACATAGATTATGTGTTGTTGCTTTGTTGTATTTCAATATCTTGATGCTACAGGTGTTTGAAGAGGTATTCCAGGTCCTCCCTGAACCGACAGCAGGACTTGTCACATTGTCCTCCTCCCCCGCAGCTGCGATTACTTGAGTTCTTACAAAAACGGAAGGAAAGGAAAGCAGGTCAGCACTATGACCTCAAAATTTCTAAAGCAGGAAATGTAAGTAGCTTTAAGGAGCTCACTGTACTAACAGGCTAGCTTTGTTTCAAGTTTTTGGTGTAATTGTTCTGCCTTTAACTTTTCAGTGTGTAGACATGTGGAAACGGAGCCCCTGTAACCTGGCTGTGCCTTCTGAAGTAGATGTAAGTTCATAAGTGCTGCCTCTAGCATATGGCCGAAGGTCATCATTAGGAAGCTAATGCTACGAGAAAACAAAGTAAAAAATTTAAAAAAAAAACCTTAAAAAACAAAAACAAGTTCTCATTTTAAGAAGCTGTGTATTTACATCAGTCACGTGAGTTTCTTTCGTTTTTTTGAGACTGGGTCTTGTTGTGTAGCCAAACTGTCCTCAAACGTGGGGTAATCCTCCTATCCCAGTTTCCCAAGTCCAGAGATTATGGGAGTGGGCTACCACATCCAGGCTCAGTTACATAAGAGCAAAACATTTCTGTAGTGTAATTTTATAATTAACTCACAGTGTTTCTGCGCTCAAACTGATAAAATGTAAAGATTTTAAATATTAGAACCATGGCCAAAATTAGGAACTCCCAGTACTATAATTTACTAATAATCCCTAAGACGTAGGAATTCTAAGTGATCATAGGGATGTTATGAAAGACAATTTTATATTTTATTTTCTGCTTCTTTTATAGTCTACGTTAGTTATTCAGTTATTTTTTTTAGGTGTTTATTTTGTGTGTGTGTCTGCATGTATGTACATGTAACACATGTGAAAGATCAGAGAACAACTTTTGAGAGTTGATCTTTGCTTCTACCACATTGTTCCTGGGCCTCAAACTCTGTCTTCAAGTTTCAGTGGCAAGCACCTTCACTTGCTATGCTATCTGGCCAGCCCTTTATTCGATTCTTTATTATTGTTATTTCAAAATAATTTCATTATTTCAATAATGCTTTTTATATTATTGTTATAACAATTAAAACACAATGCCAGAGGCATCAATAGACTATGTGTAGAAGCCGAGAAAGAAAGCCATATTGTCTTCTTGTTGCATATGTGGCCCTCAAGCAGGCTGTAGTCTTAACCACTTAGTCATCCACAGCCCCACATAATAGACTTTTAATTAAACATGCCAGGAGGGTTTTAACCTTCTTAAATACGAGTGCTTGGTGCTCACACTGTTCTTGTTGAATTGTGCAGGTTCTTCTCTTTGTCCCAATACTGATGCCATTTTAACCAATGTCTTCATTGTTTAGGTGGAGAAATATGCTAAAGTGGAAAAATCCATCAAATCTGATGACTCCCAACCAACAGTCTGGCCAGCCCATGTAAGTAATCAGTGCCAGTCTCTTTTACTTATGATGCTGTTTGATTGTGGGTTTGTTTTGTTTGTTTTGAGACAGTGTCTCTTAAGGCCAAACTGACCTCAAACGTGCAATGTAGCCAAGGTCAACCTTGAACATTCTGATTCTCTTGCCCTTACTGCCCAAATGCCAGAAGTGCCCCCGCCATATTTGGCTAGCAATGTTATTTATAAGCTGGGTTCTGAATTTATTAAACAGAAAATTACTTTTAACTTGTAACTTTTTAAAAAGTACATTTGGAGCTCTTGTGGGCTTCAAGAAAAAAATATTTTATTTCAAAGTGTGTTTTTCATTCTACAGAGCAGTTTTAATCTAACACTGTATTTTTATGAGTGGAGCATGGTAATCCACGCCTATAGACTCAGCTCTTGGAGGCAGAGGCAGAAAGCTCTCAAGTTGTATGGCAACCTGGGATACATAGGGGCTGCCCAAAACCATAGTAAGAGCCAACCTAATGGGCTGTACCTGTGAGTCCAGAACGGGGAAGCTGCTGCTAGGAAAGGATGTATTTGAGCTTACCGTGGCTGTGCAGTGAGACTGTCTGATAGAAAACAAAACTGCATTTTTTGTCTTGGCTGCAGCTTGGTGGTTCTCACTTTCCTATTGTTCCAAACTAATATATTCTTTTAAAGATGCCTGTGTTTGAGACATAGTTCTCTGTGTAACCTAGGCTTTGCCTGCAGTTTTGCTGTATTTACCAGGCTGGTCTCAAACTTGTTACCGTTTACAGGTGTGTTCCACAATGCCTGGCTTAAAGATGTCTCTGAATGGAAATGATCTGATTTTCTCATTGTAGTAATTTCTTTTTCTTTCTGTTTTTTGGGGGTGTGGAGTTTTTTGTTTCTGTGTTGTTGTTGCTGTTGTTTGAGACAGGGTTTCTCTGTTGTAACTCTGGCTGTCCTGGAACTCACTGTGTAGACCAGGCTGCCCTTGAACTCACAGAGATCTGCCTGCCTCTGCCTCCCAAGTGCTGGGATCAAAGGTGTGCGCCACCACCACCTGGCTATGTAATAATTTCCTAAAGGGAGACATTGAAATAATATACTGTATGAACTCTATGGGTAAAATAATAAGATTATAGACACAGGATTTTTGTATGAATGACCCATGACCGAAACATTTCTACTTTCAAATCTTATTTTCAGATTGTTAAATATTATAGTTATATGTGCAGTGCATGAAGCTCTATGCATGTCTCCAGGCTTAATGAAATGTAGCAGTGGGACACTTAGCATAAAGAACTGTGTGAAGAAAGGGGTCCTATGCAGTAGTTCTCTATAAGGGTTTGGGCTGTTCCCTTAACATTTACTTATGTGTTTGTTTATTATTTGTGAGACAGGGTCTTACAATATAGTCCTAGCTGGCCTGGATCTTACTGTATAGAACAGGCTGGTCTTGAACTCAAGAGTTTGGCCTGCCTTTGCCTCCCAGGTGCTGGAATTAAAGACATATGCTACCACAGCTGACCAGTTCCTTTATTTGTAATGTGGAAATGGCTATGCCAGTCATGGGTTGTGTTTGAAAGTTGGATGAGATACTACTTGTTAAGTGCTGTGGCAGTATTCCGTGAGTGTTTGTTACAATTTTCATTATGTGTGTAGAAATGTATAGCAATTTCTTAATCACTTAATATCATGCATAATCATCCTGAACTCGATGTTTTTATACTGCCTTAAACAGTTCTTTAGTGCCATTTATATACCAGACTTTAGTCAATTTTTATTTATTTTTTTGTTGCTACTGATTTTTGCTGCTCAAGAAGATATTATTTGGGATTCTCTGTCCTTTTCAGGATGTAAAGGATGATTATGTATTTGAATGTGAAGGTGGTAATCAGTATCAGAAAACAAAGCTGACCATCTTGCAGTCTCTTGGTGATCCACTTTATTATGGTAAAATACAGCCGTGGAAAGCAGATGAAGAAAATGACAGCCAAATGTCTCCATCCCAGTGAGTTCCTTTGAGTATATTTAGTGGACAGAGGCAATTAGAATTTACTTAGAACTATCAAGGAGCTGCCAACCAATGAATAAGTTTTCCTCTAGGGATTTGGTATTTAATATATTCCAATACATTTTGATAGTGGATGTGAGTAAAATTAGAATGCAGTTGCCATGTTCTCTTAAGTTATTTATAATCATGTATTTTTTTAAAGCGTAAGTATTTATTTTTGTGGTAGCTTTGAAGGACATTCTTGGGATGTTGTTGGTGGTCTATTTATGTTATTGGCAATTTATGCAGTTTATTATCAGAATGGTACATCAATAGTACACGATACTAACACTTAGTTTTGATTTGGAGATTGGGGAGTGTAGGCAGGGTCTGTGTATCCCTGGCTGGCCTGGAACATGGTGTGGAGACTAGGCTGATCTCAAACTCAGAGATCTGCTTGCCTTTGCCTCTGCCTCCTGAGTACTGGGATAACTGATTGTATGGTTACTTTTATTATTAGTTTGTTTGTTTTAAATGCACATTCATAAGCCAGGCAGTGGTGGCACAACACTCAGGAGGCAGAGCCAGGAAGATCTCTGAGTTCAAGGCCAGCCTGGTCTACAGAATGAGTTCCAGGACAGTCAGAGTTACAACAGAAAAACCCTGCCTTGAAAAACTCAAAAAATAAAAATAAATAAAATTAAATAAATAAAATCACATTCATACTATTTTGAAAAGAAAATGGAAAAAGGTAGAAGTCAGTTGTGTGTCAAGTTATAGTTAGAACCTTTATCAAAATTGATTTGAAATTTGTAAGAGTGATGGATTTAGAGTTCTTCACCCACACTTAAAGACAACAAGAAGAAATAGCAATTCCTCAGTTAGCAGCTGTTAGCTTTTTTGATTATGATTGTGCATATTTCTGAAATTCTTCCCCCAAAGACACATTCACCATAGTAAATGTGCCAGCATCTCTAAGTGTGGGGGCATAGTAGCTAATTTAGTTCCCATCACCATGAGACTGCTTCAGGAGACAACTGATGTCTGCTGTTACTCTGTAGGATCTGTGCTTTTCCACATTCTTCCATGTTCAGAACCTAAGAGATGTGAAGTTTAAGTTTGGCCTGCCTTAACTGAATGTTTTTTTTACATTTTATATTTCAGCTCCTCTGCTGATGATCATTCAAACTGGTAATTAAAAAATATGACTCAATCGTTTTAATATTTAAGTTATAATGTTAAACTTAAAAAAAACCTTAGAAAAGAGTTTTGTTTGCGTTGGCAATAATCTTCATTCCTCATCTAAAATAAGTGTAGAATGACTTTCAGAATCGAACTAAATGGATGGAAAGCCACAGGCCTTTGAATAACTCAGTGATTTTACTAGCAGGACAGTGTTTGTAAACTTATGTAGTGATGCTTGGTAATTTTATTCCAGATTATATAATAATAAATAAACATTAAAATAAATATCTTCTAAGGTAAATCAGCCAAATTGATTATTTTATGAATATACAACATATGAACATTGTTTCTCAAGTTTAATTAATTTTTTAATGTAATGATACATTGGTAGATTTAAAATTAATTTATAATATATTACTGTGAGTAAATATGAAAGACTTAAATGTTAACCGAAGATGTTGTAAGACACTCTTAGCTAATTCTTCTCTCTCTCGGTAACATTTTAGGTTCATTATTGGGTCAAAGACGGACGCAGAGAGGTATGGTGCATTTGCCCTGTTACTTTTGATGTTGGATGTGAATCTGAATTTTTGCAGGGTAGAGTGTTCTGTATCTGAGTCATAGGTGTTGATTTTGTTACACATTTAACTGAACATTACATAAATGATAAAATCTCTGAGGTCCATTTTCTTGATATTTCATAGAATTAAGAAAATAATTAAAGACTTTGTTTAAAGTAGAGTTTGTTTTAGGTAAGAAAACTTAGACGTCTAAGAAAGGTGATTGTTAGGTGGAAGTTTAATCCAAGTCTAAGGGAAAGAAAATGAGAAATTTTGTTGTCTGTTGATTGGTTTAATTTTATTGTAATCAAGGATGACCTTAAACTTCTAATTTTTCTATAATTAATTTCTATATTAAAAATAAGTTTGTTTGTTTGTTTTTTCGGTTTCTTGAGACAGGGTTTCTCTGTTGTTAACTCTGGCTATCCTGGAACTCATTCTGTAGACCAGGCAGGCGGGCAACAGATCTAGGGATCCACCTGCCTCTGCGTCCAGAGTGCTGGAATTAAAGGCGTGTGCTACCACTGCCTGGCTTAAAAATAAGATCTTATAAATATATTTTTGTATGCGTCTTTCATGATTAGCAAAAAAGACTAAACATTACTTTGTCACTGGAAAGATTAGAATCTGCTTTTTTATTACATTTATTTAGTGTGAGCTTGTGTTGTCACTCAGAAGTTGGGCAGTGGCATGCAGGAATTGATTCTCCTTCTACCATGTAGTTTTGAGGGAGTAAACTCTGTCATGCTTGGCAGCAAGCACCTTTGTCCATCTCTACAGCCCAGAATACACTCTAAAGCAGGATTTCCTCATGTAGCTCAGTCTGGCCTTGAACTCTTGGCCAGTTTCTTTGGCTTTCTTCTGTGGAACAGTAGGCCTATGGTAAGTGTCTGACGAGAATTCAATGTTAGGCCCCAGCTTTATCTCTCAACACTTGTTTGGCAATTAGGGCGCGCTGTAACACAGTGATGAGTCATGCCTCATTTTGATTTTCCTGTTAAATCTGGTGGGACTTATTTTCCAGTAATAACATTACTTTGTTTCGTGTATGATTTGTCTTTAGGACAAATCTAGCCAATCCTTACCTATTTTTCCCTAATATTTCAGGGTGGTTAATCAGTACCAGGAGTTGGTCCAGAACGAAGCCAAATGCCCAGTGAAGATGTCACACAGCTCTAGCGGTTCAGCTAGTCTCAATCCAGGGGAGGAAGCAGAAGTATGTTCATCAGTGTTGCTGCCTTGTACTTCATTGTTTCTCAAGGAGTCTGAGAAATGTGAAGGGAGTTATAGTTTTGCTTTTACTCTTAACTTTTTTAGTACTTGGCTTTATGATTGAAAGTTTCAAAAGTACTCAATGATAGGTACAAGTTGTTATTCCTGTTAAAGGTAGGTTTGTGTGTTATAGTCTGTGGGTGTCATGTGAAACTTTGTTCCTTTTTAGTAGCTTTGATACTGAGTATTTTGCAGTTATAACTTGTTTTCATGTAGGAATTATAATATAATCTTAACATTTGTGTTTGATTTCACTCCTCAGCAGCCTGAGACCGTGTCTGTTCAGTCTTCAGTTTTGGGGAAGGGAGTAAAACATCGACCCCCACCCATCAAACTTCCCTCAAGCTCAGGAAATAGTTCCTCAGGTATTAGAGAAATCCTCAATTCTTTAACCTAATGATTATCTTTTTCTTAAAATGTTACTCATTTTTACTGTGATAATTAATTCATAGAATTTTGGATTGTAAATATAGGGAAAAAAAACTTTATGCATTTGTGTGGGTGTGTGTGTGTTTTCATATGATTATGTGCCCACAGATACACCTTTGCTCCTGGAGGCAGCCAGTTTGGGTGGATGATGGGATCTGAACTCTGGTCTTTATGATTGCTCAGCAGGTGTTCTTGTAACTGCTGAGCTCTCTCTCTAGCCCTAGGAAATAACTGTGTTCTTCCAGGTAACTATTTTACAGCACAGCAGGCCAGCAGCTTCCTTAAATCTCCAACTCCTCCTCCATCATCTAAGCCAAGTCTCTCTCGGAAATCGTCTGTGGATCTCAGTCAAGTCAGCATGCTTTCTCCTGCCACCCTGTCACCTGCCAGCTCATCACAGAGTGAGTCATGGTTTAAACTTTTGCTTAAATTTTCCTAAGTTTTGCATTAGTGTCTCTTGACGCAGCTTTTATTTAGTCTGCGAATAGTGAAATCTGATATACTGTGTATCCAAAATATTTAAGTTTCATGAAACTCCAGGTAGAGGTCTTGTTGAGTGTATTATTTGCTTACTGTGATTGTATTTGTTTTTCTGTAACTGTGTATGCACTTTGTATATATCTTTCTTTTGGGCTTGTTGCCTATACATCTCCTTAAAAAAATTATCTGGCAATAAGATTGCAAAATACAATTTTTAATGTACCCTAGGATCATTTTTCTTACTATATAAACTGTGGCTGATACTAAAAAGAAAATGTGAGTGAATTAGTAGAGGTGCTATCTTTGTATATACATTCTCTAGGTGGTTCCAAGGTTATATGCAATAAACTGAAAAGCAGCATTTGAGAGCATGCCTACACTTGTGTAAGCTGTTACTAAAACGTGATAATCTAAACATAGGAAAATAGAATTCTCACTTCTGGATACTCTTTTAAACAGCAAGTAGAGGCAATATAGGAATGCTAGGTTTAGTTTGGGAGAATTTCTTCAAATGAATATCTGAGTGTGTTAGGTACTAATTTGGGAAGATCCCAGTTTTTTAGTTTTTCTTGTTTGTGTGTGCCGTCAGTGTACTGCACAGTGCTAGGATGGTCCTCACATTAGATATGAACATCTGCATCCTGATAGCTCAAAAGGTGTAATTTTTCTGCCTTCTTGTTTTGCACAAAGAAAAATAAATAAATTTTCTTAAAGTCTTATTCACACTTCTCATGTTGTGGGTATGGATTGTGGTGATCTACTGCACACAGTTGTTGTGTTAGGTCAGGGTGAAGTGGCAGCTTCTGGACATTCACATCTCTCTCCTTTCTTTCTGCAGGACATGAAAGCTAAAAAGGAAACACCTCAAGAGCTTTTGCTTTACTTTTTTGGTTTCATTTTTTGTTTTTATTTTTTTTAAAGTTGATAAAACTGTGCATACTTCATTCACAACAGATTTTCTATACATTCTACATTTAAACAGAAGTACACAGTTACTGTTAAAGATGCAGTATTATCTATAAAGTACTTGCTTTATTCTTTGTAAATTTGTTTGTCAGGATAAACTTGATATGTTGGGAATTAAACATGTATATCTTGGTGCCAAATATAACTGTTTAGCCTTGTGTAGCTTACTAAATATGTTCATAGTTTATCTCAGACAGTTAAACTAAATAAGCAATATATTTTAAGAAGTCTTGAATTAGTGAATTTGTAAATAACAAAAATTAATTTATTTTCGACTTTGTAGGCCAAAGACAGCATGTATGAGACTTAACTTTTCAGTGGGTGTTGTAGTAGAGTATACGTGTGTTTCCACTGTTACTGTGATAGCAACTGGAATGGGGTTTTTAGGTGATATACTGCATCCTTAATTGTAATTGAGTGTAGCAACACTCATGGATTGTGCAGAGATTTAACACTTGCAGTTAACTGCTTTTAAAAAAAAATGGAACAAATTTGTCAGTGCTAAGTAAGATTCCATTAACCTTATTTTAAAAGGACTGGCCATTTATAACAAACTAGCAATTTTTATTTTTCTCAATGAGCAGGATCTGGAACTCCTAAGCCATCTACTCCTACACCAACCCCTTCATCGGCCCCACACCCTCCTGATGCTCAGAACTCAACTCCTAGTACCCCTTCAGCCACCCCATCTCCCCAAGATTCAGGCTTCACCCCTCAGCCCACATTGTTAACTCAGTTTGCTCAGCAGCAAAGGGCTCTGAGCCAGGCAATGCCTGTGACAACCATTCCTCTTTCTACCATGGTAACATCTATAACAACAGGAAGCACGGTCTCCCCCGTTATGGCAGACTCTGCTGGGCTTAACTCCATCAGTGTAGTGAACTCTGCTGGGTAAGTTGACAATGTTAAAGATAATTTATTTGTAAGATTAAGAACAAGTTGCATATTGTACTGAAAGATAGTATTTTGATATAGTCAGGAGCTGCTTTGTGTGAATGACGTAATGTTAGTAATTGATCTATTACCTATACAAAGATAAAGTTGCCCAGATTTTCTCATTTGCCTGTTGTTACCATCTTTGAATCATTTGGGCAGTGGTAAGATGTATTCATTATTTAATTTCAGCCAGCGTTGTCACATTTAAGTGCTAAAATGAAACTCAGCCTAAAAATTGAAATTAAAAATACATGTATTACATTTATTTATGGGTCTATGTGCCACAGTGCACATGTAGAGGTCAGAGACCGCCATATAGGTCTTGGATTTCTTTCCTTCCAGCATCTGCATCTTAGTTACTGAACTCAGGTCTTCAGGCTCAGTGGCAAGTGCCTGCCTAGCCACTCACCCACCCTAGGAATGAATTTTAAGATAGAAATGATGGAACTTGTTTTTATAGTTTTATAATCTGAAGAATTGTGAGGCTGGTGTTTGCTTTCATAGTGTGTAATGCTCTGTTCCTTACCCCTGCAGTGGCGCCCAGGCTCTGAAGAGTGGCTCAAACTCCGTGCTGGGCTGTGACACTGGTCCCATAACTCCTGCAGGAAAAAGCTCGTGTGGTGGCCTTCTCCCATCAGGAAGTCTCTTACCAAATGCACTGCCCAGTACAATGCAGGCAGCTTCTCAAGCAGGTTAGAATAAAGTACATGTGAAAGTCTTTCATTTATCTTGTTGTTTGGTTTTTGATGTTCTTTTAAAGACAGAATCTTGTGTAGCTGGCCTCAGTCTTGGTATGTGCTGAGGATGACCTTCAACTGATCCTCCTGCTCTACCTCCCAGAGCTGGGATGACTGATGTGCACCCCGATACCCAGCCATAAAACTGCTACTTTATGGCCTTTACTAAAAGCATTAAATGTTGTTTGATGAAGAAGTTTTATTTCTCAGATACTTGAAAAGTCTTTTTTAGTTCTGGTATCAAAATTATCCACCTAGCAAACAATTTCTGGGAAGAAACCTGTTAAATCTATAAATCTGTGTACATTATGTCTGTTTTACAAAACAGTGAAATTAATTCTAGTTGCCTTATTCCTGTCAATGTAGTAATAGTCCAGAAAAACAATGGAAATATATTTTCTACAAGAAGCAATACAGCATGGCAGCTAAAAGGCCTAGATGCTTACTTATGTAATCTTGGGAAGTTGCTTTTTTGCATCATTTTCTGCAGAAGTAAAATGGTGATAATAATAATAATCTGTTTCATAGGAGAATGAATACATATCAGCGAAGTATTTTCACTTACCTGTGCCATGAAGAACATGCATGTAGCCATCCTTTATAGTAGTAGCAGGTGTTGGGTAGTTTACTGTGTAGCCAAACAACACTGGGAACAAGTATGCCAGTTGTGATGCC
This sequence comes from Cricetomys ansorgei, assembly GCA_026225945.1. NCBI lineage: Eukaryota > Metazoa > Chordata > Mammalia > Rodentia > Nesomyidae > Cricetomys > Cricetomys ansorgei. The sequence goes on from JAMJFZ010001133.1 coordinate 13,017,936, forward strand.
CTTTAATGAGACACTTAAGTAGATACTAGGACCTGATAACACATTTACACAGCAGTCATAGCTCAGGTCATTTCTCCTCAGGGTCTCTTTCCTGAATGGGACACATCTTGAGACTTTCTCAGTTTCTTGTACTAGCCTGTGATGATAGCACATACAAATTTTCTGCATCTCTTCTGTAAATAATATTTAATAGAGGGCTACATATGTTTTTTGTTTATAGTTTTGGGATCTTCTTATCTCCCTCTCAAATGTTGGGACTACAGGCACAAACCACTGTACCTGAACTAGTTAATTTCTAATCCATATTCAGATGGATGTCAACAAAATTTGCACATTTCGGGGATGGGTTGTTTTTGGGGGGTGTTTCTGAGACAGGATCTTACTATGTAGCTCTGGCTGTCTTGAAACTATGTAGGTCAGGCAGGGCTTGAACTCACAGATATCCACCACCTCTGCCTCTTGAGTGCTGGGATGAAAGGCTCAAACTGCAGTTATACAGTCTGCCAAGAATGGCTTTTTACATCTGTATAAGTGAGCACACAGTGGCTCACGTTCAGAATCAGAGGTGTCTGTTGTATCCTTCGCCATGTGGGTTCTGGAATTGAACTCAGGTCACCAGGGTTTGGTGGTAAGCACCCTTGCCTGCTGTGCTGTTTTGCTAGTACTTTGTTTTGTTTTGCTTTTCTTTAAATTCAGAATTAATTGGCCATTATATCCTAACTTTTGTTTTGATCATTACAAAAGCCAGTGTTCTTTTAACATTTGGATGATTGATATTTGGTATGCAAAGTTTAGTATTTACTGTATGTAACTGAGGAATGTCAACAGATGGCAGTTAAAATGTTCTCAATGGTGACAGTTGGTTGCCTTCATGGTGTATACATAATTCTAGATGACTTTCTTCAACAGTAAGAAAAGTGAAGTCTTTGAAATGTAGAATATAATGTATATGCTAGATATACACTGATTGATATTGATAAATAATAAACTGTCTCTTTTGTTATTAAAGTGTTTTAAAATTATGTGTAAATAAATCATTTGGAGGAAGGGCATTAATGTATTTTCATGTATTGAAGTACAAATTTTCATTTGTAATACTTTCAGTTCCATTATAACCATTAGTTTTATTTAACAGGTATTCCATTTGGTTTACAAAATACCTCAAGTCTCAGGCCTTTAAATCTACTCCAGGTAAACATGAAACAATGCTTTTGATTTAAAGTTTTGTATTTTGATTTTTATAAAGCAGTGTACATTTATACATGTCAGCATTTGAAATTTTGAAGTCTATCTGGAACCTTCTAAGGGCATGTGTATTGCTACCTTTATGTAGTTAAGTGTAAAGAAAAATAATGGATATTCTAAAGATGTGGCTTTCACTGACCTACTCACTGTCTAATCAAGAGTTAGCTGCCGCAAATAAGACTTCCTGGAAAGGCATCCACCTACAGTAGTGTCAGTAGGAGCACTTGCAGATGTGTGCTGTGGACTCAACATGGGTTTTTGTGCTTGGAGGTGTCAAAACTTGAGTATGCATTATTTCCCAGAGGAAGATTATACTTTGTTAATACAGTGGCAGATAACTCCTAGTCATGCTATAAAAGTTTGTTGGGTCTAATATATGCCTAATGATGAGGCCTTACCTTTTTTTACATTGCTATGTCACTAGACTCATAAAGGGATAGAAAATGAAGCCTGAGTGTTAGAGCACCTGCTTTGCATGGGCAAGCCCTTAGGTTGAAGACCTAGCAACACATGAGAGAGGAGAAGAGAACTAAAGAATAGAGACTGTCAGTCCCATGCTAGCTCCTTTCTTGCTGGTCCCTCTGTCTGTTCCTAGATTCTTATCCCATTACCCTCTCTTGTTCCACTTCCCCTTCTTTATGTGTAATTCTTTTAGTTAGCATATAAAACAATGGGTTTCATTATGACGTTTTAATGTGTGTCCTTCTCCTTATATTCACACCTCTTCCTTCCATGCTCCTTCCACATTGGTCCCCTTTCTTCCTCCACATAGTACCCCCTCTACTTTCAGTGTGTGCTCGACTGTTTAAAATGTAGACTCTACATACTATTAGGTGTTTGCTATTTCTTTTGCACTTTTCTGCCGTTACCCTCAACTTGGTTTACCCTCTTCCCCAAGGTCCTTTAAGAGTCAGATATTAAGCTAGTCATTTGGAAAATGGATAGTTGTCTGCAGAGAGCTTAAAGGTAGACCTGAAGATAAAGATCTGATGATAATGCAGAGCTGTGGATATTGGGAAATAGCAATACCTGACAGATCAGCCAGTGTACGCAGTCATAAGCGTCAGTACATGCAAACCAGTTGCAGAGCCATGAACTGGTATTGTGGACACAGCTAGAGATCACATTGCTTTAATTAGAATTGCTTCGTGTTGTGTTAACATGTGCCTGAAAAGACTTTTATGACCGAGATTAAAAGGAATGAGGACAAAGCCAGCTGCCTTATCTACTGGTGAAGAAGAAATACTGAGCCTGGACTATGTCAGATTTAGTGGGTTTAGTTTTCTTAACCAAAGGTCTGCCTTTTTGATTTAATTAGGATTCAGAATAAGAGTGACTTACAGTTTCCACAATAAAAGCCCTAGAAGTCCTTACCCTATTATATTAACACAGTCATTTTTAGTGTTATTGGCAAGACTAAAACATATCCGGAAGTTGAGTTATCTTACACACATTTCTAAATGACACTTTTTGATTTTTGAGTAAGGGATAGCTTGTGAAGCTCAGGTTGGCTTCGAACTCTTTCTTCTTCCGTCTCAGCCTGCCAAGTGCTAGGATTAATGCCGTCTCAGCCTGCCAAGTGCTAGGATTAATGACACTTCAGTGTGTCACTATTCCCAGTTAGTTTAAGTTTCTTAGCACACATAATGATTTTTGTGCTGATGTATTAGAAGTGATAAATGTTTTAAAAACTGTAAATTTGGATAGCTAACTATTAACTTGAAGCAGGAAGATTTATATTTGAAATATTAATATTTTAGGGAACCAAAAAAAAATGTAGGGCTTAAAAGTAATTTCTAGATGTAGGCTGATCGAGGGCATACAGCTTGCTTGCTTCTGTGATGTGTGTGGATGGTGATCTAGCAGCTGCTGAGTTCCATCTCCAGTCCTTCTCGTGCTCTGTCTTCATCTGTTTCCTTAGAGCCTAGAGGAGGGCCTGACTCTAGTAAATTACCCATGGTCTGTGAGGAAATTTAAAATTTTCACATGAAAACAATGGAAAGCTAGCTAATTTCTGTTTAAATTCTGAATAGCTTCCTGGTGGCTCACTCATTTTTAACACTCAGCAGCAACAGCAGCAGCCACAGCTCACTCAGTTTGTACAACAGCCTCAGCAGCCTACAGCTTCAAGTCCCCAACAGCCAGAGGAGCGGGTATGGGGTTTTTAGTGTGTGTGCTTTCTCATTGTAGAACTTAGGACATATTTTCATACATTTCCACTGTTTTAATTTGTTGGCAGAAGTAGTTCCTATACTGTTTCTCTTTATCAGCAACAGTAGCTGCCAGTTATTCTAATCACAGCTGCTCTGAACGGAGGTTTTCATCTTGCCAAGTAAGTGTCACACAGCCAGTGAATGGCATTGGCCTGTGACCCTCACCTCACAATGTCTTTTCTGACCAGCCCATCATCTTCAGTTTGTATAAGTCTGTTGCTCTACATCTGTCTGTGTTGTCAGGAAGTATATAGGGCAGTGGGAACACAGACAAAAGCAGATTCTGCATACTGTCAGTCAGCTGTAATTAAATAAGAACAGCAGTAAATTGAAGTCTGAAGAGAAAGGGACAAGTGTTCCTGGACTTTGACTATTCTCTAGAATCCTTGGGACACTAAGCGTACTTATTCCTGGGTTCTACCTTGAGTGTCTGAGCTGATGCTGGAAACTACCCCATCAGCCCTCCTGCCCAGCACTCTTGCAGGTCTTCGGTGAATGAAACTCTCTCTAGTAGGGTTCTCAGAGAGGATACATTGAAACTTGCTCTATATTATTAGCACATTAAGGGTTTTGCTTCACTAATAAGATATCTAATTTTCTTTCTTTCACTTTTCAAAACCAAATTTTATATTCTTTATATCGGTGTGCGAACAAGTGCCTTCACTGGAAGCTTACTGTTGAAGTTTTTTGCTGTGGTTTTTGAGGCAGGCCCTTACTCCGTATCACAGCTTAGCTGGAAACTTGGCAGTCATCCTGCCCCAGGTACCCAAGTGCTGGGATAACAGGTGTGAATCCTGCCATCTGTTTGCTGTTCAAATTTACATTTTAGTAATATTGAGTACATTCACACTGTCGCACAAAGAATTTCTCGACTTGCAAAAGTAAAACTTCATAAACAGATGATAACTTCCTCAGCAGCCACCATTGTGCTATGTCTGATCTTAACCATCCTGAGTGCCTCATGCAGGGAGGTGGAATCATAGTCCATGTCTCCTTTTGTGTCTTTCTGTCACATCAGACACATCTTTCATTTGGGTGTCCAGAACTTGTTGAGTCTTAGAGGAATTGTCCTTCTCTCCCGAGATGCATTCCTGTTTTCCACCATAGCGCTGCATTGTTTTACATTCCCACTAGCAGTGAGGACAAGGGTCACAGTCTGTCCAAATCCTCACCGATGGCTTGCTAACTTCTGCTCTTGGGGGTTTTTTGTTTCTGTTTTTTCTTGGTTTCTTATGGTGAGGATTAAACTCAGGTCCTCCTGCAGGGTAGGCATGTACTCTACCAACGCATTTTCTGTTTTGAGTAGCAATTATCCAAAGTGAGAACGAGGTGAGAGTTTCCCTGGCTGATGGAGTGGAATAGCTTTTCTCTACTTCTGTGTTTCTGTATCTTTGAAGAAAAGTCTTTCCAAATTCTTGACCTGTTTTTTAATGAAATTGTTTATTTCTGTGTTGTTGAGTAGAAGACATTGTGTATACATTCTTCATAAAAATACATCTAAGAAACTCTCAATAACTCCTCCCGCTTTGGGTTGCCTTCTCTCTCTGGTCACAGACTATGCACAGTTTTGATATATTAAATGCTGTACATGTTTACTTTCTTCTGCTGTACTTTTGGGTTCATATTGAAGAAATGAATGCCAAATCCAACTGATGAAGCCTTTCTCCTGTATACTCTTCAAGAGTTCAGCAGTTTTACTTGTCTTTCTTATAATTTATTAAAATGCTTTTCACTGACTTTATATGATCTTGAGTCTATCATGTTAAAATTGAATTATTTTTATATGTATGGGTTTTGCTTGCCCAGTACCTGTGCAGGCCAGAAGAGGGCATTTGGAACTGGAATTACAAATGGTTGTGAATCGTCATGTCAGGGCTGGGAATCAAACTTAGGTCCTCTGGAAGAGAAGCCAGTGCTCTTAACTGAGCTTACTGAGCCTTCTTCTAGCCCAAATTATCTTCACTCTTACAATCTTAATTATTTTGCCTAAGGCAGTGAAGAATTGTCTTTATTCTTTTAATTGTCTTAAAACCTATTATTTTTGAGTGGGTGTGGGTGTGGGTGTGGGTGTGTGTGCGGTGTTTGTTTTACAGCAGGCCCTTACTATGTAGCCTAGGTAGCTTCAAACTCCTGAATTAGCTCAAGCACTGCTGCTGCAGCATCAGCCATCGACCCAGTGATTTCATTGAGTTTGTAATTCTGTTCACTTGTTTCCTTCTCAGTCTGCTTAGGCTGCTTTCCACAAATTTCACCTTTATTTTTATTCCCTAAAATATTCTCATTTGTTTTTAACATTAATCTTCCTGTGTCGTGCTCCTGAGTACTGGGTACAAGCTTAGACCACTACAGCCAGGTTTGAAGGTTAGGTTTGAAGCTGTGTCTTTAGGTGTGGACATCTCGAATCATCACGACCTGATTGAGTTCTACAATTAGTCAATGGCCCTCTACAACTCTATTGTTGTTTCCTTTGACTGTATACCTTCTTCTATTCTTTCATTTTTCCCTGGGCGCTTTATTAGTTGGTATGTTATTTTTTTATTCATAGATTTTGGTCATTATTCTAGCTTGTGGGTGAATATTTCATTCTATTTGTGATAGTTACAGTCTTATTGTGAGTCATTTTAGGAAAGATTGTATCTGAAGCTTTTTTTTTTGCAGTTCGAGATTTTCTTTTGTTTTACAATAGTGCTGTTCTGGGCATGCTGTGAAGTTTTTTATTTTAGGGTTTTTTGATTATTTTTGTTTGGTTGGTTTTTGGTTTTTCAAGACAGGGTTTCTCCTTTGTAATGCTGGCTGTCTTGGAACTCTGTAGACCAGGCTGGCCTTGAACTCACAGAGGTCCACCTGCCTCTGCCTCCACAGTGCTGGGATTAAAGGCGAGTGCCACCACCACCTGGCATAGGATTTGTTTTTTATTGGTTTATTTATTCTAAGGACTGGGTTCCATATTCAAGGTCTTGCTACTTCTACATGTGTTCCTAGTCTTCCCTGTGTTTATGTGTATGAAATCTAAGCTGTTTATCTTATACATGAAAGAAAAACTGTTGTTTTCACTTGCTCTTTCTTCACAAGTCATTTGCTATTTTTTTTTTTTTTAGGGTTCTGAACAAGGTCTAGCTGCTCAAGATCAGACCTTCACTGCTCAGCAAGCTGCTGTTATTAATCTTACTGGAGTAGGGGGCTTTACACAGTCACAGGCAGCTGGTAGGTATCCTCCTGACTTCCAGTTTGAGATCTTACCTTATGAATTACTTCCCTTTTCCTCCTTGCAAGTAGTAATCTGAAAAAAACTGGTGTTTAATCTATGAACTATTAAACAAATAGTCGGCTAAGAGTTCTTTCTTTAAAAATTACTTTGATAGTTATGAAAGCTTTGACTTACATACATATGTGTTCTTTGCAATGGATAACTGGTAAACTTTTACATATTTATTCTAGTTTCTAGAAGGCTGTCAAAGCAGTTATCAGTGCTTAAACTGCAAGTTTTTAATTCTTAATTACCTGGAACTACATTTTCCTAGATTGCATAATTTTTTGTTGCATGACTTACATCTTAATAACTAGCAAAACTTTTATAAAAATGAAAGTAACTTGAGTTCCCATTTTCAGTAGGAGATGGTAAATCAAAGGTAATATTGTATTGAATTCTGACTTCACATTTGAATAAGCCACATGATAGAATTTTATTAAAAAAATTACCAAAGCTATAATGGAAATACACACACACACACATAATTATATAGTATATAATAATATATACTCAGTGAATTGTCCCTGTATGCTGACTTGTACCTTTAGATTTCTGTAACTTCATTTCTAAATTTAGATGATTCTTCAAAGTCTAGGCTTTGTAATTTAGAACTACAGAATTTTCAAATGCATATTTGTAACTAATGTACCTTTACCACATGTTATTTTTTTCTAAAATAGCCATAGTATAATTTGTGAAAAAACAATGTAAACAGATCATGAGAATTTGGTTTCAGGCAAACTGCAGCCAGGTCTTTAGTTTTTTCAACTGCACTTGAAAATGTGAACTCACTGGAGTGGCCCTGTCAGCTTCAAGTCTTAGTTCACCTCTGCTGGCTCACTGAATGGTGTATTTAAAGAATGTACCACGTTATGCCATATAAGGGCAGCTTCTGGACCAAGGTCCAGTATTAAGTTCGATGGGGATACAAAGAGAATGCCATGGAGGCAGGATATAGCTGAGGTGCTAGAGTGCTTCAGTACTGCAGAACAGAGGATACAGTGGCACAAGCCTGTAATCAAAGCATTCTGGAGGTGGAGGAAGAGAATCAGGAGTTCAGGGTTGACCTCTGCTACATAGTTTTAAGGCCAGCCTGGGATGAGACTCTATTTAAAAAACAACAAAAAAGGAGGGAATATAGTACCTTAGCCTGTGTACTCTCTTTACTGTGTATGGCTAGAATGTTCTAGAATCAATGATACTCTTAATTAGCAGAAGACTGAATTTATTCTGAAATATTTATGATTTGGTACTTAAGGTTCATCATACTGCTGACTTCTATTGTTTTCATTTTCTATGTTGTCCTTTCCTGATCCTGGTTACCTTCAAACTTTTTGACTGGCCTGCTTTTCCCTCTCCCTGTAGTGTTGCCTCAGCTTGGCTCTGCCGAAAACAGACCTGAGCAAAGCCTTCCTCAGCAGAGACTCCAGCTTTCCTCTGCCTTGCAGCAGCAGCAACAGATACAAGTAATCCAACAGCTTCACTCTAGTTAATTCAGCCACTGAGCTCCAAAAGTTCTGTACACTGCTTTGCTATAGGGCTACTTTCCTGTCTGTTAAGGCTGAAACAATTTGTCAGTAACTTAGCTTTATTTAGAAGTCTGATTGACATTCTAAATGCCAGTCACCTTGATGCAACAAGTGTACTTTATAACAATTCATATCTTAAGTCTTTTTATAGTCTTGGTGACGCATTCCACACACCCCTTTAATGTACATTGTATTTTGATATAATTTTAAATGCTAACTATTAACTTTATAATTCTGTACTGTGGAAATGTTCCTGTTAGTAAATGCCATACATGGTTAGAAAAATGTCACATACTGTTTTAGGAAAGGATGCCAGCATGCTATAATCCAGTCTTGATAGTTGGCTTATTTTGCTGTGAATTATCATTACACACCAAAATGGTAACTGAAGTTGATTCATGAAGTGACATGAAGTCCACTGCAGCACTGACTGCCAGGGCTAAGTAACAGATAATTGTAATATTTTCAAGAGTCCTGTTTAAAGCCCTCAGCAGGCTCGTGCACACTGTCCCGGTTTGGGGCAGTCCTCTTGTTACTTCATGCTTCCTCCTCAGACATGTGCGTTAGCGTAATGTGATCTTGTGTTCTCCCTTTTGCAGCAGTTGCGACTCTTACAGCATCAAATGGCTATGGCAGCAGCAGCCGCACAAACAGCCCAGCTCCACCGGCACCGACACACAGGGAGCCAGTCAAAGAGTAAAATGAAGAGAGGCATGCCGACCACTCCAAAATTCTGAGCTTTTTTTTTTCTATTTTTACAAACACAAGACCACTGAATGAAAAGAATTGTATTTCTACTTAATTTTCCCCCCTGAGGTGTCAGTACTTTACATTGATAGATGTGCACACTTTATACAGAAACACAACCCCGTGATTCTTATATGGAGACGAGGTTAAATGTTTTCCTGTACATACCATCTAAAGAAATAACTAAGTACCAGAAATATCTTTCAGAAGAATGTAGTTTGGTATTTATTTAGTATAAAAAGACCTGTGCACAGTGTAACAAATACAGTTTTTACAGCTCTGTTTTGCAGCTGTGGTGGCTGTTCATTTGTGTTTCATGCTCTGAATCACTTCATCCAGCAGCTTGTTCACTTCTTTGTGTCGGGTAACTGCTCGAGTCATGCAGTCCTGAAGTTTAGCTCCAGTCAGTCCACTCCCACCTGAAAAATTACGCCTACGGTCAGTGTTTCCATTATTCTGTGAAAATTGAAGATCATGTCTAATTTTTTGTGGCTGTTGGTTTTAAATCAAATAGATCATCTAAACCAAGTGGTGTGGTCTCAAGATCTGCAGGTTATTTTTAGGAAGACCTCCAGAAGACAGACATGTCCTAAGTTTAAAAATGATACACAACATTGAAGTAGCAAAGAAACCCATAGAATTACATTAACGAGACAATCCAGCATCCCACACTCCACTCCACAGCCCACCTACAATGTTTAAAGCTCCAGTGGAAAGTATATATACCTGGCTTGTGAAGACAACACAGCTTGCCTTCCTCGTCCATTACTATCGTTAAGGTTCCTGTTGACAGGTGTTCCTCCTCTCCAGTAGGGTCAACTATCAGCAAAGTGCTACATTAAAAAAAGTGGGGGGATAGGGTATTAATTCTAGGAACAGACTATAATTTCTAACAGTACTAAAAGACCTGCTTTGAGTGCCTAGGTATGGGACTGGAGGGAGCCAGAACAGCAGCACCTTGCAATCCAGTACTTGTAAACTCCTATCTTTACCTTGAAAATACTTAAATTCCTCAGCAAATACTGAAGACAGGTTCAGAAGATTATACAGTAGTATGGTTTGGAGCATAGCTCATAACACATACATTCCTTACTACCCAGGAAAAAAGTCAAAGGTTTCTAGGTTTCTAGGGGCAAGTAAGGTGTTCACAGAATTGGTCCTGTATATCAGGGTGGAAGCTCTGACTAAAATAGCTGTAGGGCAGAGCTCAAATGTCCACAACAAATTGGGGTTTATGGTCACCTGGGGGATATTTCTTGTAAAGATGGCTAAATAACAAGCCATTAACTTAGAACCTGGAACGTTACATTTCGTCAACTTACTCGTCAAACACAGCAAAGGAGGTTGCAACTGGGTTTGTTCTAACATTCAAATAACTTTTCTTCTTTAAATTAACTTCAGCTAATGCAGTTTCTTCATTTATAGTAACTTCAGGCAACTGTACTAGAAAAAGGCAAGTAAACGTGTAAGGTGAGTCTGGTATAAAGCTTGGTTTCCCTGCTTTAACTTCACCCTCTAATTTGGCTTATCCAGAACAGTTACTGATTGGTTGGTTGACAGGATCGCACTATGTAGCACATCTGGCTTGGAACTCACTCTAGGATTAGAATTGTGTGCCACTCACATGGTATCACCATAGTTTTATTTTGAAATATAACAATTAAGGTAAATATGATAGAGGTAAACTACTTTTCGGAACATCTTATGTTCTGGCTAAGCTTTTTTTTTTTTTTTTTTTTTTTTTAAATACAGCTTTTCTTTGTGAAGTATCTCCTATTTTATAACACTCATTTGGTCATCCACTCTCCTAAAGCAGCTAAGTGCTGCTCTTCTGTACCATGTTATTACAGAGGATACAAGCAGGCTGGATCTATATTTAACTAGGACTACACTAATACCACTGCATCTTCTGAGTAAGGTGGATGTTGTTTTACTGGGAGAGGGTCCTGTTGTATAGTCTAACTGGCCTCAAACTGTCACCACCCTCCTGTGTGCTGAGATTACAAGCATACACATCCATGCCTTCTTAACATTAATCAGCAATGTGGAATGACCTGGAAAATGCACAAGTGAAATTCAGGCTACCCAAGTCCTTACTAGGAAACCTATCAGAGTGACATTTATGTCTGTCTGCATGAGCTACTTAGACTACACTGAGAATCTCCTATCCAAGTCCGTGGATTCTGGGAAGGACTGCAGCTCTAATGACTGAGACAGGTAGAGAGAGTCACAGCAATTCTAAAAACACAACTAGGAAGTATATTTATAGAAAACCATGTAACACTGATTAGGAGCACAAGCTGGGCAAGGTAGTTCATACTTAGTATATTAGCATTTGGGAGGATGAGGCAGAAGGATCAGGAATTCAAGCCCAGTCTGGGCTATAGGATACTCTCACAAACCAAAAATCATGTGAATGGTAACTAAATCTCAAGAAAACCCTTAAAAGGTTTTGACCAGTGGGATTCAGACCATATTAGCAGGAAAACAGTCTTTACTCAGGTGGCTTACCATTCTTTAGAGCTGCTAACAAAGCAAACGTGCAGGCATCCAAAATGTTCCCATCGTAGTCTAGGCAGATAAGGTCACAGTATAGAACCCAAGCAAGCTAAAATAGTTCACACAAGAAATTAGACCTAACTATAGCATATTTCTGTTTCCTTAGGCCTAAGAATTACAGCACAATTGTTAAAGATAAAGTAGATTGGAAAGCCTAAAATCTCTTTTTTTTAACCTTTATAAAGTAGAAAGTCAAAGTGGTCAGGTTAGGAAAGCTGGGCTTTGACAAGTGACAAACTTGTCTAGTTCCTTAAATAAGAATTATAGTAGGTACAAAGAGGAAATTTTACTCTTGCTGCTAGGATAGCAAATGAGAGGCCTGGCTGTAATCTGTAATCTCAGTGTGCAATGTAGGTTTTACAATGCTAGTTAGCACTATAAATTAGTAAGGGAAGTCACTGTAGGAAAATACCATGTAGATTAATCATAAATATCAGCACAAGCAAAACCTCATTTGCTACAAAGGATAACAGCTTTTTTTTTTTTTTTTTAAGAGGAAAGGTGTGTGTGTGTGTGTAAGTTAACTTTAGCTTAAAATTTAGCTCCCCAGACAGGTAATATATTATTTGTTAGCTGGACATGGTGGCACACACCTATAATCCCAGATGTGGGAGGCTGAGAGGAGGATCAGCAGGGAAAGACCAGCCTGGGTAGACAGTGTGACCCTATCTCATCAAACTAAAAAATAAAACCCAGTTGGAAAGGATTTATGAATCAATTAAATTCCTTGTAAACTCTAGAATCTCCAGTTTTGAGGTTGTTGATTAACACCCACTACCACATTAGACCACACAGCCACTTCAGAGCTCATAAAAGCTTAGTCTGTTCTTACCTTGCCTGAAGAAATGCATAAGTCTTCTTTCTTAATCATCTGTGAGCTTGATTTAATGGTAAAAAAACACAATAAATGTAAAGGCAAAAGTATTTGATAATGAATGGTAGTAAAATTTGATCACAAGTCTTACTTTTCAATGACATCTGCAATGAACTGGCTGGTTACTTGGGCCTCTTCTCCAGGAGGTCCAGTCCGAAACCTCGATGAACACAGCGGTGGTAGATCCACGTTAGGGACTGAAAGAAACACTGTAGCGATGAACTAAACATCACCCCTGGCAGCTGAGCACTAGTACAGGGACTGCTCAACAGCAACGGTAGACTTCAGGTGGAGAGCATGGCGGTGTTAGGGTTACATTCTTTTCAGATTGCCAGGCTTAGAGAAAAAGAAATTTATGCTTTTCTAATGTTTTTCCATACTGCTTAAAAAGCTTACTATCCTTTAATCATAATTCTTTGATTTTCCTGCTTTTTTCTCCCAAATACCTCAGTCTGTAGTAGGACAATCCTCTGCACACACTCAGCTATTAAAGTTTTGAATGTTGGTTCCTACCTTAAAGAAAACATAATCCAAGACCAAAAATATTGCTCAGTACTTTAAATAGACTACAGACAGGATTTGGGTCTGCAATGATGGCCTTTACCTACAACTGAAGTATAAACAAACTGCTGATATGGGGTTGGTGATGTTAAGTTCACGTGATGTACCTTGCCTCTCATCCTCCAACAAGCAGAAAGCTTGGGGAGGGGTTCATTGTTCTATTTCTGAACATTGGGAATTGCTATCTGCCTCAGTTACCGGGACTTTGCTACAACAGTTAGCTGTAAACTTATTCAAATATTTGTTAAAATTACAAGATCATTTAACTCACCAACATATCCTCTATCAGGAGTATCTACTGGTGGTGTTGCAAATTCCTACAAAAGCAAATAAATGTGTTCCAGTGAAAAAAACCACTCAAAACCAAAAGACATTCTAGCAATTAGTTACAGAGACTGTACCAAAGACCACTTAAGCCAATTATCCGTGTTAGCATCTACAGTACTTGTGGAATTACCTTCCCAATGGCTCAGTGAGGTTAAAAAGAAGGGCAGAGTTATCAGACTGCTGTTTATCAACATGAGGATCAATGGGCTTGTGTCTCACACTCTGTGCACTTGTTCAGTAGCCAAGAATCTGAATTTAATTCCCTGTTGACACTGCAAGACTTAGGAACTAGTAGTGGTCAGTACTGTCACAAGGACAGATGAACAGAGTACCTGCCTACTCCTAGAGGCTATTCCCAAGGAAGCAGAGACTGGTAATTCTGTAAGGTAATTCTACTAAGGTGCTCTAACAGCAGGCAGTCAGCAATAGCTATTCTACCAATGACTAAACGGTACTACAGTAATTTCAAAAACGATATTGCTAAAATCTTAAAAATGTGAGGTGCTGAGGATTCAGTTTCAGTTATTTGCCTTGTAAAGTGTCACTGATGCTCACAGGTTTTAAAAAAAAAAAAAAGCTTGGGAAATTACAATTCTAAATACCGACCCTGATTAAATACAGACTCCTAAGCATGAAGCTGATCTGGAACTCAGCCATCAACAGACTTATATATAGTGAACCTACTGCTTTAACTCCACAAATGACTGTGGTGTTCCCCAGCTTCACTAGAGCAGAACCATCGGCCGTACTGATTGAACCTGGAAAGGTAAACATGGTATTTATACAAAATTAAGAAAAAAGGAAAATAGCCACAAAGTTAACTATAATGTAGTTTAAATGCCTAATGCTTTAGTTTGTACAGCTATCTTGCTAGACCTTTTCAGTTACCTCTGGAACTTTGAAAGGTTCAAGTTAGTGATCTGAAAATGGTATTAATACTTAATGTCTTAATTTTTCTTCTGTCCTCCTAATTGAGCTAATTATGTTTAGATCAACTACAAGGCTGGCGTACGTATGATAAAATCTTAGACATAGTAGAGCTGGCTGAAAATCTGAATATCATACAGGTTGAAGCGGGGGCTATCCACGGTTGAAATAAAGTGTATCTTCACCTATGTTGACAGTTGTGGTTCTGAATTCACCAAGTTCTCTTCCATCAGGACGGCAGTTTTCTTTCTAAATGTTTATAAGGAAATAGATTACATAGGTATTTCCCTTATGGAGGGGGAAACACAATAAGCCCCATTATTTTAAATGAATTGATAAAATATGCCTTGAAGCACGATATTTTTATCAAAAGCCCTAACCCACTTTTACTCACCAAAAATCTCCTGTAATACTCCAGCGGTTCCACAGTTCTGAAACATGTTAAAATGTGTCTAAAGTAAGTCAAGTGCTCCCTAAAGCATACACCCAGAACTCGGGAGTGCGGGGCTGCTGCATCCATTTCCACATGCTCAGGTTTCTGAAACTCTTCACCGTATTCATAAAAAGTAAAGACCTCACAGTAGCAACCAGTTTTCATCAGTGACCTTAGCTGCGCCCTAGTCAAGAGGACTGGAGTCCACGGACACGCTTAGGAGAGGATTAACCTGGGTGTGGGTCACGGCACTCTGAAGCAGTGAGCTGCGTTAGCAGAGCACGGAAGAGTGTTTTACAGTTACGGGAAGTACGTTTGCCTTCAACTACACACCGCCAGAAGTCACCGTGCGTACGCGGGCACGCACTCCCAGACACTCGAGCTTGCGGCTTTCCCGCGGGGCAGCTCGGGGCTTCACCAGAGGCCCCCAAAGGTTTCAGGGTCTCTTCCGCGTGGAGAGGCGTGGCGCTCGGCTAAGAGGTCGAGGCCGTGCTGTTCCTGAGCGCCTCGCGTGGGCAGAGCCCTCCCGCGGCCCCGGGCACTTGGGGTTCCCCGCCCGCCGCCACGCGCCGCACCCGCACCCGGGACTTCTTCGCGCGCGCCGCGACTCACTTGAACCCAGCCGCCATCTTCCCGCCAGCGCCGCGCCGCGCCTGCGCAGCCCTCCGCGCCTGCGCCCTTCCCTCGGTAGGCGTGCCTCCAGCCCGGGAGAGATTTCAGGACTCTCGGCTTAGAGCAGCACCGCCTTTGTCGGGAGGCCGCTGCTTTCCCGGTGCGGGCGTGAACACCAGCTCCGGCTAGCCCGAGCGTCCCGCCAGGCCTGTTAGAGAGGGCTCGGGTCGGTTCGGCTCACATCCGCCTGCGACGCCGGCTCCTGGGTCCCACGCTCCGGCCCCCACCAGCCTGCGCGCGCGTTTTAAAAGCGACGACTCTAAAACAGTCCACGGCGCCGGGCATCCTTAGACGGCTGCGCCGCGCGGCATGCGGGCGAGGCTGGTAGTGAGGGCGGTCTGCAGACAGCCAGCGCTTTGCTAGCTGCGCTCAGGGACCGGCCGAGCAATACTCGGCGGAACCGTGTCGGGTCCCTGCCGTGGCGAGGCGCGGCGCGGCCGCGCGGGGGCGCTGCGTGCGGCGGCCGCGGGACAGCGCGGCCTCTCCTGCGGGGCGGGGCTCGGGGCCGTGCGGCGCTTCCGCGAGTGTGGAGCTGCGGGATGGCTGCGCTGCTACTGCAGCTGGCGGGGTTCGGTGCGGCGCTGGTGGTCGCCGCGCTCATTCTGGTGAGATCGTGGTGGAGTCCCGCGCTCCGGGCGTCCCCTCCGCGCTTCCCACTGGTGGTCGGGCCCCTTGCACCCACACCCCTTGAAATCCTTGACCCTTTGCTTCCCTCTTCGGAATCTTGTCTCAGTGCCCGGAGCCTCCACGCAGCTTCTCCCGCCCCTGCCCCAGACCCTCGCCCACTCAGACTGTCACCCCCAGCTTTCCTCCTGGGCATCCAGGCTCTGCAGTCCTGAGCTCTGTGTGCAATGTGCTGCAGCTGGGAAGATAGCAGTGGACCCAGAAGACTAGGGACGATGGGTGAGCAAGAGACAGGCCCAGATCTTTCGGCCAGGGGTCGTTTTGTCCCAGAATCAAGCACCTTAGCATTTTCTCAGCCATTTTTCTGAAAATAAAGAAATGTTGCAGACCCTTGCTGATATCGTATAAGACAGCAAATTTGCCAACTGAACCTGCCATTTAGTTTGGAAGGAGCCTACCACTTATTCAGTAAACGGAGATTTTGAAAAGCTTCCTTGGTATTGAGAATAGGTGGCTAGACAGTTGGCCAGGAAGGCCTGTGTCACCTTGCCTTGTGTGTACATGCACCATCTAGGAATGGTATAGAGATGTCTATACCACTATAGTGGACTTTACTGGTGTGTGTCTGGGTGAGTCAGGCACCCTCTCTTAATGTCTTCTTTCAAGGCTTGGAACAGATCTGAATTCTGTTGGTACAATTCCGGGTTGAGGCCGCCTTTCTTTGAATCTGTTGCACAGGTTTAGTTAAGTCATGCGTGATGAGCCTGTGTGGACTGTATTAGATTCTACTGTCTTGAAGTGATAGAGGTACCCTTTATTTTACTGCATGCATGTTGCACTTGGTGTGTAATGTGTTGGATTTTGAAGCTCATCTTATTTTCCACCCATCTGCTGGCATTCTTTCTCTTCACCCCGACCCACTTTTTAAAATCGTTTAAAACAAATCCAAATAACATTTCATCTCTAAATCATCTGCATTTATTTCTCTCTTTAAAAAACTATTGCAATAAGGTAATTCCAACTGTTCTTTAAAACCTAACTATTCACAGGACAGTGACTGCACTCACCTTCAATCCAGCAGAGGCAAGTGGTTCTCTGAGTTCGAGGTCAGCCTGCTCTACGGAGTGAGTTCTAGGACAGGCATGACTACACACAGAGATCCTGTCCCAAAAAACAAAGAGAAAAACCTAACTATTATTTCTGTGTTTCAAAATACCCTGTCAGTTTAAATGTTCTGAGTTTGCCAGTGTGGATTTCACAGATTGCTTCCCTGAGTGTCTTTAACTTTGCCCTCCAAATTTCTTGTAGGATCTGAAGATGTAGTTAAATGGTTGTGTGAGTCTTTTTGAGACTGTTTTTTTTGTTTGTTTGTCTTTTGTTTTCATGAGAATGCCTCAGACACCCAGTCACCTGAAAGGCCTTTTACATATTGAAGCTCAAGTTTTTTAAGATCCTGAAACGTTTCCCTAGTGTCTTAAAAAGGTGACCAGTTTCTCATTTTATTTTCATATTAACTGCAGATGTAAATGTTTCTGTTTTCATCCATTATAGTGATGAGTCTTTTGACACTGTGAGTCCTTCCACACGTGCTTGGAAAGCATCTTCAAGTAACCCAGCTGTCACTTTGCATGCAGCCCTCTGTAGTCACACATAGATTTTGCTTTCTGTATATACGACATGCTGTGTTGTCACACACCTTTCCACCCCAGGTCCAGGTGAATATTTTTCTTAGGAGCATCGATTGCTCTCCTTGGAAAACAATTCAGAAGTCACAATCTGAACAACAGAGCACACAGCCAAACTAATTTTTTTTAGAGATTTTATTTTTGTTAACTGTGCATAAATGTGTGTACACGCACATGAGTGCGTGAGAACCGGAGACATTGGGTACCACAGAGCTGTACTTAGAAGCAATTAGTTGTGAGCCGTCACGTGGGTGCTGGGAACTGAACTGGGTCCTGCAAGAGCAGCCAGTGCTCTCAACCACTGAGCCCTCACAGGAGGACTTTTTAACTACCAGTGTGGCTGCTGTCCATGTGCTCACACTCGTCAGCACACACACAGTAGCATGCTAGAAATAGTCATCACAGAACAATTGAGTAGAGCTACAAGTGTATACCTTATTTTGAAACAAAGTTCAGTGAAAACGGTGCCATAAATTATGGCTCGTTTCCAAAACCAGCTTCCCAAGTGCATGTAAAAGGCACCCAGGAGTTTGTTTCTTAATACTTATTTTTATCTTTTATGAGTGCTTCGCCTGAATGTATGAATGTGCAATGTGTGCATGCCCATGTCCTCAGTGGCCAGAAAAAGGTGCCGATCCCTTAGAACTGGAGTCAAGGATGGTTGTAAGCAGCCATGTGGGGTGCTGGGAACCACCACACCTGGGTTTCTTTCGAGAATAGCCAGTGATCTTAAGCTGGGCTGAGCCAGCTCTCTAGCCCCAGGAGCCTAATTCAAATCAAGTATCAGAATAGATTCTTAAGCACCATGGCCCCTGCTGTGGGGCTCCAAGGAACCTTTCCTTCATAGGCTGAATCAGTTTGGTCCTTCCATGTTACAGTGTTATTATAGCTGCCATATGGATTTGTCCTTTCACATGCTCTAGGCAGGAAATGGTGCCTCACTGTCCATCTAGAACTAGACTGGACTTCCTATATTGACTCTTGAACCTGGCATAGCAGAGGCCCAAGGAATAAGAGGTGGCATTTAGCACATTACTAATGGGGACAAGGACAGTCTTCAGTTCATAAGGAGCTGATGGGGAGAGGGAGCAGCTGCCATGTTACAATAGAATCACCTCCAGACACTTAAAAGAGTCCAACCTGACCTGAGACTGCATATCCCGCAAAGGATGTTTTAGAACAATAAATATTAAAAGAGATCAGTGTAACCCGATTTTCATGTCTGCCTTTAGGTTTCTGTTGTGGCATTTATAACTGCTACAAAAATGCCACCATGTCACCAACATGAAGAAGAGAAATTCTTCCTCAATGCCAAAGGCCAGAAGGAAACTTTACCCAGCATCTGGGACTCACCTACCAAACAGCTGTCTGTTGTTGTGCCTTCCTACAATGAAGAAAAACGGTGTAAGTTCTACTTGAGTTTGTTTGTTGACGGGTCATTTGGGAAGAAAGGAAGCGTGCAGCGTTTGCACTCACTGAGTGGGGTTACCTAGTTGGCAGCTGGGATTGGAAAGAGGGGAAAGTGAGATGGAAGTACTGGAGTTCTCTAGAGAGGTAATACGGTGAGAGCAAGAGACATTCCGAGTGTGGATGGCCTGAGTGGCGTCCCAGAGGGGCTTGGTAGTGATGGGCGCGTTCTCCCTGCGTGCGTGGTGTGCTGGGGCTAGCTAACTCGTTTTCAAAAGCAGTCTGTAAAATATTTTTCCCCCTTTAGTGCCTGTGATGATGGATGAAGCCCTGAACTACCTAGAAAAGAGACAGGTATCACACTTCTCTTTCAATATCACGTCTCCAGTGAGAACTAAAGTGGGTCGTCACCCCAGCCCAAGCTGGGGTGCATGTGGTAGACAGTGCTCATCCCCAGTGCCACCGGTGGCTCAGCCTGCTGCTGGCGGTCAGTAAGAAGCCTACCGTGCAGCACTCCACCTCCAGAGGCAAACCAGGAAGCTGACATTCCTCTCATGTACTCTCCTCCAGCTTGTCATTCTCTCTTGCATGGTGATATGTTATGGATTACAGGCCAGTGAATGTGTGCAGACTTACTTCTGTGATGTCTTTTAAAAGAGGTGTATATGTGTTTGTATATTCATAGGTAGTGTGTGTGTGTGTGTGTGTGTGTGTGTGTCCATTGGAGTCTGAAGAGCTTCATTTCTCAAATGAATTCACATTGATTAAGTCATACACAATTACATACTTAAAAAAACTTACAGTTATAAACTAACTGTACAAAGTAAAATAATCGTAGTACCGCGTTTCCTCAGGAACAGTTGACATTATTGGCCTTAATTCCATCTAAACATACGTGCAGGTGCTCAGACATGCTAGGTGGGCACACTACAGGAGCTGCATAGCCAGCCCTAAAAGATGGGTATTTTTTAAATGCTTGCACCTTTTATACTCAGAGAAGCACAGTAATTTGCACCTCCTTCTGGAGTCATCTTGGGACAGTTAAAGATGAAGTGAGCTTTAATAGCTGGGTCTCTTTCTGTCCCTCTGTCTAGAACGTTTCTTATTTCGGTTTACTTTGCTTTGGGTTTTAAGAAAGATTTCTTGACAGCAAGGGACTATTACAGACTCAGAACTTAAGTTTTAAGTAAAGCGGAAGTGCACTGGGCTGTCCTGTAAGGCTGAGGAGTGGTGCAGCCAGGCGGAGACTTCCTCAGACCTCACACCTCTCAGACCTCTTTCTCATGCACGTCTCTCCTTTCTGGCTTGCCTTCAGCGTCACAGGCGCACACTGCTTCCACCAGCTGCCGGGAGGAACGCGGAGCTCTTGGGCAGTGTTGTTGCAGCCCCAGCTCCTACCCATTAGCTATCCTGCTCCTTCTTAGCCTTTTCATTTCGTGTGGTTTGTGCACTGCTGTTTGTATCTGTCCCTAGCAACACTGGAACACCTGTCGCTTAAATTACCACTTAGCAGCAGGTGAAGGCGCTTGCTGTGCGAGCCGGATAACCTGCGTTCAGTTCCCTAAAGCCCACAGTGGAAGGAGAGAGCCAACTCCTGCAAGTTGTCCTCTGACCTCCATGTGTGCACACACATGCATGTGTGTGCGCGCACATACACACACAAAAACAATCATAATAAACTTAAGCAAAAAATGCTTTTTAAATTACAGCATTAGAGGCTGGCAAAGTGACCCACTGGGTAAAGGCTTCTGCTGCCAAGCCTGACCATCTGAGTTTGATCCCTGTGACCCACACGGTGGGAAGAGAGAACTGACCCCCCACAAGTTATAAAATTTAAAATACTGTTACAGCTTTATTAATCCCTATCATAATTTTGCCTAATTGTGATTGGTCATTTTTGCTTCTTGCAGAAACACGACCCCACATTCACTTACGAGGTAATCGTAGTTGACGATGGCAGCGAGGACCAGACCTCAAAGGTAAAATAGTGTGCTTTCAGAATGGCGTGTTGGTAGAAAGCTGGAGTCATTTAGTGCATGCGGCTTACTTCCACCTGCTGGAGGAACCCAGTCATAGACAGTGTTCAAGGTCCGGCCCAGAGAATGGTGCCCCCCACAGTGGGCTGCGTCTTCCAGTGTCAGTTAACAGTCAAGACAAGGCCAACCTGACCTACACAATTCCCCCATTAAGACTCTAGTCTCGAGGAAGGTGGGCTGCAGTGGTGATATCTGCACCCAAGTGAAAAAACCGAGTCTACGTGACTCGTGGAATGTGAGTTACTGTGCACCTTTCTGTCATATTGTCCCTGTGTGTCTTAACCGGCTGATGGTAATTGTACATGTTTATGGAGCACAATTTGGCGTTTCAGTTCTGATCACTTCCGCATACCTCATATCTGTGACCTCAGTTCTCCAAGCTAACTGTTTTCTGACGTTTATATCATCAACAGGTTGCTTTAAAGTACTGCCAGAAATACGGGAGTGACAAAGTACGAGTAATAACACTGGTGCAGAATCGTGGGAAAGGCGGAGCTGTTAAGACGGTAATAATTCACATTTGTGCTTAAAATACAAAGGTATTTTAATAACCTCTTTTCCAGCCTATAATGCCACCTATCAAATAGCAGTATTTCAAGTTATCACCAACCTGAATAACTATATATTTGATTCAGACTGTCTATAATATGCAAGATGATTCAAAGTGTTTTGTGTTGTCTTTGCTGTGGCTAAAGAGACTATATACTCCTGTTTGTTGATCTTTCCTGTGTGAAGGCACCACATAACCCGATAGCATGAACTCAGGTGACGCCTGCCTGGGTCTGCTGATGGGATGTGCTGGGTAACAGGAAAGATGAGCACGAATAGAGTGAAAGTGGATAGACTGGGGAGAGGCTCAGGTGGGGTGCCTACAAGGCCTAAGCCAGAGTAGGTGGCTTTGGCTAAGGCCTGTCAGATAGAAATGGAGTTAAACTAGCCAGCGCTGATGGTAGCGTACCTTTAATCCCAGCACTTGGGAGGCAGAGGCAAGTGGCTTTCTTAAGTTTGAGGCCAGCCTGGTCTACAGAATGAGTTCTAGGATAGCCAGAGTTATAACAGAGAAACCCTGTCTCGAAAAACTAAAAATTAAATTAAATTTAAAAAGAAATTGAATTAAACTGAAAAAGGGACCCAAAAATAAATAAATAAATAAATATGAGGAAGGAAGCAAGGAAGAAAGAATGCATGTACAAGTGAAAGAAAATCCAGATAATATTCCAAAGGACTTAGTGGTTTATCTTTTTCCTGTAAGAAGCAGCCAATAGGCAGGCAGTATCAGACTCTCCTTAGCTTTCCCCAGAGGCCCTGACTCACCTTTCACTCCTTTTCCTTGTGAATACAAAGTGACTCCCAGAGCATTTCCCATTATCTCCACATTCCATACAGAGTCGGGAGAGGTGGCTGCCAGCTACTTTGCCCCTATGAAGCACTTTTCCTGGTAACTCGTACATCTCCTGGTCCAGGAAAATGTCATAAGGCCATCCCAATTCCTGGGGAGAATGAGGACGTTTTCTTTATTTTTGGTTTTTCTTTTTTTCTTCCTCATTTTATTATTGTTGTTTATGTAGGGTCTTCCTTTGAAACTCAACTTGGCCTTGAACTCGGAGCAATCCTTCTGCCTCAGCCTTCCAAGGGCTGAGATTACAAGTTCATGTCACCATACCTACTGAGAATTTTTACTTTAGTTTTAACATTTTCATTCTTGACAAAATCAGGATTCCTTCTGAAAGAAGGAAGCCTTGAGATGTGAAGTTCTTGGGTAGGTAGGTAGGTGACTAGAGGTGTCCACCATGGGACTATGAGTGTGTGTGAGTTCAGATTATTGGACTTTGGGCCAGAGTGCTTTTATTTATCTATTTGTTTTTGCTATTTACTATCTTTTTCTGTTTTGTTTTGTTTGTGTTTTATTGTGTTTTTTTTTTTTTCCGGGGGTGTGTGTCAAGGTTTCTCTGTTGTAACTCTGGCTGTCCTGGAACTCACTCTGTAGACCAGGATGGCCTCAACTTCACAGAGATCCTCCTGCCTCTGCTTCCTGAGTCCTGGAATTAAAGGCATGTACCCACCACCCAGCCCTATTTTTGTTAATTAAATAAAACATTTAACCTGAGAAATGGCCCAGCAGTTAAGAGTGTTGACTGTTCTTACAGAGGACCGAGGTTTGGTTCCCAGCACCCACAAAGTGGGTGGCTCACAACCGTCTTGAATTCCAGGGGATCCAGTGCCTTCTTCTGACCTCTGCGGGCACTGTATGTACATGGTGCATCTGTATACATGCAAGCAAAACCCTCGTACACATAAAGTAAAACTAAATCTTTCTAAAAATCAGTAGCATGTATCGTGGAAACTAATGTGTTCCCTTGGACATCTTCCTACATGGAGATGATGTGCTGTGCTCTCACGCCATCTTCACACTGTCCCCCGAGCACCGTTAGACTTGAGTATTACCCAGTGTAGTGCTGTATGAGGTTCGGTTTGTTTTCACTGTGGGGTGACTAGACAGAAAAGGGGAGGCTACATGGGAGATGCCACTAGTCAGTCGAGGTGGGTCTGATGGGAGACGGAGTCACACCCCAAAGGGGCCAGCTCTCAAGTTCTGGGCACGTGTAGACAAGTCACATGCGCAGTCAGCACCGAGTGCTGTCACGGCTGCTGCGTCACTCGGGCACACCGCAGAAATTAAGAGTTGGTAAGCAGGTAATTTCCTTGTAAAATGTGCACAGTATAGTGATGGTTTACACTAGCAACCAAAACTGATTTTTACCAAGTGTCAGAAGCCCCAGTGGACAGTAATAAGTGTTGGACCTGAAGTCAGTGACACCGCCTCTGTCCTGCTCAGCACCTAATACTTAGGCACCCTAATAAAGAAACCTAACATTTTACAGTGCGCTTCATAGGAATATGACGCTTCAGACTCAAAATCCTCCTGCTTCTGCCTCCTGAATAGAGGATTGCAGAATGCACAGAACCAAAGCCAGATCATGTGTTACTTCTGCTCACTTTTCCTGATGATAGGTTCTTTCACGTGTTGGTCAAGTTGCCTCTGGAGTCCGGTGAGCGCGTGACTGCACTAACATGGGGCACATTGCACGGTGTGATGAGCATCCGGCTTTCCGTTGTTAGTGCTATGGACTGCCTTTCTTCAAGTTGATTCTATTAAGAACTTGATCGTTTCCAAGGCAGCAGGAGGAGGAGTGTGAAGCTTTGTGCTACAGTGAAATGGACAGTAGACACACGTGGGGACATCCTGTTCATGCAGCAGTGAACTCTGCCTTCCTTCTGCCATACTGTACCTAATACTTCACTCTTGGGTATCTTGAGTTTGAACATAATTCTAAGCAACTTTCTTGGTCCTGGAATTTTTGAATACAGGGTGTGTTCAGTTCTCGGGGAGAGAAGATCCTTATGGCAGACGCTGATGGAGCCACTAAGTTTCCAGATGTTGAGAAATTAGAAAAAGGGCTGAATGATCTACAGCCATGGCCTGTGAGTATACGGACACACTGTGAGCGATGGTCAGTCAGGAGCACGGCGCTCAAAATCAAAAGCCCAGAATTTGCCTCAAGCTCAACTTTCTTCCTTTTTGTTCAGACAGGGTCTCACTCTGTAGAGCAGGCTAGCCTTGAACTCACAGAGATACACCAGCCTCTGTCTCCCCAGTGCGGGGATTAAGGGTGTGTGGCACCACACCCAGTAGAGTCCTCTTAAGAAGTATGACTAGCGGTCTGTAAGTCATGTATATTCTGAACCCCTCAACGAGCTTTACAAATATTATAATGTTGTTTTTTCAGAGTGTTTCTAAAGGCGAGACATTTACATTGAAAATAGATGTATTTATATGTGATACTTAAAGAGATTAACGGTGTTGCTTTTTTTCTCAGGATCAAATGGCCATCGCATGTGGGTCTCGAGCTCATTTAGAGAAAGAATCAATTGCTCAGGTGAGATTTTCCTGAACTGCAATAGACAGTAGCTTGTTAACTTTTAACCTCCTTTAACATACACATACATATCTAATAAGAAACAGGTTTCTATGTTTTCTCTGCCAAATGAGTTTTCCTTCAACTTCATTGAAATTTATGAAAGATTAGCACATTTCAGAGTTGGTTTTGTTTTCACAGGATGGGAAGAGACATTCCCTTAGGATGTAAGCACTCTTAGAATTGTTTTTAAGACACAGAGAATATCATTCGATCAAGGCAGACTTTTCTGAACCATGCCTTTTAAAAAAAAAAAAAAAGGTTTATATTTTAAAAATTATATGAGTCTGTGTGTGTCTGTGTGTCTGTGGAGTGCGGGTACCTAAAGATACTAAAATAGAATGTGAGATCCCCTGGAGCTGGAGTTACAGGCAACTGTTAGCTGCCCCAAGTGGCACTGGGTCTGAACTCAGGTCCTAGGAAAGAGCAATGCATGCTCTTAAGCACTGAGTCACCCTCCAGACCAGTGTCTCCTTTTTAATGTGTCTGCCCTCAGTGTTTCTCGTACTGGCATCAGTGCCCCCCTGGAGCACTCCTGATCCAAACACCAAACTCCAAAGTCTTGAGGGCTTGCATGACGCCATGAAGGAAATGTGTCCCATGCACAGAGTTAAAACAGCCTTCGAGTATATCCACCTAAGGAGGAAATGAAACATGAATTGCACGTTTAGACTTTCCCTTTTCCTCCAACTGTCACCTGTGTGTGAGTGTGTGTGTGTCTGTGCGCACAAAGTATTCCAGAATCTGGAAAAAAAAGTACAAACTCTGAAACATTTCCTAATCTCAAGATTTTTGTTGTTATCAGTTCTATTTAGAGTATATTTTGAATTTTGTTCAGAGTTTAAATATTACTTGTTTCATTTTCATAAGGAAAACACTTAAGATTATCAGGCCTATGACTGTTCCTTTTAGAAAGATACAAGTCCCCAAAGACTGGTGGTGGAGGCTGCTCTTTTGTAGATCATACTAAAAAAACCCAGAGCAACGTGAAAGAAAAACATTTCAGTGAGAAGTCCTCTGTGCCTGCTTAAAGTCGCAGTCAGGGTTTTTGACTTTAGAATGAAGATCTTAGTGTCAAGCCCAGTAGCCGTGATGTTCACAGTGGTTCATCAGAGAGAGTAAAGAGTAACCAGGGTTCTCAGTATGTGGTCAGAATTACCTGGGGAGGGATTTTTAACGGACAGTTGTAGGCCAGCCCATCAGGCTGCATCATACTCCAGGATGACACAGCGGTCTGCCTTTGCAGCAGGTCCCAGGTCACTTTCGTGCACGTTAATTCAAGAGCTATTAAATGATCGAATGTCTCCCCTCCATGATTCTGAAATGAGGAACTGGAAGTATTTTATGTGGAAGGCACTGAGCAGGCAGATGTGAGCTTCCCAAAGATGAGGTTTCCCCACCCCCACCTCCTTAGAGAGGTCCGAGCCATCTGCATCTGAATGTGATTGGTGATGACAGGTGAACCAGGGGGAGGGCTTTACAGTCTTTATTGACAGACTCTGATCTCCTTCCTGCCTGAACACCGGTGGAGTTGTGGTTGAGAGTAAAGCCTGAGGTTCATTAAGTTACTGAGTTCCTGCTACTCTCTGGCCAAGCACATAGCTTACAACGTTGACATAAATCTCTTTTACTGTCCTAATAACTCTGTAGGGTAGGTGCCACTCCCTTCGGTAGCTGAGGAGACAGAGTTGCTGTAATTTACTTAAGGCCAGCTTGCTAACCAGCCTTGGAGCCAGCGCTCAAGTCTGCTCAGGGGCACCTTTTCTTTTGTCCTGTTGTCACCCTGTTTGATGAGGATTTAAAAACAAAAACCAGGGAATACAGTGCTGGCCCCTCAGGTCCTGACCTTGTGCTGTTGGACTCTGGCCCCAGGAATCAGTAACTTCTCCCATGCTGCTCTGCTCTCAAAACAGCATCCATACCGGAGGTGCAGCAGTCAGCAGCATGTCTAAGTGCCCATCTTCAGGTATCCCTTTTCAGTGTCTCCTGGAATGGAGAAATTATTTCTTTTTGTCTCTGTTGTAGCGATCTTACTTCCGTACTCTTCTTATGTACGGGTTCCATTTCCTGGTGTGGTTCCTTTGTGTCAAAGGAGTCAGGGACACGCAGTGCGGGTTCAAATTACTAACCCGAGAAGCAGCAGCCCGGACCTTCTCGTCTCTGCACATTGAACGATGGTAGGTTTCTGACTAGAACATATTACATTATGCCTTCCTCCCCAGCGGGCATCCAGATGGTGGGATACAGCTGCACTGTCTCGTGATGAACATCCAGATGGAGCCAGATTGACACATATGCTGTATGTTCACCTAAGCATAGGCAGTGTCAGCTGTGTGGCTAGGATATATATATATATATATATATATATATATATATATATATATATATATATATATGCTGTTTCTTTAAGCCTCCTTTCTTCCTTCTCACTTCCTTTCCAGGGGTAGATCTCTCTCCTCAACCTGCTGTTTTGATTACCCAGCTCTCTCTCTTCAGTGGTCTTCAAACCTGGCTATTTCCATTTCTTTTCTCTCCTGTGTTCATCTTTCTTTAAACCCTGTTCATTGACTCTCCCCCTGTCTGTTAATTCCATTCACAGCCTTTTTTTTTTTTCCCCAAGACAGGGTTTCTCTGTTGTAACTCTGGCTGTCCTGGAACTCACTCTGTAGACCAGGCTGGCCTTGAACTCATAGAGATCTGCCTGCCTCTGCCTCCATAGTGTTGGGATTAAAGGCGTGTGCCACCACTGCCTGGCTCACGGCTTTTCTTACAAGAATGCCCTGTAGTCACTGTCTTCATCTTTCCCCCACATGTATTTGTCACTCCTGCCTCCGAGCTAGCTCTGGCACTGACTCACCCCTGCCTGTGTACACCACAGCCTATTGGTTTTTCTCCTCCTCCACCACCTCCATGTAGCACCAGGGATCTCTCATCACACTCATGTCTCTGCTTCGGATCCTGCAGTGGTTTCCCAGGACCCCAGATCTGCACTGTTACACTGTCCGTCACACCTAGAGTTCTTCCTCCTTTGGGTCATTACTTAAGTCTCGTTTCTCTCCTTCAAGCATGTATTCTTAAGGGGCTGGAAATGTCACTTAGTTGAAAGAGTTCTTGCATGCAGTAGGCTGTGGACTTGGTCTTTAGCTCTAGCAGGGGAAGAAAGCTCTAGAAGAGAAGGATTCCCTCCTGACCTGACTTACTAATCTACTCTACTACAAACTGCCTGGCACATAGTCAGTGCCCAGGAAATACTGATGAAATGACCCTAGCTGAGTGTTAGTCACAAGTTCTGTGTAACTTGTTCCTGATGGGTAGGTATCTGCATAATTATCTAATGTATGTCCATGTTTGATGCATCTGTTTCTGAAGATCTATTACCGTCCCTAAAATAGATTTCATGTAAACTCCAAAATACTATCTTAAACTGTAGCTTCAAAATTAAAATTATCATGTGTGTGTGTGTGTGTGTGTGTATGTGTGTATGTGTATATATATGTGTGTGTGTGTGTGTGTGTGTGTGTATATATATATGTGTATGGGTGTATGTGTGTTTTATTTCCTAGATTAAATAGGTGATGTATAAATGTTGTCTCTCAGGTACAGGTTTCTGTTTTTGTTCTGTGGCCAGTGTCCTATGCTACTCATTCTCAAGTTCCCAAAGGCTTCTCTAGCATTTTCTGTCCCAGGCTGTGGCCATAGTCTCCTTGGTTCTTGCTGTCTGGTTTTGCTTTCATCATGAAAATGGTGGATCTGTTGATCTAGTTCTGTATGACAGGGTTATCCCAGCCTGACATGGCTATAACCATGTGTATTGGGCAGAATCACCCCTGTGGGTGGACATATCACACAGCCAGGGCCTTTCAGACTAGGCTTAAGTGGCTGTGAGGACCCACCCCGTCCAAGACAGCACAGGAAAGGGACAGGGACCCTGAATCAGAAAAGAAACTGTGGTCCCTGGCTGAGAGGAGAAAGTGGAGAAGCAGCTACAAGTGACCAGGGTGACCTCTTGGGAGGCTGGCAGTTCTGAATCGTGAGCTGCATAAGGCTGAGACTGAAAGCATCCATCTTGCAAACTTCTAGGATCCAAGTCTCTCTGGGCACACAAGGCTGAATTCATCTGCGAGTTTCTGAGCTGTGGTTTGGAGGTTCAGCGTTTCTCATTTAAATGTACATGACCTCATACTGAATATCGTGTTCTAGAAGCATCTGATCCACTCAGTGCTGGTTATCTAACCCTCTATGTGTCTGGCCTTCAATTTTACATAGAAACTTTCCATCTGTCCTGTAAGCTTTAAAATCTGCCCTGGTGGACATCTGACTGTGCCTCCATTTGTCCTTTTTAAAATAAATTCAATATATTTTCTGTTTCAGGGCATTTGACGTAGAACTACTGTATATAGCACAGTTTCTTAAAATCCCAATAGCAGAAGTTGCCGTCAACTGGACTGAAATTGAGGGTAAGTGTACTATTATTTACAGCTGGTCCTTAGCCGGGCAGTGCAGTTGTCTGAGAGAGCCTGCTGGCTTGCGTTTACCCCGTCCTTCATAGGGGCCTCCTCAGCCCTCCACGGAATCCTCCATGCTCTATCAGATTTCCTCCTGCTCTTTTTCCAGATTCTTCTTTGAGTCTTTAGTGGGCCTCCTCCTGGCCCAAGTTTCTAGTAGACAAGGTCCTAGTACTTGAGTGTTACTGAGTACTTACAAACCACTCCACAGAGCCAAAGAGGGGGACCTCAAGTGTCCATAGTCCATCCAGAACCCCATGTCCTTGCTTGGCCAGGCTTGTCTTGAACTTACAGACCCAAGCAGTCCCCGTCTCAGCCTGCAGAGCGTCACCTGTATCTGCACATAGATCCCCAAGTGTAAAGGCCTCTAAAGTCTTCAGCCCTGTGAAGTCTACATAAGCCTCTCAGTGCTGCCCATGTGCAGTGGGAGCTCTCGTTTACTCCTACATCCTCCTTGGGACAAACCAAAGGGTTCGCTGAGTGTGGTCAGCTGGGACCTTTATTGAGTCCCCTCCCCTGTGCACTTGGCCTTCGCACATTTATAGAAACTTAACATAGCCACACCATTATTCTAGAATCAGAGAGGACAGCCTTGTGGGCAGTTGGGGGGGAGGTAAGATCATTTTCGTCTCAGAGGCAGTTGTATCAACTAGACTTCCTCCTGGTTTGTCCCCAGTTAACAGTAGAGAATGTCTCCAAACCACTTTTAGTGGCCATGTTTCCTGAAGAAAGCTGTTTGTATTCAGAAGGGTCTGCTTTGAGGGTGGACTTTGATTAGGAGTGATGAGCACTGAGCCTTCCTCCTGTAGGTGTTCACTGACTGGCAGGTACCACGCCAGCAACCTCTGAACCAGACAGCCTGGGGCTTCTAGGCCAGTGTAGCTGGAGGCAGAACTGTGGACAGCTGCCATTTGGACACAGGCATCATTGGTCACTGTTGAGGCTGGTCATTGCTGGACATAGTGACACACACCTGTGGCCCCAGGCCTCAGTAGTTTGAGGCAAGGGTGAATCGGGCTGCTGGTGAGTTCAAAGCTCTCCTAGGCTGAGATCCCGTCGGGAAGGAGAAGAGATGGGCGGCTCATCTGTAGGCGTTCTGCGTGTGTGTTACAGAACTGTGGAATTACTGCTTTCCGTGAACTGCCACCCAGTTCCTAGTAGTCTCTCCAGCCTCCGAAACGTCACACTTGAGAGTCACCTGAGTTTCCTTGCACAGAAAGCTTGGTTTTTATTTGGGGAGGAGAGCCACTTCACACATGTAGAAAACTGCTCTACCACTCAGCCCCAGCCCCAGCCTGACCTTTAGGGTACAACTTTAAACTGCTGTACCATTCTTCCAATTTAATTTAATTTATTTTTAATTGCAGGCTCTAAATTAGTTCCATTTTGGAGCTGGCTACAAATGGGCAGAGACCTGCTTTTTATCCGACTTCGGTATCTGATGGGTGCCTGGAGGCTTGAGCAAACAAGGAAAATGATCTAGTTTGCTGGCAGGGCTGGACCTACCAGTGTCATACATTTTCACTTGAATCGAAATTTTCAATAAAGCTGCAATGGACTCATTATTTGCCTTTGTATATTCCTAAGAATTAACTGCCATGAGGAAAACATGTAACGTCTTTTGGGACAAATAAAATTTTTAAGTATTTGTGTCATGAGTTAAGATTTTCTTTTACTTAGCAGTCTTTATTTGGGCTCCTGTCACTAAGGGTCTGAGATGGACACTTTTGAGACTGAAGACAGGAGCATTTGTTACAGGTGCCTGCACAATTTTTACAAACATGATTAAATCATGACCCTGCAATAGCCATTTAAAAATGAAGTTGGTTATGAGTTTTAAGTATGGATTTACCTGTATCACAGAGCATTTCAGACTAGGAATAGCTAGGAAATTGTATTAAATATGTGAGTGTGTCTCGGTGCTGAAGGTGTCCACTTCCTGTTCCCTTCATCCTTCTCCTGACTTTGCCTGCATTTCGTGCCATCTCACCCCATAGCCTTCCCCTCTGGGATTTATGTTCTGTGGAAATTCTGTTTGCTTTTCATCGCTGGCATCAAGCATTCTTGGGCAATCCAGACAACTATTCCTAAACTGTATTTCTACCCCCTAGAAATCCTTTATCAAAAAAGTGGTTTTTAAATAGTGAGAAATGGATTTAGTTAACACCCAAATTTAGATACTCTAAAGACCAATACAATTATTTTTTTTAAAAAATCCTCCCCCAAAGAAAAAAACAGAATTCTATCATTTCTGACATCATAGAGAAACTAAGGATAGCAATAGCTGTGATAGTTTGGATCTGAAGCGCATGCTCAAGGCCTGTGTATGGATGGCTTGGTCCCCAGCATCTGACAGTTTGGAAGAGTGGAACCTCTAGGATGTGGAACTTAGAACAAGATAGGGCACTGGGGGTGTGTGTGCCCTTGAAGGGGATAATGAGAGCAGTGTGTGTGTGACCATACTTACCTCTATAAACACAGAAATCACCCAAGTTAAGAGTGTAGAATATAATCTGCGGTAAAGGACAATTTGATAGAACCTGCTAACATGATGGGCTGTAACAACACTGCCTCAGACAGGGTGGAAAGGCGAGGACTCTCCATGTGGGCCTACCCTGCCCCCCAAAGATGAAAAACAGGAAGTCTGGTTCTGTAGGTAGTTTTCTCTGGCATTGCCCTGGTAAGGGTGTCTAACTTAACACAGCCTCGTGGAGTTCACACATGGCACCTGCAGCTTTCTCTCTGGCCATTAGGGCTGAGGCTCTGTGTGTACGGTGTGGTTTTGAGAGCACACATGCCTCAGCTCACATCCAAAGGTCATAGGACAACTCTGGAGCGGGCTTTAGGGATGAAACCCCGGCTGTCGATTCTGTGCAGCGAGAGCTTTCCCGGCTGAGCCATCTTTCCATAAAATTCTAGATGCCTGGTATCTCTTGCAAGCACACCTCAGTTCTCACAAGACAACAGCAAGCTGAGGCTGTCACCCCTGGCTCCCTGTGGAAGGGACGTGAGTGTACACTCCCCTCATATTGCAGATGAGCAAGTGACAATCTGCCTCCCCCTGCCTGACCTGGGAACATTTCTGGTGCCACATTTTGTTCATACACGTTACAGTTCCACTTGAGCTCCAGAAGTGCCACGAAGTGCGCTGCTTTCTTGCCTCGGCTCTTGGCTCTGACTGACTGGGATTTGAAATGCCTGTCAGCCATTTTATTCGTGTCCCGGGATCTTCCGCTGTAAAACAGAAACCGTAAATCTCACCTTGGGAGATGTAAGGGTGGAATTGGTGTCTGCACAACACTCACCAGGTTCTGGGGCAGGGAGCTTTCACAGCAGAGCCTCCTCTGCCCTTCATGGCTATATCAGTTCCTCATCTCAGACCCTGTTCATCTACACTGAGCTCTCAGGCGACATTCCTTTTCTTACGTATACAGCTAACAGTTTGTATTTAACAGTTTAACAGTTAGGCTTCTCTTCTCAAAAACCTCAGGTTCTACACATAGTAGGCATTATGGGCTGTCTTTATGACCTTTATTGCAGTGCCTGGAAGAGGGACATTTTGTCACCAGGCCAGCCCTGTGGGACTGCACCCACAGAGACAGCGTATGGTCAGGAGCCCAGGCTGTAGGTGTTCATACACCCTCCAGCACCTCCCACGTCCTCTCCCTGTGACACCTGTGCTTGTGTGCTGGTCTGGAAGGGTGTGCACTTCTGTCCGATGGCGCTCACTAAGGTCAGTGCTCAGTGTCTAGGACCGCAGCATCTAGGACCTAGAATCTAGAGCGCAGGGAAGTGCTCGATACCAGTCATGGAGGGAGTGATGACTTCTAAGTAAAGTTCTGGGGAAGGCTGGAAAAGCACAGTTAGGACAGGTCCAGATAAAATGCCGGAAAGAGACTGCTGTGGTGTGACTGAAATGTCCCCGCAGTCGTGTGTGTGTGTGTGTGTGTGTGTGTGTGTGTGTGTGTGTGTGAGAGAGAGAGAGAGAGAGATGGGTGATGGGGGCAGAGGTCCCGATCAGATTTTTGTCCAATTGTAGGATCACCTGGGAAGAGAGAATCTCAGTTGAGAAAATGCTTCCATTAGATTGGCCTGCAGGCAACTCTGTGGGGCATTTTCTTGATTTATGATTGAACTGGGAGGCCAAGCCCACTCTGTGTGTGTGGGGGGGGAGTGGAACCACCACCCTGGACAATACAAGAAAGCAGGCTGAGCAAGCCATGGAGAGTGAGCCAATAAGCAGTGTTCCTCTGAGACCTCTGCTTCAGTTCCTGCTTCCAGGTTCTTCCCCTGACTGATGAACTGCAAGCTGTGAGATGAAATGAGCCATTTCATCCCTAGGTTGGTTTGTGTCCATGTTAGAACAACAGGAAGCATCTAGAACAGGAACCTTTGGAATTTCTTGGAAATGAGTGTAGTTGTCAGATGTACTATAGAGGGACTGAGCGCTGTAGCCATTCATCTTCCTGGCAGGGCAGTGAAACCAGTTGCCTCCAGCTCCAGCCGCAGACCTACAAGCTGCTTCCAGCACAGTGCTTTTCTACCATGATGGACTGCACCCTCTCAGATCCAGACTCAAAATAATCCTTCTCTCCCTGACATCACTGTTCTTGGGTGTGTGGTATAGAAGTAATGCAGAGAAGTGGGAGGGGTAGGCAGGGTACAGTTACAGTTGTGGGCCGAACCACTCCAAAGACGGACCAGATACAAGGTATAAGAGATGTACAAAGCCAAGGCTGGGCACCTGCAGACGACCTGCTGAGTGTAAGTCAGCTTCCATCAGGATGACATAATACATCAGACAATGGGAGCTGCAAAGGCTCATTTTGGCTCATGGTTTCTGAGGGCTTGGACCTGTTTGTTTGGGTGTGTGGTGGGAGCGTGTGACAAAGGAGAACTGTTCCCTTCCTGATCACCCAGAAAAGGAGACAGAAAGGGGCCAGGCTACCTATATCCTCTTCCGTTTTATGCTGCCAGTAAGCTAAACTCCTCTAACTAGACCATACCACTTCTAATAGCACCACATTCTGGAGGCCAGGCCTTTCATACATAGGTTTAGGGGATGCTTCAGAGCCCAGCTATGACTGTTCATATGTTCATATGACTGTTTATATGATTGTTCATATGTTCATATGACAGGTGAAAGGACCTCAGAGTCAGCACAGAACATACTCAGACATCAGATTCTTAGTACAAAGATATATTTGCCCCAGAGGGACAGAGGGCAGGGACAGGGGGAAGGGAAAGAGGAAGAGGAATATTGTTGTTTCCAGAGGGACAAAAGGACTGCCTCTCGATAGAGTGGAGATAGAAGTGGCCCTAAAGCAAATGGCAGCTTATATAGAGTCCTAGGTAGGAATGGAAAAAGAAGAGGTACACGGGGAGAAGGGTTGGCATGACTGGTTCTGATTGGCTGAGAGGAGAACAGAGGCGAGGAAATGTGGACTTCTGGAGAGAAGGTGATATGGAGGGGTTTCTGGGAGTTGGCCTGTGTGTGAGGCTGGAGCTTCTGACCTATTGCCATCTTGGGGCTATGTGAGAGATGTACTAACAGCCAAAGTTTGATATATACTTGATTTGACTTTAGGAAATGAGCCCCTTCCCTTATTAGACAAGTGCCCTTTTGTCCCAAACCCTAAGAACCATGGAGCATTCTTAGACTCCAGTCCCTCCACTGTCTGGGTGTGTTCTGTGCTGACTCAGCAGGTGCAAAGAGGTGCCCTCCTGTGGGCAGAGCATCTGAGGGAGCTCACTCTACCCAATAGGTATACTCTCCCAGAAAAGGGAGATTACAGCTGTGGTTTTTCAGGTCCCTAACCAAAATTATAAGGGAATTGCCACCGAATCACAACTGCTGACTGTCTGGTCTCCTGTGCATTTCCATAACATAATGCTTTGGTAGAAGAGAATTATGGTTCTATTAAATGATCAAAAAAAAAAAAATGGCAGAGGAAGCTAGACCAGAAATGAGAATTCTCATAACCACGGCAGTCAAAAGAACCAGCCAGTATGAGTGTTCTTCCCAGGGCTGGTGTTCACTCTTTCTTGAACCCCACAAGGTCTTACTGCTTTATCTACCTAAACTTTAGGGATTAAAGTCCAGAAAAAAACAGTACACACACTCAAAGACCTGCCCCATCCCTCCCCCAAGAAAATCCTGTGCATTCACAGCCTCCATGGTAGACTTATTAGCCAGCCCAGCAGAAGTCATCAAAGCTTTGTGCTCCCATGGAAGGAGGAAACTGATTGGGCCATCTCTTTCTTCAATATCATTTGGGGATGGGCTGGGCCACAGGGTATCAATTCAGACAACCTAATTAGTTTACTTGCCTCAAAGTGCACATAAAGCACAGCCTTCATCCAATCTGAGGCTTTCAAGTGTCCCCGCCTTTGGAAGGCGTATCTTCTGGGGTTTCTTTCTCTCCCAGGACGGTATCAAACCTAACACTTCTCTTGCTGCAGGGTGTATGGGCCAAGTATAGAGAGACACTTTCAATTTGAAGTTAAAGTGACATTTAAACTTCTGCGGTCCCTTTTCTGCTATCCTTGGATGATGATGCAAAGCTACCATGTTCCGGAAAGTGGTGGTTTTAGAATTAGGAAAAGAAGTTCAACTGAAGGGCTTTCGTTTACATTTCAAAGGTGCTTCAGTCTCTTAGAGTCCTTTGCCACCCACCCTCTGCCTCTGAAGACCTGTAAGGTCTGGTGGGGAATCAAAAGTCTTCAGCACACTGGTGCCACTTCCCAATTGCATTTCAGAGGCAGGCGACCTGCAGAGCAGCCAGGCCACTGGGCAAGAATGTTGCTTGTGCCCACGATGCATAACTGAGTAGATTAGTAGATAGTATGTATTGTATACTGTATATATGCACACTGGGTAAGAAATCACAACCCGCATCATTACAGAGCTAGTTTGAAACTCCACTCGCCAAGGTCAGATTTTCTTGGCCAGTGCCAGGGCAAGTCATGCCCAGGAGATAAGAGACAGCCGGTAAGTGTGGCCTCCAGGGACCAGGACTCAGAAGCTCAGGAGACATGCAAGTGTGGTGGTCCAGTCTGCCTCGGGGGATGATTGCCTCTCTCTGCTGCCTGAGGTTCAGGTGGGGAAGACACGTCTGGGGGTGATCCTGGAGACCCTGCTGGCCCCGAAGGCCATCTGCAGACGAGATGTGCTGGGCGGGCGGGTGCTCAGCTCGGCGGGGCGGGGAGCGCCGCGCGGCCAGGGCGCACGGCCCCTCCTGGCTCGGGCTGCGCGCACGGCCGCCTGGCGCCCTTCCAGCGCGGCGCACTCACGCGGGCGGCCGAGGAGGAGGCTCCAGCCTGACTGACGCCTCCGGAGCCGCTGTCTCGGTCCCGCCGCCGCCCGGCCCGGCCCTGCAGCTACCGCGCAGCCCGGGTGCACGGGGGGCACGCGTGGCACCGCACGGACAGGTAAGCGCTGCTGTGCTGCGGGCGCGGGCACCGGGGAGGCCGCTGAGGTCCTCGGGCGTTGGACTTGGCTCTCGGTGGAGCCTGGGCGGTGTGTGTGCTGTGGGAGGGCTCCGCCGCAGCCTGGCACCTGGGACCCATCAGGGAGCGCGTGGCCCCCGGCCTGGGCAGGGATGCGGGATGCGCGTGTGCGGAGTGCAGAGGGATGCACACTCTCCTGCACCCAGAGACAGGCGCCCTCGAGCCCAGTGGTGATGGGAGCTGGGGGGGTGGGGGGTATCTCTTTGCTGGGGAGCGGGGACTGTAGAGGGGCGAGGGCGAGAGTGTTAGATAGTCATTGTGACTTTGGGGGGAGATTTTAAAACTTCAGGGTGCCCTTGGCCACCCTAGTTCATTTCATACTCCTACAATTTTCTCTTCTCTGATTACCTTTGAGGCACACACAGTAAGAGGGAGAAAAAAAAAGTTAGGAATGTTAAGTGTCTGTAGCTAGCGCTTGGGTTGTGTTTGTCTTCTCCACAGCCTACCATTGGGTGCCAGAGCAGTGCAGACGGGAGGGGGCGAGGTGGGGACAGATGCAGGCGACTGACTGACGCCAGCCTTGTGATGGGGAGGAGGAGCGTGGGGAACCTTCTTATGGATGGCTCTTCGCCACACGTCTTCTTACTCCTCCTCCCTCCTCGACTATGGCAATTGAAAATAATAGTTTTGAGGTCCTCCGTAGGCGAATATCTGGGCTGGAATTGGTACCCCTGAGAAATAACCTACAAATGATGTGGGTCTCGTTTTGGAAGCAAATTGCATGTAATTTGGTCGGATACACGCCCACGGAACACTAGGAATCACTTTTAGTTTACAATAACCGTTTGGTGGCTTGCTGGGTTTCTGTGAAGAAGTAGTTAGCAAGGAGAGTGAAGAATAACAGTCAAGTCTTTGGCCCTTTAATGATGGCCCTTCCTAGGCAGTTTCTTAGGAACGTTTGTAGTTGTGAAATGCGCAGGCATGCCTGTCAGTGAGAGGGAAGACCTTCGGATGTTTACATTTTAAAACTATTCATCTACATTTAAAAAGGAAGTATAAAATACAGCCCAAGTATACCCTGTTCAACAAATGACCAGGATCCAAGGCTTTGCTTATAGGAAGTCATGAACACGGTTTTGGATCACTTTCAAGTCTGTGGTCAGTTATCCAAGGACATCACAGATAAGGAACCGGTGTGGTAGTTTATAAATAAAGAACATTTAAAATACGATAAGATGACCAAAGTGTCAAATAATATTTTTGAAAAATAACTTCTAGTGTTAAGGGTCCTTGATGGCAAGGCAGCTTCCCGCAAGCCAGCCTTTGCTGAATCTGTCCTGATACTGCCAGTCCCCACTTTTATGCTTGAGTGGCTGGCTTTGTCAGGGTGCTTTTTTCCCCCTGGGTTTGAGCTATGCATAGGAGAATGCCTGCATAGTCTGGATTCAGACAGCTCACTTACCACTAGTGTTTTTTTTAAAAAAATCAAAGACAAATTAAGGTTAACCCCTTAAGTACTTTCAAGTGTTTTAAAGTCAGAGAGACATTGGTGTTTCCTTTATCAAATATTTTTTCCTCTTACTTACATATTCCTCACTTAATAGGCAAATCAGAAAATATTCACCACTGTCAGCTGCAGTGTCTCTGATAACCCCAGGATGAAGGAAGAAAAAGAAGCACTTCCATTCTGGTTTATAGGAAACTTATAGTGCATAGGATATCTATGCACTGAACGAATGGTAAATTTATGTATCCGTTCTGATCATGTGATCAAATTGGAGGAGAAAAAAACAAGAAATTATTCTTTCATAGAAATAATACAATTTAGTATCAGTTTTACAAATAATTGAATTTTGATGAAAGAGAGTACCATGTATTTGCCACGTTTGAGAGAGATGGACCCTACATCATGAAAGCGCCTGATTATATCTGACCTTCTCTCTCTACTGGAAGAAAACAGTTTCATCATGGTCTGCTTTATATGATCTACATCATTCTTATCCAGGGTTATGTGCCAGTGGTGGCAAGGTCAGGGTTATGATCAATAAATGTTCTTTG
This sequence comes from Cricetomys ansorgei, assembly GCA_026225945.1. Taxonomy (NCBI): domain Eukaryota; kingdom Metazoa; phylum Chordata; class Mammalia; order Rodentia; family Nesomyidae; genus Cricetomys; species Cricetomys ansorgei. The sequence goes on from JAMJFZ010001133.1 coordinate 13,057,014, forward strand.
TTTTTACTTTTCAAAACACGTGACATTTAATCCTAACATTTTAACAAAGCTTAGTGCAGACTTCTGTTTATTCTTGTGAGCACTTAGGAATTCAGAAACAGGGGTGTATCCAGAATAAACCAGTAAACAGAGTGTGTGCTGACTGTCTTAAATCAAGGGTAGCACACGCATATGTCCTTATTTTGATGGTGTGAGCAGGCAGTAGTGTGCTGTGTGTTAACCGGATGAATGTTTGAGTAAGGATAGGGACATAGTAAAAGTAAACAAATATTCCCTGGCAATGAACTAACCTTTAAAAGCAAATATTCCTGTAAATAATGTCTGTGCCAACTAAAGTCTTTAGGATATTAAGATAATTGCCAGGGTTAGATGTCATCAGGACTCATCTCGATGCTTCTTCGCCCTGGTAGCCCTTGAGCCACAGGCCCCCTTGTTTGCCTCACACGGGGGTGTGCTCTGCCAGACTTATTTCCAGTGTGTCTCGCTGCAGTTACAAGATGAGGTACGGCTTTCCACGCACACTCAGACTTCCTCTGGTCTGCCTGTTTCCGTGAACAGATCCTTGGACTTGCTGGACAACTCCTCACTTTGTCGACTCTGCCCAAGTGCTACCTCGTGGAATTTTCTCAGATACCCTTGGTGGCTGGTGTGTCCTGTGAGCCCTCTGCATCTCCTGTGCTGCTTTGCTCATACACTCGTTTATCTCTTCCTGTCTGGGGATTCTTACATGAAGTGGGGGGAGACTACATCCCATCTACCCTTTCTATCCCTTTACTGTTGGCTGCAGTGCCCGGCTCAGGATTCAGTCAATAAATATTAATTAAACGAAAAACTCTCTTTATTGAACCCGTGGTCCCTTCTGAAATAAAATCTAGAAAAGCATTTCCCCCATAGACTAGGTCTTAAAAGTTCATCTTTCAAGAAGCCAGTGTTGAGGTGAGCTGAGGACATTTGGAGAAGCGGTGAGAATTCACGGGGGACCATCCTGAGCTCAACCCCTACCTCCGACGTGGGTCTCCCTCTGAGAGAACTGTGACTGAGCATTACAGTCCAGCAAGCTCAGGGATAACTCTTACCACATAAGCAAATTTCCATATCAGGTTCACTACATTTACAATGGAAGCTTTTTAGAAAAATCCAGATTTTAATATGATACAGCCACCACAATAAAACTCCAATATGGTTTCGACAAAAAAAAAAAAAAAAAAAAAAATGCTAACATGATCCACTGATGCCCCTTCCCTCCAAAGCTACATGAAAACTGACGATGTTGTTTAGTGTGTGTATTCAAACTCCCAATTTGAGCTTTTACCTTCTTCAAGCTGGTACTAACAGGTCCTTAATATGCATCGAGTTCTGCTCACCAACCTCAAATGGAGTTAATGCATGGCAGTGTGAAAACTAGAATCTGCATAAATGTCATGCCTAGAAGATACATTTGATTGTACAGGTTTAATTGGGAAACTCTGATTAACTCCCAATCATCTTCACAAGAATCAGAGAGACTGTATTTTAAAATCTAAATACAGCCAGGTGATGGCTCACGCCTTTAATCCCAGGCAGAGGCAGGTGGATCTCTGTGAGTTCCAGGCCAGCCTGGTTTCCAGAGTGAGTTCCAGGACAGCTAGAGATACAACAGAGAAAGCCTGAGTTACAACAGAGAAACATTGTCTCAAAAAGCCAAAAATAAGATGAAATACAATACAATAAAATAATAAGATAAATAAAATTTAAATCCAGTTTAGTTTAAGTCCATGAATATTAAGTGATGCATTGTAAATGTACACAGGGCAAAAACTGTAACCCTTCAGAGGTCACAATACTGACAGGTGTATGGTTCTCTGCCCTTATTCTGAAGCCCATATTTAATTAAAGGGAATAATGTAACCCATGAAACAAATGTCAAGGAGATTTGCATAGCTGTTTTTTCTAGTGAATGTTTGAGTTGGTCTTTAAAAAAATATTACATATGAACTTCTCCCTCTGACTGTTTACCTCTGTCCCCTCTCTATCCAGTTCCCTTATTTTTTTTCTTTTTGTCTGTTTCTCTCTTTGCCTTTCTCTCTTTTTGCCTCTCTCTGTCTTCCTCTTTGTTTTTGTCTCCCTCCCTCCTTCATTTCCTCTCCCTCTCTCTTCCTCCCTCTTTCCCTCCCCCTCTCTCTCCCTTTCTTTCTCAGTTGAGATTTTATACATGTGATTTGATCACATTCGCCCCTCCTCCAACTCTCTCAGAGCCAACCCACCTCTCTACCCTCCCAATTTTGTTTTTTTAACCCATCATATCCAATTTGTGCTGCCTGTCGCCTTCCCCTGGAGTGAGTTGACCCGGAGGGCCACACCTTTAAAGAAAACAACTGGTCCTTCTCTCAGAAGCCCCGTGTCAACTGTCAATCAATATGTCCTCAGCTAGGGGTGGGACTTAATACCCATCTCTCCTTTCCAAGCTATTTTTGTTGTTGTTTGTTTTTTGTTTTAGTAGGGGCTTGCTATGTATCCCAGGCTGGCCTCATACTTACAGCGATCCTCCTGCCTCAGTCTCTCAAGTGTGGGATTGCAGTCATGTGCCACTAGGTACAGCTGAAATGTAGTTTATATCCTATCACTTATAAGGTTCTAAGTTAGAGTGACTGATTACAGAGGGTTTGGAGACGATGAACATAAGAATACTCAGGGAACGAGAGTTTAAACCCACTGATTCGGGAAGAGGTTTCTAGCGCTTTCTAGATCTTTGCTTCAAACCCAGCTTTAATGTGTAGACTGTCTCCCTCAGTGTGGCCTAGCGCTTTTCACTTTAATTTTTCAGAAACCAGTTTGGGCTGAGTGAGCCATAGAGAGAGCAGAGCAGATGCGCACATCTTTCTGAATGCTTGATGTGTGATGAATGTTCAGCTGAAGAACTGCTTTTTAAACTTTTGGAGCTAACATTGTCTGCCTTGGCAATACCAACTTTCAGAAAATAGTGACAACCCAGGAAAGGATTCGAGGAGTCCACCTATTTTCTACTTTGTGGAAGAATATTTGACCTCTCAATTATTTACACTTCATTACAAATTAATGGGTTCGACTTTTTGTTTTCTGAAAATCAGAGGGGAAAGAGTTGGCATTGGGGAGGAGCAGGGAGAAGGTAGGTAACTTTAAAGCTGAAGCATCAGCGCAGTTGGGACAGTATAGGGTTTACAGGGTAGGGAGGAGAGTGTTGTAGAAGGTGGATTAGCAGGTGTCCCCAGGAGGCAGTGTCTATTTGGCCTGGCATTAACAGAATACAAGGCCCCTCAATCACAGGAGGGTCTTAGCAGACTGGCCCAGGGAATACCTCACCAATCGTCCTGGCAGTAGGAAAATAAATGTTCCTTTCCAAATGAGTCACAGAACATGTTTGTAAAGCGAGACCACCAGTGACTAGTGACATCTAGGAGCGATGACTGACAACGGCAAGAGAAACTGTGAGTCCAAAACACAGGGCAGCGAACATGGGCAGCGAGGAACCGTGCCTCGTGGAAAAGATTTCAGGTCTCTCGAGTCTTTCTCTGGACGTGTTTTTGTCACTCGTCTCTGTTTTCTGGTGGCAGTTGAATTTCATTCTCAAGAGTATGGGTTGGATCAGAAATTGGCCGTATATAAAGCTCTGTGTACACAAATGTTTCCCTGTGGCTTACTGACTATGTGTTTGTACAGATTGGCAATTAGGGGCTGGCTGTGTTTGCAAACAGTGACAGCTGGTGCATTTTTTGTTATTTCAGAGAAGTGACATTTTCTTTATTTTCTACTGCTATTATATCTAAACCACTGGTAAAATATTCGGTATAAACAGTTTCTCTATTTTACAAAATATTTGTGTTGATTTTTAAATGTGAGGATATTGGAGATGTAACTTCAGAATGTAAGTGTATGCAGTGGGGGTGGTATTTATTCTTTCCACCTTTATTGACCCTAGAGCTACTGCATCTGAATTGTTTATGAGGTCCCAGACCAGGCTGGAGAGGGGGACACCCCACAAAATTAAAAAAAATGAAAGCAACATAACAAATCAGACCCTGAACTCTACAGACAAGTTATAGAGAGCGTAGGAGATCAGAAAGGCAGATATTGAGAAAGTATCCCAGGAAGCATCCACCCCCCACCCCCACCAAGTGGGCAGCAGGCAATGTAGAGAGATGCATGAGTTATCAAAGTGAGAATAAGAGACTGAACAGGACATCTGTATTTAACCCCCTACCCTGCCTCACAAAGGCTCACTCAGCAAAGAAAGTCAGAATGTAAGATCACAGGATGGGGCAGAGTGCTGTGAAAGGCTTGTTTTCTGGACACGACAAGGCTATTGGACCCGAGCTCACAGCATCTGGGTTATGTGCACAAGGTCAAACCCACTGAAATCCCAGCATAGATGTGGTGGATCTGAGACCGACCACTTACCGAAGAGCTAGTTCCAGAGGGAAGGAGTGTCAATCATTTTTGAGAATGTGGCCACTGCTGGGGTTCCCATGTTGCAGTGGATGTCCCACACCCATGCACATGTGGACAGCACTGGCAGGAATTTAGGGAGTCATTAAAAGAAAAAGATATGAAGTTGGAAAGGGATGTGTTAAGAGGTTATGGAGGTCTTGGAGGGGGAAATGGAGGACATAATGTGATCATATATTTTGGTCTCTGTGTATGACATTTTCAAGATCAAAGGAAAAAAATTTAAAGATAGTATCAAGGCAGGAGAGGTGGCTCAGTGGTTAAGAGCTCTGAATGCTCTTGCAGAGGACCTGGGTTCAATTCCCAGCATCCATAAGGCAGGTCACAACCATCTGTAACTCCAGTTTCAGGGATATGATGCCCTCTTCTGGCCTCTGTGGGCACTGCATGTGCATAATGTAAAAATAAGTATTTTTAAAAATATATTATCCCAGATAGTGAGAGTCTTTAATGTCCTCTCCAGTTACAGTCTATTTGGGTTTCTTTTTATTGTTCTTGGATAGAATTTCATCATTCCTGTATATGAGTTCTTAGCCACTGGAGGTTCAAGAATATAAATATGAATAAACTAGAAAGTCTGAGAAGAAGAGAGATGTTTGTAGAGATCCCTGTGAGAGGGTTAGGACACTGAGGCAGGGGATGGTGTGGTTTGCTGCATCTGTTAGGAGCTTGCTACTGTTTGTTCCTGTGGTCACCAACCACCCCAGTCATCTGGCCGGGTATCCCTGCTGACAGCTGAATAGAGTCCTTTCATCTCTGCCCATTGACGTCTCCCATTTGGCCTCCTTGGGAGGACTGAAAGATCATAGAGATTAGGAATTACATCTCCTCTTGAGCCACTCAGCCCTAGCATAGGCCCAGGTCATCCTTGATTGTCCATAGTTAGTTTCTGCCTTTGCCTGTCCTCCTCTTCTTCCCTCCTCGCGTGGGGGTTTGTGGACTGTAGTGAAGAGAAGGGTACAGGGATTCAGGATTAATCCTTAGATGAGGAAGAACTATTTACTTTTAACCTATGGCCCAAAAGAGAACAAAGGGTTGGAATAGGAAAGTTGCATAAAGGGAGATGAGGAAGACAGTTTAAAGTGGAATTCTAATGGCCATCTTGACACCCAACAGATCAACCATCACTTCCAGGATTCTCTGGACAGCAACCATGACATGGTTTATTAGTGAATTGTTTCTTTCTTTGAAACAACATGTCACTATGATGCCAGGCTGGCCTTGAAATCTCCATCTTCCTGCTTTAGCCTACCAAATTCTAGGATTCTAGGTACATGCTATTGCACAGGAGTTATTAGAGGTGCCTCTACCCTCAGGCAGCCGGGAAACTCAGTCATCCTCGACACACACATCTGTTTAAAAACATTAAACTGTTATTTATAGCCATTTGACCTCTTACAGGGAGTCACATTCAAGTTAGTATTCTGCATAATACCACGTACAGCAGATAAACTATTAAGTGCCCAGAAGTAGTTGTATGTATTGTGTAAGTCTACATTTTAGCAAGGCGATGAGTTTTAGGGTGGTTAGACTGATTATATCAGATTTAATAAAGCAGCAGCGTATGTCATTGACAAAGCGGGGCTTGGACCTTCACTCACTCTCCATTTGTTTACATGATCCTTCATGCCAGATAGCATGGTGATGGCTTTGAGGAGACTCAGCTTTTAACAAACACAGGGATGAAGACGCCTGCTTGATGCTGCAGGAGCCGGGAGGGTAGGAGAGATGCTCTCTGCTGCTGCTTGAAGCCGCTGGAGAGTGTTTCCAGGAAGTCAGCTGCCTGAAGGAGCAGAGGGAGGAGCAATGGGCACAGCAGAGATGGGACCTTGTCAGGAAGAGCTTCTGAAGCTAAAAACACCAGTGCACATCCCGCCTCCCTGTGTTTGTTACGTAAAAATATATAAACTATAGAGTTCAGAGTAAGAATTGGAGGTGGGGATCAGTGCAAGTGTAGCACTTTTAATCACAACCTACAGAAACAATGCTGATCCCATCCAGTTGCAAGTCACAGCAAAGTGTCACGTGGGCTATAGCTGGATCTTCTGTGGACTGGGAATGAAATCCTCCCAGGGATGGGGATGCAGGATGCCTGAGACGTCAGGATTTGGGGCCCTCCTGAATGTGGGGATGAGGAGCAGAGGTCACTGTGGTTTTAACACGAGGGGCTGTGAATCTAGCTGATTCCTTGCTTTCCAGTTAGGCACCTGGTAAGAGAGGCCACATGGCAGGGCAGCTCACTTCACGCCCTGGCATCTGCCAGGGAGTCTCTTCCTCTCCCAGTCCACTGGGTCAGAAATCTTGGCAGTCACTTGGACAACTTGTTTAAACTGAGAGTTAAAACAATTGCAATCTCTATAGAAACATGTATTTTTATTAACCTTTCTACATTGAGGCAATTTAACTCATCTCAGGGGCCCCAGAGTCCTCTTCTGGCCCCTAATGGCGCTGGACGCATGTGGTGCATATACATGCATGCAGGCAAAACACCCATACACACAAAAAATAAAAATAAAACATTTCAAAGTGTATTTTTAAATGAACTAAAAATATTCTTGTATTTCATTGTGTAGAACAATGTAAATTTGGTTGAACCCATAGTATTTTAAGGTGGTCAGCTCTATTGTACTCTTATTTCGGGAGGGATTGTATAGTCAGTTTTATGAAAGAATGAAGTTCACACTGTGTGGATCTTCCCATTGTTTTGATGTCTTGAAGGTTCTGAAGTTTTGGCAACTGTAAATATCAGACTATTACTCCCTGAGAAGAAATGTGTATTTCTGCTTTTATTCACCCCCTCAGAATACTTACAGTTGTCTTTAGAATGTTTGTAATACATTTTAGATGGAGAACATTTTTAAAAGGTTTTTTTTTTTTTTTTAGTGTGTATAACTGTTTGCCTACATGTGTGTCTATATACCACATGTATGCAGTACCTATAGAGGCCAGAAGAGGGCATTGGCTCCCCTGGAACTAGAGTTATAGATGATTAGGTCCTCTGCCAGAGCCATCTCTCCAACCCTTACTGAAGTTTGTCATAAGACAAACTGATACAGAAAAAAAATAAAGCCGAGCAGTATCGATTAAGGCTGAATAATTTGCTGCCAGTTGGTTCTGAGGTAGAAAGCAGATCTCATTAAAAAATGAATCTCTCCGGGGATTAGTCCATAAGTCCTTCTTTCCCTCAGTGTTGAAGCAAATGTTATTTTTAAACTGGTACTTTGCTCTAAACCCCAGACCACCACCATCAGAGGAAACTGATATGTTTACATGAGTCTGCATTTAGGGGAGGAAGGGCTCTGAAAGGTGGGCAGAGTGCCAGGGCCACTGATGGAATGTCCTTCACAGAGCTGCTTTAGAAGGGATGAGCCTACGGGATGGGTTATCTGGAAGATTCCCAGCACTTTCGCAGCTATTCAGATTTCTGCATAACTATGACACATTATTTCACAAGAATTATTATTTATTACAAATATTCTTAATTCTGGCAGAGAGAAGGAGAACAAAAACCCTTGGAGGGCACATCATTTAACACTTGAAATGGAATCTTTCTTTCTCACAATAAAAAATTATATGTTTACCATTTTAACCATTTTTTAGTTCAAACTGAATGATATTAAGCAGGCTCACACAGTGCACCCATCACTACTCCCCATTTTCAGAACTTTTGATCTTCTCAGACTAAACTTTGTTGCCCTTTGAGCAGGGGTTCCCATTTCCCCTTCCTTCCCCCTCCAGTCTCCCCCATCTTACGTCCTGTCTTTATGATCTCTAGATATTCCATGCAGGATGAACCCTCATCATTCGTCCTCTGTGCTGCTTACATAACCAAGCAGTGTCTCCAAGGTTCAGCCACACTGGAGAACATACCTTTTCTCCTTCTTGTGACTGGGAAATAGGTACCTCAAGCGACCAAGCCATTTTCCATTCCCACCCACGGGGCTGAAGCCTATAAGTTCACTGCCAGTGGTCCTCAACCTTCCTAACACTGCGACCCTTTAACACAGTTCCTCATGCTGTGGTGACCGCCTCCCCCCACCATAAAATTTACTGCTATAAATCGTAAGTAATGTAAATGTCTTAGGTGACCCCTGAGGACGGGTCACAACCCAAAGGTTGAGAACTACTGTGTTGTCTGTTTCGATGGTGGTGGCAGTTATGACAGGGAGAAGTCACACCTCTGAGCTTTGATTTGCGTCTTCCCAGTGATGCTGATGTTGAACATCATGGACTCATTTGTCACTTTTGCATCTTCCTTGAAGAAATGTGTATTTAAAGCTGAGTGTGATGGGAGGAGGGGACCTGCCAAGTTCCAGTTATCTGAGAAGCTGAAGGGTCATTTAAGTTTGTGAGTTCAGGTCTAGCCTGGTCAACTTGTTTTGTTTGACTCTAACTCACAAGAAAAAAAATAAAAAGGAAGGAAGGAGAAAGGAAGGGAAGGGAAGAGAAGGGAGGAAAAATAAATGTCCATTTAAGTGCTTTTTCCTCTTTTTGATTTTGTTTTCAAGACAAGGTCTCACTATGTAGCTCTAGCTGTCTTAGAATTCACTATGACCAGGCTGGCCTCGAACTCACAGAGCTCTACCTGTCTCTCCTTGCAAGCGCTGGGATTAAAGGAATGTGTCAACTATACTTAGCTCCTGATTTTTTTTTTTTTTTTGAGACAAGGTTTTCTGTGTAGTTCCAACTCATAGAAATCCTCCTGCCTCATCCTCTCAAATACCAGAATTACAGGAGTGAGGTAACACAATTGGTGCTTTTCCACTTTGTAATGTTTTTGTTGTTGAATCATAGGACTTTGTTTATTTTTGTTTTTGTTTTTTGTAACAGGGTTTCTTTGGTGTAACTCTGGCTGTCCTGGAACTCACTCTGGAGACCAGGCTGGCCTTGAACTCACAGAGACCTGCCTGCCTCTGACTTCTGAGTGCTGGGATTAAAGGCGTGTGCCACCGCCACCGCCACTCGCCACCGCCACTACCCGGCTAGTACTTTATTCTTGATGATGATTCTATAACAGACATGTGAATTGTGCAGATTATGGTATAGTCTAAACAGATTTTATATATTCCTCCATTCATGTATTACACATACTATATGTATAATATATATCTTCACTTAAGAGTATTATTTTTGTAGAATTTCATAGCAAATAACATGTAAATGAAAAATTCAAATATATAAAACTTTTCCTGTTTCTAACTCTGAACAGTCTTTAGGCAAATTGTGGCTTGATTAAAAGGCATGTAACCCACTTAATAGGTGGCATCGCTGTGGCTCAACACTGGTAACTCAGTGCCTGCTCCTTGGGTGGCGATGATAATGGCTTTCATAGTTACGGGAACTTTTATCCATGAGACTAGAGAGCTGTCATCTCTAGAGTCCTTGCTTTTTCCCCATAGCTATTTCCTCCTCATTTAAAATTACCTTAAAGATTCAAATGCATTTTAAAGCAAGGCCAATTAATAGCAAGGATTTTTAAAACTTGGTTTCATTTCTGCTTTTGAAGTATTGATGTATTGGGTAATTTTTCTAAAAGTCCAATTGAAAATACCCCCAAATCTAAAGCTATTCAAAAATAAATATAAGACAGATAGGGCCATTAATAGTGATAAAGATTTTTAGGAAGAATAGGCTGGAATGGGAAAGTAGTAGGAGTGAGGTTGAGCCGACTGCTGTTGAGGAATAAAATCCTCCAACGGGGCTTCTTCAGCCTGTCTGACTCTGTTGGTGGTTAGATCCAGATCATTCCTGCCCACGGGCTGTCCTCTGCATCATAGGGCATTTAGCGGTATCCCTGGCTTCTAACCAGAAGATCCCGGTGACATCTCCCTCCCTTAGTTGTGACAACCAAGATATTTTCAGATGTGGCCTACTGTCCCCCTAGAGGCAAAAACTAACCTTGTCTTCTTCCCTCATTAGAAACTGAGATACACGCCTGTGGTAAGAGGGTCTCATAGCAGGTGGCAACAAAGGTGTTAAAGCAAGGTGTTTCTGGGTAAAGGATAGCTGGGACCAGCAGTTAGTATTTTAAGCATCTGTTGTGCCCTCACACCAACAGTTGGCGACACCCTCACTTCAGTGATAACATACGTTTGCTGTATGCTTCCCAAACTGTTGGAAATCGTCACCAGGGCCGTGAAGGGTAGAGCAGACTCCCATCAGTATCAGACTCCTGCCACTTTGTACTGACAGCACTTTGTTGATTTGGAACGTTGTATACTAAAAGGCACATTTGCATCCTCTGGTTAGCAGTTCCTTGATTGGCCCGAAGTAGCTGCGCTGTAATGGAACCTAGAAACAGATGGGACCGCATGGCTTGGTTTCTGGAGTGTCAATAGATTGCTTAATGTCATACCAGAAATGTTTGGTGTCAAGAAAAAAATTACAGTTGTTCAGTAGCAGTTTACATAAAACATATGAGCAATAACGACACGTGTCATATTGCCCAAATTATTTACATTTGAAATGCTCTGCATTGAAAAATACGTGCATAAAAAATTGCGAATGAATTTTTTACAGTGCATCATGGGCAGCCACAGCCCTTTCCTAACTGAAGTCTGTCCTCTTGAGCAACAACAGTGCTCATTCTGGCTCATTCTGGGGTCACCGCCTGGTTATTTCATTCAACTAAAACCAGTGAAAGTGTTTACTGAAGATTTTGTTCAGATTTTTCCCCCAGAGGTCATGAGAATGCGTGTATGTTTTCTGATTTGACTGTGCAAGTGTATTTACTTGTCAAGAGGATTATTTAGATACACTAAAAGCTATTACTACTCTCAAAGATTAGATGCAAAATGGTGTTTTTTCTTAGCTTCGGGAAAATAATTAATTGTTCTTTATTCTGCTTCACTGTATTATTTAACTTTATTTTTAATTGTGTAGATGTGTGTGTTTGTGTGTGGAGATGTGCATGTGAGCGCAGGTGCCCAAAGAGGCCAGATGTGTCATGTCCCCTGGAGTTAGAGTTACAAGCAATTGTTACCCTGCTTCTGTAGGTACTGGGAACCAAACTCTGGTCCTCTGGAAGAACCATGCATGCTTTTGACTGCTGAGCATCTATCCAGACCCTGGTGCAGCATTTTTGATCTTCATGGTGACAGTACAGTTGGGGTATTGAGAATTTAATTGCCTACAGGAATAGCAGCTGTGGCTTTCATCCTCCACCATGTGGTTTTTAAAGTGTTCTTTGGCACTAGAGCCCACCGTCTGGACTTCTGGGCCCTCCTGCCACTTGAGCTCCTTCCTAGCAGGACTTGACCAATCAGGATGTTTTTCCTCACCCTTAGCTGTAGATGAGCTACACTCATTCAACAAAGGGTAGACACCCAAAGTTAAACACCTAGATGCCAAGCTACACAACTGTTATAAATCTGTGCCGATTGAACCTGTATCACAATTGGAGAAATACAGTAAACGATTTTTTAAAAAAAGAAAAAAATATATAACCCAATCTTGAAAACCAACACAGAAGACTCATAATATTCCAATTTTAAAACTTAAGGTGAATCTACAGTAATCAAAATAATGTTTTGTTGGTCTAAGGACTGATATCAAAGAAATTCAACTAAAAGTTCAAATACTAAACTAAACATTACTGTCAATTGTTATTTTATAAGATGTTAAAATACCGTTATGGCGTTTAACGGAGAGTCCAGCGTTGAATTTTCCAATGCTCTTTATTAATCACAAACCATGTCAAATCTCAGGGAATTCTATACCCGGGCAGCTAGGCCGAGAGCTCACTCCAAGGCTTCTTCACCCCATGCTCCAGTCTTCCTTCTCCTCCTTCACTCAGCTCCTACTCCTCCTCCACCTCCTTGCTCCACCCCTCAATCTCCAGGTGTTTTTCTTCCTGTTTTCACACAGACCCTCAATCAACAAATAACAGGAACCTCCTGTGGGGGATGGAAGCTGGGGATGGCACAGAGGTGTAATCAAGTAAGAGACTAATCTTAACTAAGATATTATCCACAACTAAACATACCACAACATCAAGAATGTCAAGACCATGCAGTAGGGAAAGGATTGTGTCTTTAACAAATTGTGGTGGGATAACTAGACAGTTGTATGCAAAAGAAGGAAGTCGGACCCCTAATTCACAGATATGTGTACACATACATACACACACACACATTAAATCAGTGGCCAATGGCTTAAGTATAAAAGCCAAAACAATAGAACTTTTAGAAGGCAACATAAGAGTAAATTTTCATGGCCTTGACTTTGATAATGGATTCTTTCTCACATATGACATCAAAAGCACAAACAACAAAAGAAAAAATAAACAGTACTAAAATTAAAAGTATTTTTAAACCAGGTGTGGTGGTGCACACCTTTAATCCCAGTGCTTGGAAGGCAGAGACAGGCAGACCTCTGGAGTTGAGGCCAGCTTGGTCTACAGAACATGTTCCAGGAGCTACATAGAGAGAGACTGTCTTAAAAAACATGGTTCTTCTTTTTTTTCTTTTGCATTGAAGAACACAAAAATAAAAAGGCAACATTCAGACAACATCTGCAATTTTTATACACACACACACTCACACACATACATACACATCACACACACACACACTCACACACACACACATACACATCACACACACATACACACACACACATACATACACATCACACACACATCACACACACACACACACACTCACACACATACATACACATCACACACACATCACACACACACACACACTCACACACACACATACACATCACACACACATACACACACACACACTCACACACATACATACACATCACATACACACACACACACATCACACACACATACATACACATCACACACACACATCACACACACACATACACACACACACACACTCACACACATACATACACATCACACACACATCACACGCACACATACACACACACACACTCAAACACATACATACACATCACACACACACACACACACACACACACACACTCACACACATGTATGGATTTACATCATCAAAATCTATAAAGAAGCTTTACAAATGCAGCAACATCAAAGCTGACTCACTGGGAACAGTAAACTGTACCTCTAATCCCAACACTTGGGAAGTTGAGGAAAGACGGTTGTAAAGCCAAGGCTGGCCAGGGCTGCATATCCACACCCTAAATCAAAACCAAAGCAAAACAAAGCCAGGAATGGAAAACACTTTGGCTGCTACAAAAAATAATTGGAAGTTTCTAGCAAAGTTAAACACAAACGCCATATGACACAACAGCTTCACTCCTATGCCCAAAGAATTGATCTCTGTCACTAAACACTTATCTGCACCCACAGGTTCATGTCAACTCTGTCCACAATAGCCTGAAGGTGAAAGCAGCAGGTATGTCTATCAGTGGCAGAATGGACAAACAGATTGACAGCTGTGTATCTATGTTTATGTACCCATGTATGCACGTGTAGATGTCTCTGTGTATCTAACCAGCTGTAGAAGGGTGCAGCCCAGAGACTCAGAATGCATCCTGTGGGAGGGACCCAGGGGAAGGAACTGCCAAGCGGGAGTTGTGTTTTATTTTAGTGGGACAAGTTGAGTTTACGATCTGGTGAGAGGACTGTGTAGCATTGTGAATGTACTAAATTTGATTGAATTGTTCTAACAAAAATGGGTAATTCCACTTTAGTACAGTTTTAGCAAAATGTGTGGTGTGTTAGTGGTAAGTCCTTTGGGGTAAGATACGTCAGGAAAGTATGTGGGTGTGGTGGTTTTGAGAATGCCCCCATTTTGAATACTTTGATCCCCAGTTCATTGTACTATGTGGGGTGGTGTAGGAAGTATGGCCTTACTAGAGGAAGTGTGTCACTGAGGGTAGGCTCTGAGCACATAAGGCCTCCCTTACCCCAAGTTTGCTTTCCAAGGTGAGCTCTAGGCTTCCTGCCCCAGCCACCATGCCTCCCTCTGCCATCATAGACTTCTGTCCCTCTGACCTCAGAGCCCAGATAAACCCTCTTCTGTGAGTGGCCTTGGTTCTTGTGTTTTAGCATAGCAGTAGAAAAGTCACCAATATAGTTGGTAAGGTGTTGTTGGTAGGCCTGGGATATGTATGAAAGGTAACTGAGCAAGCCAGGAAAGTAGTGTTCCTCCATGGTTTCTGCTCTGAACTCTTGCCCTGACTTTCCTTGATAGACTATAACCTGTAAGCCAAAAGACCCAAGTTGCTTTTTGGTCAAAGTGGTCCTAGGTCATCCTACAATCAAACATGTGATGCTTTCAGTAATGAGCTATAACCATCTAGTTTTAATAGGCAACACAGAGCGGTAGCAATAGCCTGTGTTGTTTTCAGAGCCTCAGGGGTCTTCTTGACTAACAATCTGCAGGGAAATGGCCCACTTTGGGCAGTGGGTTTTTACTCTAATAATCGATGGCTTCTGGGTCAGCTTTATACATCCATGTAGGATACTCCCATTTGAACTTAAATTTTAAAAATTTTTTCTTTCTTTCTTTCTTTCTTTCTTTCTTTCTTTCTTTCTTTCTTTCTTTCTTTCTTTCTTTCTTTCTTTCTTTCTTTCTTTCTTTCTTTCTTTCTTTCTTTCATGTGAGAAAGAGAGAGAGAGAGAGAGAGAGTTTTGACTGCATGTGTATCTGTGCACCATCTGCATGCATGGTGCTCAAAGACACCAGACAGAGGAGGGCATTGGGCCTCCTAGGACTGGAGTTAGAGACAGTTGTGAGTTGCCATGTGAGTGCTGGGCCGTGAAGGAACTTAAGCCCTCTGCAGAGAGCCAGTACTCTTAGCTAAGCTATCTTTCCAGCTCCAAACTCTAAAAGCTTTTAAAAAAATTTTATCAATTAGCTTCCCTCTTATGAGCATTCTCTGTAGCTTTGTCATGCATCATTAGTTTTAGTTGGTCCCTCTTTCCACTCCCCTCCCCCACCTCACTGCCCGCCATCTCCTCTTCAATCTTTCCTCTTGTCGTTATTTTTAGCTTGAGAGTATCTTGGCTCATACTTTTTGTGTGCTGTTGTGTCTCCTCTTAACTTTTGCTGTTCTTCTGTCTCCTTGACATCCAAAACTCTAGAGTCCATTCAGTGACAGATCTACATAGGAAGGATTTTTCTTTCTGCGTGCTTACTAACTTCCCGAATGTCCTGAATTCATGGATGTCCTCCTGTTAAGGAGTCATGGGCCAGCCATGTCTTATTTTGAAAGGTAGTTTTTTCCTCCTTTGCCCTGGATGTTCCCAACCAGAGTTTAAACCCTTCAAGTCTAATCATTCAAATCAGTGATACAATTGAGCCTCATTATTTAGTAATGCCACTACACACACACACACACACACACCCCACATGCTCGTGTGTATAATTTCAACAATACTGCCCTCATCTTTATCAACAAAGAACATTCCCAGCCTGCCTTGTGCCCTGTCCTCTTCCGTGTGCTTAACATGTTTGAGGATGCACAGAATCCACTTATCAAAATAGAGACTCACTGTTTTGTCTTGTTTTGCTTTTTAACTTCTGGAATTTTTTACGAAGGAGAATATCATGAAGCGGTTGTTTGTGGCAGGGAAGTGGAGGGTGAAGGGAAGAGTAGGTGAGATGAACTTACCAATCGGAAGCAGCACAGCAATAACTGGTGTCACCTTGCTACATTGTTAGTTAGCTCTGTTTCCAGAGAGATCCAGTTGGAGAAAACTGGCAGCCTGGAGGTGCTCTCGTTCATGCCGCAGGGTCCTAGCTCAGGTGTGGGGAGTCAGGAAGGCTGTCTCTGGGTGCCAGTTATAGACTGTAGGTCTCTGCAGGCTTGGAACGGTGAGGAAAAACCTTTGCTACTGAGCTAGCACGGATGCCTAGACTTAGAGTTAGTCAGATTCTCGTCACTGTGACAGCACTTGACATACACATAAAGAAGGAGTGGTTTGTAGTGTGGCGACATCTGGGGTTCCAGTCCATCGAGGCAGAAAGAGCATGGTGCATCCATCACAGCTGCTCTCACTGTGCTCCCAGGAGGCAGAGAGGACAGTGCCCCTCAGTTAGAGAGCTCCTCTTTTCTGTATTCCATCTGGGCCCCCAACATGGAATGGTGCCACACATTCAGGGCGAATGGCCCTGGCTTTGCCAATTCTCCCTGGAAACTTCCTCGCAGACATGCTCAGACATGTACTTTGTTGATCTCCCAGGCATCTCCCAGTTCATTCAAGTTGAGAATCAAGATTAGTCATCATTGCCACCTATATTTGAAATAAAAAAAATAAAGTTTAACCCAAGCAGCTTGTCCCTTCCCATCCCCACCCCCAAGTAAACTATTAAAAAAGGTCATAAGTGGACCCCTAATATCTGGCATTGCATTTTTAAGACTCAGCTTTGGATTTTTACTGCTTAGGAGATGAAGACAAGGCATTAAGTGCTTGGTGGGGTCTCTGACTGAATCAAAGAACGAATGAAGTGTTGGGAACTACTTCAAAAGGCTTCAGAGACTGTTTAAAGGGATTTTAAGGGATAATAGTAGTTCTTTTTCTTGTTTTGCTTTTAAAGAATTTTTTATGTATGTTTGCCTGTATGCATGTCTATGTAAACATCTGCGTGCAGTGCCCACAGAGGCCAGTAGAGGGCATCAGATCCCTTGGAACTGGAGTTACAGATCCTGAGCTGGCATGGGTGTTGAGAACTAAACCTGGGTATTCTGTAAGAGGGGTGGCAAAGTGCTCTGAAATGCTGAGCCATCTCTCCGGCCCCAGTGAAATGTTTTCGGTTTCTTGTTTGTTCTTTATTAATGGCAGCAGTACCAGGCAAAATAGCGAGCTGCTCATTCTTTGGGGAACTTACATTTCTCAGAGGACCTAACTGGGAAAGAAATGAAGGAAGTAAAATTTTCTGATAAGTCCTATAAATATGTAAACAGGACTTCTGTTTTGACCAAAGGGGGTCAGGGGTCCTGAACAAAACATAGAAAATGTTTAGTTTAAGTTTTTTGTTGCTGTTATTGTTTTACGTATCTATCCTCTGTATTGTAGGAACATTATCTCTGTTTGGCCTGCACCACAGAGAGAAGGGAATTGGGGTGGAGTCGGGGAAGAACACATAAATGTACATGTGTGCATTAGGGGGAGCTCATTATTCCTAAACATTCATCGAGGTTGAGAAGCTGAATTCGAACTATCCTGCAGACCTACAGGGGGTGGGGTGGGGGGTTAAGTTGCCTATAAACCTTGCTTTAAAATCCTGCTAGTAAAGGAAAGTGAGAAATACCTATTTTCACATTTGAGCTGAGATATTCTACATGGCTATCATGTGATATTTAGAATGATACAGTTTGTTCTGTTTCTGAAGGCTATGCTGGCAACATTTTTTACAAGGGACTTACTGACTTCAGCAGTAAAATAAGACTGCCTTGCTTACACAAAAGCTGGAATAGTTATAAAATTCTGGAAGTTTTAAGGGTTGTGGTGTTTTGGTAGGCAAAGTGTTTATTATATAAAGTATCCTCATCACTAGTATGATTTGTTCTTCAGTTTGCTGACGACAGTCCTTCAGGGCCCAACAATATCTAGCTGACAAGATGGACACTGTTTATTTTTAAGGTTAAAATTGTATTTTGTAAGTAAAATGAGATCTCTTAATTCCACTAACAGGCCTGCATTGGTACCAGCCAAAAAAAACATTACACCTTTAGCAGTTACATGTGTGAAGTGTAATGTTAACTCAAAGGGCAGGATGGGAAGACCTTGGTAAACATCTGTTGAATGGAATGCTATTTATCTCTCCCAGAGCTGAATGTAGAACAGGTTTGGGGAGATGGAATCATACTTTTACATGCATCATGACTCACTTTGTAAGATAAATAATCTTTCCCGGGTTTATATTTGTGGTAAGCCCAGATTTTCATGGGTTACAGTTGCTTGGAGTCAAGACTCTTTCTGTTACATAAAACCTGGTCTATTCTTTTTGGGGTTGCTAAGGTCCAGACATTTTTTTTTTTTTTTAAGAGCAACAGTTATTCACAAGTTTATAAACAAAGCAGTAAAAATAGATTTCTAAGGACCTCGAATTTGCAATTCATCAGTCATTCATGTAGAAACACTTGGCCTGAATGCTTACTGCCCTTGAGAATGTGGGATGTTTCCTAAACATGTTAAGAATTATGGATAAACCAGGAGAGACAAAGACCTGTGTTGTCAGGAATGTGAATATATCAATTCACACGAGTGTGAATTTCCATCAGCACACTCCAGTATAAATCAAGAAGCACTTTTGAATCAGGTCTAAGTTAAGAACTCCAGTCTGGGTTCTGCTGTGATATCTATCTATCTATCTATATCTCTCTGTGTGTGTATGTGTGTGCATGTGCATGTATACATACATGTGGAGCCAGAGGTCTAGCTTTATTTATTTATTTATTTATTTATTTAAAATTTTATATGTATGAGTGTTCTGCCTTCACATATATGTACCCCGTGTGACTGACAAGTGCCTGCAGAGGCCAAAAGAGGGCATTATAAACCCTGGCACTGTAATTACAGATGGCTGTGGCCTCTATATGGGAGCTAGAAACAGAACCTGGGGCTCCTTTAAAGACAAGAGCTCTAACTGCTGGGCCTTCTCTCCAGCCCCCTTATTTTCTCACTGAACCTGGAGCTCACTGATTCACCTGGGCTGGCAAATATGCCCCCTGTTGACTTTTTATGTGCTCTCTGGGGACCAGGTTCTTCAAGGCAGCACTTCCCCATGAGCCATCTGCCTGTTTCATTAAGCTGTGAGCAGGTGAGCATTCTTGAGAAGTGAGCTGCCTCTGTAAGATATAGCTCAATACTACCCAATATGGCCTCCATAAGTCTTATCTTGGGAAGGAAATAAGCATGAAGTCACTTTTTTGAGAAAGTAGCATTTATTTTTAAAGGATTTGAGAAATCTAGTCTCATAAGTTTTCTTTTTAGTGTATGTCTATGTGTGTCTGCGTATGTGTTCATGTGTATGTATGTGTATCTGTGGGGGGAGTGTGCGTGCATATGTGTGTCTGTGTTTGTGGAAGCTACCAGTGGGCATCAGGTATCTTCCTTGATTGCTTTTTTGAGACAGTGTGTCTTAGTTAACTTGGATGGCTAGACTGGGCAGTGGGCCCCAAGGGTCCTTCTGCTTCTGTTCCCCCAGCATTGGGGCCAGAGGTACAAGCCACTTTCCTAGCTTTTCTGTGGGTGGTTAGTCTGTCTAGGGTAGGTCCTCATGCTTGCAAGGCAAGCACTTTACCTACCGAACTCTCTCTCCACTGGCTACTCCTTTTAAACTATGCTGGGGATCAAATCTACGGCCACACCCACCCAGGCTAGGTCAGTGATCTTCCTGTTCTGCTGAGCCATACCTTCTCCTTTCCTGCAGTCTTAACATGAGCTGGATTAAGAGCTGTGGGCACCTCAGTGAAACTAGCCAGATGCCACCACTTCAGGAAGTGCTGGGGAGGGGAGAGCAAGAATCAACATTGATTGATAAAAAGCCTATTCAGTGTGGCTCAAGGACGGATTTTCCCTTGAAGCTCAATCCGTGTTTTGAGAAACCAAGGTTGAAGTGCTCCCTGACTTTCTGCACCTCAGTTTCTATTGGGATTTTTCCAAGTTGGGAGATATTTTCCAGGTAACTGAAAATGCGGGGTATGTCTTCCACCCTCCCCCAGCCTTCTGTCCCTTTCCCAAGGCTAGGGGTACAGTTGGCTTTTTGTACATCCCCAGGCCTTCTCTACAGCTGTTCTATTAACAGGTGCACTATTGCTCTTCCTGACTTCTTCAGGATGTTTAATGTATAAATGCTGAGTGACAGGCTCATCACAAAAAAATATTCAAGAGTGTTGATTTTTCTTTTCTGCTCGAGGGCCTTGCCTGCTTTAGGAGGAAATGCGACTGGTTTGCATTTTGATAGTTCACTACAGGGATGTTCTTGAGGCTCATAAGTGCGGAGTACCTGTCTGACTGTGGTGCTGCATGGTCCAGCCTCCCCCTTGATCCACAAAGAGGAGGAGTCACTCATGGAGGGCCCGGATTTGGGACTAAGCAATCTAAAACAAGAGAGCTCATTTTTTGTTTTGTTTTGTTTTGTTTTTTTGAGAGGAAAACTTTTTGGAGGTGGGGGTGGGGATCACAGTGGGTTTTTATGTCCTCATCTATATGGATGAGAAGGTCCATGTAGGAGTCTATCTCCAGAATACACTCTGCTCTTCTGTCTAGTGCTTCTTCCCATCTTGTCCATTCCTCTCACATTTCTCACCCTCTCCCGGTTTCAGTCTCTCATTGTGACCTGAAAGCCTCCATGTAACCAGGTGGGTAAACCCACTGTCTATGTTAGGGTTACTATCACCGTGCTGAAACACCAAGACCAAAAGCAACTTGGAGAAAGAAAGGGTTTATTTCACTCACAGTTCCATCTAACCCTGTTCATTATTCAAAGCAGTGAGGTCAGTAACAGAAGCAGGGCAGGAACCTGGAGGCAGAACCTAATGCAGAAGCCATGGGTGAGTGCTGCTTACTGGCTTGCTCCTCATGGCTTGCTCAGCTTGCTTTCTTGTAGAACTCAGGACTTCCAGGCAAGGAATGATACCAACCCACAATGACTGGGCCCTCCCACATGGATCATTAATTAGGAAAATGCCTTACAGATGGACCTTATGGAGGCATTTTCTCATTGAGGCTCCCTCCTCTCTGAGTAATAACTCCTCTCTGTTGACTCTAGTTTGTGTCAAGTTGACATAAAGCCAGCATACACACGCCTGCATATCTCCCCACTATCTTCTCTCCTTCCCTTTTTCCCTCTCTCCCTTTCTTCTCTTTTTTTTTTTTTCTTCAAAACGAATCACTCCATTTGTTCTTTGAGAATAGGGTTTTGTATAGTTCAGGCTGGCCTTAAACTTGCTATGTACCCAAGGATGACTCAACTACTAGAGACTGGTAATACATGAAACCACACCCAGTTTCTATCATCATTCCTCCATGTCTGTATGATGTCCTATAAAAGCCCCTCCTTGAAGAAGAACAAGGCACAGGGCATGGATCCCGCTGCCCACTGCTGCTGTTGCCCAGTAGAGTGCCCCAAGTCTTCCTCTGCAGCTCTGCTGGTCACTCCCTGTTTCTGTCACGTCCCATCCATCTCCACGTCAGCATCCAGTGGGACCACTCAAACCTAAGTCAGGCCGTTTATCTTCTTTCCTTTCTAAAGCCATTCATCAGTTCTTCGTGCTAAGAGTAAGCCTATTTTCTACAAGTTCTTCAGTCCCCAGCCCAGGATATCTCCAGCAACTCTCTTGTCTGTTCTTCAAGCTTTCCTTCCTCTACAGAATGGATCAAGGCCCACCCCTGTGCCGCACTCTGCAGGCTTGCCCTCCAGCTCATCCTTATGGCTCGTTTGTTGTCAACAGGTCCACACCGGGCCTTTGCTCCTTTCTCAGCACCACTGTACTTCATTCTGCACAGTACTTCATGGTTTGAAGCTTCAGAAGGCCAAGGGCCAGGTCTGCTGGGCATCCAGCAGCCATTGAGAATAGGGTATGTTGAGACAAGTGTGTGTGATTGAATGGGGGTTGACAAACAGCTTCACTGTCTCTAGTTTATTACTTCTTCTGAGCCAATCCTGATGTGCCCTGCTTTCCCTTAGAGCCACAGCTTGTGGGGACTGAGCTATTGAAGGATTTCTGCCTCTCCTTTCAGCCAGGATTCCTTCTCCTTCTCTTTCAGTCTAGCTCAGGCCCTGCCTTGGGTGAGGATCAAGAGGTTCTGCTCTCTGTCTCAGATGGTCAGGGGATACGCCCTTTACTGCTTTCATCCATCTGACCTTTGGGAAATCCTGGGTCCCACGGTAGGGATCCACTTGTGAAGAACTCCCTACAACAGTGCTCCATGTGTGATGCTCATTGCCTTCTTCAACACCCACTTGGTTTTCTGTCCACCCACGTGTGCCGCCGTGCCCAGCCTAAAAGCGCTTCTTATTGCTGTGTTGGTGTTGTGTGAGGTGCACTGTGAAAGTGGTCCAGAAAACAGTTCTTTTAGTGAATGTGTTTAAGTTCTAAATGTGGTCAGTAAACTGTTTTCCAGAGGGGTATTAACACATACTCAGCACTGGCCATGAGTAGAGAATCAAAACTGTCCTGTTTAAACTTCCTTTGAAATGGAACACTGATGCCCTGGAGTGACAGTCTCTGCATTGTGTCCTTGAGGAAGGGTTTCTCGGGAGCAGCAGTCTGATAGATTCATCTGAGGATCTTGAAGAGATCTTATCTCTTCAGAATTAAAAAGACAGGCTATTCCATGGAGGCTAGGTCAGTGGAAATAAAAGTTAATAATCAGCCAGGCGTGGTGGTGCACACCTTTAATCCCAGCACTCAGGAAGCAGAGACAGGAAGATCTCTTCCAGTTCAATGCCAGCCTGGTATACAGAGCAAGTTCCAGACCAGACAGACGGGGAACTGGGGCCTTTCAGGAGCTGACTTGGCTTCGTTCCCGAGGTGACATCTTCTCTCTTCCATCCCTATTGGTGTCAGAGTGCTTATTCTAGAAAGATTCCTGCAGCAGCTCTAAAAGGAGTTTCATTTGTTTAGTATGTTCTTTGCACTTTGTGAAGACATTGCAACTACAGGCTACCCTTCCACTTATCATTACAGTTTGTATAAACTACCATTGCAGTTTCTTCACGACCCCAGGGGAGAGCTCCGTTCAGTTGGGTGGCAGGCTGCACATTGGTGCTGTCAGGGGCTCATGTGGGTTGGAGGCCATGGTCAGTGGACATTTAGATTCTTCAACCATGGATAGTGTAGGGAGTCTGCTTGGTACCGCTAAACTCACACCGCTGTAGGGAGTCGGGATGGTACCGTTAAACTCACACGGGCAGGTGGGACTGCACTGTGGATGCTCCTGTGACGGCCAGCCCCCCCATCAACAAGGGTCCCTCAGTTCATGCTGTGTCTGAAATGCCCTAGGAAAGGGAATGGGGTCCTTAACAGACCCACACTGTTCCTCATGAGCAAACAGAAAACATTAGAGTAGATAAGAACCTTAGCATTCATAAGATTCTAAGCTTGATTAATTTTTAATACAGCTCTTAGTAACAAGACGTCAGGCATACAGATAAGCAGAGAGGAGAATGTTTGAGCATCTGTGTACCCTCCAGTCAGCCTGATTTAAATTTTAACTTTCAGATAATTTCTAATTTTGTTCTTTATCTTGAGTCACAGTTCAGATCACACGAACTTGGTGTTTGTCACTGAGGGATTCTATACTTAACACTTCAGGGTCTCCCTTAACGAAAGGGTCTCTGCTTATTGGGATAGAAGCCAGCTTACAGCCCTAAAATCTTAGCTCAGGGACCACTGTGTAGTCTCTGTGATTATTGAAAATAATGCACAGGGAGGTCAGATTTGAAGAATCAAGGCCTCCCAGACCCTCAGTTCATCAATGTAGGATGGTAGTACCAGAATGTCAAAGCAAACTTCAGTCTTGGGAAGCATGGTTTATGAGCCATGCTTTTCAAGCCTTTTATTGTAAGGTATAACAAAAAATATGAAGTGCATGTTGTCAATGTGTCCAGCCCCCAGACACATACCTAAGAACGAAAGGTTTTAATCATCTGATTATTCACACTATAGAGATTAAATTTTCTATGTTAGCTGTCTTAAGGTACAGTCAATTTTCTTTTCTCCTCTTGTTTCTCCTCCTCCTCCTTCCTCTTCCTCTTCTTCTTCCTTTTCCCCTTCTCCTTTTCCTTCTTCTTCTTGCTTCATATAAGTTACTTTGCTCCAATAAATTGATTTCATTGGCTAGGAACCCACAGCATAAAACCAAAAAGCCAAACCAACCCCATTGAAGAGAACTGTTATTTGTTCCTAGGAGAGAAGTTTTTTTCTTTTAAGTGTATTTGGTTGAACTCTGCTGAACATGTTTACGAAAGGCTTTTCTTTACCACTGAGCTAAGAGTGAAGATTTATGCCATAACTTACTAATAACAAATCCCACATAAAACTAAGCAGATTCTCCAGCTCCTTGGGCTCATGTTCTTCTCTGTCATGCTCCAGCCCCTCCTGGAAGCTGCTGACCACTCTGACCATTGCTGTAAGGCAGCCTGTCTAGGTTGAGTAAACACAACTCACACACGGCGACTTAACCATACTTTATAAATTCACAATCGTTAAGCCACAAAATCAACCTTTCAAAGAGAATGGAGGCTAAGTCACACTGCCGAGTGAAAAAGAACAGCTTTGGAGACTTTCACTGTCCTCTTCAGCACAGGTTTGCCCTGGACCACCTAGATAAGGTCCGCGTGAGGCATGGAGCGTGTAAGCACCGTGCTCCATGCATTGGGTGTCATCAGTGTTGCCTAACCAGGCTGCCTTAGCGCTCTTTGGAGGTGCTAGTCCTGGCCCTGGGATCAGGGGCATCAAAGAGCACCTTTGTTCCAAAGAAGTTTAAGGTCTAGAGTGCCACTCAGAAGTGGCATAACTAGCCTAGCACTGCAAAATAAAACATTTATATAAAGAGAATCAGAAAACGGTACCTTTTCCCTCAGGGAAGCAAAGGAGAAAATGATACTTACAGCGTTTTAAACAAGCAACTGCAGTTTCGTTTTGTTTTGTTTTTTTGAGCTATGCTACTTTAAGAGGTTTAAATGAGTCAGTGTGTTCCACAGTGATGCGGTCAGTGGTCTCATTACATGTGGAAGAAGTAGCAGGTTTCTAACATCTGGAAGGAGAAGGTTTTGTTTAGCCTCCTGCTGTTTCTAAGAAGAGCAAATGCAGTTGTGGCTCAGGAGATTTAAATGTGTCTTTCGAGTAGCACAGAAGGAACTCATCCTCTAGGTGTGAGTGTCAGGGAGAGGCCGGTTGATTTGGGGGCAGAATAACAAATATGACAATGGTATCTTTGCTGTTCACAGTGACCTGTGCGATGCTGGGGTTGGTAGAAAAGCAGTTCTCAAATCTTTTGGTCCATGGTGCCTTTCCATGTAAAAATCATTGAGAAACTTAAAGAGCTTTTGTGTAGGCTATACATGTCAATTTTCTTCCATTTTGAAAATTAAAACAGCCTTTTAAAAGTTATGGATTTGCAGGTCAGCAAGGTGGTGCAGTGGACAAAGGCTCCTGCCACGATGTCTGAAGACCTGAACTCAACCCAGGTCTCACAAGGAGGAAAGAGAGATGTGACTCACAAATTGTTCCCTGACCTCTGCAGGCATGCAGTAGTATGCACATGCACTGGTGCACACACGCGCACACACACACACACACACACACACACACACACACACCACAAACAAGCAAACAAATGTAATTCTAAAGTTATTGATTTATTAAAATAAATACGTATTTTATGAAGACAATTATTTTTTTGTTTTTTTATTTGTGTATATATGGAAATATATACCTGTGTGCATGCCTGTGTACCATCTGTGTATAGCGTCCACGGAGGCCAGAAGAAGGCATCAGATCCCCTGGAACTGGAGTTATAAGTGATTGTAGCTGCTGGGAATCAAATCGATGTCTCTGCAAGAGCAACAAGTGCTCTTAACTGCTAAGCCATCTCTCCAGCCTCAGGGCAAACATGTTAAAGACTATGTTAAAAAAAATTAGTGATAAGGGCATTGCGTATCTATACAAATCTTGTGAATATTGGTTTAATGGATGGTACCTGTGTTCTCATCCCCCATCTCTATACAACCTGTTACCATCTGTTGTTTTGGCTGGGGCGCATATAGAGAATTTACTTCACAGAGATGTGGATTTGAAACAGAAAGTCCCTCCCAGCCTGGAAGCGGTCTCAGGGAACCGCAGTGGATCCCTGAAACACACTCTAAGAACTGCTGTTCTGAAACACTACAGTGATGTCTGTGTAGCAGGACTGTGGGAGATCTCAGGGTCTTCCCTTTTCGTTTGTGTACCTTTCCTACACTGAAGGTGGGTTATTTGTGCAGTTGGGAAATAAAAAAAAATAGGGCAAATATTTGGAGGGAGGGGTTGAGGAACCCCAGAAACCTAGGCAGAGCCTACATTTGGAACTGAAGCAGTCACAACATTTCTTACATGGGGAATTGTGTTTGGAAATAGAGAGATTGGTGTGGGAGAGAGTGTGAAGGAGAGAAGCCATGCAGGGGCTACAGCCATGCTGGGACAAGCTGCACTCAGCACTGAGGAAAATGAACAGGAAGAGAGAAACCACAGCTAGAGATTTATTAGAAGACAGTGACCAAGATCCAGCTGGAAGGAAAAAGGAGAGGGCAGGGTCAACAATGACTTGGAGTTTTCAAGTTAGAACATTGGGAGGGTACTTTGTCCCTTCTGTCCTTCCTTACCTAGTTTGAAAATGACCCAGATGACTCATGGAGGTTTGCCCTTTCTTTCAGAGTTGGCCAGCCCATCCATCCAAGGGCTTTGGAGGAAGGCAGCCCATCTCCCAAACTGAATCAGTTGTAACTGCTTCCAGAAGAAAAGACAAGCTTGTTCCCATGACATCCGAAGACAAGTACTTACCACTGACCCACCCTGGGCCCTGCAACCCTTGAAAGGCCTCCTCCTCTTTCAGTGTGCAGGAGCCTGAGGTCTGTCTCCTATGCACCCCAGTACCCCCATCAGCTCCCTCTTCTCCTTCACCAGCCCTGCAGTGAAGAGGCTGCTGGGCTGGAAGCAGGGAGATGAAGAGGAGAAGTGGGCAGAGAAGGCTGTGGACTCTTTGGTTAAGAAGTTAAAGAAGAAGAAAGGAGCCATGGATGAGCTGGAGAGGGCGCTGAGCTGCCCAGGCCAACCTAGCAAGTGCGTCACCATCCCCAGGTCCCTGGATGGACGGCTACAGGTGTCCCACCGCAAGGGGCTGCCTCATGTCATCTACTGCCGCGTGTGGCGCTGGCCAGACCTGCAGTCCCACCACGAGCTGAAGCCCCTGGAGTGCTGTGAGTTCCCATTTGGCTCCAAGCAGAAGGAAGTCTGTATCAACCCATACCATTACCGCCGAGTGGAGACTCCAGGTGGGTGCTTCCGGGAGTCCCTACTTGTTTGGAGGTCAAGATCATCAAAGGTTCTGTGGGTGATGGAGTGTATACAGAAAAAATGACCTCTGTATCTGAGTTGGGGTTGGGGGACCATGGAAGAAATGGCTCCAAAATCATGCAGTCAAAAAATGATGATAGTCATACACTAAAAGACTTGTAAGCTTGGTAGGATTTTGAAAAATGCAGTTTTATTTGGATGGATTTAGGAGAACTAAGTAAGCCCTTCCCAGTTCTTAAGCAATTGAATATCTTAATAATGATTAACTGTAAAAAAAAAAAAAAAGTTAGACACACTCCCTTCTTGTTCCCCAAGCAGACTGAAACCAATGACCATTAGAGTTAAACTGAAGAATGGGTGTGAAGAAGAAGATTAGTTTGTTAATCTCCGGTACATGGAAGGTATCCCATCTCAGTCTGAAATAGCCAATAGGAATTGCCAAAGGAGTCCAGAACTGAAATAAGTGTTTGGGGAAGGATTGTTCATAAATATGGTTTTGCTCGGATGGCGTCAGAACTTCATATACGCCAGATAGCTAGATAGAGCCTTTTTGCTGAAAAACACCTTAGTGTCCCCCTTACCCTTTTGCTGGGAGTAAACCCAGGGCTTGGCATACCATCTGGGGGCACTCTGCCATTGATCTACGCTACCAGTCCCTAAAAATGCTTAATATTTTGTTTTGAATATAGAAAATTAACTTCCCAAACTCTTCACATGCCTGCTTGAGTGTGTCTGTGTGTGTGTGTGTGTGTGTGTGTGTGTGTGTGTCTGTCTGTCTGTCTGTCCATATGTCTCCCCATTTTGGAAGAAGTCTGCTCTTCATCTTCATTGGCTGGAGCAGTTTTACTGATTTTCTCTTTGGGGTGGTTATTCCTGTAGCCTTCCAGGAGGAAGTAGTTTTTAATGGGCGCCTTCTCTCACTGGTTGGCTATCTGTCTGAATCCAGGAGCTTGGGGAGATGACCCCACCCCACTGTGCTGTCTGGATGGAAGCCCAAGTATTCTCCTGCAGTGTTGTATTTACCCCCCAGCACACACCAGAGGTTGGTCATCAACAGACCACCCTTCAAGTCCCCCAAACTTGCCATCTTCCCATCAAGAACATCACCTCCCTCTGTGTGTGTGTGTGTGTGTGTGTGTGTGTGTGTGTGTGTATGTGTGTGGGAGATGGGGCTCTGGGAAGGTGATTGGAAGGTTCCATGCTCTTGGAAAACCTGAGGAGTTTCTTCCACATGCTATCTGGCCTTCTTCCCTCTTTCTCTCTGGACTCCCTTTGCATATCAGGTATCTGAAAGCGGCGAGATACACACGCACATTGCACTGTGGCACTCATATCTTAGGGGTAACCAACAGCTGTCTAATTTGACAGCCCACTTAGAACCTCAAGTTGTTGCTATCTCAGAGCTCTGCCCTCAGGGTGTTTTCAGGGTCTTCACATGTAACCCGGAAAACTGGGTTTTCCTCTTTTGGGTTCTCAGTCTCACTAATAAAATAATTCAAAAGCGGACTTGGAAGAAACCTCAAGGCCATGCCTCTTAGACTAAGTTTGAGTGACAAGCAACAGAGCAGGCAGGCAGCTGCCTAGAGGAGGGAGGGGGAGTGCAGAGAGAGAGAGAAACAGAACAGCTGCACTTCCCTGAGTAATTCAGAAAGGCTGCCACTCATTTGCTTTAATGAGTGGAACCCAGGCTGGCAGAGGCCTGTAACCACATCTACTCAGGCTGAGGCAAGAGGATGCAAGCTCAATGCCTGCCTAGGTTACACAGGCCTTCAGGCCAGCCCAAGTAACATAGTGAGACCCTATCTTAAAGGGGGTGTGGCTCGGTGGTAGAGCACTTTGCCTAGCACAGGAGAGGCCAGTGGGGTCCATCTCAGTACTGGGAGGTGGAGGGAAGCCAGAAGGGACCCACTAAACTGGCCAAATTTAATGGATAGGTTTCCATGTTGCCTCTGAACCTTTACTTTGTTTTTTCCACTTACCACTTGTATTTTACTTGATGGCTTTTTGTCTCCTGCTTGTGTATCACTGTGGTAAGGACACAGAGTATTTCAGCAGCAGCAATGAGTCTGAAATTGAGGCTCATCTTCTAAATAATTCAACGTGGTCTCTAATGGAAAATATTCTGGGCTTCACCTAGGGTTTTGTTGCAAGCATTTGGAACCAACTCTGCCTCTTTATGGAGGTGGGTCCGATAAAGTCAAGTATTAGGCCATTACCAAGGAGGCAGTGCATGGGAGCCTTCTCTGAACTTGGTCACTTGTGACGGTCTGCTTAAGATGCAGGTGGCAAGAAGGAGGGCTGGTAACTAAGCATAGCCCGCAGGCTCTTCCTGGGTAGAGATGGGACCTTCGTGTAGAGTTTTCCATGAGCACAATGTGTGGAGAGGGGGATGGCGGAGGAAAAAGTCTTATCAACAAATGGCCTAGGGAAAAACGTCTGCTGTTCCAGTCCATTCTGATGGGCCAAGCTCAGTGTGCCCTCTCTCATTCTCTTTGTTCCTAGTTCTGCCTCCAGTTCTGGTACCAAGACACAGCGAGTATAACCCCCAGCTCAGCCTCCTGGCCAAGTTCCGAAGTGCCTCCCTGCACAGCGAGCCCCTCATGCCACACAATGCCACCTACCCAGACTCCTTCCAGCAGCCTCTTTGTCCTGCCCCGCCCTCCTCGCCAGGCCACGCCTACCCGCAGTCTCCGTGCCCCACCAGCTACCCGCACTCTCCAGGAAGTCCTTCCGAGACAGACAGTCCATATCAACACTCCGGTGAGTCTGTAGGAGATGGGACCCGCGGGGATGATCGTAAGTGTGGTTATTGCATCTAGCATGTCTACCGTGTCTTTCGGTTTCCAGAACCGTCTGTGGACCTGAGCTGTTCTACCCATGATCCTCAAGAATGACCAGGATTGGACCCATTTTGGAGTAGAACTGCAGATACATATTTTTGGGTCCAGTCAGTCCTTTTTCAGAAACTAAATAGAATTCAGCACCATTCCTGGAAATTTACAGGCTCTGTGATTATTCAGTTTGTTTGTTTTGGAACAGGCTGGTCCCGAACATTCTCTTGCTTCAGCTTCCACAATGCTGGAGTTACAGGCATATGCCACTCTGCTGAATGTAGAAGTAAGGTTAACGTATTGTTGTATAACAAATAAAAAAGTCAAAATTCAAATAGTAAAAGAGACTGGCTGGATAAGTCAGCAAGTAAAGGCACTTGCTACGTAAGCCTTTCAACTTGAGTTACACCCCCAAACTTATGCAAGGTAGAAGGAGAAAATGGACTCCACAAAGTTGTCTTCTGACCTCCACAGGCACGTCATGAACACACAATATAACCAATTAACTAGCTAACTAACTAACTAAATAAATAAATGAGATTTGGCCTGAGAGCAGGCCATAAGGAGGTTAGGCCTTTGTTTGCTTGCCTCTTTGAACAACCAAAAGGTGTCTTTTGCTCCAAAAGCCATGAGCATGACCTCAGTGAGGCGCAAAGCTAGGCCTCAACTCCGGCTAGCACATTGTCTCTCTGCTCTGAAGTCCGGACAGCAGCCGAAGGTAGTGCTTCGGAAGCTTCATCCTGGCTTGAAAAGCTTAGGTGAGAGGGCGGGACGCTCTACCACGTCACCATGATGTGTGTGCTATGACATCTGTGAAGTTGATCAAAGAAGAGACGTAAGAGAGAATTAAAGGGGCCTCTTAAGTGTGAGATTAATAATATCTGGAGCGGACAAGTGCCCAAAGATCTGCATACACACAACCTGGCACCCACAGTTACAATCTGCTTCAGTCTTATTCATAAGCCCTCTTATTTAATGGGTATTTATAAACTCTCACTATATACAAACTTTGCCTTAGGGTGCTGAGAAAGAACTAAGAGATTAACAAAAGTTATCTGTACTGTGAAAAAGCTTATAAGGTGTGATGAGATAAGCAGGCTATCTTCCTTCTAACTGTCAATAGTGTTTTCCCTTAACAAAACCCTTATACACCCACCCGAGTTCACATGAATCACCTTGTATTTTGTCACTCCTTTCCTCTGTGTCCAACGGATAGCCTGAAATGCTTGCTTATTCATTACTTACTGCATAAAGCATTTCCCTGCGTGTGTTTGAAGCATAGTATCAGGGCCAGTGGTTAAAGGGCGGGATAATTATAAGATACATATTTGCACAATACACATCTGTTCTGTAAAAGATTGCCTACACTGGTTGCATTTCACCTAGTCACACTGACAGAATGATCCATGGACAGACCCAAGCAAGACCGAAGAAGCCAGCTCTCCTTAAGAATATGCTTATGTCACATGTAAATAGATATCGGTGTGTTCTATGGTGGAGAATATGAACCTCTTTATATACTATTATGTTCCTTAAGTAAAATTCATTCTGTGCTTTCAATTTGTTTGTTGTCATATTCAAACTATTTTTTTTTTTACCACTACTTTATTGCAGTTACACCTTTTGGCACAGGGTTTCAGCTCAGCTTTGTAATAACAGGATGCTGCCTTTCTCTGGTAAAGACGAGGTGACCTGCCACCTCATAGCTGTGTTTACTCTATGACTGGCCACGTTTCACATCAGTCTGTCCATGATGTCTTTTCCCTGGCCCCTCATTGCATCCCATCTTAAACGTGCATGTTTATAGATGCCCTAGCTGTGGAAAACTAACAAGGCCATGGGTGCAATAAACAAACGAGCTAGCCCAAGACAGCTTCTGTTAAGCATGCATGTTTGAAGGATCTCAAAGGAGTGGGTGCCTGGTCCTACAGCTACCTTTCTGGTTTAAAGTGTTCATCTCTGCTTCCTGTTGGAACCATGAGCTTCGGAGCCCAGCGGTGACAGTGATGTGGTGCCTTCCCTTTGTTTTCTTTCAGACTTTCGGCCAGTTTGCTACGAGGAACCCCAGCACTGGTGTTCTGTTGCCTACTATGAACTGAACAACCGGGTTGGGGAGACTTTCCAGGCGTCGTCCCGGAGCGTGCTCATAGACGGCTTCACTGACCCTTCCAATAACAGGAATAGGTTCTGTCTTGGGCTTCTTTCGAATGTAAACAGAAACTCAACGATAGAGAACACCAGGAGGCACATTGGAAAGGGTGAGAGCCAGTGTGGTATGTCTTTGTGTTGCTTCTGAGCTAAAATGCTGGGCTAGAAACCAGATACACACTGGCTGTACACCCTGTGGGAAGCCCCCCAAGCATGGTGGCACCACTGGAGAGGTACATGGGCCCTTGGGGTCTCTTTGCCTCTAAAGTCTGTTACGTGTGACATGGGATGAGTGCTGTGAAGACAAGACATAGTAAAGGGCCAGGTGTGGTGACACAGGCCTGTAATGCTAGCACCAGGCAGGTAGAGGCAGGAGGTGAGCCAGCCTGGGCTACATAAGGTCCTATCTACAAATACCAACAAATGAAAAACAATAAATATGAAGGCAGGATGAGGTTATTCAATTGAAGTATTTACTATTATTGTATTATTATTATTTACATATTTTAAGATTTATTTATTTTGTGTGTATGTGTGAGTACCTACACATGTGTGTTTGCACCATGGGCATTCCTGGTACCCACAGGGGCCAGAAGAAGGTCTCAGATCCCCCTGGAACTGGAGTCACAGATGGTTCTGAGCTAATGGGTGAGTGCTGGGAACTGAAGCCATGTCCTCTGCAAGAGCAGCCCAGCCAGTGCTCTTAACTGTTGAGCCTTCTCTCCAGCTCCATGTCAAGCATCTTATCTTTTACAAAAGCAAATCCTAAACCATCTCTGCATAGGATGTTACCCTGTGGCAACCATTGATTTTGACACTGAAGAGCATGCTGTATCCCGAGAAAATATTCACAGTGCATTACTAAATGAAAAGGGCTTTAAGATGTCTTGCAGAGTATTATTCTCATTTTGTTTCTTAAAAACTGCTGTCTAAGTCAGGCTTGGTGGTACATGCCTGTAATTGTAACACTTGGGCAGCACGGACTGGAACATTGGAAGTTCAAGGTCATCCTCATCTGCAGAGGAATTTTGAGGCTAGCCTGAGCACAGGAGACCATGATTAAATAAACACAAAATAAATAAATGAGAATTAAAGGACATATAGCAGAGGTTACCTGTGATCATTTGTAGATAGTGTGTTAATGGCTGACTTATTTTTCATGATTTTTCATTGTTGTTCTTTTATGCAGTGCTAAGAACCTAGGGTCTCAGGGGTGCTAGGCTACCAGGAAGATAGCCTGTCTGTCTTCAATAAGTTTCCTCTAGGGAGCTTCTTACTTATGTGAGGATGCTGTAGGACATAGGCTGTGCAGGGCTTTGTATGCCCTTAAGCAATAATGAGAGAGAAGAGGTGCAGCTCAGGAGGTGTGGCCAACAGTGATACTACCAACAGAAGATACTCCTGCTTCAGCCTCCTGGGAATGCAAGAATGTGCTGCTATGCCAAATTTGTGTGTGCAAGTGTGTGTGTGTGTGCGTGCGCATGTGTTTTGCTGGGGATTGAACTCGGGACCTCACTCATGGTAGGCAAATTCTCTCCCACTGAGCCACATCCCCAGCCTTTTGAGGTCATTTGTCCTTATTGTTCCGTGTAAGGATGGGATCTTAACAGTATGTTTGTTTCCCTGCTCTATCAAAGCTTCTCAAATTTTGGTAACCATGTTAATGATGTATTTTATTAAGGTGCTAATAACGATGTATAATATGAAGAAAAGGTATGATGTCACTTCTCAGCATTTCATAAAGAACTAGTGTGAAGGAATGCCACATGTCACAGTATTGATCCCCAGTGAGCTGAAATCCTGACAGAGACACAAATTCAAGAGACTGTCCATTACTCTCCAAGAATGGAATGGGATAATGAATTACATAAAATGCTGTCCAGTAGTCCATGTTTAAAAAGCCATTTTGTCTAAGCCCAGGGACTACACTGCCACATAGCTCCCAACCTGTGGCTCCCAAAGTGGAAGCAGCAGGAGGACAGCATTAATAAGTACTGAAATGCAAATGCTCCCTTCATTAGGCAGTGGCTGAGTGAACAGGACCCATGAACGCCCCGTCACCCCACCAAGTGACTCCTGTACAGGCTCAGCCTTGAGAACAGGTCTGCCCTGAGGTGATCTTGACACTGACACGTAGGGTTCAAAGCACTTTATTGGCCTCCATGATGGGCTGAATAAAATCACGTGATTACTTGGCTCCTCCTAAAGATGCTGCTGTCTCTAGCCAGAGGCCATCCTGCTAATTGATTCTATCCTCACCAGATATTCGGAGCAGGCTCACATGTTCAGCCTCGGGGTCTGCTTCTCCTAGGGACCCACCTGCCTATTCTCTCCTCTGTCAACTTGTTCTGGGTTTGAAGACAATGCTTTAACAGGAATGGAAACTACTCCCTAAATACAGACAGATCAGAATGAGATGACAAAAATCTTATCTATTGTATGTAATAGATTCCAGGACAATTATACTCTTGAAAATCCCTCAGTTCAAACACCCAGTAAGCCTGTAGTAGCCCCACCCTGACTGTTACCACCAGCTTTCAGATCTGTGGGGTCAGAGTGCAAGTGGGTCCCTGTGGTCCCCTTCTGCAGTGGCAGATCACACACACTGAAGAGGAAATGTTGAAAGCAGAGGTGGGCAGCATACCTC
Organism: Cricetomys ansorgei; assembly: GCA_026225945.1. Classification (NCBI taxonomy): domain Eukaryota; kingdom Metazoa; phylum Chordata; class Mammalia; order Rodentia; family Nesomyidae; genus Cricetomys; species Cricetomys ansorgei. Next base: position 13,092,075 of record JAMJFZ010001133.1, read on the forward strand.
GCTGCTCTGAAGTTCAGGGAATACACAGGGGTGCCACCATAAGAGTCAGAGCCCAAGATGCCACTGCAGCTCAGAGAACCCTGCTGCTTCTCCACTTTCCTTGGAGTGAATTCTCACTCCACTGACACAGCGCAGCCTCTCCCTGGAGCTTGCACTTGACTTTCCCCTGGCCTCTGTCACCTTCTCTTTGCAGAGCTTTTTAAAAGCTGGCTAATTATCAAGATTGTCTGGAGCTCTGGACAGTTATGAACAGGCTGCTTTGAGCTCAATGTACTACTAAATTACCATCACTATCAATCACACAATTGGCCACGCCTCCTGAGGATGTTGCCAACATCCCAGAAGCAGGCAACCCCCAGCCCCATTGTGCCCAGGTATGACCAGGGGAGTATTGTCTTTTCTTGGTGAGTGCAGCAGAGGCTCTAGGTTCCAGCCAATCAGAGTCATCCTTCCATTTCTTTGTGGTCACCAGTGCCTGAGTAGTGGGTGTCAGGCCTAATGCCAGTAAAGAGATGGGGTAGAAAATGGAGAGGAAAACTGAGGGCAAGTAAGAGGAGCAAAGGAGAAAGGGGGCAGATGGGGGAGGGGGAGGAGGGAATTTTGTTTGAGTCTGGCCTATTTCTAATCTCCAGTTCCATCCACTTTATAATCTCATGCTTCTTTACAGCAGAATAAAGTTCCAGTGTGTGTGTATGCCACACCATATTTATCCAGGCTGTCCTCTTTTGAAATGTAATTCCAGGAACGTTAGGCAAACTGATATAAGCTACATGTTGCTTATGCTTCTACATGACTGTGTGTGGAAGTGTGGTGGGAATGTCCCTGTTCTCAGGAGCACACGGTCTGCTTTGTAGGAGTGAGTGACATGTCTCAGAAACGAAATACATTTCTGGAGCCTCTATTCAGAGAAAGATTTCAGTTTTGAGTCAGGGTCTCACTGTGCAGCCCTGGCTGGCCTGAAGACTGTGTAGGCCAGGCTGGTCTCAAACACACAGATTCGCTTGCCTCTGCTTCCCAAGTGCTGGGATTAAAGACGAGCGCCATCACACGGAGCTCCAGAGAAATAGATTTTTAACCGTTAGTATGATTCTTTAAGCTCTGGAGTAGTTTAGTGTGTGGATTTCAGTAGCGTTTGCATTATATTAGCTGGGCCTTCTATTATAATGTTTTGTTTCTATGTGGGTGCGAAGTACTTTGGGGGTGTTTCTTTTGTGTCTAGTATCATGGAAGCCAATTTTGAAGTGAATGAGATCAAAAGTGGCGGAAGCAGTAGTAAGTGGGAGACTACTGACTTGTTTTTGAGAATGGCCATTCTTGTGGGTTGGGCTTTAAATATTTTCTCTTCATTTTAGGTATAGAGGTGTTTTGCCTATATGGATGTATTGTGTACCATGTGTACGCAGTGCCCATGGAGGCCAGAAGAGGGCGTGAGATCCTCTGGAACTGGAATTACAGATGGTTGTGAGCTGCAATTTAGGTGCTGAGAACTGAGCTGTCTCTCCAGCCCTCGGGGTTGAACTTTTTAATGAATTTGTAGGAAAAGTCAAAGAAAACAGATGGGTATTTGGGACAGCTGAACCTTCTCTTCTATGACCAGCCATGATGTAAGAGTTAATCTGACTGTAGAGGGTCCCATCACTTGTAGGGGTCACTGAGAAGGGAGCAGAGTAGGAAGAGTGTGGTTTTTTTGTGTCCACAGGTGTGCATTTGTACTACATTGGGGGCGAGGTGTATGCAGAGTGCGTGAGTGACAGCAGCATCTTCGTTCAGAGCCGGAACTGCAACTATCAGCATGGCTTCCACCCAGCCACCGTCTGCAAGATCCCCAGCGGCTGCAGCCTCAAGGTCTTCAACAACCAGCTCTTCGCCCAGCTGCTCGCCCAGTCGGTTCACCACGGCTTTGAAGTTGTGTATGAGCTAACCAAGATGTGCACGATTCGGATGAGCTTTGTGAAGGTGAGGATGTCCGCTTTGGGGTTATCAAGGGGGAGTGAGAAGACAGCACAGAATGTTCTCGGCTTGGCTCGGCGTTCACTCGGCTGATCCAGGTGGATAAGATTTGTTTTTTCTTTTAACAAGTTTTATTGATTCTTGACCTTTCATTGTTGTTTTTAGTGATCTATCTAGTCTTCCACTGCCCATATACTTCTGGGTGTGGGGCCACCCAAGGGAGCTAGTGTGGTCGAGGTCAACTTACCAGGGGCCACACTTTTAAAGAAAACTCTCCCTCAAAGTCACCAGCTGTTCATAGCTCCTCACTTAGGGATGGAGACTCATGAACCTTCCTGCTCCATACTAGAATGTTGACTGGCACTCTGGCATATATATATATATATATATATATATATATATATATATATATATATATATATATAATTTCTCTCACTATTTGTAGATATGTCTGCCCTTGAAGTCACTGTATAGACAGGGGTAGCTAGAAACTCACAGAAATTCACCTGCCTTTGCATTCTGGGATTAAAGGTGTGTACCACTACAGCCAGGAATAACAACCCTCTTGGGGAAATTTAATTAACAGCTTATAGAAAGGCATAAGTATGGACTGACTTATTTAACAATTATATGAAGATTTTGCACTTTGCCTCAGGAAGAAAATGTAATTTAAGTAGCAGTGTGATTGGTTTTGATGTGAAGACGTGCGGATGATAATGATGGACAGGATGGGATGCTGTAGGGATTTTTCCCATCTCTCACCTTGCCAGGCACTATTGTCATCCAGTAAATGAATAAGATCTTCCTCTCGGTCAAGAAAGCTGCTGGGAAATGTAGGGAATAGATTTACAGATAAATTATAAAAGAGAACTGTCTCTAAGACAGCAGTGGTCGGTGTTTGTACAGAGTGGGATAGAAAACACTGAGGCAGGTGTGAATAATTCCGGTGAAACCACTCTGGTATTTAAAAATCTAGACTTCTTCATCAAACCCCCGTGGTGTATATAGCCGTTTTCACAGTGGCACATACCCGACCTAGGGAAGGAGGGTGGCTTCCTCCAAAGCTCTCACATTTTCTTGTTTTTAATTTACTTTTATTTTTATGTGCCTGGGTGTTTTGTTTTCTTGTATGTCTGTGTACCACATGCATGCAGTGCCCAGTGAGGCAGAAGAGGGTGTTAAGTCCCACGGAACTGGGGTTACAGATGGTTGTGAGCCACCGTGTGGGTGCTGGGAACTGAACCTGGGTCCTCTACAAGAGCAGCTGGTGCTCTTAACCATTGAGCCATCTCTGCAGGCCCCATTCCCCCTTTTAAAAGCAGTGCTTGGAATGGAACCCAGGGTTTGATGAAGTGAGTTAGGTAAGTGCCCTCTACTGAGTTACCTTCGCAGCCTTAAAGTTAGTTTTATTAGCCATTTAAAGTTTATTACCATGATCGGTTGCCCTATTTTTCTATACCCAAATTATATTTTATGATATCGATGACTTTATAGTCATTTAACAAATAAAGTTCAACGTGTACAGTTTTCAGTTTAAAAATCTTAAAGTAACCTCTCATGAGGAAAAAACAGCTTTATTCTTTGATACTCAAAGCAGGCAGGAAACCCCTGGAAAACCACCAGGTGCACTGTCACTTTGCAGCCACCAGGGGGCATTAACTCACCATTAGTGAACAATCTCTTGAATGAGTTATTTTCCCCTGCTCCAGTCCCTGCTTTTTAATGAGCACAAGCTGTGGATATCTTATAGGTAATTACTGTTCTACAAACATGTATAGAAGTGTGATTTTTTCCAACATCAACTAAATGTTTCCCAGATATGCAACAAATTTATAGAGCTACAAAGTTTAATTCACAGAAAATAGATTGCTACTCTTGTAACACACCCACCCCCACCCCCCCCACCCCCCACCCCCCGACACACACCCTTCCTACCATTTCCTCCCTGTGATGATAAGGAAGAAATTCAGGTCCTTGCACAGGCTAGGCAAGCACTTTAGCACTGAGATTCATTGCTAGCTTTCCAAGGACTTAAAACAAAATTAAAACTGTCAGTTATTAGTTTAAAAATTTACAGGTGATTAAACACTGGTAGTGAACAATGTAGGTGAAAGACCAGTTTATCTTTAAGGTCTTTGCCAGCTTTGATTTTACTGGTCATAGGTCTCCTTCATTCAGCCAGTAACAACTATTTATTGAGCAGCTGCCAGTGGCAGGCCAGACACTACTCTGGGCATCAGGATGATGCATTGTTGGTTATTCAGGGGTCTCTGCTTTGTGAGACCAATGTACTGGTAGAAAGAGAGAGACAGGCAGTAGGCAACAAATGAGTGGAATGAATCGTGTAAAGGGAATCAAAGAGGTTACAGTCAGGGAAGGCATCACTGAAGCGAAGTATGCCAGCAGAGGCTGAAAGTTCTGGGTCCTCTGTGAGAAAAGCGGTAAAGGCCGAGAGAAAAGCAAGCTCAGAAGCCCATGGCAGTCAGGAGCCTGGGCATGGGAGGGAAGCAGGTCTGGGTGACTGGAGCCTTGTGAGAGGGACTAATGAGATGGGAGTGTTTCCTGGGAGCTGAGCAGGAGCAGAGCTCAGCGCTTCCTGATGTTGTGAGGCTTCGAACAGAGGAGTCTGGTGATCTGACTCCTTCTTTTGTTTGTTTTGGGGCGGAGCCATTCTGTGTAACCCAAGCTGCCCTTGAACTCTGCATCTTCCTGCTTCATTCTCTCTCCTGGTGGGGTCACCTAGCTCTGTTCTGACTTTAATGGGTCGTTCAGGCTGCTAAGTGGAGAAAAGGTACGCTGCAGGTGATGTGGAAAGGCTGGTAAGAAGCTGTTGCAGGGGCTGGAGAGGTGGCTCAGGGGTTAAGAGCACTAGCAGTTCCTACAGAGGACCTGGGTTCAGTTCCCAACACCCACATGGCAGCTCACAGTCATCTGCAGCTCCAGTTCTAGGGACTCAGGCACTATACACACATGGCACATAGACATACAAGCAGGCAGAACACCCAAACACATAAAATAAAATGATAAAAAGTTTTAAAAAATTAAAGCTATTGCAGAATCCAGGTGGGAGATGATGATTGCTTCTACCAGGAAAGCACCAGCGGAGTTGTGACAAGTATAGGATTCCCAGTTTGATGTGGAAGTGAGGAAAGAGAGCGAGATGTGATTTGAGTTGCCTTCCTCGGGATGGAGAAGATGCAGGTGGGGGAGGTGTGCCTATACGGCTGAGCGTCCAGTGTAAGCTACAGCAGCTGTCGGTGTCAATCACATTCACAGGAAGATACTGAGGTTGTAGAGAGACTGAAGAGTCTGTCTGGAGAGAGTGGTCAGAGCTGGGGATGTAAATTGGGAATGGTACTTACTTAGGTGGTACTTAACTCTGTGTGTTTGGATGGAACCACAGGTTTGAGTTTAAGCACAGAGGGCTGGGATTATGGACCTGAGCCCCAGATTCAATGTTAGAGTAAGGGGAGAGAGAGGTAGCCATCAAGCAACCTGAGAAAGGCCAATCAGTGTAAAGACCCACTATAGATGGAGCTACACATTTAGAAAGATAATTTACCTATTGCTGTGTAAGTGGGTACATGTATGGTTGAAATTTTATGTCTCTGCTAGTTTATTTATTTTTTTTTTTTTTTTCAAAAAAAAATCTTGGGTGGTAAAGGAGTTAGACGCAGCCATGTCTGGCTGGCTGTATGTGAGCTGAGATATATGAATATAATCGACTCAGAATATTATAAGAGGTCATTGGGAGCTTCTGTGGCTCGGTTGTGCAGTTCTCAAGTGTAAATTTTTCAGGTGAAAAGGTCACATTGAAAGTCAGAGGGTTTGAGGCTCTTGCAGAAGTTTGTGGGGAAAATCAGAAATGGAGGAATCAGAGAGGAAGGAGACCTGGGGAGGAGGCAACTGCCAGGAGGGAACACGATCTCATAGGGGTTGGTGATCATGACTGACCAGGCATGGTGGTTTTCAGCTGATGATAATAATAATAATAATAATAATAATAATAATAATAATAATAATAATGATGGACTTATTTTTTATGTGTATGAGTATTTGCCTGCATGTATGTCTGTGTACTATGAGCATCAGTGCCCCCTGAGGCCAGAAGAGGGCACTTGAGTTACAGATGGTTGTCAGCTGCCATGTAGATGCTGGGAACTGAACCTGGGTCCTCTGCAAGAGCCTCCAGTGCTCTTAATCACCAAGGCTTATCTCCAGCTCCCGTGCTGAAGTTTGTAAACAATTCTGGAGGATCATGGTTATCAGTAACAAACATAATTTGAAATCTCCCCTTAAATAACTTTCCACTAATGGATAACATAATAGAGATAAATGTGAATATCTGTCATCTCTGGATTCATTATCTATCTATCTATCTATCTATCTATCTATCTATCTATCTATCTATCTATCTCTTGTTTATCTATTATCTATATATTACCTATCTATAGCTCTAATCTATCATCTACTACCTATATATCATCTATATATCTACTACCTGTCATCTATCTACAACCTATCTATAATGTATCCATTTCTATCATCTATGTATGTATCTATCTATCTCCTGCCACCTATCTATCTGTTATTTTAGTAACTGTCTCTCCTATCAGTGAAGATAAATGAGAAATTTCTGAGTGAGCCTGAAATAGAAGAGAAACATCTAAGCCGACATTTAGCCCTAAAAACCAAGAGTTACTGATCTTTGTAACTTTCAGATCCAATCTCTGGTCTTTAGTGAAGTTTTGTGCAGACACAGGCTTCCACATGCAGAGTGGAACATGAGGTCGAGTCCTTTCCCTTACAAAGGAGAGAAGGCTTGCCAGCCATCTCCCATGTGATGTGTGGAGCCCCAGACCACCACTAAATAGGTGTCTACCTGTAAGGGAGCTAACAGAGAACACTCTGACTGACCTGGGCCCCTCTGAGGGCCCACGGAGGCATCCACTTCTCACAGGAAGCCCGTGGGCCCTGCATCCCCTGTGCTCTGCCTGGTGGCCTCTGGCAAAGAGGCACGATTCAATCTGGTCTCTCTTCTTGCTTTTCAGGGTTGGGGAGCAGAGTATCATCGCCAGGATGTCACAAGCACCCCCTGCTGGATTGAGATTCATCTTCATGGACCGCTGCAGTGGTTGGATAAGGTTCTTACTCAGATGGGCTCCCCACATAACCCTATTTCTTCAGTGTCTTAACAGTCATATCGTCAGTTACATTTCCTCAGATAGATTCGGGCAGTGGCTTCTATCATTGCATCTGCAGCTAATGGAAGTTTTTGGATGCAGATATAAATGCATATAATGTATAGTATTCATATTTTTACCACTATTTGTTTTGTGCTACCTAGTGAACCTGGGGCTAGTGGTGTGTGGTTGAAGAAGACTGTTTTCCAGACCAATGCTACAATTATAAGCCATGTCTTTTGTGAGAGGGGAAACAGAATGTGAAGGGCACTGGCATAGTCCAAGGCCACTTCTGTCAGCTTGTTATTATACAGAATTATAATGAAAACACAAAGCTGCTTACATAGTTAAAATAGCAGGAGGAGGAGGAGGAGGAGAAGGAAGAAGAAGAAGAAGAAGGAGGAGGAAGAGGAGGAGAAGGAAGAAGAAGAAGAAGGAGGAGGAGGAGGGGGAGGAGGGGGAGGAGGGGGAAGAAGAGGAGGAGGAGAAGGAGGAAACAAAAGAAAAAGAACAGGTTTAGGAGCACTAGAGCAAAACCAATCAAACTTGCATAGTTTAAAAGATCTCACTTTCAGTGTGAATAGCAAGAAAGAAAAATCAAGTTTATTCAGTGATTGGTGAGATAAGCCACAGAAACTTCATCTCTGAAGTTGAAATATGCGTAGCCAGGTACTATGCTGATGTCAATGGTACGTTTAAACAGATTTAAACTGTGATTGGAAAGGGAGAAACTGTGAAGCTTAGAGTCATTTTGCCTCAATCTACCACTGTTTTTTTTAAGGGAAGACAGCCTGAGATGAGCCATAACCTTAAGCGACAGGGTTAGTCCAGAATTCAGTTCCAGGAGCACAGGAGACTCCTGCTTCCACTCTTGAAGTCAGGTTCCATCTTCCAGTTCCTCCTGTCAGGTGACCTCCAGATGGCTGTGTCTGTCCTGCATATACTGAGCGCAGGCGCTGTGCAGAGATGAAACGGTAGCACCTGCTACCTGCACTTTTGAACATGTCTCCAAGGCAGGTCACCCTTTTGCCATGTGTTTCCTCCTGGTGACAAATATCAGTCAGTTTCAGATGGTCAAAACATCAGCAAAGCCTTGAGGAAAATCCAGAGGCACCGTTGCATCATGTTTATGTGTTACTCAGCCTGGCACCCGTATTGATTATTAACTGGTTACATCCGACAGTCTCCTCTAAAGTTATGAAACACCTAGCTTTAACTTACCAAGTGAAGTGGGAATATTTCATATGCCCTACATTTCTGAGGAACCAGTGGTATTGAATAAAGCATCTTTAAAAATATCTTATGTATATGTACATATACATGCATATATTTGTGTGCATGTATTATTAAAGCCTGTTGTTTTCTTCTTTGGATGACAAAGGGAAATTTCCTCTAGACTTCAAGGTGCGTGCCACTTGCTAGCTACCCCGTTGTTTGTAAGTTGACTTTACGCCCTCTAGGAAGCTCATTGTTGAAGACGGCATTTATGCTTGTTAAGAATAGAACTTCCATATTCTGAGCTTCCTTCACGTAATCCATTCTGCCTAGCGTCGATGCGCATGCATTTGTTGTTTCCATTCAATTGTACTTAAGATAGAAATGATCATGTGCTCTGGCGGTGGTGGCACATGCCTTCAATCCCAGCACTTGGGAGGGCAGAGGCAGGTGGATCTCTGTGAGTTTGAGGCCAGCCTAGGACAGCTAGAGTTACAACAGAGAAACCCTGCCTTGAGAAACCAAAAACCAAAACAAAACAAAAAGCAAACAAAAAAGAAATGACCATGTCACACAGCGCCTACTGTATCTATAAAACCTATTACACATACCAGGGAATACTTAGTATGTCTTACATCAAAGCCCAGGAACCCACTTAGAGTATAGAAAAAGTCAAACTCATTGGTTCATTAAGTCTGTCTTGTGCATTTGTGTCAGTCAGGTGCTGTGGAATCAAATGTAATTTAGGGTCAGTCCCACCTCCATGGAGCTGTGAATCTAACAGTAAACCATTGCACAGACACCCAGTCTCAGAACTTTAAAAACCCACACATGAGAATTTTCTTTGGCTTGAAAAAACAACAGAACTGAGTTCTTAATTATCACTATATTGAAATTTTATGTCTCCTCAGAACAATTTGCGTAAGTGCTACTTTCATTTCTAGCGAGCCCAGCTACTTGCATCCCTACGTTTCTGGTAATTCTCCCAGCTTCTTCCTTGGACAAATCACTCAGTTGGCAGATCTTTTCTGAGTACCTGTTCAAGAACACAAAGCATTTTTTCCAGAGTTCTCACAGCCCTCCTGATCTCTTCTACATAGTGAGTTTCAGGACAGGTGGTTACCGCTGCGAGACCCTGTCTCACAAAACAAAACTGATTACTTGGATCTCCCTCAGTATTAAGAAATCAGACAAAATATCAAAGTGTTCCTGATTTGAGAAAGGAATCATGACATAGGTGCATATATGTCATCAGAGAATTTAGCATTAAAGAGATGTAAGTCCTCTGCTCATGTAACAGTCACATTTTAATCAGTTTTATTTCTTGGACTGCTAAGAGATCTAAAAAAAATCATAATGTAATACTTGATTTCAGACTTCCCTGGCCATTTGGCATGCCTTCCATGAAACAGACAGCAAAAATATATTGCATAGTGCTGATTCACAGGATGAAGAGGAAAGTGGGCAGGCCAGGCCTTAAACACAAGCTGGCTGAAGTTGCCCTGGGCACAGTCATGCAATGGAGAACTGGACCAGTTTGGCCTGCCCACAAGACCCAGGATGTTTATCGCTGTGTTCAGGTTAGTATTTGTGTGAATCTTAACAAAATAAAACACGATCAGTTTGTTTCAGCTAGATGAAAATGTTAACAGCGGTTTCAGAACCAAAAAGATGTACCTTTTAACATGCATTACTTAGGTGTTTTGTTGGACAGTCAGCAAAAGTGGCAAAAGATCTAGCATTTAGAATCCTCTTCTCATTGTCTTCTAAGGCTTGAGTTATCCCCATAACAACAGAAGGAACAGTTGACAAAAGAATTTTATAAACATTGCCTGCTGGACTTCAAGCTTATGCTTAACTCTGAATGTGTCCCAGATATTTGGTGTATATATTTAATAAAGCAGAATATACTGTGTACTCCACATCATTTTACCTGCTAGGATTCAAAAGCCTAACTGTACAAGGGTAGGTAATCCTCACATATGTTAAAAGTTCAAGTGAATATGAAACACACCACCAAAAGAAGCCTTTGATTCTAGTGGCTTTGCCTTCTGCCCCAAAATGCATGTACACCGTCATCTGGCTGTTTATGATAGACCATACTGTACAGATACATCTTATGCTCATTTTTCTTTCAAACTTTAGGAAATAATTCTATGCATATGATCTGTGGCTCCTTAAGATGCTTAATTATAAGCTTGGAAAATGAGATTTTAAAGAATTCTTCATGCTGTAAAAACTTTGGTGGCACTTTTTTTTTTTTTCCAAACATCTTGGACCAATTGGCATTAAGTGTGGAATTTTAAGGACACTTTTCAGAACTTTTAGAGGTGTTTAGCAGCTGCTCCCTAGAGTAGAAACAGGCCACAGCTACATAAACCCTTTGTAAGGTAAAGTTATTGGAAATAAGAAAGTGAATTTAATATACATTGTCAGTTGAACATCATACCTTAACAACTCAGCACCAAGCATGTTAGTTGAAGAACATATATATATTAAGATTAGCATGATACTTAAAACACCTGGATATGTAAGGAAAACTTTTACTAAAAATCATTAATTTTTTATATGCCATGAAATATGTGTAATTGATTACAATGTTTTCTAAGAGACATTTGTGAAACTGCAGGTGACTACAAAGTGTTCAAAAGCTGTTTCCCTTGCCCCAAGCTGGCCCATGGTTTATACGCTTTACAGCCACAAGCTGGTTGGGTTTCAGAATAACTTGGTAAGGGGCAGAGGCTACACAATGTACAATCAGTATTATCTGTCCTAGAATACTTGGGGATGCCTTTTTTAGCTTGTCATTTAGGGGTTCAGTAAACAACACAAACAAAAAAACAAGTGATTGTAGATAGGTCATACATGGAGTCTGCTAAGTTGAGCCCTCCCACCTTGTTGCTGGAAAAAATTGTAGCATAAGGCAGTATTATTTAAGAGTTCTGAATGCCACAAGCCTGAAATTAGTCTCCCTGTGCCAGTGTCAAGGTGCTGGCATGGCTGATTCTGGAGGTGCTAGAAGAAAAGCCATTTTTCCCCCCTATGTCATAGGGGCTGGCTGCATTTCCCTTTCCCTGAAGCCTCCAGCATCCTGCTCCCATCCATCAGCACATCTACTTCTTGCAGGGTTAAGAGTTGTTGTTAAGACTGTGTTGTCTTCACTGTCTTCTCAGGTCGAGTTCACCAGTTTTAAAGTTTGCCATCCAGTGAAGTGTACCAGTTACTCACTGTAACATACATATTGACTAGACTACCTAAACACTACGGCCTTCAACCCTAAGCCATTAGAGACTGCTTACCAACTGACAGATCTACAGGGTGGTTTTGCATATCTAAGTGGGCTTAGCTGGCTTATGTGGGCATCAGACTTACCCCTCAGGGAATGGATAGCTTATGACACATGGTCTCACTGACATATGTCAGTTTATCAGATGGTACAACAGAGATCAGACCATGTACCTTTGGTTTATGTCAGATTTACTGTGCAGGATAGGCTGGGCTTGTTCCCAAGGTAATAGGGAAGGGGTCTTAGGAAAGGGTTTCTATTGCTGTAGCAAAACACCATGACCAAAAAGTAAGTTGGAAAAGAAAGGGTTTATTTGGCTTACATTTGGGCAGAATCATAGCAATCTGGGTCATGTGTGGCTCAGGGGTTGCAGAGTAGACGGTCCCACAAGTCTAGAGAAACAAGAAAGCTCCCAATACTGTAAGTACAGTACAAATAGTAAGTGAATTCCTCAATAGCCAGTGTGAAGCAACTAAAGAAATAAGTACAACAGACAACTCAAAGGTCAAAAGACTTTAATGATCATTTTGGCAAAAGGGTCTTTTTCAGAAATACAAGTATAAAACACAAAATGAAGGGAAACATTCTTTTCCCAGTATTTTCTGTGGTGGTGGCGGTGCTGAGGATTGAACCTGGGGCCTTGCACATGTTAGGCAAGTGCTCTAAGGCTAAGCTGCATCCTCAGTCCTGTGAGTACTTATTATAATAGCTATAAGTTTAATATCATACACATTTCAGAGCTTAGGAATCAACCAACCAACACATTTCTGCAGAGTTTACTTTGAGACATATTTATTAACCTACTTTTAAATATACTCTCTTGCCATTTGATTCCGTATTTTATGGCATTTTTGCCCTTTTAAAGTTTTCCTAGGAGAAAGTTAAAAAAAAAAAAAATTTACCCAGATAATCTACCTTTCTTAGGAATAAGTGTTATTAAAAAAAGTAGTACAATTCTGAAAAGCACTGAACAAAATGCTGAGTGTTACTCTATTATCAGGGTCTCCTTTATGAAGAACATTGAGAATGAATATAAGAAAACCAATTCCATTCTGGCCTTGGTGGGCTGAGTATATCTAAACTGTTCACAAATTCATTTCAGGAGATGATCTGCTTTAAAGGACAGCGACACTATAATGCACTCTCTAGTTTTAGGCGAAAAGAGATCAGTGACCACTTTCCTCACAGGTATAAGCATGCTTAGCTCTCACAGCTCCAGTCTTAGCTATAAAGAAAGGTGATTACAAGAACCTGACCTTAGTGCTCCAACCTCAAGTTATCACAACAGCCGAGGAACACTAACAGCAAGGTTGTGTGGGAATATAGACACCACAGAAAATTCAGTATTCTTGGCCCCTCACTACAGTCTAGCTATGTTCAAGGTCACAATGACAACCCAAAACACCTTTCCTTCCAGATGCTTCCTCATGAGAATCATGGTACTAGGTGACTTAAGATTCTTATAACTTCCACAGAAAGTAACTGTCTCATCAGCTTCAGTAAACTCGACTGAAGAAAAACATTAAAATCTGTAAGGGTGATTTTTTCAAACTCATAGAGATCTGAAAAGAATTGGATGCAAAAATGCAATACTTATTTATCCCCAAATGCACATGTGCACATTTACAGGAAAATATTTTTTCTATGAGCCTCTCTCTACCTCTTTTTTGAGAAAGGAGCTTGCTATGTAGCCCAGGCTGGCTTTGAACTTCGGACCCTGTTGGCTCAGTTCAGGGGTCCTAACCCCTCCTAAGTTCAGGGGTCCAGGTGTGGACCACAAATACCTGACTATCAGGATGTCTTCTTTATTATGAAGTACATCCATCCATTACAGTGAGATAAACCACATGAGGAGTCCATAAGCCTTTCACACTGGTGCCCCTGGAAACTGCTGTTGTCTTTGCTCCAAAACCTGTTGATTTAATAGCTGCTGCTGCTTCTGTAAAAACTGGACAACTTCTGGACTTCTTAGTAAGGACTCAAAGAGAAAAGAGAGAAAAAGGATTATTAATTGAATTATCTATTTTTTGTTTGTTTGAGATCAGGTCTCACACTACAGCCAGGCTAGCTTTGAACTCATAGCAATAGTCCAGGCCTGGATTTTCCAAGTGTTGGGATGATTCTATGACAAAGTATCAAACACGTTGACCAGTCTTTTCTATCTGTTGTACTTATTTTTCCTATGAACTTTGTAGTTTAATTTTCAGCATTGTCTTGAGTACAATAAGTTTTTATATTGTCAAGTTTAAAATCTTTTCTTTGTTATTCTTTAATATTATGAAACCTCATTGTAGAATGAGGTAAAATCCAAACTCATTTTTTAAAAAATTCTAATATGCTAGCAAAAACTTATATAGTCAATATATTATGAGTTAAATTCTTTCTCTCCCTCAAATTAATACCAAAATACTCCAATACTTACCAAACAATCACTCTTCCTGATCGACTTCTGATAATTTCTATCAGTTTTATACCAGAGACCCTTATTAAATATTAGCAATTATATCTCAATACCATTTAGAGTACTATTCCATATACTGAGTCTGTTTTAAAATCTCATCTTGGTCAGCCAAAGGCTAGAAAAGAAACTGGGCTCAAGAGATGTTCCTTCAGCTGCACTCCTGGGAGCATCTCCAGTATGTCCAGTGAAGAGGAACCATGCAGTTCTGATGGCCAGTGAACAACTTTTAAAGTCTTACAAACAGAAAACAGTCCCAATAAAGCACAATTTTTGCTAACAGATCTGCAACTACTTTACAAGAAAACACTTACCAGTCTCTTCTGATTTAACACTTGTTCTAAAAGTGTAGGCCTTGCAGGGCGGTCCCCAAAAGATCCTGTTCTTTGTTTGACGATGGAGAGTATGTTGTCTGTACTTTCCTGGGATCAATGACAGAACATTTAACACAGTATTGTAATACACAACAGCAGGTAAAATGTCAGTGAAAATGAACATGTATGGTTTTCGTCCTTTTGTTCAGTTTCTGTGAAACTTTAGGAAAGTCTCCTGGTGAGACACAGAGTACTGGCAATTAATTCTAAGTAAAATTCCCTGCAGGCTTTCAACCTGGGTTCTTTATAGTCTCCTGTACGGTCTCAAATTGAAGATACTGGCCAGAGAGGAAGTTACCTGTGAGCTGTTTCTAGTATTTCTAAAGAATGCCGAGTGAAACCAAAATCTCTTCATACATGAACAATCTAAGCCAAAACAGTCTGCTGCTTGCTTTGGGGCAAAATAAATAACTCAGAGGCAATCTATTGCTAATGAGATACTAGAGTCACACCTGATTCACACCCCCAAGAAAGGAAGGACAGTAAAATACTGCTTACAGAAGCAAATAATACAGCTGTTAGAGTAAACTGGAAGGGGCTAGAAATCACAGGTATGAATCACCGAGAGAGAAAACAGGCAAGTTCTGCAATAGCAACCTTACCCTGAGACACCAAAAGCCATTCAAATTAGCAGTGCTTATTCCCAAGCATGAAAGAATCTAGGTACTTAGTTTAAATAGTTAAATATTTCCCCCCCACATAACAGAATGTTGCTGAAGTGGAATGTTCTGCTCCTAATAAAACCACAACATGACAATGAAAATTGGGAGAGATTTGGTTAGGGGTTGAATCTAGGGCCTTGCACATGCAAAGAACTTGCTGTAGTTAAACAAAATGCTTTACCACAAGGCCATGTCTTACATGAATTTAGAGTGTTATGTGTATTTGGAAGCCCCCCCCCCCCCCGGCATTCATTATGAGATGGTTAGAAACTTGTTATAAAAATGTTCCATATGTACATGCGTTAGGCCTCAAAATATGAAAAACTATTAAAAGATACTAATATCACAGAAAGCAAGGACCATTTCTTCCTCTGACTCTCCCCAGAGTTACCCTTATTAATAGGACTGCTTGGTTTATGTGCACAGTACCTGGAATGCTAGAAATGACTCAACTGTAGAGAACTAATGTGCTCACAACCCCAGAGTTAGCACGGTGTAGGTGTAGGATGTTAATACCACAAAAATCAAAGACACTCTTTGTAGAAATAATTTTGAATCCATTATGTTAGAATCCAGAATGTTAGAATTTCCCTTTCAAAAGGATCTCTCTCTCTCTCTCTCTCTCTCTGTGTGTGTGTGTGTGTATTAAAGAGTTTTTCTACATCTTAGGAATTCTTTTTGGTTTTAAACATCTCTAACATTTAGGTGAATTTCGCTGAGTTTGAGTTGAAATTCACATCAATTACAAATTCACCTTAACCAAAATAAACCCGAAGAAACACTAATAATTGGGCATCATTTTAAGGCGAGGCACACAGGAGGGAACCGAAACCTGAGCGAGGTAAAAAAGGGGCTCTGAGTCCACACAGCCAGCAGCAGAATCCCAATTACAGGGCACTGACTGGTTTTACCCTCTCACGCGATTCAGATCGAGCAACCTCAAAGCGCTCTGTGAGTTACCACCCCACCGCGAATCCAACTTTTCTCGGGGCGGGGAGAGGCTTATACAAAAGACAGGGGCGCGAAAGTTACTGACAGCCAAGAGCAGGGTACGTAAACATTCAGGATGCCACAGGGTAGAGGCTAGGAACGGCTGACCGACAAGAGGTGCCTAGGTCGGCCGGGGTTCTCGCAGCCTGCTCACTTACCACCTGAGTGGAAGGTGACCCCCCAGCCCCTTGGAGTGGGTGTGGAGACCCCGCGTTTGTGCAGAGTGGCGTCGCACCCACCTGCCCCAGCCCGGGGCCCGAGGCGCATACCTCCACCTTGACGCTGCCTGTGCTGGCCGCAGAGGCGCCGCCAGAGCCCAGGGCCTGGTCGCTCTTCTTCTTCTTGTACTTGTCCTTGTACATCTTGTTGCGGTGCTTCTTGCACATCCAGGGCTTGCGCTGCTTGGCCACCTGGCTGGTGGTCTCGCGGCAGCCCTCGTAGGTGCACGTCTTGGCGCCCCGCCTGCGCGCCGCGCCGCCGCCCTCGGCGCCCTCGTCCTCCAGCTCCTCGGGGCTGGCCGCGCTCTCGCCGCCGCCCGTCGGGTCCGATGTGTCCAGCAGGTCGGCGTCGTCGTCCCCCGCCTCGTCCTCGGCGTCCGCCGCTGCCTCGCTCCCCGCCGGGCCCGGCCTCAGCGCGCCGTCCGCCGCGGCCTCGTCCTGCCGCATCACCAGCACCGTCACCGGAGCGGCCGTCGTGGCACAAACGGCGCCCTGCTCCGAGCCCTCCGACACTGCCTGCGCCTCCGTGCTGCCGCCAGAGCCCCGGGTCCGCCGCCGCGGCCCGTCGGCACCGAACTTGTACAACCCCGCCTCAAAATCCACCTGCTCAACCGCCCGGGAGTCAGCGGCCGGCAAGCCACTGCGCCTGCGCGAGCCGGCACCTTCGCGCCCCGAGGGCGTGGCTGAGCCAAAACGCACCGACTGCGCCTGCACGGAGGGCGTCCTCCAGTGAGCTGTACACTCCCGTGGCCAGGCTAAACCGCACGAGGGGGGCCGACTGCGCCTGCGCGGCCCTCAGTGGCTGGCAGAAGCACCGACTGCGCCTGCGCAGCGGCGGGTTTTCCCCGCCCCTCTCGCCGGGGCTCCGCGCTCTCAGGGTCCGAGGGCGGGGCTGAGTGGCGTGTCCGAGCGCGTCAGGTCCCTCCCAGCTCCGTTGGCGGGAGACTGAGGCGGCTGTCCCGGCTCCCCGTGCTGCGCCAGGAGATCCTTTCTGCCTGGATCCACCCTCCCTAAGAGGTCCAAAGTATGTCTTTCCCGGAACGTGGCTGGGTAAATTCAGCTCCCTGAGAGACCCGAGGAGGAGTATGAGACACTACTCCGGGAGGAAACGGTTTACGTGGCTCAGGCATCCCCGTCAGTCCCCACCCTGGAAGGAAGTCGGGAACGCGGAGGAGAGCCCGCTCCCATCCGGCTGTCTTTCCTATCCAGTCCTGACCCTCCTGCCTTTTCTGACGCGTCCGCAGTAGTGGGATTGCTGGATCCTATGACAGACTCTCTTTATTCCCGACAAGCTCCACTCTGACTTCCATAGTGGGTGCACAGATGGCGGCACACAACGTATAAGGTGTCCCTTTTCTTCACCACCCTGCCCCGCCCAGTGCTTGCTATCTTGTCTCTGGTAATAGCGTTCCAACTGGGATGACATAACACTGTGGTTTTGATTTGCACTTCAGGTTTAGTAATGTGTAGTATGTCACACACCTGTTGGTCCTTTATGAACTAATTATATCTCCCATTTCAATGGGATTATTAGATATGTTGGGTTTTTTTTTTTTTTACTTAAATATTCTGAATGGCAACTACTCAATAGATGTAGTTTACAAGTATTTTCTCCCGTTCTAGAGATTGTCTATTCACAGTTCCTTTACTGGGCCACAGCTTTTTAGTTTGATAAACATCCAATTTCATTCTCTCTCTCTCTCTCTCTTTTTTTTTTTTAACTTCCTAAGTTTTGAAGGTGTTTTTTCCAAATAGATCTTTGCCCATCCCAATGTCTAGAAACATTCACCCTATTTTTATTTCTAGTGGTTGACAGTTTTAGTTTTATATTTTAATCTTTAATCCTTTTTGTGTTGATTTTTGTAAATTGTGATGGGTTTCATGTAAGTTTTTTTTCTTTCTTTTTAATATCTATGAGCCGACAATGAACTGTTGCAGATATTCACCAAAGGAGACTGCTCAGACATGGGTTTAAGCTAATAGAAACCCTTTATCAGCTGGTCTGGGACTACACTGTGTGTTCAGGATCCCAGTGTAGCCCTGAGCCTTTCGTAGGATGAGTTTTTAAGCACAAAAAAAAAAAAAAAAAAAAAAAAAACAAAAACTTAGGTTGACATACTTCAGTTAACAAGAACAGTTAGCCAGAAGCAGAACTATGAGAGCTGAAAAGCAAGGTTAGTACATCTTGAGACTTCCCTAGAACTGTATGGACTTTGATGGATTAGTTCTTTCCTTTAATGTTGGCAGGTGGTGCTGTCTATGTGCTGGGTCTTACAGCCTGAATGACACTTCCATCATGGAGTCAGTTGTGCTAAGATCTCAGGGCCTACTAAGTTCTGGAGCCTGTTACACTTACTTTATTCAAGAATGAACACGATGTACAAAAATAGGCTTCTGTTATAAAAAAAAAAATGTCCATTTGGTTTAAGTCTTTGTGTGCAGCTATCCATTTTTTCCAAGGCTGATTATTGAAATGTGTCCTTTCCCAGTGTGTGTTCTTAGAACCTTTGTTGAAGATTAGCTCTCTGTAAATGCATGGGTTTACGTCTAGGTTCTCTATTCTCTCCCACTAATCTATGTGCCTGTTTTATGCCAATATCATATATTCATTGATTTCGCCTGATCCTTCTCTCCAGGGTGTCTCTATGCAGCCTTGTCTGCTCCTGGAGCTCTCTATGTAGTCAGGCTGGCTTCAAACTCAAGATCTGCTTGCCTCTGCCTCCAGAGTATCGAGATTAAAGGGTGTGCACCAACACACCTGGTGATATAACATGCTATTTTGATTATTACAGCTTGTAGTATATTTTGAGGTCAATTAGTATAATGCTTTCTGCATTGTTCTTTTAGCTCATGATGGTTTGGCTATACAGATGTGTGTGTGTGTGTGTGTGTGTGTCTGTGTGTGTGTGTGTGGTGTCATATAATCTTAGGGTTTTCTTTTTCATTCAGCAAATACTGTTTCCAGTATTTTGATAAAGACTGCATTGAATCTACAGTTTGTTTTTTTTAAGGCAGTGTGAACATTCAAGCAATCTGGTTTTTTGCAGTCCATGAACATGGAACGACTTTCCCTTTTCTCTCTCTGTGTGTGTGTGTGTGTGTGTGTGTGTGTGTGTGTGTGTCCATCCTCTTAAATTTATTTCACGTGTATTTATGGTTTTCATTGAAAAATTTCTCATGGCTTTGCATAAATTTTGTTTATAGCTATTATAAATTGATTTCTTGATTATTTTTTTCAGATATTTTATTACTAGTATATAGCAACTCTATTGAGTTTGAATGTTGTGTTCTAAAACTGCTGAATTTGTGCATTATCTTTAATAGTTTGGGGATACTGTCTACATAAAAGATCATACTGTCTGCAAATAGTTGGCGTTCTTGTCTAGTTCTAAATCATAGCAAGCTTTGGCTTTATCTCTATTAAATAAGTTAGCTACTTATGTGTCATGATCTTTATTGTGCTGAGGAATGCTTATACTATATGTAATTGGTTTAGAATTTTTGTCATGAAGGGATATTGAATTTTATCAAAGACCCTTTCTGCATCTATTGCTATGCACTGTACTTATCCTTCATTTGGACCTGTGATGTATTTGTTGATTTCCTTATGTTGAAGCATATTTATATCCCTGGGGTGAATCATTGTAGTTTTGTTTTGGTTTCCTTCTTTCTTTCTTTCTTTCTTTTCTTTTCTTTTTTTTCTTTTCTTTCTTTCTTTCTTTCTTTCTTTCTTTCTTTCTTTCTTTCTTTCTTTCTTTCTTTTTTTTTTTTTGAGTCAGGTTCTTAAGTAATTCCATCTGGCTTTTAATTCACTGTGTAATTGGGGCTGGCCTTGGACTTCTGATCTTCCTGCCTTTCCCTCTAGATTGCTGGAATTATAGACATGTGCTACCATTTTGGCTTTTGAATAGTATTTTTAATGTGTTACTAGATTGAGTTTGTTAATATTTTGTGAGTATTTGTGTCTGTGTGTATGTGTGTTTGTGCGTGTGCAAGTGCATATGTCCAAGTGTGAGTGTGTGTGCCTGTATGTACACAAAGATGTGGAAGATAGACAACAACTTAAAAACACATGAAGAATATTTTTGGATAAGTAGAAATGAATGAATAGATTGGGGAAAGACATAAGTAAGAAGCTATGAGGAAATTTAGTTAGACTTCTGCAAACTGTGAATAGCATAATTAAATAGAAAATATAAGCCACCAAAAACAAACACATAGTTTGAGACAGAAATTTCATAATATATGTTTTCTATAATGCATAAATTGTAATAAATGCTACTTGAAGTTCAGTAAGATATGTGTTTCTTGTGTTGATGACTTACTCTTTGGCTACCAAGATTTTTAAAGTTAGTTTAGAAGTTTTTGTCCATGTTTATAATTGGAGTGCTTCATGACTTTAGCAGTAAACACACTGAAACCATTCCTATTGATGCGTATCAGGAGATGCTGGTGGCATGTACCTTCTTTTCAAACAAGTGAGTGGGAGAAAGCTTAGCTGGATCTCAGATCTTAATTAAGCTGATTAATCTTTCTTTGTCCTCAAAGTTCTTTCTGAGATTAATTAATTTTTTTAGACTTAATTAACTTCTGTTGAAAATGCTGGCAAGAATGTCTCACATTTGTTTAAAAATCGTGCAGTCTGTTAGTGTCAAATGTTCACCAGAGCATCCCAATGGGGGCAGTATACTTCTGCATCAGTTTCGCTCAGCCTATCCTCATGTTAGAATCTAACAGTTAGATGCTAGCTAGATTACACTAGCAAAACCTGAAAAATATGAAGGTCCCTGGTGAGAAAATGTTTCTTCCTATAGTTCATAACATTCTTACAGTGCTCCTCTTCCAAGTGACAGTGTTAATGGGAGATGATCAGATGTTAATGGGAGTGCTATGGGAGATGATCAGGTAATAAGGGCAGAGTTCTTGTGACTGCTACTAATGTCCTAAAAAACAATATTCCAGGGCCTGGGGAGATGACTCAGTTGGTGAGGGGCTTTTAACCTAGCGTGGGACCTGAGCTCATATTCTCAGCATTCCTGTTAAAAGCTTTGTTTGACATGTTTCTATCACCTCAGTGTTGGTGGTCCAGAGACGGATAGATTCCTGGAGTTCATTGGCCAGCTAGCCTCACCAAACTGATGAATTCCATGTGCAGTGAGAGACCACTGGTTAACACACACACACACACACACACACACACACACGGGCGGGGGGGGGAGATTCCAAACATGTTCCTTACTCCTGCCTTCTGTGGATCTAACAAGAAGGCAAAGAAAGCAGCTTTTTATGTGCTAGGGAAGAAGCTTTCACTAGACAATCTACTGCGAGCTTGATCAGAGACTTCCCAGCCTCTAGAACTGTGAAGAATACATGGTTATTGCTTACTTATAAACCATCAACAGTGTAGTATTCTCTTATAGCAGCCTAAACAGGCTAGCAAAGTTACTTTAAAAATATTACATTTACTGATAAAGTCATGAAATTTTCCTTTTGTTATAATAAGATTAATACCCTTTCCTTAAAGTGCAAACAGAGTAAACATGCCTTTTCAATGGAGAGATAGGGTCACCACCTCCTCACTGGTCATAACCATAGAAGGATGAGAGAATGCAGACTTCAACTGAAAAATGTGAAGTTGTACAAAAGTGTGGGCATTATACATGATGATGTTTGCCAAAAATGTGTTGCATGAATTTGATTAATTCTATAGAACTCATTTCCTGTTTACAAGGAACCAAGGGAGGAAATATTAAACCACAGGATGTGGAAGCAATTAGAAAATCCCAAATATGGAAATTCTAAAAGACAGATGGTATTAGATGATTATCCTGAATTTTCAAAGGTGTATTAATCACATTTGGTTATAGAAGAGATTGCCCTTAAATTTATAAGATTGATAATTAGCAACTTGAGGGTGAATTGATATGATGACTGCATTTGACTGAGATGCTATAGTTAACACACACGCACACACACCCACACATGCACATTCATTCACATACACACACATCAAGCAGTTATGATAAAAAATTTACAAGTGCCAAATCTAGGCATATGGGTATTCATTGCCTTGTTTTTAAAGACATTTTCATACGTTTGAAATATATATTAATAGAAGCATAAATTAAAATAATTACTACCGTGTAAAGAGGGAGGACTTCATCGATTATTTTTGAAAGATATATTTTATCAACTTTAAATTTTAAAAATGTTATTCTTTTTCATTGATTACATTTTTTAAAAAAATCATACAAGTTGATAGTGTGAACCAAATTCCTTTATTTAATTTTGAAGGTTTTTAAAAATTTTATGTGTATGAGTGTTTGCCTGAATGTATGTCTGTGTACCATGTACATGCCTGGTGTCCACAGGGGTCAAAAGAGGGTGCCAGTTACTTGGACTGCAGTTACAGATGGTTGTGAGCCACCATGTGGATGTGAGGAATCAAACTTGGGTCCTCTGGAAGGGTAACCAGTATCTGTAACCACTGAGCCATCTCTCCAGCCCCTGCAACATTTTTTAATAATAAAGTTTAAAGTAAAATTTAAAGGAAGAAATAAATGTTTGTGCTCATCCTAGTTCTTCTTTTTATACAGTCCAGGATCCTGGCCCAGGGAAGGGTGCCACTCACAGTGGGCCTTGCACCTCAATGAACATAATCAAGATAATCAATTTTAGGCATGTCTAGAGGCTGTCTCCCAGGTGGTTCTAGATCTCACCAAGTTGACACTTGAGATTAACCATCACAGCTTTACCTCTTGTTAACTTGACATCCAAATATACCAATTTAAATCACAACATTCTGTCTCTTTTCCCCAAAGTGTCTCATTCTTACAATGCAAAATACAATCCAGTTTCAAAAGTCCTCATAGTCTTTAACAGTTCCAACAATTTAAAAGTCCATGTGGTTAATCTGAGATTCAAGGCTGTATCTCAGCTGTGAGCATCTATAAAATAAAAATCAAGTTATGTGCTTCCAACATGATATAGTTACAGAATAAAAACTCCTATTCCAAAATGGAAGGATTAGGGTACAACAAAGAGTGTTTGGACCTAAGACCAAATCTAGCCAGTGAAACCCCAAATCCTGTAGCTCCATGTCCAGCATCCAGAGCTTGTGGTGAAGTCAACTGGCCTCCAAGGCCATTGGGTAGCCTTGCTTCCCCAGCTCTGCCACCTGAAGTGCATCTAGCTTCCCTTTGGGCCAGTTCCACTCCAGGGCTGCAATTCCCTCATAGATGTTCCATAGTTCTATCTTCTCCAGTATACTGGGGTCTCCTCTGCAACTTAGGATTCATTTTCATACCTCCTTGTATAAACTTCAATCTAGACATACGCTGCATGGCCTTACCTGTTCTCTGAAACTGTGCAGCAGGACTCTGGATCCCATTGCTCCATCAGTTCTGCATCTTTCATGTCTAAACAACTAGTACCTTTTGGACAGTCCTGGCAAACCCAACTGCCAGCTTGTGATATGGTCTGGCTCACAGTGGTGTCAATTTCTGTGTGTTGACCCTGGAGAAACACTCCCCTAGGCAGTTGCCTCTGAGGAGCTCGGGAACCCTTCAGCTTAAATTCTTCCTTCAAGTGAGTCTGGAACTTCACAAGACGGGACCTCTGATAGGTGGTATTTGCCTTCAGAACACCTCTGAAGAGATAAAAGCTCTATACAGTAAAACTGAGTGTGGGGTGTGTGAGTATGTGTATATGTGTGTGTTTCTGAATAAGGAGCCACCACTGTCAGATTTGAGTTTTATAAATGAATGAATTAAAGACTGGAGATGTATCTTAGTTGCCTAGCATGTGCAAAGTCAACCTCTATACCACACACACACACACACACACACACACACACACAGAAGAATTACAGGGGTGCTTGATGGGAAACAAGACAAATCACTATTTTACTTGTAGACTCTCTTGAAAGTACATTATTTAGTGTTTTTCTGGACCCAAGCCTTTTCTAGAGCATCATTTTAATGTACTTGTCTTTTTTTCCTGTCAGAATTCTTGAATAATTATGAAATTTCTAAAATCTCTACTTCTGATCTTGTAATATCTAAACAAAAACCACCTAGCATCCCTATTAATGACTTAAGTTGTAAAGCATTCTCATCTGCTTTTCCTGTCAAGAGGGCTTTACATTCTTATTTTCATTTAATTTCTCTTGAATATGTTTCCTAAGATTTAACCTAAGTCCTAAGGAATTCACACTTCTCTAGCATAAATCTGTCTTATTTCCAGTTTTCTTCTGCTTATATTCTGACATTAACACTGAAGTATTTTTCAAACCATTCTGGGGTTTCTGTGGTATTTTGAGAAAGCATGTTCCCTAGAGACAGTATTTTTAAATTATCACCTTTAAATATTTTTTAAAATTACATTTACTCAGTGTGCGTGGGGGGAGGGCACATCCTGGGAACCAAATCCATGTTCTCTGCAAGAACACTAAGTGCTCTTAACCTCTTGAGCAGACCCTCCAGCCTTCACCACCTACTTATCTTCAAAGAACACCATACCAATTAGAGCTGTCTTTAGGTAATGTATCCTGCCACCATTCCTGCTATAATTATGAATTGCTACCAAAAGGTCTGGTGCAGTCTGCAGCTTCCCAAGGGCTTCAAGAGCTCAAGACAGTCCATCCACTTGGCAGATCCGACACAGCATGAGGATGGTGGCCTTCGGTGATAAGAGATATCAATGGTTCCCATACTGCTGAGATGACTTTACACTCAGAAAGAAAAAGAGAACAAAGGCAGCTATGGGGAAAGACTTTTGCTCTAAACTTTTCAGAATCCTACATATCTGAGATAACACTGTAGGGTTTGAGTTACAGGAATGCTTCAAATGATATGGGAATGGCCGTCAATTTGTTCATATCTTCCTATAATCACACTCCTACAGTCTCTTCTAGTGTGGGCTTTGGTGTTGGGCATGCGACTCTTTGCGTATAGTAGCAGATGTGATACAATCCTAGACTTGAGCAATGTTGGTGAAATTAGGTTTTCACACTGCTGGGAACATATTGCTAGGCTATGATGTTAGGGAAACAATTGTAAGTAAACAAGTGGAGGATGAGAATGTGTTGTATACAGCTAACTGGGAAGAAAAGTGACAAATCGTAATGCAAATATACACGGGCATGCTGGAAGAGACAGAAAAATAAATTAAGATTTCAAATGTTCCCACCCTGGTACTTCTTTTCAAATCTCTCTTTGAAGGATTCCCTTTAGAAGTTTCTCTGTGAGAGTAAGTTGACTTTTTCATTTATTGATTCTCTAAAAACATCTTCCATGCCTAACAGTTAGACACAGATGTTAGTACCTTTACCAGGCGCCAAATATGTAGTCCCCTAGGTGTATATTTTAGGTTACCAGTTATTTTCTTTCAGGACATTGAGATTACTATTTCACTGTTTTTATTTGGATTTTGTTCTTGCTATTGGGAACCCCATTGTCAACCTGCTTATTCTTTATGAGCAAATTTATCTTTTCTCTCCACTATTAAGCTGTCACTTTGTGACAAAGAAGCCTTTGGAGTTCTGTGGCTTCCCCACAAAATGTCTGGGCATAAATTGTCTCAAAAGTTCTTGACCAAGAACCATTGTGTTTTCTAAACCTAAAGGTTGTTGTTGTTGTTATTATTATTATTATTATTTATTATCTTCTGTTTTGTCAAATCTTAGTCATTGTCCTAGTTAGCACTGTCAACTTGACATAGCCTCAGAGTTATCGGAGAGGAAAGCCTCAATTGAAGAATTGTCTAGATTAGATTGGCCTGTGGGCATGTCTGTAGGGGACTGTCTTGATCATTAATTGATTTGACAGTGTCCAGCTCACTGTGGGAGGCACCATCCTCTGGGCAGTTGCTCCAGGATTGTTTAAGTAAGCTAGCTCAGCATGAGCCTGGGAGGTAGCTAGAGAGGGAGCCAACAAGCAGACTTACTTCATGACTTCTTCATTTGGTTACTCCCTGAGTTCCTGTCCTGATTTCCCTCAGTGATGGAGTGTGACCTGGAAGTACAAGCTAAATAAACCTTTTCCTCCCCAGGTTGCTTTGCAATGCAAGGGGACAATGTTATCATCATCCATTTAAATACACAGCTAGCTCTTACAATGCCATTCTGTCTTAACAAAATTTTAGAAAATTTAGCACTTTTCTGAAAATTGCTTCTTTTTTTCTCTCTTATCATGTCTTTTCATCCAGTAGAACACCAAATAGATATAAGATGCCATATTTTAGATTTCTGCTATATTTAGGCCAAATAAATTCATTCTTTGAGTCAAAGAATGTCATATAAACAACTTTAAATGTGAAACTGTACCATGGGCTAGATCTGACTTCTAAAACTTTGTTGTTACATGTGCAATATTTACATGATTTGAGGCTACTATGGTTATTCTTAATTTTCTCCTAAAGCTGCTTTTTTTGTGCTATCATAAGTGTAGGACAAGAAAAACCTTCCTAAATGGTGAGTAACATGATACAGAAAGAATACAGCACCATCTAAAGTATGGTTTCTAACTCCATTTAATCACCATCACCACCCTTTAGACTAAATCTTTCATAAGCAAGGACAATAAATATCCATTGTTTTTATGAACAAACTAGTCTTTTTTACTTTAAATTATAATTTAGTGCATATATATGTTTTAATTGATCAATCAATAAAATTTACTGTGTGGAAATTATTCTGGGCATCTTGGGTTTGGAGAGAATGAATCATTATTTCCTCCACCAATGCTAATGAAATGGTTTTCACTTAATAACTTGCATTTATCATCATTTTCAGTATTGTTAGCATCATTAAGTAAGGGATGGAGGCCAACAATATAGCTCAATGGGTAAAGGTACCTGCCACTAACCTGATGACCTGGCCTGATCCCAGGACCCACAGTGTGGAAGGGTAGAATAGATAACTCTCACACGTTGTCAGGCCTCCACACATGTGTTGTGGCATATTCCCCCCTTGTTTTTAATTTAAAAATGAATGAAAGAATTTCTCTCCTCTATTCTTGCCTAATTTCAGTTATATGTAAACTAATTGTTCACTGATAATTTTTCTTACTGCTCTTTTCTCTCTTTGTTTCTGGAATACTTAACCAATTTAGTCTTGAGGAAGACAGACACACTTCCAGCTCTCCCAGTGCTGGCCTTTTTATCCTTTTCATAAACTGAAGTGTTTGCTGTCTCTGGTATTGCCATGAAGTCTCATATGGAACTCTCCCATTTTAGGCACATGGGGCCTAAAACCTTATGGTAGTTCATAATAATAACCATGCCTTGGGAACCTTAGCTTCTCTTTCATTTTGAAAGGCTTTTGTAGTTTTCTCTTACTTTCTTAGAAGGTAAGCTGTGGATTTAAATGGATAGCTGTTAGGTTTAAGTACCATACCTAGCTGTGTTGAATCGGTATTTTAAAATGGAAGTCTAGTCCACATATTTTTAGAAATGCGTGCCTCTGTTAGGTCACAATGTTATCTTTCTACTGGTTGCTTCTGGTTTCTCTGTCCATAACTAGTCATGAATTTGCCTAAGTTTCTCCTTCTTGCTTATCATTACCATCTTCTTGTGATTTGTGACTTTCCCTTTTCCTTTCGACTTGACGAAGCCTTCTTGAGTTTGATTTTCACAAACCACGTTTAGTTTTCTTTGATTTTTCTCATAATTCAGTCTTTTGCAGACTGACTTCAGGCTTCTGCTATTTGCACTGTTCTCTGCTCCAATATTCAGGAAAGATGGGCCCCTGATTGTTGAGAACATCAAGCAAATCTTGAGCTAATCTTGTATTATTTTTACAGAGAACTGTTTCTCAAGATGTACTCTTGCCTTGAATTTAATTATATTAGGTACTAGATATACCTTGTGCATGCTAGTTTCTACCACAGAGCTAAAGTCCCAGCTCTTTAAAAATATTTTTTGAGACAGGGGTCTGTAGGCCAGGCTGACTTGTGATCTTCCTGCTTTAGTCTCCCAAGTGTGTGGATTTCAGGCATGCGCCACCAGACTGACATTCTTAGGATATTTTTGTAGTCTGTTTATGTGTCTGTTTACCCCTATTTTAGAAAATGGTTAGACACAGAAATTTCCTTTAGTATATATGCACTTAAGTGTTGACAGATTCTCAAAAATCTATACCTGACGTTCAGGTTTGTGTCTGTGGCTGGTACCTAGCAGTTACTTATCTACGTTGATGTGAAAAACTGAAGTGAGTTATTTTCCTGTAACACCTGCTATGTATGAGAATGCCATATGGAGAACATTCTAGAGGCTTTATATGATTCATATTCACATTGAGTAATGGTTTCTGAAGTGTGGTTCCTGGATCAATAGTAGCTGTATTACCTGGGAGTTTGCCCAAACTGCAAAGTCTCTGTAGAATTAATGAATAGGATCAGGAATGGGACCATGAAATGTAGGTTTTAATGAGTTCCCCAGCGAATTGCTGTAAATGCTCAGTTTTGAGAGCCAGTAATCTATACCACTTTTCCTGAGGCAGCCCAACTCAGGATGGAGCCCTGAGACAACTTTCCTTAGGCCAGTTAGTCCTTTGCTTCCCAGCTTGGCCACAAGCCAATGAAAGAGATGAGTTTGGAGCTGAAATTTTGCAAGAGTTTGTGTCAGTACACCATCTGTCAAACTGGTACATGGAACACCTGGCCATGTCCAGGACCTGAAGCCTGGATTCCACTCCCCCAAATCGATGCTATGAAGGCACCAATGGGGACACTGCTTCTCCAAAGTATTTCAAGGGGAAAATTTTAACCAACTTCTGATATGATTTCCTTTAATACCTTCAGGTCAAACTTAATCTGAAAATGTCAAGACCTCTGACAACCTGACAAAGTTATTAACAGAATGACAGCAGTCAACATACATCTTTCAATAGCTTCAAATAACTATTGACTCAGTTCCTTCATCAGAATACACAGATTTAGTAAAAGGATCAAGAAATGAAATCCATCTTTCTGTTTTTTAAAAAAAATCACTTTACCTTTAAAGATAGGCACCATGTTAAAGTGAGAGGATGGAAAACGTTGTCAAGGAAACGGGTCAAGGAAGCAATCAGGTGTCACTATCCTAATATCTAACAAAATAGACTTCCAATCAGAACAAATTAGAAGCGATAAAGGACACTTCATTCCATCAGGGGACATTAATGATAAAGATATTGGATATTAGAATTTCAAAAACGTATGCACCAAACTCTGGCTCAAATTTCATAAACGGCAGACCTTTGGCACTTAACAACCCAGATTAACTCTAACTCAGTAATAGAGGGTAATTTCAACATCCCACTTTCTCTGAACTGACAGGTCACCTGGATTTAAAAAAAAAAAAAAGAAACATCAGAAGTAAATGACATCATACATCAAATGGACGTAACGGAGGTCTATAGAGTATTCCTCAGGATGATAAGCATGAGAAAAGAATGAGCCCCAAATTACTGACTTTCAAATAGATTGCTATGAGTAAATTGTAAAGCAGTATTGAGCAAGATATTGAATACAGCACCCTAGATGGAAAGTTGTGACTACACTTGTTCTTTTATAAGATAAAATAGAAGTAGCCAACCATTGAACCTAAGGAAGGAAAAATGTAAGCATGTATAATGAGGAAAATGCTTCATTTTTCTAATTTACAAAAATTAAAATACTCATCATTTTAAACAAATTTGTGCTGTTTGTAAACAAACAAAAAAATCTCTGGTTAACAAGAAATCAAAAGATAAGGTCTATTTAACAATCATAAAAACAAACAAACATCATACTTTGATGAGTATCAAAGACATTTTAGAAGTTGAAAGTTGAATGCCAGTTACCTCAGTGAGAGGCAGGAGGAGTGAGACGAGGTGTGAAAGCACTGGTCACTGGTTACTATGTACATGTGTATTCTATAAATATGCACAATTTTTGTATTGATTAAAGAATAAAAACTGCCAGGCGGTGGTGGTGCATGCTTGTAGGCCCAGCACTTGGGAGGCAGAGGCAGGCAGATCTCTGTGAGTTCGAGGCCAGCCTGCTCTACAGAGTGAGTTCCAGCACAGCCAGAGTTATAACAGAGAAGCCCGGTCTCAAAAAACAAAAACAAACAAACAAAAAAGAATACAAATTTTCTGGAGATGTAACTCAGTAACAGAACACTCAGTAAACAAAGAATGCTGCTTTCAATCTCCAGTACCTCCCATAAATAAACAAACGCGCATATGAAAGCTCATATCTCTATGTGACTTATATCTCAGCACATCTCTAACTACCAAAGCACTCCTGTTTGTGTCAAGTACATTAAGTCAGTATTCAACTCCATCCCATCTTGGGATCCAATATGAAGCCAAGCCAATGATCTCCGGAGTAATGGAATAGAAAGCAATATGTTCTAGAACTTTTTCTTCCAAAGCCCATTAGTGTTGCTGTAACATAACCCAATGAACATCAGTTAAAACTTATGAATTAAGTTTTCAAATATTCCTGGCCTAGGTAATTATGACCTTAGTCAAACTGATTCCAGAAACAGAAATTAGTTTCCTGTCACCAGACTGAGGAAATGGCTCAGTGGGTAAAGTGCTTGCTATGCAAGCATGAAGATCTGAGGTTGGATCTCTAGAACCCACATAGAAACCAAGAATAGTTAAAAAAAAATTTAAAGAAAAAACAAAACCAAACCAAACCCTGAAGATCCCTTTACAGCATCAGAAGGCAGCTGGAATGATCAGTGTGGATTGCTTTGCCATGAGAAAAAGTTGTCATCTCAGAAATGACCAGATGTTTTGCCTTTATGTCTGAGCACCACTGTGTGCAGTGCCCACAGAGGCTGGAAGAGGGATTATAGGTGTGCATCAGTATGCCTAGTCTCTGGCCTTTTTATTTATCATGCACATTAAGAGTAAATTAGGAGGAATTCGGGTAACATTGTGTTCTACGGAAAACACCTTATTATGTTTTCTCAGTATTAAAAAAGTTTCTCCCCAACAGGTAGAATTAATTAGAGTTGAATGTGTCAAACTTTTTAAGTCACTGAGTCTCAAAAATATGATCCTAGAAGATAAAGTATTTTCCAGTCCTTGAGTAGTGCAGACAAACTGCAATGAAAGGAACAGCAGGGCTTGTTCTAAACATGCAGACAAAAGCCAGGGCTACTTGTTAGATCCTGATCTCTGTGTTAGCTACAGAATGGGCAGTGAGGTACTGCATAATCTTTACCTTTTATTAATCCACCCAACATTTCCAATAACAAGGCAAATCCAAGTACTCCTCATCAAAACCATCACTCATGGCTCTTAAGGATGCATTTAAGGATGCCATGGTAGACTGAAACGTAGCCCCACCCCAAGATACCCACATCCTCACCCCTGGGAACTGTGACTGTTACTCCCCCCCCTCCTTTTTTTTAAATCACTACAGATGTGATGAAAAAAAATCAAAAATTTTAAGATGAGATAATCCTAATTTATTCCAGGAGCTCCATGAATGCAGCACATGTGTCCTTATAAGAGAAAGGCTGGGGAGTGTAGAAATGGGCAGAAGAAGGAAGTGAAAACAGTGGCAGAGGTTGGAGTGAGGTAGCTGCAAGCCCAGGGGAGTATGGCTGCCGCTGGAGGCTGGGGAAGTCTAGCTTTGTTGACATCGTGATTTGACATTTTTGGCTTTTAAAACTGTGAGATAACAAATCTCTGTCCTGTTAAGCGGCTGTGTTTGTGTTAATTTATTCTGGCGCCCACAGGAAGTGAATATAGATACTTTGTTTTTCATAGTGTTGCTGATTGCTAGTAATATCATTAACTGAGGCATATCAATTTCTGATTGTGTTATTCAAACCAGCTCTGTTGCTAAGCCAAACTGGGACACAGACAATGCAGTTCAGAGACAGTGTTGTTTCTTTAAAAAAAAAAAAAAAATCGTTCTTTTCTTAGGTGTTTGGTACCTCCCTACTTGTGTGCCTATACAGATACAAGTAAGTGGTGTCAAATGCAGGTGTCAAGTGTAGTATAAAGCACCAGGTGAGCCCAATACATTTCTCCAAGAAGACATATCTTATCACACACTCTTTAGTTTTTCAAGGTGGGTGGGAGGAGTGGGATTGTAATGGAGTCTAGAAACTAGGACTCCTACAAGGTATAGCATGCTTCGAGTGAAAATACCCAGTCCTAAGAGTCCTGGTCCCAGGCTTCAGGAAAAGGCAAAATCTACACATGCAGATTCCCTAGTTTTCCTCCCATTTTTTCCTACAAGTCAGAACACCTCTGTAGGTGAGGTGGAGACATTAATATCTCTTTCTCACCAATTTTGATCCAAACTGTTAAAAAATATATACACACATGTACATGTGCACGTACATATGCATGCACACACACACGTGTGTGTGTATATATATATATATACTTTCATATTCATATTTATCTACATATTTATGTAGATAAACATCTGGCCCAGTGCCAGGCATCATAGGCCGGGGCTCCTTTTTTGGGGGTCACCCTGTATTCGTTACTTTTCTGTTACTGTGCTAAAGCACCATGATTGAAAGTGACTTAAGGAAGAAAGAGTTTATTTTGACTCAAGATTACAGAGAGAACTCATCATGATGGGTTGATACCCAGCATGATACCAGGTAGCAGGAGCAGGAAGCTGGGTGATGGAATTTCCATTCATTCACAGGAAGCAGGGAGAGAAAACAAGAAGTGGGGAGAGATTATACAACCTCAAAACTGCCCCTAGTGACCTATGCTCCCCAGCAAGGTTCTATAGCTTCTCCAAGCCAACCTTACTGGGGACCAAGGGTTCAAACACTGGAGCCTTTGGAAGACATCCCTCATCCAAACCATTGCACAGCCCTGACTGTGATGACCACAATCCATATAAATAAGAAATCAGTTTGCATGTGAAATTAAACTTTGGAGATTATGTTAACCTGAAGGGAGATCACACGAACGGTAAAGCCCCTCTTTACGATTTCAGGAAATTATTGAGGGGGGTCTTTCTAACTGGAAATTTCTGCAGCAGTCTTTCAATGGAAAGTATACAGAAAAGCAGGAAACACCCATTAGTAGGTGACAGTGATGACACCCTTGGAGTGAGAGGGATCCCGCTGGGACTAAGGAAGGAAGGGACAGACGACAAGGCGATTACTTCATTTGCAAGGATCAGTCCCCTAGTACCTAAATCTCAAACCGGGATATTTGTTCAGTTTGCAAGTGCTGTCTCCTCAGTCATGTGTATGCCACTCTATCACAGTCGTGTGTTCTTTGGATTAAATTTTTCCTCTTCTCCTTAAAGTATTTCCTGTCACACTGAAAATAAAACAGCTTTGCACCAATTGGAATTCTCACATCTGAGAATGGAATTCAGTAGTAGTAAAAGTGGATTTGTAAGGAGTGAGTCACTAGTGGGAGGAAGGATGATGGGTATAGATTTTCAGGCTGAAGGATGTTTATATGTCTAATAGAGTTAAAAATAAATGTGCAGATTTCTCCTTGCCACAAATGGCTGTAGTTTTGATCTGTTCCTTGGCAACTTAAATGGGCTGCTAACCGATCCCATAGGGTCTCTGCCCTGGATCCACTGCTTCTATTTGGTGAAACCTCCTTCCTTTTTCCATTTCTTCCCGTTTTTAAAGTACCTGCAGTTCAGGAAATGCATGAGGGATGGATGTGTGCACACAGGCGGATAGCTGTGGTGGAACGCAGGCATCAGGAACTGAGATGACTCAGGGCAGGGCAACTCCATGAGGCTGAGGGCCTAGTGGAGGGTACCCTGGCCAGGGTCTCTTGCAGGTAAAACCAGAAAGGCCTTAACAGGGACATGCAGACATGTTCTACAGGTTTTAAATGGAAAGAATTAAAGGTCTGGTCACCAATTTAGGCAGGCACCAGATTTATAAGCCTAAAGTCAGCTTTTGCATTTGATTCTCATAACACTCTAAAGCAGCGGTTCTTGACCTTCCTAATGCTGTGACCCTTTAATACAGTTCCTCATGCTGTGGTGACCCCCAACCGTAATATCATTTTTGTTGCTACTTCATAATGTAATTTTGCTGCTGTTATGAATTGTAATGTAAATATCTGATATGCAGATGGTCTTCAGTGATCCAGTGAAAGGGTCATTCAAACCCCAAAGGGGTCATTACCCACAGGTTGAGAACTGCTGCTCTTACTTTTTTTAAGCAACCAAAAGAATTTAATTTATTATTATTATTATTATTATTATTATTATTATTATTATTATTATTATTATTATCATGGTCTTTTATTCCTTCCTGGCATTCTGGAGCCCCCACATAGACCAGACTGTCCTCAAACTTACAGAGATCCATCTACCTGTCTCTGCCTCCCAAGTGCTGGTATTAAAGTCATGTACCACCACTCCTGGCCTCAAAAGGGTGAACTGCTGCCGCTCTAGTTAGTAGTGTGAACCTGGAGAGCAGGCCTAGAAATGAGGCAGACTAAAGGCTCATGCAGTAGCCAAATTTATTCAGGGCGTCCGACAATGAGGGTATTCTGAGGGTCAGGCTTCACGCAGTCACGAGGGCAACCTATGCGTGGAAACATTTTTGATTAAGAGAAGTAAGCAGCAAGGTGTAATCTGAAGCAAACCCACTCCCACAGAAGTTCATTCCAAGATCAAATCCATATTATTCAGGAACAGAGGATATAAGACTCTTGCCTTCTTCACTTGGAGTTTTCTTACAAGGTCTCAGAAATCTTCTCACCAGCTTTATTCATGAGGCATATTCTGACAATGGATTGCAGGTCTCCTGATGCAGGTGGAGCAGAAGGCAAGCTCCCTTTAAGGGACTTGGTGGAAAAGCTTCTAAGCTTTAACCTCTTACATCATTTATAGTTTGTAATTGCAGATTTTGCTAGTAGCATTTACTAATGTGATTTATAATTCCTTTGGACTCTATTTGTGATTAACACATAATGACTGGACATAGTAATACACTTCAGTGTGACATGTCAGTACACTCACAGAGCACCTCCAGCCTTCCTTAATCTATGTTCTCCATGGTACTTCAACCTTTAGTAATCAATATTCCATCATATGGGTTACTTTTTATTTTTAAAACTTCCACACACACAAAACTCAGTGATTATCTTTCTGTATCTGACCTATTTTACGTAATATATTATTCTCGAGTTATGTCTATACATATGACAAGATTACATCCTTTGTGGGTGAATGATATTCACCTGTGCATATGTGCCACACTTTGCATTCATCCATCATTTAGCATTTACATAGATTCCAGATCTTAGCTATTTTAAACAGTGTCATATAAACATGGACATCCTGTCATATAAACAGGATCTCTTTGATATACTGATCCTGTTTTTTAGCATAAGCCCAGAAGTGGTGTGTGTGTATATATATATATATATATATATATGTATGTATATATATATATATGAGATATTATATAGTGTATATTTTATCATATATGATATGGTAGATTTAATTTTAGTTTGTGGAAAGCCTCCATATGATTTTCTATAATAACTCTACTAATTTATATTCCTAGCATCAGTATATAAGAATTCCTTCTTCCTCACATCCTCACTGGCTTTTAACATTCACTATAGTTCCTGAGGGAAAGAATTTGATAACAATTGGCTAGCATATCAGCTTCTGCTGTAGAAAGAGAGTATAAGCCATCTGTCACAGTCAGGGAAAGCACCAGCAAACATTTGTAGATGTGGGGGATGGTGTTTCATTTTATTCTGAACAGCAACCCAGTATTTCCCTGGGAATAACTCATTTTCACATAAAACCTACCCACCGCTAATAAAAATGACTAGCTGGAGAGATGGCTCAGTGATTAAGAGCACTGTCTGCTCTTGCAGAGGACCTGGGTTCGGTTCCCAGCGCCTACTAGGCAGCTCGTAACCATCTATGACTCTAGTTCCAGAGAATCCAACACCCTCATTTAGTCTCTGCAGGCACTGCTCACATGTGGTGCATAGATATGTTCAGAGA
The DNA here is from genome assembly GCA_026225945.1 of Cricetomys ansorgei. Classification (NCBI taxonomy): domain Eukaryota; kingdom Metazoa; phylum Chordata; class Mammalia; order Rodentia; family Nesomyidae; genus Cricetomys; species Cricetomys ansorgei. The sequence goes on from JAMJFZ010001133.1 coordinate 13,128,378, forward strand.
AAACATCATGAATATAAAGTAAATAATCTATAATATTTTAAACAGTGACTGTAAAGAGTAAGTAATTATGACAACAGAAGAAGAAAGGCTACTGTACTCTTTCTAAGTTTCTGAGGCCTGTGTTTGCTTAATTGATAAGTTAATCAAAGGTGATGGGTTTGAGTGGCCTGCTAAGGACAAATTTAGTATTAGTTCTGCCAAAACCAAGGACAATACTGACCTTTTTTTTTAAAGTATGTTATTTATAATTATGTGTATGTGGAGGGGGTATACATACATGAGTGCAGTTCCCTGGACACTCATGGAGTTCCAGATGCATGGAATCTTCTGGAGCTAGACTTACAGGTAGTTATGAACCACCTGACATGTGTGCCAAGGCCTGAACTGAGGTCTTCTGCAAGAGCAGTACATGCTCTTACTCTCTGGGCCATCTCTCCAGCCCTGATAATGATCTTTTACCATACATGCTTCTCAGTGCTGGGGGGAATGAACTCTTAAAAAAAAATTGCTCAAAGACTAATAAAATGTCCCTATTTTCTTTAGGATATAAACATTACCTGTGTTTTCTTATTGCCTTTTGGCCAATATACTGTTGCACCCAGTGTTCAAAATCCCCCTCCTCAAGAACCATCAGGAGGCCAGTTCTGATGCAAAAGCAAGGAGCCTTTATTCGAGTCTAGACTCAGGCAAATGCTCTGTCTCAACACCGTGGGAGCCAGAGCAAGAGCCCTGAATGCCTGGGGAAGCAAGCTTTTTATTGCAGTTACAGCAGGGTTTAGGAGTTTCCACCTAGGCTGCTACAGGATTGGTTGACAATTAGCTAATGCAGAGTTGGCGCAAGGGGATTGGTGTGACAGATACAGAACACTTGATTTACCCAGGTGGATGCAGAATACATGTTTCACCCTGGTCCCTAATAGTCTGGTGTCTGGTTAGGGACTTTCTGGGAACTAGGGCGGGGTGTGTGTGAAATTTTATCTTGAATTCCTCATGGCCCTTCTAAGATGCAGGCCTCTTTTCAAGATGAAGTTTGTTCAGGCCTAACAATACTTATATGCTTTTGAATAAAAATGAAAATTTCTATTTTTTTCCAGCAAACAAAAAACTGTTTTATCTTTTTGTAAGGTGGAATGTAACTACATTTGTTTCTGGGAATGTACATAATTATATGTAAAACAAACAAACAAAAACTATTATCATTAACATCTCTATGTATCCATCCAGGAATCCCTAACAAAACTAAAATCTATACTAGCTAAAGTCTGTTACCAAAATAGAGAAGTGTTCCTATATAATTTATATAGTTCAATTATCTCTACTTACAATACAGTGTATTGTACAATACAGCTCTCTCTGTGAACAATGAGAAGGAAAAGTCTGTCTGTACACATGCAGAGCTGTTATTTTCCAGAATATTTTCTACGAGAGACCAGTTGAATCTGTAGATGTGGAGCCTAGTAACACAGATGATAGACTGCATGTGAGGTGTTCATTTTGACGTGGTATTTAGCAGTACATCTACTTTGGGATCAATATTATATATGCTTGATATGGAAAATAGAATTGTATTGACTTTTAGGGTTTTGTTCAACTTCTGAATTATTACTAAAAAGAGTTGGGAGTTGGTACTAAAATGAGTGCAGAAAACAAATTCTGAGGCAATGAAGCAAGTTGTGAAATTGTGGTAAATCCTCAGGTTATAATAGCTGTCTCCCTCACACCTGTCTTCTAAAAAAATCTTTATCCACTTTTTTCACCAGCTTCTTCCTTTTTTCTTTCCCAGTCTGCTGGAGAAATCTGGAGTCTGACCTTCTCTGTCCTATTTCCGATCTTGGCTGTTAGGAATAAACACAGCAATCTCTATCTTGCTTGTGTAGACAGACTTAAGTCAGCCCAGAGTACAAGGGTGGGAGAGGGATGATGAAGAGACCAATGTGGTTAGATTCTGCCACTCACTCACTAGCTGTGTGGGGAGCAAGTCATTCTAGTGAGATGGGACTGAATCTTGCTCATAAACAGCCATAGCCACATGCCCTACTTTACCCTCTGAAATGCATTTAATGGATACCTTACTTTGCTGCTTTAGTATTTAACAAGTACTTATGACACACTTGCTATGTGCCAGGTCTGGCTATAAAGGAAGAGAAAAGACACATATCCGCTGATTTCAGCAAAGTTACTTTATAAGGAAAAGGCTTTAAGATGTTGGAATCTTAGCAAGCAGAATTACTGATACCAATATTTTAAACGTAAAACTTTTACACAGTAAAAGTTAGCTACTGTGCTGGTCTGAGAGGAAGATAAGAAGATACTTTCATAGATGCAAAACCCTGCCAGACCTTAATTGAGGGAACCATCTGTCATGAAAGTGCCATACTGGACGGTGGAACCCCATAATTGATCTCAGGAGTTCTTGTTGATACCAAAACTCCTCAATTCTGTTGATCCAAAAACTCTACCCCATCATCCAAAGGCCTATTTGCATAATGAAGGAAACCTATAGCCTAGTCCCATCCCACAAACCTTTAGCAGACAAGCTATGTCACTTTTATGGTGGGGATACTCAAGGCCTAAAAGAAGTATTATCTCCTTGTTGCCAGAGACTGTGGGAGAGAGGGCCACAAGAATTCCTCTACAACTTTGCTCTTCCACAATGACTGCCAGAGAGCAGTGGACAGGTGCAGATCATGAGCAATCAAATATCTTTTACATAAAGCCAATACCTGCAGATAATACAAACTGCCAAGGCTTAGGCAGCCTTTTCCCTAACAATGTACAAACAACTATTATAAACATATTTAATAATAAACTTCTCCATCAGGGGCTAGAGAGAGGGGTCAGTGGTTAAGAGTACTTGCTGTTCTTACAGAGGATCTAGGTTCAATTCCCAACACCAACATGGTGACTCACAAACATCTGTAACTCCAATTCTAGGTGATCTGTCTCCCTCTTCTGACCTCCAGGAGCAACAGGCATGTGCATGGTGTGCATATATACATGCAGGGAAATCACTTATACACATAAAGTTTTTTTTTAAAAAAAATCTTAAAAAACAAAATGCAATAATATTAAGACTTTACTACTGTAATGTCTTCTTTTTTCCCTCAAGGAAGGATTCCTAAAACTTTTGTATCTTGAAAGTAACACTTTTGATTTAAATATGAACCAATATGGTTCTTTATAATTAGTCTCTGGGTTGTGACTGAGCTGCTATGAATTTGTCACCAAAGGTCATGATCCATGTGAGAAAAATCTCACACTTTAAGGATTGTCTTACTGGCATCTCCCAAGGTGCTCAGTATTTGTATACTTCAACCCCTCCCTTGCTTTCCTTTTTGCTTCCTCCCTTGAGCATTATTTGAACTTGTGTTGAGCTAAAGACATAAGCAGCTACAGTATTATCCATCCTTACTATTATTCAGGTGTAAACGCACCATAGTTATGCATTTGTTGACATAGCAAAATGCTCATAATGTCAAAGTGACATAAGAGCCAGACCTCTCATAAGAGCAGATCCCTCAGTTCCATTAATTTTCCATCTTCTCAAAACAGAAACTCTGTGCTTGTTAAATAGTATCTTCGGATCCCTCCCCACCCCAGCTCCTGGAATCACCTTATACTTTCTACTTCTATGAACCTGACTGTTTTAGATATTTCAAGTGGATTCATACATTGATGCTTCTTCTGTGTCTGACTTATCTCAATTTGTCTTTAAGGTTCAGTAATGTTATTCACTGCACCTTGGAATTTTCCACCTTTTTGAGATTATAGATTAACCCATTGTATGTCTGTGTACATGCATTTTGCCCATCAGTTCTCCTGGGGACAGACACATGGGTTCTCCCTCAGTTTTGCTACAGTAAACAGTGCTGCCGTGAACACGGATATGTTGATACTAGTTTCCTTTCACATTTTGCTTCCAGCTCTAGAATTTCTGGGAATAAGGTAATTCTATACTCAGCATTTTGAGGAAGCATCACATTGTCTTTTCCTATGTAGCTTCACAGTTTTGTTTTGTTTGTTTTTTTTTGTTTCTACCAGCAATGCATAAGGGCTCTAGTTCCCTACATCTTCCCTACAGTTTCCTGTTATTACCAGTATATTTCTTTTGACTAACAGTCATCCTTATTTGTATGAAGTATAATCTCTGTGTGGCTTTGTTTTGTGTTTCCATAATGATTAGTAACATCAAACATCTTTTCATGAGTTCCTGACAGCTTTAGAGCTATGTTCATCTCAGTCCTTTGGATATGTTTTAGTCGAGGCTTTGGTTTTCTGTTGTATTGTGAGTCATCAGGAGTTTTAAACTATGTTAACCTCTCACAAATTGCCTGACTTTCCAGGGTTCTCTACTATTCTCTAGGCTGTTTTTTAATTCTTTCAATAGTGCATAATGTTTATAATTTTGATGATGTCCAGTGTATCTGTATTTTTTTTAGGTGTCTATGTTCGTGTCATATTTAGTAAGTTGTCAAATATCTCTGTATGATGATTGGTATATATATATATATATATATATATATAGATAGATAGATAGGTGTATATATATATACACATATATATGTATATATATACAACTATACCAATATATGTATATATACCAATCATCATACAGAGATATTTGACAACATATACATATGTTGTATATATATATATAAAGTTATAAGTTTATATGTATTTTAAATAATTTTAATTTAATAATATTAAATTATATAAATTTAAATAAATTTATATATATTTATATAATTATAAATTTTATATATGCATATGTGTATATATATAAATTATAAACTTGAATTATATTCTAAATATAAATAAATTAAAATTCCAAAAAGATGAAGCAAAAATTATGTTATTTTGCTTATTCTCATTGATTGAGTAAACCATGTTGGATTTTTAAAATCTTGGTTTTAAGTTCTGGTTTGAATTTTGTTTCTTTGTATAGTTTTTTGCCCATGGTAGTCATCTCTCAAGAATACTTATGTCCAAACCAAGGAAGCTCAAGTCTAAAGCAAGGAGTGATATGACTAGAGTGAATATGTCTATGTTTATTGCAAAGATGCATATGCCTAATAAAAAGATGATGATACTCATTGCAAGGGTGCATCTTACCAATATGAAGTTGCACATATCCAGTGAAAATATGGTTAGGTCCAATGCATGACTGCTTATGTCCAATGCATAACTGCATAATACAATAAAAAGATTCTTATGTACAATGCAAAGTTGCTAGTTTCCAAGTCAAGGATGTGTATTTCCAAGTCTACATCTATCATGGGTTATGCCTATTACAGGTTACTCTGGTCATTAATTTCCACGTTATGGGTTATGCAAAAGATTTTTTAGTGAAAATTACTCACAGATGTCAGTATATCAGGCAGTAGTTATTTGTGCTAAGTCATCAAAAAATTCTACAATTTATAAATTTTTACAAATTAGTCCACATTTACTGAAATTCCACTAGTTAGATACTTAAAAATAGATTTGAAAAGTTTATTTTTCAATTCTAAAATTGTGAACAAAAGGGTCCTTGCAGGTGGCACATTTTCCTTTCAATTTCATGTTTGCATAATGCTGGAATTAATTACAAGCATTCATTTTCCAAAATATTCTTCCCATAGCACATTTCCTTTAAGAAGTGGCAATCCCTTATTCATTATTAATATGGCATCTTTATTCTGAAGGATGTAATTAAAAGTATTTATGGATTTTTTGAGGCATCTTTCATATCCTGACAGCTTCTTGTCATCACAGAGACAACAAATTTGAGCATGATGTTTTATATAATAAAGAAGTATGATGCCTTTTCAGAAAGTTTTCTAGGTATTTTGCCAAAAATAGCCCTCTGTGTCATTTAGAAGCTAGGGCTATTTCCCATGCTATTGCAAAATTGTAAAAGAACTCATTAATTTTTTAGAATTCTTGTTTCTGTGGAAAGTAGCAGCATTTTTCAAAACCATTTCTAGCATCTAGCACATTCCTAGAACATGTTGACTACAAATGATGTAAAATAGAATTTATTTGTGGAGCAGTCTATTTGATTTTACTTCAGAATGTGTTTTATGACATTTAAAGTACACTTTAAATTAAGAATATTATAAAAAAATAGCTTACTGTTTTTTAAAGCTGCTACAGAGAAAATATCTTGTTTGGTGTGTTTTCTTTTAGTTGTGCACAAAATGATTTTTTTTTTTTTTTTTGTTAAATAGAGTCCAACTTGAGCAGGGCTGTCATGGTGATCCTCCTAGTGATGCCTTCCTTTTGTTTGTCTGTGCAAGAAACTGTCCTGTCCTGTACACTCTGTGTTAATATTGCTTCTATACGTTTTCAAAGAATTTTCAGTTGTATTTGGTGATATATGAACATTTAGCTTGTCTCAATTTTGATTTATTTGAATTTCAGTTGATTTCTTCAACCACAATTGGAAGAATAAGAGTTACCAGTTACCTAATCATGTCTGACTTTCTGTCTTTTTCATCTTTTAGTGTTAAGTAAGAAGACCCCAAAGAGGCTTTAGAATATTTTCATTAATGTGATGAATTTTGTGAACTCTGAGGATTGCATTCTTGTGGCCAGCCAGGGCTGGTTTTCATACCTAGTTTTCACTTCTGCTACCCTGGAAACTGTGTCCAGGGGCCCCCTGTGCAAGCGCCATTCAGACCATGTTTAGAAACACCCACAAGTGTGCTATGATATAGCAGCTATTTCCAGCCATGTGAAAGTAGATGCGGAGACTGCTGTGAATCAAGCTTGTCATTTGTTTTCGGTGAGTTGGTCCATATAGAAAAAGCAGTGAAGTTGTGGAAGTATTTAGTGTGGTAGTCAGCTCCAGTAGTTAGTGGTATTGACTTGTCATTTTGGACTTCTTCCAGACCCATTTCAAATGAATCACTCCTACAAGTAGTGTATTACCCTCTAACAGTATGACTTGTTGACTGTTAAACATGTTGTCCTGTCAAGAGGCCACTTTTCCTTCCTTCCCCAATGACTGAGCATATGGAAACAAGTCTATCTTTGAACAAGAACTCTTTCCACAGCAGACTTAAGGTCAAAGACTGCACTTGTCCTGCCAAGCTTCTCCTAGAACTACACTGGAATCTAAGATTCTCTGATCTTTCCTTTTTTCTCATCCCCTTCATCTCTCCCTCCCTCCTTTTTCTCCCTTCCCCTTTTCCTTTCTTTCTTCTCCCCCACAGTAGGAATCAGGATTTGTCTGACTTGCCTGGTCTCATCTTGGAGCTTGCTTCCTGAAGGGCCTGATGCGTCCTTCAAACCGGAAATCAGTGGTGCTGGAAGCTCCAGGCCTTGTCTTCATACAGGATATCTCCAACGGAAGGGATGGAGATGGTAAATGTGGCTGTGTGAGGCAGAACAGATGGTAGAGGTGGAAAGAATTGGAGAGGCTGTATAATATATCCACTACAGGAGGGACTTCAACAATAGATTTCAAATTTGGATAGACAATTCTGATAGAAATAAAATAAATGGGCTAAAAGAGAACAAGTGTAGCAACAAGGAGGATGTTAGGTGATCATGTTCCAGGCAACTACAACTCTCATTGGCAGTGGAGAGAAGGGGACTTAGGGACACTGAGGTTGAGCATGAGGTACAAGACAGAGACAAAGACCATTCTTTGGTTTTATAGATGAGAAGGTAAGGAATTCAGGAGAAAATATTTTTCTCTTTTTGTCACATTGAGTTTGAGATGTTGGAAAATCCGAGAGAGCTGAGGGGTGCATAGGTCTTGAGCAGAGAGGAAGTCTAAGAATAGGTATATTTGAGAATTCTCAGCTGAAGAGGGAGCTGTAGGTAAGGATGAAGCCATCACAGGATAAGTGACCTTGTGATGGGCACCTGGGGAATCACCAAGTTCAGTGGGAGGACAGATAAGAGGAGACAGAGTAAGAGAGTGGAACAAGGTATAGCCAAACTGGATTTTGAGGCTAACAGAATAGATGGATGAAGAACCATAGGGAAAGGGCTGTGTTTATGGGGTTCAGTCAGGAAAGGCCAGATGAGATAAGGAGTGAACCATAATCATCAAGATGCTATTACTGATCTTACTGGAGAAGTTTCATAATTGTGGCAGACACCAGACACAGTGGGGTCATCGTGAAAATGAAGCAGAAATGAGAACAAACACAAGAAGACAACCTGCTGAGTGCGAAGTGACTTTCTTATTGTCAGATAGGCAGGATTCAGAGGACTTCATTGTTTCGGGTTATCTTTTTAAGATGGCAGAGATGTGTATATATTTATAGGCTCATGAGAAGAGGGAACAGAATGGAACAAGCTGCAGTTACAGGAGAGACAAGGATGTAACGGTATGGTTTAGAGCACTGAGTTTCTACACATTTTATGAGATCAAAAAGAGGGTAAGGGAGGACAGATTTCTTCTAATTACCTTTCTGGTGTGAAGATATCAAGATGCTGATGTTAGACTTCAGCTTCCAGAGGTCACAAGTAACAAGAAAGCTGGGCTCAGATAAGCATCTAGAGCCTGCTGTACAGACTAATCAGGATAAATCTGCATAACTCATCCATAAAAAAATGTCTGCAACCATCAGATTTTATTTCCATCCAACTCTGAGTGCAGGCATTTTAAACACCTGAATATTTTATTAGCTAGAAAAAACTTTAACTGAAAACTTTCTGTAGGAAATCTTTAGTCTAATCTCCCCCATGTCATATTTCATTGTGACAGATGCTTCTCATTCTGAGTTCTTATTTACATAGAACACAGACATATTGTCATTACAGATAATTAGTCTTAAAAGCATTAGCTTTCATAACACTTGTTTTAAATTTCTCATTTATCCATCAGCCTGTTAAGAAAAGTATACTCCCTGAGAGGTTGTGGTTCTGATGTATTTCTGCTCAGATGCTGAAGAATTCTAATGAATCCACTATTCCAGATTTCTTAACTTTCTAACATTTTTTTCTGTGAAGATAATTGAATCACAAAATTTGATAAAAGGTCCCTGAAATATCAGGCAACAGATTTGGATCTGGGAGTTTGTCTATGTATACAATAGTTAACAAAAGTTCAGAATTTTAAAGTCATGGGAAAGTTTTTCAGAAATTTTCAGCTTATTTATTTCTTTAATGACAAGCATTTAAAAAATAAGTTGTTGCATATGGGTAGAAAATATTACACATGGTAACCTTTCTGTAAAAGAACACACTGCAGCAAGGTTCCCATGGATCCACTGCATGGCATGTCTTTGATGTGTTTAAAGAAAGGCTTCTGTGCACTGCAATAGTAAAAATATTTTAGTAGGTTAGTACAGAGTTCTCTTCTAATTCCCTGATTAGCTGTAATTTATCTGGTGGATATGTTGTTGAATTGATTTAAGTTTCTGCAGGCATGGCCAATTACATCCATTCATATTACATTTTTTTCTTTCTCTGTAAGACAACAATAACAACATTATTACACATTTATCTACATTAAAAATGTTACTTTTAATCCTAGTACTTGGGAGGCAGAGGCAGAGGCAGAGGCAGAGGCAGAGGATCTCTGTGAGTTTGAGGCCAGCCTGGTCTACAGAATGAGTTCCAGGACAGCCAGAGTTACAACAGAGAAACCCTGTCTTGAAAAACAAACAACAACAACAACAAAAAAGTTAGGAAGGGGAACTGGGTGTGGTGGCACATGCTTATAATCCCAGAACTCAGGAGGAGACTGCAATAGGGAGATCACTGTAGATTTGAAGCCAATCTGAGCTAGTGATTTCAAGACCTCCCTGAGATGCATAGCCAACACTTTCCTCACAAAGAACAAAAGCAGACTTATTGGAATGGGAAATGAAAATGCAGAATAGACATTTTTGACTCATCAGAGGAAAGAGACAGAGAAGGCAATATTTAATGAGATAATGACCAGGGAGGTTCCAAAATTACTGAAAGACAAGGATGCCTAGATTTTAGGAAAAAAAGGAATTCCAAAGCACGTAAAATGAAGTAACTCTACTACTATTGCTAGATATCATGGTAGCTTCAAGATCGTAAGATAGGCAGAAATAGAAGGAAACTGCCTACATACTTGCTTAGGTTTCCAACTTCTAATGAGCTCTGGAGTCAGTGGAAAGCTAGTAAACAAGAATGCAGACACTGGGCCTTTCCAGTCCAAGACTGATTCAGGTGTGACCCAGGGCGGGTTTGGGGATCTGTGTTCCTAACTGACTTATAGGCCACACTCTAGGGTGACACTCAATGTAAGGGGAAGGAAGGAGGATTTCAACAAAAGTATTTTCTTTCCCGTTTGGACAGATAACTTTGGTAGGAATAAAATGAATGGACTGAAAGTGAGCAAATGTAACAAGGAGGATTGGGAGGTACAGAGATGGCTCAGAGGCTAAGAGCACTTGCTGCTCTTTCATAGGACCTAGGTTAGAGTCCCCGCACCCACATAGCAGCAACTCACAACTGTCTCAGCTCCAGGGGATCTGACACCCTCTTATGGCCTCCAGGTACTGCGTGTTTGTGGTGCACATACATACATGCATGCAAATACTCCTAAGCATAAAACTTTCTAAAAAGATATGATCACATCAATATATTAAAATACATTAAATTTCAACATATTTTCCATATAAATGCCTTAGGAAAATGAGAACAGAAGGGGACATCAATAACCTAGCAAAAAGTTATCTAGCAAAATCCCACAGTAAACATAAATACAGACAAATCATTAGAAACATAGTATTCACAATTCAGATGAGAGGGCTGTAGCTCACTGGTAGAGCACTTGCCTAATATGTGCTTGAGTCTGATCCTCAGTAATCCCACATCTCCCCTCTCCCCCCCAAAAAAAGGAAAATCCAGTGACAAAAATGGGCTAGCTATAATAGCATGTCTTCAGTGTTGAACTGGAATTTCCAGATTAAAAAACATAGAAGATAGAAGAGCAGAAGAATAAAGTTGTAATTAATCATAGGCAGTGATTATTACATTTAAAGGACATTATGATTTTTAAAACATGAGCAAGGTCATTGGATGTATTTATAATTAATGCATACGTAAGATAAAATTCAATTTTATTTTATCTTTGAAGCAAATATTTAGTAATGCTAAATGCTGAACAGTTCTCAGATGAACCATTTGAATTTGCAAATATACAGTGGGATTTTTGTTTTTGGTATAACCTTCTATAAAGCTACACAAAAATCACTTTGAAAGATGGCCATACTTCGTATACAACTTTGTATATGACACAAAACTATCTGAGATGTTGGGCGGTGGTAGAGCATGCCTTTGATCCCAGAACTTGGGAGTTCAAGGCCAGCCTGGTCTACAAAGTGAATTCTAGGACAGCTAGAGTTACAACAGAGGAACCAAAAAAAGAAAACCTCTCTACCAAAAAGAGAGGTAGTTGAGATAATGTAAACATGGTGGTTAATATAGTGGTCAATACCAGCAAAAAGATTAGACATCTTCAAAGACATCTAGCCAAATGCCACTTTGAACCCACCTGTGGAGTACACAGCACCAACACTCACCCCCTCATAACTCTCCCACTGTGACCTCTGACAATAGGTTTTCTTTATTGTCTCTAAATTTTTCTCAAGTTTTGACACCTAACCTATGAAAATTGATATTCTAATATGTTGATTTCTTTATTAAACATAGTTTATAGAACAGGTTACATTACAGATAAAGCTCACCAGCTGCCCATGGGCAATTATTGATTTTATAGTTTATTTGATTTTTAAGCTTTTCCAAAATCCTCTCAAGCAGATGTCAAAATTTTATGAGAGTGATCTATGAGATAATGAATTGCTTTCATTGGTGTAAATTTGTGGATTATAATTGGAAACCAGAACATCATTAGTCCAGAAAAGAGAAAACAAATTAGCAATCCTCTTATGCTTTTTTGCAGGATTCCACGAAATTTTGAGATTTTGCTGGAGCCTGCAGTAGCTCCTTCAGTTACAGAAGTGGCTTGCTGTGTTGGAGAAGCTGAGGGACAGGTGAGCACTGAAGGTACAGAAATCCCTAACTGCCATGTTGCTCCGTCTTGTCCATCTGGGAGTCTCCCTGGAAGAGGCCATTATTGCAGTGGCCGGGAAGGTTTGAGTATTTGGCCAAAATATCCCATTGTTGTTGCTCGCTACTGCTTGCCTCTGTGGCAACATGGTCTTCTGAATTGTGTTTCAACCCTGTAGTGGAACAGTTGGAAGAAATTTTTGTTATTTTGGTTTCTTTACAAATACAAAATGGCATTAGTTTTGTGTTCCCGCCCCAGGTGGGTAGATGTTTATGAGTTGGATTTGGAATGTTTGATGCAGGTGGGTATAATTTGGTTAGGTGCAGTCGTTCTGGCACCTGTAGCTTATTTTGTGTGCTGCATGAGTTTATGGCTTAGGGTATAAAAGTTCTGAAACCCCAAGAGTTTGGGTGAGCATTGGTTGGTGGTTCGTTAATGTGTTAGTTCTCAAAAGAACAAAGGTTGGAGAGATTGAGTTTACAGACCATGCACTGAGACTCTAGTCTGACTCCCTGTCAGCTAGTCTTCTTCGAGTTTAGGACAGCTTAAGAGAAGCTGTGAAGTTTTCTACCTTTCTCTCATTCTATATCAAGGCTGCTTGCAAAAGTGGTGAAAATTTCTTTCTATCCTTCCTTTCTCTTTCCCTAAATTGAGGGTAAAAGACGGTAGCTTACTGCTACACAACCCTCTTTATCTTATAGAACCAAAGTAATGTAGTTTACATTTCCTTTTCTGAAAAATCAGGCTATCTGGAATGCAAATAAATGGTCGGGGAACAACCTGGATAATTTATATAAAACTTAGTGCCTGTGAGATTCTTTTGAATGAAAAGGAGAAATTATTACTCATTCTGACTCGTTTCCACTTCTATTTTTTTCTTAATTACTGAGCTTCCTTTCTTGAAATCAGATCTTTAAAACAGACCTTCATCATGTACTTTTAACTAGAAAGCCATTATTCAAAATGCAGCCAAGATCCAGAATAAATGTTATTTTGTTCATGTTTGAAAGGATTAGTAAGAAATATTTCTTCCAATGGGAATGTTTTGTGAAAAACAAAATAAAACAAAGCCAACAACTCTTGCCCAAAAGACAAAGCTGAAAAAAAAATTAAAGTAAATCTATAAAAAAGGAAGATGACTCAATTTTTTGAAATCTAATCATACAATCCCCACAGCATAAGTGTTTAATGAACACAATTAGAGTCATTGCATTCATGCAACAACTATTTTCTCTCTCTCCATATGTTATATGCAGGCATGTGTGAGGTGTATGTACACATATATTGCATATAAAACAACACAAAAGACATCACGTGTCTGGTTCCATCACACTCTGCCTTATTCCCTTGAGCATGGAGCTAAGCTGACAGCCAGCAAGCCCCAGTAATCCTTGTGTGCCCAGCTGCAGAATATGGGTTTACTGTGATGTATGTGAGCCTGCTTGGCATTTTATCTTGGTTCTGGGGATTTGAACTGGGGATGCTATCTCCCTAGCCCTAGGATCTTTTTACAAGGTCTCTTTTTTTCCCTTGTATCTTAAATGATTCAGCTAAGATAAGTACCTTTCAGTCTGTCTTATCCTTTAAGAATCCATCAAACATATTTTATATTCTTCCTTAGAAATGATTTTTTTGTACACTGAGCCTTTTGAAAAATCTTAAATTACAGAGCTCTTTCTGTCTTAAGGAATAGAACTGTCATATTTTCTTTACTTTTCTGTAGTGTGTTTTATCAGTCTGCCAAAGGAACTTAGAAAATGATCACCATTGGAAGTACTACAGATCTTTATGTCTTGTTCATGGCTTTAATGAGGTTTTACACAAAGGGAAAGGATAAGAGATAGACTCAAAGGTGTCTTTGGAAAGATATGAAAAGACACCGAGGAGGAGATGCTGTCTCTGGTGTTGGTGGTGCCTGTGTGGGAAGCACTGACACAGAAATCAGAGTTAGAGCTTGACAGACAGCAACACTGAAAAACAGAGCTCTTTAACACAGAGATGGTACAATTCAAATAACTACAAAGCCAGAAGAGGACTGAAGACACGGGCAAGTGAAGGAGGAGGGAGAAGACAGAGTGCTTGAAATGAGCAAGGACAATAAGCCCCTGTGTCAGCCCAGGAGGGGCACTTCTGGTGTAGCTCTGGTCAGCTACACTGAATAGAAATAAAAAATGAGGTATCTGTATTTGGATCTTATTTTTTTTTTAAAGATAATTGAGAGAGCTGGGTAACAGAATAGTGAAGGAGGAAGCCAAAAGGGGCCACGGAGAAGTTTCTTCAGAACAGCACAGAGGCAGCAGGGGGAATGCTCACTGGGATTGCTGAGTGAAAAAAGTTACAACCAGGATTTGTAGATTTAAAAAAAAACAACCCACCAAGGTCGAGTGAGTCAGGATCAGTACAAGTGTGAGCGCAATGTTGTGAAAGGTCTCAGGGAACAGTCGTGGGGCAAGCTCTAAGGAGTGGGAGGAGCACTCCCTGTGCTCTCTTTTATGCCTTATGTCCCTGGAGTTATTGCTCTAGTCCTGGTCATTCCTGGCCATTCCTGTTTATTATATGGGTGGGTAAATTAAGTGATGTTTTTGAGAATTAAAGGGGAATAAATTATGCTTCCTCTGTGGACTCTCTCCCAAAAACAGAGATAATGAATTTCTGATGAATAGATTATATTTACTTATGGATTTGATGAGGAAGTAATACTAGATGCTAACATCTAGTATTTTATGTGGTTATTTGTATTCAGACACTATCAGTTTAAGTTTTTAAAACTTAGTATGACTTTTTTTTTTTTTGGTTTTGAAATTAGACTTCTATCCCTTAAGGAGGTTTGTGTTGCAGAGAGATTTATTCTTAACATCAGAAACAAACTGAGAAGTGATGCAGAAGGAGCATTTTCACTAGGCATTAAAAATTTGCTTGGGCATAATCTTTATAGACAGATGTCCTAGCCAAAACATAATTACTACTGGAAGCTTAGATAAGACAAAATATGATTTTGTTCAGGCATAATATGTTAGTAAAATGTCAGTCAGTGTGATTTCTAGATTAAATAGGAAGTATATCTCTGCTCTCATGAAAAAGTGCCTCTTATTAAGAGAAATTTGAACAAAAACATGTCCTTTCTTAGCATTTATTTCTGAATTTGTGTATTTTGATGCTCGTTCTAGTTGGCTTTCTGTTGCTGTGATGAACACCATCAACAAAAGCACCTTGTGGGCCAAAGGGTATATTTGACTTACACTTCCAGATCAGCAGTCTATCACTAAGGGAAGTCATAGTAGGAACCATGCAGGAGCAGTACTTACTGGTTTGTCTAACTGGCTTGTTCAACTTGCTTTCTTAGGCAGCTCAAGACCCTCTGTGTAGGGATGGTACCACTCATAAGGGCCTGGGCCCTCCTGCATCAATTAGCAGTCAAGAAAATATCTCCAAAGACCAATTGGACCAGGGCTATCCCTCAGTTGAAACTCCCTTAAGTGACTCTGGTTGTGCCAAGTTAATAGCTATGGATAAGTAGGCAATGCCCTTTTCAACTATGCTTATGTTTTCTGAATTATTATATAGAAAAGCTCAGTAACTTTATAGAACCAGACAAACTGTAAGTTAAACTTGGTAAGCAAAATCTCTCTACATTCTCAATAGCTCTTCCCCCTCTCAGAGTTAGCTGGAACCAACAGTATGTAGTAACCTGTGGTCTCCCTTCAAACACTCAGCGCTGATAAAGGGGCAAGGCCAGCTCTGCTTTTAACTAAGATCAGGGCTTGGTAGTCAGACAGCACTGGGTTTGGGGTTAAGGCCCAGCAGGAGAGTCACTGGAGAGTTGTTCTTCTGTCTCTGGCCAGGGGAGGCAAAGGAAGGAGTCAAAGGAAGCATGGACACTTGAGGGTCCAGAGGTTCCAGTGGGGTGAAAGTCAGAGTGTGAAGGAGCTTTAGTCACCAATGATGTCTCTGGCTTGAGAATGTAGGAGCTTTCAGTGGGAATGAGGTTGGGTTACTCACACAGAACAGAAACAAAAGTTGAGGTCAAGTTGAAGCTTGGGGGATATGCTTCTATAATACTAATGTGTTCAATCATGACAGGAATTCTGGAAGTCAGGGCTATTATGCATTAAGTAGCAAAATCCTTAATGAATGAAGACTGGGATGAGAGAGAATTCTGTGTGTGTGTGCGCGAGCGCGCTCACCCACGCACATCTACAAAAAAAGTGGAGTTTCTGACAAAATGAGGACAGAAATTTCAACTTAGACACTAGTTTGTTCAAAGTTTAGTAATGTGATTGAAGATCACCTCAAAGCAAATGTAAGTTGTTATTGGAGCATTGCACTGCTGGGTGTTTGCAAGAATGCTTGTCATTCTTGTCCAGTCCTTAGTCCAGTGCTGGTGACCCTAATAATTATTCACAGAGCTGCCATGTCTTTCAGATGTATGTGAATGCCCAGAAAGTCCCCAGAGGCAGAGACATGTAGAAAGTAAAATCTCACAGTGCAGAGGGAAGGAATGGAGTTTCTTCCACCTACCTAATGACAGGTTGTTGAATATTTTGTGCTTACACGTTACCACCAGGGGGCAAATGTGTTTTCAGTTGCAAGACTGACAGCCAGAGCAGAATTAAATTTCTGACCTCCATAGCTTGTCAGGAGACACATTCCAGGTCTGTTCTGCAGAACCATAGGAGTAGTGAAGGTCTCCTACTCCCTGCTTTCACCCACAATATCAGGTGAAAGTGAGTCTCGCCATTAATTGTGTTACCCCATGGGAACAGTGCTGTAAATAAAGTGACATGATTATTCCAAAGCAGGACATTAAAATGTAGTTTATCTAATGGAGTTAGAAAAAGGAAAGCCATTTAATACCTCCCTCTCCCTCTCTCTTAACTCTCTGTGTGTAAAGTTATATGTCATTTTATAATTTATAATTTTTATGGAAATTTTCTGAAGGGCTAACCTATAGAATTCAACACATTTATACCAGCAATCACCTATTACTTCAGAGCATTAAATAAATGGCAGCCAAAGAGAGGCACCCCTAAATCCATTCCTATCCTCTTAAATGTGAAATTACTTATTAAAGAAATAATAAAGATTTACCAGTGCCTTTCAAGATAGCCCATTTTCCCTTTAATGAGGGAGTAAGCATTTGCTCTGCTTTAATTTGCATCTCCTTTGTCTGGGAACAAATTATAAAATTTCCAGGTGAGGTTTAAAGCAAACTGTGCTGTGCTTATCAAATAGCTTCAGGCTCTGCAAATACATTCGGCACCATGAACACAAAGGTACGTTCATTGGACATCAATTTTTCAGGTTAATATGCTACCAAAGCTTAGAAATGACCACCATTAACTTCATCTTCAAACAAGAAAGACAGAGACTAAGGCCCTTCACTTGCTGTGTAGCAATGTGACCTGCGCTTGTTGGCCCTTCTTCACCCATGAGATTCTACTCTTTAGATATCAGAGTCAATTTGATACTCACCAATCCCTTCAGTAAAAAGCAGTTGAATTTTAGCTATTGACAAGTATTCTTGTCCATGCAAAGCAAATAAAAGGAACACAGCTCTTATTAATTTGCTATGAATTGAAATTTGTCCCATAAAAGAAACATAGTTCTTATTCACTTGTTATGAATTGAAATTTGCCCCCCCCAACTACCATAAACTCTAATCTCCAATAAATTAGGTTCATGAGGTCATGGGAATGAGGCTTTCTCTGTGGTACTTTTGTCCTTACCAGAGAAAAAGAGAGGTGGTAGGGCTCACTCTGCCACACAAGGATACAGAGAGAATTTGCATGTCTGCAACAGGCAAGGAGCCCTACCAGAATTTGAGTATGCTGGCATTCAAGCTTCAGACTCAGGCTCTAAGACTGTGGAAAAAGAATTTCTTCTGTTATAACTGCATAAGCTAACACCATCCAACATCTAAGACCAAATTTCCCCTTCAGTGTAATGTAGGCAGCACTGTTTGTACAAAACTATTCCTGTGTGGGGTACCAGTTTACAACAAACAATGACTTGTTATCTAGTTCGGGGCACTAGAGCAGTGGCTATAAATTGTATGCAGAAAGGGTTCTACAGGGGTCAACTGGCTGCCTGCATCAGGGCTGTGCTGGCTTCATTTTCTTGAAGAGATTCAGCTTCATTACTCTTTGCCCCCAAATCTTAAAAACCACTGATCTAAAGATTCCATGTCTCTCATCTGACTTTTGTTTCTCTCATTGATTTGGCAATTAATAGGGGGTATCACTTTTAGAATTAGAAACAAAGGGGTTGAAAGCCTGATTTTCACATTTATTTACTTACTGATTGATTGTTCTTTTATTTGTACCACTAATAGCTGTGTAGCTGGGGCAAGTTTCTTAGATTTAATTTATATTATTTGAAATCATGTATATGCCTATACACATGTATACACCTATACACATGTCTCTGTGTGGGTATGTGCAGGTGTGTGCAGTGCCCTTGGAGACCAGAAGAGGGTAACAGACTTCCAGGAATTGGAATTACAGATGATTGTGAGCTGCCATGTGGGTGCTGGGAACCAAACTCGGGTTCAGCAATTGCTAAGCTATCTTTCCAGCCCCTCATTTGTTCATTTCTTTATCTTGGTTTCTTTGTGATGTGGTTAGGATTAGCGTCTCACAAAGGTCTATATGTTAAAGGGCTGGGCTCAGCACTGTGCTATTGGGAGTGATGGATCTTTTGAGAGGTAGGGCCTATGAAGAAATCTTTAGGTTGTTGGGAGCTTGCCATTGAAGGGGATAGTTGATCTCTGGCCTCTCTTTCTTCTTTGCTTCCTAGCCATAAAGTGAGTGGTCAGCTGTTGGAATACAGCCTAAGAATGGAGTGAGTGAGGAGAACTCTGAGTGCTTTTGAGAAAACTAGAAGAGTCTTGTCACCTCAGTTTCTTCAAAAACAAGAAATTATTCTTGGGATGTGTTTTTGTGTCCCTCTCAGGTGTGGTGGATAGGAGTGAGTTTACCTCAGCTGTTGTTATTCATATGCCTCTATGAAAAACATGTTTTAGCCACATGCAGCTTGTCCACCATGTGCAGCTTGCCCTTGTGATTGCACACTTTATTCGTGTGACTCTTCTTAACACTCAGAGTACAAATTGTCTGATGCTCTGAATAAAGTTGGCTATTGCATGAGACTTTAGTCCACCTCATTTATTGGTTCCATTCTCTCAGGTCTCGCTGCCTCTAGAGCAGTGACAGGTTACCTTGGTCACAGTTTCTCACCATTGATACCCTGTCTCTCCATGGGTCTAAAAACAATGGTCTCATTCTTGCACAGATGGATCTTCTAAAACTCTGAGCCAAAGTAAATCTTTTTCTTTATAACTATCTCAGGTATTTTGATGTAGTGGTGGAAAGCCGACTAGCAAACCTGTTCAGTGGGTGATAGCTCCTCCACCACTGGAGGAATGTTCAAGGAGGTGTGCCTATGTTTCTGAAATTTAAGCAGCACTAGAATCCTCTGAGACTTATGAGAAAGAGGATCACCAGGTGTGTCTTCACATCTTGAGTTTCTGAATCTGCAGGTGGAGGATGGGCTCTGGAGATTGGCAAGCCTAATCCAAGTCCCTCTGAGATATGGACAATGACTTCAGAGGACAACAGCTCCCTTCCCTCTGACATGCATTCTGGTGACTCTCTCTCTTTGTTTACCACATTGCTCACCTAGGGAAATCCTCCTACATTCTGTTATGTGACTCTTCATCTCTTCATCAATAACTTTAGGTTCTAGCCCAGGCTTTCAAAGCTGGCATTCCTGTTGGTTAGGAAGAAGGGAACACTGTACTAGATCATGGGGCACACATACTTCTAAATTCTCTAGGGACCATGTCAAAGAGAAATAGGTGAATTAATTTTAGCCTTATATGTTGTCTAACTCAAATATATCATCAGATAGTAGAGTATTATCATAAAACATAGATCTAATATAAAAATTACTGTTGAAACATTTTGCTTTTGGGGTTTAGAAATCTGGGGTGTATTTTACATTTCTGGCACATCTCAATTCAGAATAGCCCCTTTTTGGGTGCTCAGAGTGGCAATCAGGGCTGCATGTGGTTAGGGTGTGACAGAAAACTTGTGGGTGTGAGAAGCCTACAGGGTGTTCTAAGGAGTGAGAGCCTCTCCAGAGAGAACTGGACTCTTCATGCTGCACACAGTTCTGTGTAGCAGGATGTTTTGAATACCTTTTTGTCCTGTGTAGCCTTCCTTATGATTGGATGCCACTTGGACTTCTGGGAACTTGTCTTAGAACATAAAGGAGGCAGTGGGAAGTTGGCAGTTGGCAGTTGGCAGTTGTGGGTTGGTTTGTGAGATGCTAGCAGCTTCTGTTCTCTAAGCTAAGGACAGCCAAAATGGGCAGTGAACATTTCTTCCTTTCTCTTCCTCTCTCTTTCAAGGGAGCCTGAAGAACAATGAACATTTATTTTGATCCTTCCTTTCTTTTTTGTAGTTAGAGGGTAAAAAGGCCCAATGGGAATATTTTACAAGTTAGAAATCTGTTACAGTAGCAATCAGTTTCAGGAGTCAGAGTCCCATGAAGTTCTGGCACTCTTTTCAGCTACAAGTGACATCCAAACAATGGGCAGGGAAATAAGGATAAAAAAGGAAAATGGGAAATTTGATTTCCAGTGTAGTTTAGGGAAAAAGGCAGAGGAAAAAGATTGTGTTCAAGAGGCCAGCAAAATATTTATCGTGGCTGTTAACCACTGGGATATACACCACTTTGATTTCAATAGTGATTCTCTTTTTCTTTTTCCTCTTTTGCCTCTATTTATTTTCAAAACAGGTTAAGGAAGTGGCTATGCAGCTAGAAGAATTGCAGGAGGAATTTGAAAGGAAAAACAGAGCAAAGGGGAGAATGAAAGGGCTCAAATTGTTTCTTTTTCTTTGAAAAAGGAAATAATAAGAAAGAGATTGGTGGTGTTAGGAGAAGAAATAAAGGGGAATTAGAAAAAAGAAAAGGAATTTCTGGTGCTACTAAAAGAAATATGGGGGAATTAGAAAGGATGGAAAAACAGAAAACTTAGGAACTAGGAACACAACTGGGTTCATTCCCAGTGACAGAAAGGATTTCCCTCCGGGTAGATAAAAGGGAAGAAATTGTACAGGATGATGGTCCTGTTAGGAAAAGAAGAGTCTTCATAGGAGAATGATCAGATAAGGCAGCCCTTCCCAAAAGAGGTGTCTAATTGTGAATTCTCAGTTATACTTGAGATGGAAAAAATGTAGCCTAGGGTCATAAAATCACCTTCAGCATTTCCAGTAGTGATCCAGCATATTCCAGCTGATGGGGATAACCCCCAAGTTTATAATGAAACAGGATGGCATCTGATAGAAATAAGATATTTAAGGTGATTGTAGGAAGCTGTGGTGTCATATGGCTTGCATTCACCTTATGTAAAAAAACAAGTGCTGAATAACTGGACACTTCAGTACTGGATGATCCCATTCAATTGGAAAGGGGTTAATATCAGCTATACTAGAGGCAGGTCCTCAGCTTCAGTGGCTAACCTGATTGAGAGAAGAAGCAGCAAGTATGGAATAGCAGAATAGGGCTAGAGGAATGAATATAACCCAGAATCAGCTCCTTGGTGTGGGTTGGTATGCTGAACTACAAGAACAGATTCAGTTTGATAATGTGCCCATAGAACAATGTTGTTTAGCAGCTTTACAAGTTTGGAGAAAAGTATAGGAACCAGGAAAAAAGTCCACTTCATTCACAAAAATCATACAAGGCTCAAGTGAAACCTTCACAGACTTTTTGCAAAGATTATCTGCAGCAGTGATTAAAGCCATCACAGACCCTGAAGCAAAACAGGTGCTGATAGAAACCATGGCATTTGAAAATGCCAGCATAGAATGTAAGAAAGTTTTAAGGCCATTAAAATCAAGTTCTGCACCACTGGATCAATGGATCAGAACTACTGTGGACTTTAGTTTCAATACTTACATGGCTGCTGTAATAGGATAAGCTATAGTTAGAGGGCTGAAATACCAAAATGTCCAATGCTTTAACTGTGGAAGACATGGGCACATGCAAAGAGACTATGGCCAAGCTGCTTCTAAAAGCAATGGTTTCTTTAAATATTGGTTAGGAAAAAGGAGCAGATTTCCAGAGGCGTACAGATGGTGTAGAAAGGGTTGACAATCGGCAAATGAGTGTAGGTCCAAGAGCGATATATATATAGGGGAATTCCTTGCAGTCAGGAAATGCCACAAGGGACCTAGCTTAGGCTCTGGGAGGAAAAAAAATGAGCTGTCTGTGTCCTGTCAGCACTAGGGTAACATGCAAACTGAAAAACCAAAACTTAATGTTGGATATCTGATGTATGCTACTGAAGGCAGTGCTGCACTAGATCTGGCTGTAGACAGACAGCCTTCCCTATGCCCAAATGTTCAATGCTATAAAATTGCTACTGGAGTTTATGATCCTCTTCTCCCAGGGACAGTAGGAATGATCCTAGGTAGGAGCAGTTCAACATTAAAGAGACTCATTGTGCATCATAGAATTATAGATGGAGATTTCAAAGGAGAAATTAAAATCATGGCCTATGTAAGAAGAGACCTGCAGTTTAATGCAGGGGATAGGATTACACAGCTGTTATTGTTTCCGTATATCAAAAGAAAAGCCGCCCCTATAGAGAGAACAGGTGGGTTTGGGAGCACTGAAAAATGAGTGTTCAGGCAGGCTGTCATTAATGATAAAAGGCCAAAATAAAAAATGCAAACAAATGGTTTGAAATAGAAGGGTTGATGGACACAGGGGTAGATATAACAATAATTTCTCAAGAGTCTCGGAATTCAAATTGGCCCCTTTAGGAAGTATCCACACCGTTTATAGGGAATGGGAAATTATCCCACATAAAACAAAGTGTAAAATGGCTTAAATATGTGGGACCTTAGGGCCAAAAAGGAAAATTAGGGCCTTATGAAGCTGACATAGCTATAAATTTATGGAGAAGAGATTTATTGCAACAATGGGGAACTGAGATTAATAGCCTTTTAATATCAGAAACAGTACATAAAATAAGGTCTCAAAGGGAAGATACCCTTAATACAGATAGGACAGGTTGTGCAGGTTGCCCCAAAGCTGGACACAACAGGTATTGAGTTTACAAATTTATAAAGGATGCCACTGCCAAAAGTATACCAACTGCCCTACCCTTAAAATGGTTAACTAACAAGCCTGTATAGTTGGAGTGGTGGGCCTTAACAAAAGAAAAAGTACAGGCACTTGAACAGCCTGTAGACTAGCAGTTAAAAACTCAGCATATAGAAGAGTCTACCAGCCCATGGAACTCACCTGTATTTGTTATAAAGAAAAAATCTTAAAAGTGGAGAATGTTAACTGATTTGAGGGCTGTGAACAAGGGTCCAAAATAGCCTGGAATTCTTTTACCTTTGTTATTACCTAAGGCATGTCATCTGATAGGGATTTATCTATCTATCTATCTATCTATCTATCTATCTATCTATCTATCTATCTATTTATGTTTTTTTGAGACAGGGTTTCTCTGTTGTAACTCTGGATGTCCTGGAACTTACTCTGTAGACCAGGCTGGCCTTGAACTCATAGAAATCCACCTGCCTCTGCCTCTGGAGTGCTTCGATTAAAGGCATGTGCCACCACCACCCAGCTGATAGTGATTGATTTAAAAGACTGTTGTTTTTTTTTTAAACCATTCCCTTGCAAGACCGGGACAAAGGAAAAGTTTGCTTTCATAGTGCCTACCTATAATAACATCAACCTGTCAAAAGATATCATTGGAAAGTCCTTCCCCAACTTCATGTCAATATTTGTGCAACAACCATTAGCACTAAATTACAAAACAATTTCTGAAATCTGTTATTCACCATTATATGGATGATATTTTGTTGGCTGATTCTGATGCACATACTTTAGAAAAAAATGTTTGATGAAACAAAGAGAATTTTACCCTGTTGGGGGTTACAAATTGCTCCTGAAAAAATACAGAGAGGAGATTCTATTAAATATCTAGGTTATAAGTCAACAAAATTCAGCCACAAAAGGTACAGATCAGAAGAGATCAGTTGGGAACTCATAATGATTTCCAAAAGTTATTGGGAGATAGCAATTGGGTAAGACTCATGAGTGGATTAAATATGCAAGAATTAAGCAATTTATTACAAATGATACAAGGAGAATCCAACCTAGATAGTCTAAGACACTTAACCACTGCAGCAGAGCAAGAGATAACTCTGGTAAAAAGAAACTACAAGATGCATATATGGATCACAAATCCACACCTGAATTGTATTTTGGTCGTCATTCTTGCCGATTTAATTATAAAGGGAAGCATAAGCCTTCATCAGCTTCATCAGCTGTCAGAAACAGATCCAGCAGAAATAGTGGTGTCTTACACTAATGCTGAGATTTTGTCATTATGGATAATTAATGAAGATTGGCAAAGGGCTTATTACAAGTATTTGGGAGAAATTAATAACAAATATCTTGAATATTTATATATTATATATTAATATAACTAATATATATTAGTAATTAATATATATTATATATTTATATAACTGAATATTTCCTCATATAATAAGAGAATGATCTATTTCTGGAGTGCCTACATTTTATACTGATGCAAATAAATCAGGACTGGCAGGCTACAAGTCAGCAAACATAAGTAAAGTCAAAGCCTACATGCTTCAGTTAAAAAAAATCAGAGTTGTATGCTATTCTTGAATCTATTAATATCATCACTGATTCTAGGTATGGTGAAAAGGTTGTTTTGTATGTTGAAACTGCTGAATTTATTCCTGATAATTCATAATTAACATTGTTATTTATGTAACTACAACAAGTACTTTGAGATAGAAATTACCCATTATACATTACTCATATTAGATCTCACACAGAGTTGCCAGGTCCATTGGCACAAGGTAACAATGAAATCAAACAGTTATTAATAGGAAATATGTTAGAAGCCCCAAAATTTCATGAAAAGCACCATATAAACAGCAAAAGTTTAAACAGAGAATTCTCCTTTACTTGGTAACAAGCCAAGGAGATTATAAAAAATTGTCCAACATATTCCTTGTATAATCAAACACCATTGCCCTCTGGAAGTAACCCGAAGGGTTCTGAAAGAGGCAAAATCTGGCAGATGGTTGTTTTCCACATTGCAGAATTTAGGAAAATAAAGTTTGTACACCATACTATTGATACTTTTTCAGTATTTCAGTGGCTTCTGCCTTGAGTTCTGTAAAGGCTGATTCTGTAATTAAACATTTACTGGAAGTAATAGCTACTATGGGGATACCTTTATAAATCAAGATTGACAATACCCACACATATGTCTTCAGTAAAATGAAAAACAAGTTTTGCATACTATGGCATAAAGCATATTACTAATATACCACATAGTCTTACAGGACAAGCAGTTATAGAAAGATCTAATTGGACATTAAAGGAAATGCTTGAAAGAAAAAAAGGAATAACAAAGACTCTCAGAAATACACTGAGTAGTGCACTACTAACTTTAAATTTTTTGAATGTTAATGAGACAGGAACAACAGTAGCTGAGAGACATTGAACATTAGAAAGAATTGCAGACTTAAATCAATCCATATATTATAAAGTCATATTAACATCTGAATCAGGACAAGTATTGTTCTGGGGAAGGGGGTATGCCTATATTTCCAGTGGAGACAAGAAGGTGTGGGTACCATCAAAACTGATAAAGATTAGATTTGAGACAGGGAGATCTCCTGAATACCCTGACTGCTGATCTGAAAAGCTTGACTATTGAAAAAAAAGTTCTTTTAAAATGATAGAGCCTTCTAATGATTTTATTTAAGTACAAAAAAAAAAAAAACAAACCTAAAAGCACCAAATAATCAGCCCTGTGTCATGGAGTACAGTTTCTGAATCCTAAATTTCCACCTGACTCCAACACCAGTGACAGTAAGGAGCCCAAGGAAGATGAAGAATATGAAGCCTTGATGAAAAACTATTCCCATATGAATCTCACTTTGGCTTATTTGGAACAGTTGGCTGGCAGTCATCAGAAGTTTCCAAGGAAAGATAATGACAGAGATGGCTCACAAAATGTTCATCAGTGAAAATCTGACATAATTCCCAAGATTCCCAAGAATTCCCATGACCTGTACAATGGCCAACAGTGCATTAGTCCTGAGAAGATTATGGCCTCCCTTTTGGAGGAAGAGAACACTTATAATAAACAGAAATCAGAGGGAAAGACTTTAAAGCCAAAGTTCTAGGCATTCAAGGGAATAGGCCTTCTCTATGCAAAGGAGTAAGTGGACAATTCTTTGAAAGAGACTGTTGCCTTTAATGATATCAGTGAAGTTCTTTGAAACATGAAGATCCCTATAGCATTTTTATAGAAAATGGATCCATGTGTGTTAATGGCTTATCAAGTAAACTGATTTCATGCCAACCTGCAAAGAAGAACAGCCCAAACCACATTCAGCCTCCAAAGAAACAGTATACTCTTGAGAGCCAAAATCATAAAGTAGTGTCTTCTACTAGTTTTGACAACAGAAATAAAAATCCTCTCATACTTTCTGTTAGCAATGAATCACGTATGAGCAGAAGAATGCATCCTAAGAAGAGGTGGCCTAGCACCTCAGAGAAAAAGTAATCAATATTGTACAACTTATGGCTTAGAAATAGGGGGGGAAATGTAGCAGAACATTTTGAATAGCTTTTTGTCCTGTGTAGCCTTCCTTATGATTGGATGCCACTTCTGGGAACTTGTCTTAGAACATAAATGAGGCAGTGGGCAGTTGGCAGTTGGCAGTTGACAGTTGGTGGGTTGGGTTTGTGAGATGCTAGCAGCTCCTGTTCTCCAAGCTAAGGACAGCAAAAAAGGGGCAGTGAACATTTCTTCCTTTTCTCTTTTTCTCTTTCAAGGGCGGCTGAAGAGCAGTGAGGATTTATTTCGATCTTTTCTTTCTCTTTTATATTAAAGGGTAAAAAGGCACAGTGGGAATCTATTACAAATTAAGAATCAGTGACAGTAGCAATCAGTTTCAGGAGTCAGAGCCCTGGGGAGTTCCAAGACTCTGTCTTCAGTTACAGTTCTGTCACATGGGTGACAACTGCTTAAAGGCCAGGTTTTCTTCTGTGAGAATATTGTAGGTTAGTCTGGAATCTTTCAGTAGGAACTTATTCATTTTAATAGGCAAGGGAAATATGCATAGATATCCATTATAATACCCTAAAATATTCACATTTCCAAAATTGGGTCTCTCCTCCCTTCAGCTGAATTCATAACATCCTCATGGATTCTGAGATTCCAGGCAGATCAAAGAGCATCAAATTAGCTGTTTTTTATTTCTCCTGGGAGAGAGTCTGAGAGATCACCTGAAATAGAAATCTCCAGGCACACTGGCATGTAAGTAAATCAGAACTACCATTTTCCAATTTGGCTCCCCCAGGAGTGACTTCCAGGGCTCAGACCCAGGACGTGCCTGGGATGAGAAAGCTGACCTACCCTGGATGGCCCCCTCCCCTCGCAGTGGCTTTGGTTCAGTACTTTCATTAACGAAAATGTGTTGCCTAATTTCATGTTTTCTGTTCCAACTGCAAGGAGACTTCTTTTCTCCAATTATTCTAATTTCTGCTCAAGTAGCCGATAACTCATGGTATATTATCTCTGTCAACACCTCAGGCTGAAACATCACTTAACTGTTGCATCTGCAGCAGAGATAGTCGTGGTAGAAAGTTTGTCCTTTCAGTTTTGCTGAAGTTCACTGTCATTCTGCTTCCTAAATGGAATCACCATAACAGGTCACAAGTTGGCAACAGGCTGTGGCATGTGACATGCATCTAGTCACATGGCTTATTGTGAAAGGATTATTTCAGGTTAAATTATACAAAACTACTATTACGATAGGCCAGTAATGGTTGAATACTGATAATTTTAGCACTAGAAAGGGTGGTGTTTTTCTTTTCTGTTTATCTTCAATGGCATTTAAAATTGGGTAGAAAGGAGAAAAACTAAATGTCAAAATTTCAAATATGTCTTTTTTCTAGTGGAAAAGAAACAGAGCAGAATGCATTAGAGCTGTGGTTGTCGGTCTTGGCTGCCACTGAATACTCTGTATGCCAATCCAAGCGCACTCTACCGTGAGCCCCACTGAGTTATATCCAGGCACGTCCTGGGTCTGAGCCCTGGAAGTCACCCCTGGGGGAGCCAAATTGGAAAATGGTAGTTCTGATTTACTTAAATGCCAATGTGCCTGGAGATTTCTATTTCAGGTGATCTCTCAGACTCTCTCCCAGAAGTATGGGAACGTTGGTGATGCCCCTTCCTTGATTAGGCTATACTTTAGAACAGAGTGATAAAATTCTCTCTTACTATCACATCATGTTGATTGAGCCTCTGTCTTGGCACACTGGAGAAGAGATTTTCTTTCTGGCTTTCACAGGGATAAGAAATCTTGACTCCCTCCTCTCTCAATCTCTTCTGTTTCCTAGATACATTAGGTGAGCAGCACCCTGCCATGTGCTCCCCAAGTCATGTATTGCCTCACCACAGGCACAAAAGCAATGGAGCTAGCCAGCCATGTGATGAAATATTTGAAGCCAAGTGAGCAGCATGGTTATCTTTCATTTTAATATTGATTAGATTTAGAATCACCACAGAAATACATTAATATTGGGAGCAGTTTCAAAAGTAAATTATATCGGGAATTTCAGGTGTGTTTGCTAAAAGCTATAACTAAAGAGCAGCATCTCTCCCTGAATTTGTGTAGCTCTGTCTATAAGCCGGGATCCTGAGCTGAGTAAAAAGGGGAAATTGAACTGAGCACCAACAGTCATCTCTTTCTGCTTCCCACATTCTCGCTGCCACATCTTCCCTGAGATGATGGACTGGATGGACTCCTTTTTGAAGCTGTGAGCCAAAATAAGTTGCTTCTTGTCAGGTGTTTTTGTTATAGAAATAAGAAGAGTAATTAACACAATGGCTTATTTCAGGAATTTTGTCGTAGCAATGGAAAGCTGACTAACACAAAGTCAAAGGGCATAACACATCTGTAGCAGGTAAAAGGAACAGCATACACCGAGACATGAGGCTCTGCTGGAGTGGGGCAGTTAGGGAGCTTCAGCCGTGGGTATGGCTGGAGAGAGAGTGACAGTGACAGGAAAGGAAGGCTGGGTTGTGGATAGACCTTCAATATCACATGGAGAACTCTGAATTTCAGAAGGCGTGCACACGCGCGCGTGTGTGTGCGTGTGCGTGCGTGTGGGGGGGGAGGGAGATATCAACCTGGGCATCATGTTAAAGACAGATCAGAGTAAACTAGGAAGGAAGAACTGTACAATAGAGTGAGGGAGACCAACTTAGACATTATCAGGAAGCAGTGTGGATTACATGAAAGAGTAATAGTGAAGAATAGAAGTCAAAGTCAGGAGCTATGAAGATTATTTCAGTTGGAGGGTTGGATTCAGGACCACTAACCTATCTTCCCATGATTATTGCTCTTCCAATTGCTTGTGGCTAAAAGCCTAAATCAATTTCCCCCTCAAAACCACAGGCCCAAAGAACAATCTGCCCCTCAAGCAGCTGCTTAGCAATTCCAAATCTTTTGTGGCTGATGGTGTCAGTCATTCTGCTGGGTTTCTGCTCTGTGATAGACATGGAACTGGGGACACGTGGAGGCTGAGACAGAATGTTAAAAGTTCAGCAGAGAATGTTTACATGCTACATGTCAAGGGCATGGGGTTGTTACCGAAAGTAGGTGTTCAAAAAATATTTGTGACTTCAAAGAACCAAATGCTGTTGGTTGAAGAAGAGGCACTAAATTGGGAGTTCTGGGGAAGGCTTATCAGAGAGAAGGATATTTGAACTTGGTTTTAAAGAATGGACACGTGGTTTCCAGGAAACACAGAGATAACACTCCACTAAGAAGTGTGGGTAAAAGCAACAGGATGCAGAGTCGGCTGTGAAGTGATGCTTCTCTTTTGAGATCCAGCATAGGTCCACAGCCATGTTCTGATGAGGCAGGAAGGAAATGATTTCATTCTGAAGACAGAGACCTAAATAATCTCAGAAAACCAAAAATAAAAGTGCTGTTTATTTCTGGTTCCTCTGTTAATGTATAATTAACGTTTAGAATAAAAATCAAGGGAAAAGCTAATTCTAATGTCGGAAATGATTGAAGAAAGACTTCAGAGCATCTAAGAAAGGCCTGAACTTTCTACAAGTCTTTGAGCAGTGGAGCCTCAAGAGTTAAACCTAGAACCCCAGGTGCCATTTCTGTTTACCTCAGCCATGCCACTCTTCATGAACAGTAAAGCACACGGTTCTGCAGTGCCGTCCTTTGATGTCAATAGGGGCTTTCAGGCCAGGTGAGCACATGAACTTACTTCAGTCCAGCTGCTGACATAAAGGATTTGGGAGTGACCAAGTCTTAGAGCCTCTATAGCCATAAGCACCCCACCGTCAATTATTCTCTTTAGCTTACCACATTTTAAATAGGGCATGGATCACAAGTCAATTGCACATTTCTGAGAAAGCAGTGAAAACCTGCCAGAGGCGAACATTAAATTCTGCGTAACACTGGATGAATTTGATGAAGGCTTTCTGTGAATCAACAATGTGGATCTACATTTGCTGAGGTGTGAGGGAGGGTTAGGTTTGGGGGAAGAATGTGAATGTGACTTTGAGCTGACGATCATCCGGAGAAGCATGGAGACTTCAGGTGTCACTCTATCCGTCGAGGATCCAGTGTCACTTGCACTATTGGGTGTTGAATGTCGGCATAAACACAAGTCTCCGTCTCAAGATATATTTAACAAAGAACAGTAAAATTATATACTCTTACCCCCAAATTATCCAGTTGGCCTTTATTTTAATTGCTGCAAATACTTTGTATACATTAATGGGGCATAAAATGTGATTAATACATGTAAAAATGGGTAATAAAACTAGAGCAACTAGCATGTTTATCTCTTCAAACATATTTTCTGTGTCTTGGGAGCGTTCAAGCTCTTCTCTTTAGTGCCATTGCTCATAGGACAGTAAGCTATTGCTTTATTTTATCATCTAACTTTGACTGCTAATAGGAAGATAGAGGTGCCAGAGGCTGAAAGATTTGGAGACTTCCTCCCAGAAGGGAAGTTTAAGTTAGCTCCATAGTATGGAGCTGTTAAGAGGACCTGAAAAAGAAGAAAGACATTCCTGTTGGTAGGGAATAAGACAAGGGCAAGCAGAGGTGTGAAGACCAGAACAGTCTTGAGCAGAAAGAACATTGTTCTTATTGAAGGTGTTCTATTGGGGAGGAGTCTCAACAGCTGAAACAAAAACAAATCCAAGTCTTAAAAACTGCCCGAAGGAATTAAGAGGATGTAGTAGGCAAGAGGACCCTTGCTGGTCCTCATGCAGGCCCTCAAAAATGGTAGAGAGTGAATGTTCTTAGAAGTCCTCCTGGCCAGGAAGGTAAAGATGAATTGGATGTAGGGAAAGCTATTTGGAGCAAGCAGTGGCTCTCCAGATTGTTACAGTTACTTGATTCCAGTTGGCTACAGTGGGATAATGGGAATAGGAATGTATGTGCTTTTCTGATGCAAGGGCACCTTGGCAATTGAGAGCCAAGGTGTAAGTGTCACAGCTTTGGGGGTGTGGGAGTGGCATTCCCAAGTGTTACAGCTTCAAGAGGAAGGGTATCCTCAAGCAAGTGTTACAGTTCTGAAGGGAAAGGTATCCTGGCAGATAGGAGCCAAGGAATAAAAAGTCACACTCCACAAAAAAACTCACACAAGAGACTTATTGGGAAAGACATAGGAGGGTGGCTGCTGCTAGGCCTGAACAATTCTTTCTGGAAAAAAAAAGGCTTCCACTCGTGGAAGAACTACAAGACCCACCCCCATCCTGGTTCCTGGGAAAAACTGCAAAAGTCCCTTCCCTGAACCAAATGGCAGACTAACAGGAGCCAAGATATACCTGCCAAATGGGGCCTAGATAACCTGAAAAAGACCCCCACTCTGAGGGCAACCAATCAGAGAAAAAAATCAGGGCAGGAGTGGCCCCTACCTTATCTGGCCAGATGACCTAGGGGCCATAAACCAAATGTCTTGATGGCTAACCAGATATAGCTTAAAAATGTGGACAGTTAGCCCCTTGAGCACGAGCCAATTGAAACTAAATATTTGTAAACTGCATTTCTGTCCCCCAGTTAGAAACCAGGCTACCTCACCTATGTTAAAACCCTCTCTTATTGTCTATAAAAAATCCAGCAAGCCTTTGTTCAGGGTCGGCCATTTCACCTGGTGCCTGACCCCAGCATGCTGGTTTGCTCTGCAGAATAAAGGCTCCTTACTTTTCCATCAGAACTGGGCTCCTGGTGGTACTTGATTAGGGGGAGTTTTAACACTGCCTCTGCTGAGGGGAGACACAGTAATGAACTGAGCAGAACTCAGGCCTTATATAGGGTTTGGGGGAAGGAGTTCTCCATGATGAATTTTTCCAGGATGAAATTTTCCAAGGTGGTGATTGGTGGGTTTTCAAATCCTGAGCTTGGGAGAGCTCAGGATTGGTGGGATTTTGAGCTTAGTGATTGGTGGATATTCAAAACCTAGAAGTAAGCTTGTACTTTTCACCCTACAGGGAGGAGAAGAAATTCTTTTGCTGTCATTAATTACCCAAATAGTACTCCTTGAGAAAACACTGGACAAGTGGCACTCTGGAGAAATTGATGCCTGGTTGGAAATCAAGGAAAACAGCTGGGCAAGTTTATTCATTGGGAATGTGTTATGATTCTTTACCTTCCCTAAGGCAATCTCATCCTTTGCAAGTGGCTGGGTGTGAATTCCTGTCAGTGAATGGCAGGGCAGGGAGCAAGGTGACCCTTCAGGCTTTCCACATCTGAAAGGAAAGGCCAAATCCAGAGGAAAACAAGATAGCCAGCATTTCAGGTAGATTTTGCCGTTATGTGTAGGGAGTATAAGAAGCCCGGAGTGAGTGGATGTTCATTTTGATATGGGCACAGCAGGACTTCCAGACCAATTGGCCCATGGGAAATTGGCAAAACCATTGCCCAGGCTTTGCCGATTCCCAGCCAA
The DNA here is from genome assembly GCA_026225945.1 of Cricetomys ansorgei. Classification (NCBI taxonomy): domain Eukaryota; kingdom Metazoa; phylum Chordata; class Mammalia; order Rodentia; family Nesomyidae; genus Cricetomys; species Cricetomys ansorgei. The sequence goes on from JAMJFZ010001133.1 coordinate 13,161,442, forward strand.
TACCCAGGCTCAAGAGAAATGACAAAGCTTTCCTCAGGATTCTAAGTATGAGTGTTTCTGAACTAACATTGATTAATGTGTGCAAAGATTAACAACTGCAGCTTCCTGCTCCTGTATGTTCAGCTTGAGACTGCTCTTCTACGGAGACCTCCTACCAAGACTAGCTAACCCCTTCCTTTGTGCTGCACCTAATCAACATGCCGAAGTTCCAGGTTCTGTTAGTTGCTTTAGAGAACCCCACCTGATCCCAACCTCATGTGTATGCATGCCTGTCTTTTCTTTATTCATGTGCTATCCTTAGCCAGGGTTCCAAGACCCAAGTCTCCCCAGGTCACAGCACTTATGTGGAGCTAAGATCACAGTGTTGCCTTTGATGGCACTTGGAAAACACTTGTGGAATAGACAGACTCTGCTGTAGCATTTCCCAACTCTGCACAGTTGCAGTTTTTCATGACAGTCATAGCACTGAAGGATCCTTTTTCATATTTCAGTTTACTTCCCATGCCCTCTTCTCCTCTCTCACTGAATCAACATCAAGTTCCCACTTTTCATGCTTATTTGGTTCATCTCATCTTTTATTTACCCATGAATATACTTTACCTTACAGAGGCATGGGCATCTTTGTCACACATCTCAGAGAGTCAGTTTCTATAATACCCTCTATTCTTTGTTCAAACATAAAACATTAAACTATCAACAGTGAGAGTCTCCTTCTTACATGTCTGGAATTTGTAAATTTTCTCTTTACGTAGTCCTATAGATCTTATTCTGCTCAACTTTTCTTATTTATCTATTAATTTGAGACTGGTTCTCTCACTGAACCATGTCCAGCTTTTTATGTTGTACCTGGGATTTGAACTCAGGTCCCCATGCATGAACAGCAGGTGCTCTTACTTACTGAGCCCTCTCCCTATCCCTGAACTTTTAATTTTCAGAATTTCAGTTTGGCTTTACCGCATTTCTATCTTTTCATTGAATTCAACTTTCATATCCCATGAGTTCTTTACTTTTTTCATATGTTTGTATTTTCTTTGAATTCATTCAGGAGTTCTTTTCCTCTGTGATTTCTTTGTACACACTTCTGTGTTTTTAATTCTACATTTGAGATTTCATATAAACTAACTCACATTGGAAGTCATTACAATGGGATTAATAATTTTTGGAGAAATCATGTTGCTTGGTTTATCATATTTCTTGTACTTTTGTGTTGGTAGTCACACATGTGAAATTAGGCCATTGGTTGGATAGTTTTAAAGTCACTTTCATCCTTTCAGTGTAATTGCTTACCATGTTACTACCATGTTGCTAATAGAATTGTAGTGGGGTCAAGGTGTCATTTCTCTCTGCTCACTAGTTACCTTTCAGCCCATGTGCTAGAGGCCCCAGGCTCAATCCCTAGCACATCACTAAGAGTAGAATAGTGTCTGAAGAAACAATCTCTGTCAAAGTGAAATAAAGTAGTAGTCGATTAAACATAGTAATAATTGATTAAATAACAGCAGCTCTTCAACTCTAATGGTTGTGTAAAATAAAGGAACGCTAAAAGTACTATATACAGTTAGATATTTTTACTGTAGGTATGAGTGGAGAGGAAAAAAGTAGAATAAGACTAGGAATTAGTACTAGAATGATAGATAAAAACAGAGAGAAGAGAAAATACAATGGGAGAAGAAGGATAGGGATGGGTAGAAAAGACAGCTATAGCTGAAGTCTGGATGAAAAGAGAAACAGGCAAAATATATGATCAGCTCTCAGGAGGCTGAGGTAAGGACACTCCCCAAACCAAGCTATCCTATTTGGAAATGAAAATAAAAAAAGAAATAAAGCAATAGAGAGTGGGAAACAGCCAGACACAGTTGGCCTGCTAACTTGGCTTTTGATATTAATTAAAAGAAGAATAGAAGTAAAGGGAAGAGATCTGGGTGGTGTACAGAGTTCGAATGTGACCTTTCATCCACTGATGGTTCTAGCCTTTGTTGTAGGTGTTCCCACTGTCGAGTGACCTTTTGCACATGAGGTACAAGATTGGTCCTGTCTCTGATCAGCCTTTCACCCATCCAACTATTCCACTGGTCCAACTTTTGAGTAGTCCTTCACAGGTTGGGTTGCAATGTGGTCACACCCTGGGTCATCCTTTGCTAGGTCAGGTCACAGGTGCTGGATGTGCCTGGGAGTGGACTTTCACTGACTGGGTTGCCATTGTTGTCATACCCATGAGTTACAGCCCTTTGTCAGGTCAGGTCACAGATGCTGGTCACACCTCTGGGTGGTCCTTCCAAATGTCCAGTGTACATTGGAGCCTGTTTCATTGCAGACTGGTTCAGACCAGATTTCCATCTTGCTGAATACTGTGTGATTCTGATTCACAGTTTCTACCCCTCTGTTTAAATATATTCTCCAGGTCAGATCTAAGCATATATTCCTGTATACTTGTTCTGGTTTCCCACAGTAGGAGGTTCAATGTGTGTCTAGCATTGCCAAGCTGTGGATCCAGTAGGGATCTTTATAAAAATGGCTTTTCAATGCTGCTCCAATTGAGTGCCAAGAAACATGGATTTTCTGGCCCTTGCCCTTTCTCTGAGAGTGGTGCTTTTGTGTAAAACTTCTAGTCCCTCCCCCTTTTATGCTATTAAGGCATCTGCCAAGTATCTGCACTGAAAGAACCGTGCAGATTTTCTGAGCCTCTGACTTAAGTATGGCTCAGCTGCCTGCTATTGCAATCCCTCCTCCTGGGATGAGAGAGCTCTGCCAACCATGCTAATTCCTCCATGATGGACTCCAGCCTTTCTCCCCTGTTCTGAAAACTTCCTTATTTTATATTTTAATAAACCAAGTCCTGAACTTATTAACTATTTAAAATAAGACTTTCTGTTAGTGTTCACATCTCAGACAGAGATAGAAAGGTACCCTGGCAGTTGGAAGCTAAGGAACCACACAGCTCTGAGGGAAGAAGTTTCCCCAGTAGAAGTGTTACAGCTCTGAGAGAAGATGCCCTGGGAGTTGGGCATCAATGAACCACACAGCTCTGAAGTGGGGAAGGTGACCCCAGTGGAATGTATCCTGGTAGTCAGGAGCCAAGGAACCACACAGTACTGAAGAGAGAAGCTTCCCAGCTGAGCTGAAGTTTTCTTCACCTTGCTTTGCTTCACTTCTCTTTGATGGCAAAGTCATGCCATGCAGCAAATCTCACAGAAGAGATTTGTTTGGAGAGAAGAATACAGGAGAGTAACTGCCTCTGCTCCTAAGAGAAGCAGAGAATAACTGAGCAGAATGCAGTTCTTTATATAGGGTTTCTGGAGAGGAGGTGGGGGTGGAGCTGTCCAAAGTGGCCTTGGATTGTGGTATGTGAGGTCAGGGATTGGTGGGTTTCTGACTCGGTGACTGCTCAGTGATTGGTTGGTTTGAGCTTGGACTTTTTACCCTGAATTGATCACTTTTCTGCCTTTGAGGCTGGAAGGGGCTTGCGCTCAGGGATTGGTGTTCCCCCCCCCCCACCACACACACCCTATTTTCATAGTCTTCGGGGAGAGCACCGACCATCCTTACCTTGAGGGGCTTAAGCTGATTTTAGGTTCTACTAAATAAATTTTAATTCTGAGGTAAAACGAACAATTTTTTAAAAACAAACTTTGAACTTTACTGCTTTAGGTTCTGCTAAACTCTAATTCTGAGGTAAAACAAATAACTTTATCCAAATAAACTGAACTTTGGTAAAGTAGGTGAACGTATATTGAGAGGCTGGATACTCATTTTTCCTAAGGAAAAATGGAGTCTGGGGCTTCAGGCCTCAGCTGCTAGCGCCCCACTTCTGTCACTCTTCTAGCCTTAGGGGAGAGCTTTGTTTTGACATTGTTGCCAAGGGGTCATGCGTCCTACCACCCATGCAAATGTACCACTGCCTCCAGGGCCTCTGCTTCTCACAAGGGGACATGGCCAGGAATGAGGCTGGCCTCAGGTCCCAGGGCTGCAGAGATCAGCAGCACCTTGGACTGCTGCCCCCTTCCCACTCCCCCAAGTGGCCCATTTGGGATTGAGGTGGTGGCCTGGAGAACAAGGGCCTGGGCCTGGGAATGGCAGCTCAGGCCAACACTGGGGGCAATGAGGCGAGGCTGCCAGGAGCATGCCCACTGAGGGAGGAGGGAGCGAACAGGGCCTACGCTTTCTAACTGTGGAATTAAGAAACACATGGCTTCAATAGAATTCATTCATTTCATCCACAAACCTTTTTTTGTCTCCCTCTAATCTGAGCTGACTCTAGGGTCAAAGACGGAGCCGACCCCCATCTGCTCATTGCGTTCTAATTTTCTTCTTCAAATAACTAAATGGCTCCCTGACACTATGGCCGTCCCCTGCTATATCTGAAGGGTGAGGAGACAGGTCCATCTTTTCGTTCCAGTAGACACTGGCCCTTCTGGTCTTTTTTTTTTTTTTAACATTTACTTTGTGTATTTATATTTGCATAATTGAAAATTCAAGAAAAAGTTCTGCAGTCTTATTACTTTGGACCCTAAGTATTAACAAGACATATTCATTTCTCTTTACCTTAGCAATATTGAATTCTGGGAAGCAAGAACCAGGGATTAAACATTATCAATAAAATTCTCCACTACTGCCCATCCAATCTTCTTTTTAAAAATTTATTTAATTTTTTGACTTATTTACTTATTTTTCTTCTCTCTGATAATACATCTCGATACCCCTCCTCCTCCCTTACCTTCTAACTCCCCCCCAGATATATCCATCTCCTCTCTCCTCCCAATCTATCCTTCCTATCCCCACACACTCAGCCCCACCCTCACCTCCCCACTCAAAAAAAGGTAGTCCTCTCAGGGTTGCCATGCAGACAGGATACAATGAGATGGAAAAAGGCCAGGCACTAATTCCTGCATCAAGGGTGGACTAGACAACCCAGCAGGAGGAAATGGGTCCCAGGGATAGGCGAAATCATCAGAGAACCTCCCACCCTAGCCTGTAGGAGCTCCACAAGAACGGCAAACCAGACAAACCAGAAGACATGTCTAGGGGACCCTGCAGGCTCCAAGTGTGCTGCTTCAGGTTCTGTGAGTTCCAAGGGAGCTGGTCAGTTGACTCTGTGGGGCTTGTTCTCCTGATATCCTTCACACTTCTGGTCCCTTCAATCCTTCCTCCCTCTCTTCTGCAGGGTTCTCTGAGCTCTGCACAATGTTTGGCTCTAGGCTTCTGCATATGCTCCCATCAGCTGCTGGAAAAAGCCTCTCTGATGAAAAATGGGCTAGGCTGACTTATGAGTAGAACAGGATATGATTAGAAGTCATCTCTTGGCTCTCTAGTTTCTAGTTCCTGGCCTGCCCTGCAGTATAAGGCATGGATTCCTTCCTTTGCCATAAGGTTCTGCCCTTCCATTGTCCCAGTGGGTCCTGCAGGGAGGATAGGTTACAGGTCGAAGGTCTTGTGACTGGGGATGGTGTCCCAGTCCCACCACTCAGAGCCTTGCCTAGTTACAGGAGATGGCCTGTTAGGCTTTCCTGATTGCTAGAGATCCTTGCCAGGGTCTCAATCATGGAATCCAGTGAGTTTCCACTGCCCAAGGTCTCCAAGTCCCACCCCCCCCAAATGTCCTCCAATTCTGGTTGTCTCTCCATATATTCTCTCCCTCCATCCCTCTCCCCATCCTGGTTCCTTCTCTTCCCAAAATTATCCTCCTCCAGCCCATCTGCACCATCTGCTCTATTTCCCCTTTACCAGGGAGATGCCTGTGTCCTCACAGGGACAGACCCTCCTTGTTTCATAGTCTTTCTGGGTTTGTGGATTGCAGCACACTTCTCCTTTGCTTAACAGTTAATATCCACATGTAAGTAAGTGCATACCATGTTTGTCTTTATGGGACTAGGTTACCTCACTCAGAATGATTTTTTCTAGTTCCATCCATTTGCCCGCCAAATTCTTGTAGTCATTTTTTTTTTAATAGCTGAGTAATAGTCCATTGTGTAAATGTACCACAATTTATTTATCCATTCTTTAGTTGAGGGGCATTTAGGTTGTTTCCAATTTTGGCTACTATGAATAAAGCTGCTATGAACATTGTTATACAAGTGTCCTTCTGGTAGGATGGGACCTCCTTTAAGTTTATGCCCAGGAGTGGCATAGCTGGGTCTTGAGGTAAGTCCAATTCCAATTTCCTGAGGAGTCAACATATTGATTTCCATAGTGGCTGTACAAGTTTGCACTCCCATCAGCAATAAAGGAGTGTTACCCTTGCTCCACATCCTTACCAGCATGAGCTGTCATTTGTGTTATTGATCTTAGCTATTCTGACAGGTTTAAGATGGAATATTTAGAGTAGTTTTGACCTGCATTTCCTGGATGGCTAAGGATGTTGAACATTTCTTTAAGTGTTTCTCAGCCATTTGAGATTCCTCTTTTGAGAATTCCTTGTTTAGATCTGTACCTCATCTTTTAATCGGATCATTTGTTTTGTTTGTGTCTAGTTTCTTGAGTTCTTTATATATTTTGGTTATTAGTTCTCTAATGGAAGTAGAGTTGGTGAAAATCTTTTCCCATTCCGTAGGCTGCTGTTTTGTCTTAGTGACATTGTTCTTGCCAGAGACAAACGGGGGAGGGGGAGGAGAAAGCCCCAAGACCAGAGCAGGCACAGCAAACTTTTTACCTCTGCAGCCCACTGGGCTATTTATCTTTGGTATAGCCTCACCCCACTGTCTCCCATCAATGCTCCCTCTCCTTGACACCTGCTCATCCTTTGCAGCTTTTACTGTGACACTGTGTGTCCCTCCATCTTTGTCTTTTTGGTGAATCATTCATTTTTCATATGTCTCATATGCTGATTTTTTAAATCAAAATTTCAGTCATCAACCTTTTCTGTTTTGGGTTTGTAATGATCTCAAGACATCTTAAGCATGCTTTTAGCCCTGTATGTCTTCTCCAGAACATGTTTTCCGTGAATTGACCTCTTCTCAAGAGTGACTTATGGGAATCACAAAACTGAGGTGCTGAACCATATGTCCAAAAGGGAAGACTCTTAGGGTAAAAGCCCAAGATTGAGCTCAGGAAATGAAATCCCACAAAATCCTGAGCTCTGAATCCCACCAATCCCTGAGCTCAGGACTTGAAAGTTCACCAGTCTCCAAGTTCAAGCTCATGACTTGAAATTTCCACCAATCTCCATCCTGGAAATAGCCACTCTGTTCTCTGTTCTCCCTAAAAATCCATGAAAGGTTCTCCACTAAAACCCAAGCAGAGGCAGCTGCCTATCCGTGTGTTTCCCAACTCCACAATAAATCTCTTGTGTGATGTTTGTTGTGTGGTCTGTCTTTGTGGTTTTCTTTGGCTCCGGATTGTCAGAATACCCTTGTGACAGAAAACCCTTACAGACTCTTCCAATCTTCTGTTTGTTTTCCCTCCATTCTGTGGGCCTCACTTCCTTTCTGAAGACAGCAGTTCTTATCACATTGCTTTGCAGCGATTTATAGTTATGCAGCCTTGGTGGGGGACCTTCCAACCTTTCTGTCTTCCTCTCATAGACACAGTTGATGATTCCATCCACCCATGTACGGCTATTGTGAAGAGTATGTGGAATTATATGTTGTAGATGTAGATGTAGGGCAGAAGGCAGTTTATTCTTTGCCAGTTCAACCTCTGGTCCCTAGGGTTTCAGCCTCTGTATAATCTAATCTTCAAAACTAGAATGTTTCAGCCTCAAAGACTTACAACTGACTGATTCACTCTGACTAGCTCCTTCTGAGCTCAGAGCTGTACTGAACTCAACTGAGTCTTCTGGTTGGCTGATTCAACCCATTCACTGTTCTGGCTCAAACTTCTCCAAACTGTTGGTTCAAACTGATCTTCTAAAAGCCTACTGACTATTTCTGACTGAACTCTTCTGACTCTGGCTGACTCCTGTAACTTCTCTGACTGAACTGCTCTGCTCTGCTTCAGACTGAGTCTAGCTATTAGCTGAAACAAACTTATCCTGCTTCTGCTGAACTGCCTCTGTGTCTCTGCCTCAGACTGCCTTTGTGTCTCTGCCTGATACTGCCTCAGATATTACTTCCTGTCTGACACTGATTCCTGACACCAGCTCTGCTACCACACTCTGTTTCTACCTTGCTCCCTGTTCTGTGCTCTGCCTCTACCTCCCAAGTCTGGGATTAAAGGTGTGCACCACCACTGCCTTCTGAATTGGGATTAAAGGCGTGTACTAATATTCTTTCTACTTTAGAGCAGCCCTGCTGCCAGATTAAAGGATTAAATGTTCCTCTATAAAATGTGATGTCTCAAAGTTTCTGGCAGTCACCACACACCTGGAATGTTTGTTTCTTCTTTTCTTTACTCACTAGATTAAGCCTATCCTGAGAGATGGTGTCACAGTAAGTATTCATTTAAGGTTTTAAATAGATGTGTCTTCACAGGTGTTAGAAATAGATCATCTACACAGCCTGTGTCTTGCTGCACACTTGTCTTTACAGGTGTTAGGAACAGATCGTTTACATAGCCTGTGTCCTACATTCAGAATACAGTCTGAAACTGTGGGACATACCTATAATCCAAGTCTCTATATCGTTACTTCCACAGCATGTGAAGGTTGAGCAGCTCCCTTGGTGACAGGGTGACACCCAGATCTATTGCAGCACGATGGGCCTGTTGTCCTCACTGGCTGAGCCCATTCTTCACTGTTGCCTGGAAGAGCCCTAACTATAGTCCATTCTAGGGTCCTCAGCAGGGAGCATATCCTTAGATCCTCAGAGGCAGAGGCACTTGGATGAGGCGAGATGGATCAGCCTCCTTGTGCGAGTCTTGTCCTCACACTATCCCATCCTCACACTTGTCCTCAGTCTTGAACCGAGGTCCTCACAGTATCATTGAGCTGCATGAGAGTCTGGCTACCAGAGCTGAGGATTCAGAGGCACTAGGAGTTAGCTGTTGTACCAGCTATGAAAGGTGAGGCATTTTGCTGATCTTTTAGTGCTGTCACTAACAATAGGGAATGCCCAGCCACCCTTGCACAGGCTGCATCTTCTCTACCTTCCTTGTCTTTCTGAGAAAAATTGGTGTTCTCTCAGACACTCCCCCGAACCCCACCCCAGTACCAGACTTGTGGCCAGCAGTTTCCTCAGCTTGAGCACAGGCTCTCCCACTATGTGCGTGCCATATTGGATGCTTTCTCCCAGTAGAGCGAATGTTAGAGCTAAGAAGTGCTAATTTGGCCAAGGCTGGGTTGATAGAACATCAACAGGAACATTCTGTAGTAGCACACTGCTGTGGCGGCTCACCAAGGAGACACAGGTGCATTTTCATATATGCAAACCCTGACAGACCTCAGCAGAAGGAACCACCATCATGGCCAATGCCATACTCAACAGTGAAATGCCAAGGTTCTCAGCTCAGGTGTTTTCATCGATTCAGAACTCCTCAGGTGTTCTACTGAAAACACATACAGATCATGAGCAATTAAACATCCCCCACATTAATCCAACACTTGCAGACAATACAAAACACCAAGACCTAGGCAACCCCTCACCCAGCAGTGCACAAAGCAATTATTTTGTATATAACTAAAAATAAACTTCTACAACAGCATTCATTTCATTTAGGTAGAAAAAAAAATCACCAAATCCTTTGAGCTCAGAATTAGCCCTATAGTTCACACCAGCATATGGAAGGCAGAGCAATGAGAGCTCGAATTAATGTATGGAAGTTAATTTAATAGTATTCTTTTTTTTTAAACAAGTGAATCTATGAAATATTTCTGGTGTAGTTTCCCATTGGTTGAGTCTAAGAGATTGAAGTAATGAGTTCTCACTTACAGTTTTCACACTGTAATCTCCTGGAAGATTGCCCTTTGTGTTATAATTCTGGGAGATGAGCAGAAAAATTCATTTTGCTAGTCAAATACCATCTCCTCAGAAATATCTTCCTTTGTCTAAACTTCCAAATGAATTTAGACCCTCCATCTCATTTCTTTATGTTATATAGTTTTTCTTCACCGAAGCTTCTCAGACATGCTGTATATTTTAATTCCTTGTTTTGTTATTGTGAAAACTCCACATTGTAAAGATTCTTTAAGGGTTTTTCTGTGTTGTATTTACTGCCAAATTGAGAGAACAAGGAGCAACGACTGACACGCAGCAAGCACCGAATGGATACTTGCTAAATGAATGACCGCTTATCATTTCATAAAAAACCCAAACAAACAAAAGCCAACAAATCTTCTCCAGGAAGGGAACCCTAACGTGCATCTTTGTGTCTGTGCTGGCGCGTTCCTTGGGCTGCCCATGGTGCTGAGCTGTGCTTGTGCCCACACTGCAGAAGCAGTGTCCTTGCTCAGTGTTGCAAGGCTTTGCTGCTAGCATGTCAGTGAGTACGTAGGCTCACAGGATCCTGATTCCGGTCTTAACACCTATTATAAAATTTAATGTTTAATTTATCATTATTCCCCTACTAACTTAAAAATGGCATTCTATTTATTATTTGAAAATTCCATATATATATATATATATATATATATATATATATATATATATATATATAGCCATTCCTCTTTTACTCCTTCTATAACTCCCCAACATGCCTACCTCCCAACTTTACATCCTCTTCTTTTTATTGCTATTTCTGTAACCTACTGAGTCCAGTTAGTGCTGCCCATATAGAGACTGACAATTTGCCAGGGGCCATACCCCCAAGGTAAAATGACTCTCCCACCCCCAGCAACCATTAACTGCCAATAGCTCCTCAGCCAGGTGTGTGGGGCCTTGTGAGTCCCTCCCTCATCCATGCTGGAGCTTCCACTGGCTTGATTTTGTGCAGGGCTTGTACTGGCAGCCACAACTTCTCTGAGTTCATGAGTGCAAGACCCTATCATGTACACAGCATTTTACAGCACTCCTCTCCATCCCATGGCTCTTACATTCTTGCCTCCTCTTCCACAGTGTTCCCAGAGCATTGAGAGGGGACTGATACAGAAGCTCCAGTTAGGTCTAAGCATTCATAGTCACTTGTTCTCAGCACTTTGGGAGTTCTGAGTATGCATTCACCCCTGCCCATTGCAAAAAGAAGCTTCTCTGACAAAAAATTTGAAGTCTATAATACCATACTCTACCTGACTTTCTTTGAGTCAATGCCAGTTTCATTGTAACCCCCACTCTCCCCAGCACATTGGTGATGCTTTCTGAACTGCAGGGTAGTCAGCAGAAATCTTTGAGCTTGGATTTTTCCTCATCAATTCTTCTTGCATATGAGACATGTGGTCCATGAGAAGAGAATAGGCTGAATGAGTGTTAGATTCTTTGGGAAAGGGGGGCTTCAGGGAGTATTCCATATATCTCTATATAGCTATGCTGGGGCCATGGGGAGACTAGTAATAAGCTAAAGCCAGAAGATAACAGCAGGGCAGAAGGCTCAGCATATGAAAGGTTAGGCTATGTGTACAAAAGAAGGAAGACAGGGAGAGGAATTAGATACAGAAAAACAGAGATGGTGGGTGGTAGGGAGATACAGTGGGAAGATTTGAACCCCCAAAGCCAAATGTTCTAAATGATGTTGGCTTGACACATGCATATATTACCATGTACTAAACAGTGGGGTGTTAGTTCACATATGGCTCTCACTGAATCCTAACGCCATTTAAAGACATTATTACTTCCTCATTTTATCAAAACCTGAGGCCTCAAGACATATTGTCTAAGGTCATAGAGGGAATACCTGGAGCTTAGGGATTTAAATAAATGTCCGTCTAGATTGAATCCCATGTTCTAAGGAGGTTAACATTTTTTAACAGAACAGGCAAATAACCAAGGAGAAATCATCTCAAAATATTACCTGCAGGAGGCTGGAATTGTAAGGAGCAGCCTTTCTAGTGTACAAAGAACAATAGCTTATTTAGAAATGGGATTTTGACAGGAGCAAGACTTTAAATACTGCAACTTTACTGTGACATATGAGTTTTGTTGGAGCATTAGTCACAGAATGTGTTAAAAATACTGTAGTAAGAGACTACATGTGGACTGCAAATGATAGAAAGACTTTAAATAAGGGCCAAATGGGGACAAATCAGAAGGGGAGGGGCAGGAGTCTAAGACAGTGTGTGTGTATGCGCATGTGGGGGACGGGGTAGAATTGGAAACAAGTAGTGGAGGAGGGATGCGCTGTGTGGTAAACTCACTCTTAACTAAGGCTGTCCATGACTAGAAGATGAGCAGATATTTGTAGCAGGCAGAACGACTCTATCACCCACTCCTGTATCCCACCTAGAATACATCTGAGTAGGACTTTTCCAGAAACTGGAGTGATCTTTCTTAAACATAAATTCAATTATGTAGAAGCCCCTGCTTGACTTTTCTCACCCACCTCCTAACACCGCATCTCAGGCCCCAGCACTAACTCTTCTGCTTGCAAGAGCCAAGGCTCTCCCTTCTACACTGATGGTGTTATTCTCTTTTGTTTTCAGAGAATACTCCTTTCGATGCCATTCAAGTATTTCCCCAAGTGAATTTCCTTTGGGGTGTATCACTTAACAACTGCCATTTCTCAGTTGTACTCACGGACACCGTGATTGTATGTATTTCTTTTTCATGTTCTTCTGAGTACCTCCTTCACTAGCTTTTAAATTTCAGGACAGCAGGAACTATATCTGTTGGGTCTATCCAACACCAAAGGATGCATTCATCTATTTGAAAAATGTTTGCTAACAGTTTTCTTATTTTGTTTTGCTTTATTTTATTTTATTTCATCGCGTTGTTTTTTTTGAGACAGGGTTTCTCTACTGTCACTCTGGCTGTCCTGGACTCACTCTGTAGATGAGGTTGGCCTTGAACTTACAGTGATTGACCTGCCTCTGACCCCACCCCTCCCAGTTCTGAAATTAAAGCCCAGTTGCTAAGTTTTCTTGTAGTGTTCAGGATGGCACTCCTCCTACACAGTGTGGATTCCAGTTAAGAAAAAGCAAAGCTGCATTGAGAATGGTTTGATGAGGTTAGAAGAATGGTCAGAGTCACAATAAAAAGCAGTATTAGCAGAAAGTGTCTCATAAAGTGTTAGCTTGGGCATGGTTTTGAAATGGAAGGATACATGTTGGGGAAATATTTGCCATTGAAGTCTGGGTTAAATTGAGGTGAGAGACCTTAAGAATTGAGGTAGTGTCTTAGTCTTTCCACAAACAACATGGAACAATTGCTCCTGTATACTCAGACTATCTAGAAGCCAAGGTACTGAGCATGAGACTGATGGGAATGGACCCCAAGGGACTTTGTAATGGAGAATGGGGAGGTGGGACCTGGCATAGGTGACAAGGAGGAAGCTGATGTAAAGGCAGAGCATCAGGCTAAAACTGGTGTTTGTCTTTGAAGGTTTGACTGTATGTCATTTTGTGATTCTCCTTCCAGCTGTGGGAGTGTTTAGTAAGCAATACACTTTTTTGTTTTTTGTTTTTTTTTTTTGTCTCATCATATAAATCCTTCAGTCTCTAGCCTGTTATGCATGCTTCCTCTTGTGAAAGTAGAGTTGCAGTGACAAAGGACTGCAATGAGAGGGAGAAGACCTTGCTCACCTGTCTTTTCAGCAAACCCATCAGAACAGCAGCATTTCCCCATGTTTAGGACATGGCCTGGAGTCCATATTCCAGCAGGAGAGGAGGTTGCAGTGGGTCTGTGAGTGGGTGACAGGTGGCCCAACTCTCAGACTAGAGAAGCTGCTCTTGGTGGGCAGGGACTGGAGAGGAAAGTTCTCTTCTCAAGGCTATATGTCATATTTACTGCCTTACTCCTGGGGTTTGTGGAGAAAAGAGAGGCTTTCCTCCTCATCCCTTTTCCTCCTTCTCCTCCTCTTTCTCTTCATCTTCCCTCCTCCTCAGCACCTGAGACCTTCTGTGATTTTTAGATACTTGATTTGGTAGGAACTTGTAAAATATCTAAGCACCCTTGGGATATGATTCTTCTCATTAGGCCAATCTGAGGCTCACCCACTGCTAAGAAGGAGTGATCCCTGCAGTGATGAGGAAAGAGTGCCATTGGATCAGACATCATTGATCTCTTTTTAGAGAAAAGGAGAGGTTATATGCATATAAACATGTTCACACATTTCATTGATACACTATATAGAACGAACGTGTGTGTGTGTGTGTGTGTGTGTGTGTGTGTGTGTGTGTGTGTGTGTGTGTGTGTGTAGGCTAGAGGGTATCAGATCCCCTGGAGCTGGAGTTGGAGATGATCCACCCAACATTGGTGCTGCTACTTAAATTCTGGTCCACTAGAAAATCAGCAAGCTCTCTTCTCTACTGAGCCATCTTTCCAGCCCCCGTAGGCATTTAATATATGGATGTTATGTAGTAGCTATAGATTCTATAGCTATACTTGGAACTCTTAGGCAAAGTGTCTTCTCTAAGAGAGTAAATTACTGAAAAAAAATCAAGAAGCCAGGTTTTCAACAGATTCCACTTCTTTATTCATATACTTGCATTCCAGTCTCTCTGAACTTTTCCAACAAGACAAATTCATCTCAAGTTTTACAGCGTTTAGTGGTGAGTCCTATTTTCTATCTTTGAGTCTTGCTCCTAATTACTCCACTTACCATGGGAGCAGAAATCATGTGGCTGGGGGAGTGCACCTGCAGAGGTGAGTGAATTGTAGTTTTACTGTGTTTGAATCTATTCTAGGAGGAGAAAGGGATACAAAAGTCTTCCCCAGGACAGAACCTAATCAGGTTGTCCTGTCATGTGGGATATTTGTCCTTTTCTTTATTAAAATCTCTTTACCCAATAACCTTAGGACCAAAATAGCACATGAACAGCCAAAAGAGTAATCATCAAAGAAGTGATATTATAGATGCTGCTATAATCATGATAGCTGTCACACAACTTACCCCTGGAAATGTGTGCACACAGCGTGTGTACATAGTTACATGTATGCATGTGCCCCAAAGAACTCAGAGAATGGCAATAACCGCCCAAAGTGCAGAGCTTCTCTGGTCCAAGACGTTACTATGTGTAAGTCCTATGTATAAAGTGAAAGTATTACTTTCACCTTACGTGAAAGCAGAGGCAATATTTTCACGACACATCTTTGGGCAGCATCTGTACTGGTCTAATGGTGTCTGTAGATGGTTTTGATATGCAAGTAGCTAAGTGTATCCTGATTTGCTTGTGGAGTAAAAAGAGGGAAGCAGTTCCCAACCCTCAGCATGTCTAAGATGCCAAGCAGGTCCTGTAAAGGGTTGGACTCTTTCTCCCATTCCTTTCCCTGGGAGACTCTGACTGCAGAATCAATCCACAGAAGTTCCATTGTTTAAGATTATTAAATGCTTTGAGCAGGGAATAACTAGTTTGCCAAAGAAACACTTGTATGTTGGCACAGAGGCACTCAGCATTTACTCAGCTCAGTGTTCAGGCTGTGGACCATTTATTTTAAAAACTGAGTTAGAATTTTCACCCATAAGAAGCTGTAGTTGGCTTTTCTGGATTCCCTACACATCCCATGCTTGTTCTCACAGCTGTGCCTCATCTCATGGACACCCGTGGATGGCCTCAGTGTGGCAGTTCCTGGCAGCACTGAAATATCTGTAGCTACCCAATTGCAATGCCTGCAGCTTTTAGTATAATCTCACGCCTAGAAAACTAATGCAGAATATGCCAACACAAATTATCAGAGACATGTCACATTCATGGAGTATGACACAAATATCAGCAATACAGTCCCTAAGGTTTACAAAAGAATATGAGCAAACACCTGACACCTTCCAGATAATGTTATTCTGCAATAAAGATTTAAAGACAAGCTCAGCAAAGGAACACACAACCACTGAGTTATCACTGTATAGAATACAAGTGAACAAATATTTCTCTATGTTTAACTCCTACTAAATGGAAACGATAGTGAGGAAATAAAAATGAGTTGTGCCTCTCCTGTGGTTCACTTAGTAATAGCAATGGCAACTGTCACAAAGGATTCCGTAGTCGGAGAGCATTATGACTGCAACATGAGCTAAGAGAAAACCCAAGAGAAGAAAAGCAGTGCAAACTGCATTACAGCATATTTTCCTTGTGTTATTGAAGCTCTCAAGTCCCCCAGAATGTTTTCAAATGACTTCTGTTCTTCATGTGTGACATTTGCTAAGGTGAAATTAAAGAAAAACATTTAGCCAATTTTAACCTCCATTTGGAAACGTTATATGTTAAATCTAAGTTGGCTCTTTCTCTTTTTAAAATGTCTCTGCTTTATCTTTTAAATACAGAAAATATCTTCTAAATAGTCTATACTCATTTTTCCAGTTTCTATTGTCTCAATTAGTTCCAGAGCATTTTAAGAGAGAGACACAGTGGAAGAGTCTTTAAGCAGCATCCCCTGAAATCCTCTCAGTTGAGTCCATGGTGTCCAGCATGGTGCTGATCAGCCCCCAGGTTAACCACGGGCTTTGTGTGGAATCCCACACCTTAACACTCATATGTATTTCCATCAGCATTGTTCCCCCTCTCACAAATAAAGCACATCCTGAGCAGAAAATAAATAAGAAATGAAGAAGGAAAACAGGTCTGCTCAAATGGTCATTCCTTTCATGAAACAACACTTTCTGTAAGAAGAAATCAACGCCACTCTCACTTGGAATATCCTTCCATTTTCTTCACGATGAGAGGTTTGAAAAAGTAGACCTCTGAGAGGAGATGCTACAGACTTCTAAGTTGGTGAAAGAACTCCCAGCATCACTTGGATACTCTGGGTAGGAGGAACTGGAGGAGATGATATTTTTCAGCCTCTGGAGAGCAATGATTAACAGTAGAAGCAGGAAGGCCAGGAGGCTGAGGAATATGGACACATAGATGTAAACATTGGACAGGTGGCTGGAGGTTGTGTCCACCGACGTGGATATTGACGTGGGAAACAGCTCCAGGAAGGTTCCATTCTCCACACTTCCTGAAAATCCAGATGAAGCATCAGCCTCGGCCATGTCTATACAGAGGGGATGAGTGAGCAGGTGCACTCAAGGCTCTAACTCTCACTCAGGGCTTAAGATTGGCGAAATTGGTGTTGCGCCTTCATGGCAGCAGCAGCAGCAGGAATCACCGACTGGAATATAAGCACAACAAAATGTCATGGTTTTTAAACAGTGGCAGCAGCAGGGATCGGTTGTCCATGGAGACTGCAGAAACAACAGCAAAGGCACAGCTCAGTGCACCTGTCAGGAAATAACACATCTGTAATCTAATTTTTTAGTTTTTCTTTCAGTGGAGCTTAATTATGAAACCCACCAGGGAAGGAAAAGAATGAAACAATTCCCTGAGAAATGAGTAATGTTTGTCTTTTTTTTTTTTATTATAAGTGAGATGTAAAAAATGAGCTTCCATTTTTCCCTTCACAGTATCCTAGGTGCCAGGTTTCTCCAAGGAACTAAAGAGAAAGAAAAAAGTAAAACATACCCCTGATGTGTCCCATTGTGATTCGAGCAGATATTCCAAGTGGATGCTCTGAGATGGGGACCCAAAGTTCAGACCCCAAACTCCCTCCTCCACAAAAATCAGCCCACACAGGCTATAGTCCAGTCCTGACAACACATGCCTCAATATGTGTGTGTGTTTGTCTAGTGTTTTGATTTATGGATACAACTTTATTGCCTTTCGATCAGGGGCCATTCTTATGTGTTTCTCTTCTTTAAGGGTAATTAATTTTACATACTTAATGTGTTAAATAGAAAAACTTTAGGTAACTTAGAAGAGGTTAGATTCCCTCTGAATGATGAAGAAGGTACAGGGTTTGCTGGAAAGATACTTCAGTTTGAGACTCAAATTACCCATCATTCCTTACACTTCCACTTGAACCCTAACTCTCAGAGGAAAGGAATTTTCAATATCATGATTACATTACCACCAATTGTCAAAATTCAGAGAATAAGTGGGTATGGGTGCATAGTCATAGTTGCCACTTCTACAGTCAAACCCCTATACCTAAGACTGAGGAACATCACAGAAGAGGGGGCAGAAAGATGGTAAGAGGCAGAGGATTAGGACACCTGCTGTGAGGCAGTGTCTTTTATATATGACAGGAAAACTGCACCCATGAAATCTCAACAATGTGGCTGCCTAAACAAGACCTGCACGGTCTCATAAGACCCTAACCCTAGATGAAGAGATACAGACAATCCAAGACTGCTGAGAGTGAGAGAGAGAGAGAGAGTCAGTGTCAGAGTCTTCTCCATGGTTGACCACCCTGAATTATCCAAATGTCAGCCCTAAACACATGTATGTGAGAGAAACACTGAATGGGCTCAGTGGTGTGTGTGTGTGTGTGTGTGTGTGTGTGTGTGTGTGTGTGTGTGTGTGTATGTTTTCTAAGGTGTATGGAAATGGAGTGCTTTCCTGTTACTATGGTACAAAGAAAAGGTTCTTCACTTTGTGAGAGACATAGCCTTAAGAAAGACTATTCCTCCAGATAGAAAATTCCAGAACTTTCTTCAGGTCCATTAGAGTCTCTTCCTAGCTCCTTCTGGTGTGAGGCCATTTTTCTATAAGTTCTGCATCTTACTTCAGTGTGGTAAAATAGTGACAGGGTGACATCCACTCTGTCCCTGGCTTTCCCTTTCTCTTCTGAGCACTGCCCAAGAACCTCCCCATTTCTTCTCTTCTCCAAATCTAATTAAGTGGCTAAAGCTTTGAATAGAAGCTCTTGCTGGTATGGCCAGGACTGATGACCCCTGGATGGAAGACACCTCAGCAAGGGCGATCCCTGCAGGTTTTACACAGAATAATGAGTCTTAGTGAGCACCTCACAGTGGGCAGAGAACAATGTCTCACTAGCTCCTAAAATAATTAGACTCTCACTTCTCATCCAATTTTGCATGGTGATTTTAATTTGATTGGGCTGCTAAGGTTCCTAAAAAATAAAAATGATAAAAGCAATTGCAGGGGAAGTACAAATGTGTCACACTGATTTGGCAACACCTGGCCTTTTCTCAGTACTTACATGATCCAACCATTCATTTCTGAGGAGTACAGAGGGTCTCAGAGGTAGCGTGATGCAAGAAGAGAAAATTAGGATAGAAGCCTGATAGACTAAAGTAGAAAAATGCCCCAGATGTCCTAGCACAACAGAGGAAACATGAGATACATAGATGCTAGCTGATTTGACAAGAGCAAGACTTATAGGCAGAAGATACATCCTGGCTTCAGGCTTCTGGGAAGCCCTACCTCTTCCCTTCTGCCCTTCATTCTTCTTTTGTTCTGACAGTGAGGCCTGTATGGCATTCCTCCTCTGGAATGAGCAAAGAAGGTAAGGACTGGGCACCCTCTGTATTCCTCAAAACACTTTCCAGGGAAGGTAGGGCAGAGATGCATCCCCCTTACTGATGAGAAACTGGGGTGCAAAGATGCCAAGGTTTACTCAGGTCATGTAGCTAGACAGTGAGAGAGAAGTAACTAGAGCCATGCATGAATTGTATTCTTGGTTTCTTCAATAGTGGAAGGAAAAGACAATGACAAGACTTGGGTAATTAGCTCCTAGCTGCCATGTATTTTGGGCAAGCCTACACCTTGTGGTTGTTTTGTTTTGATACAGGGTCTTCTGAGTTTCAAGATAGCCTCAAACTTTCCATCCTTCTGCCCAGCCTCATGAGTGCTGGGGTAAAGTGACTGTGCCAATATACTTGACTCACAGCTAGTCTTGACAGATCAATTTCCTACTTGTACCACAGCGATCATCATCCTCCCACTCCAGGTAGGAACACGACACTCCTGTGTTATGATGGTTCTGTTCCCATAATCACCCTAGGGGGAAAGAAAGACCTCCCCAGGTAAAACACCAATAAAGTGGGACATTCCTTCTTTAGGCCTAAAACTGCAAATGGTACTTTTAAGGTCTCTGCCAGTCTCATAGGTCTGACATGAGGTCACAGGTTTAGCTAGAATTGGCTGGTTTTTCTCAAGCTGCTTTTCTGACACTCAAATTAGTATCATTTTCTAATGCTGTGGCTGGAAGCACAGGCAATATTACTGTGGTACCAGGATGCCAGTGGCAAGGCTGGTAATTGTCTACAGATGCTGTAGTGACAAAGGTTTCTCTTTTCAGGGTAAGTACCCTGAAAGGAGTACTTCCTGAAGGTCACCTTCTTCCCTGGAAGCCTCAGCTGTTTATGGAGCATTTCACAGAAAACACTAAGAAGCTGTGGGTAAAACACCTAGTCTCCTATGTGGCCTTCGGATAATGGAGGAAAATAAAGCAGGAAAATCTGTGTCTTTATTCAATGTTTTATAATGGAATATCTTCTACTTTGAAAGCCATCTTCCTAATATTACAAATTGAGCATCATTTCCAGATTGTTTCTTAATGTAAAATGACAGTGACCCAAATTTGTCTCATTGTTCTACTCTGAAACAATTGAGTATATGCATTGTTGGAGATGATTTTAATTTGGTAACATCAATTGTCATTTCCCCACTGAAGTTTAAAAAAAAAACAACAACAAAAAAAAAACTGGTGGATTCTCATTCTCCATAGCAAATGTTTTATTCATTGGTGAATGTATAAAGCTGGTGGTAACCCAACCCATCCCTGTTTAACGCTGTGACAGGTAGCCCTGTAGAAAAGAAATCACAGGAGAGTGTTCCGGGATGGCACTTCCTGACTCTTTCTCACAGATTAGGCTAAGGCAAAAAAGAAAGCGACTTCATCTTAAATGCATAGCCTTGACCTGTCCTGGGCAGGGACAGCAGCCTCTCATTTCAAGTTAGACTTAGATTCATGCAAAGATTTGATTTTTTTTTTCAAAGCCATTCTCAGACAGTGGATTTTTTTTTTAAGAGAGGAAAATAAGACAGTTCATGGTCAGCCAATTCTTTCTTTGTTTCTTGGAATAAAACCTTGTCCTGGGAAGAAACATACCAAAAGCAGTGACCTATCAAAGTGAGCAAGGAGGAGCATGGCAGCTCTGGCCTTGGGCCCAGCGGTATGGGGGACTGGTAGGACAGCACATACAAGACAAGATTTCTGCACTCACTTAGGACAATGCCCAGCCTATCAGTGGATACATTTTCCCCCATAAGGTGGTTATAAAGATTTTAAGTTCAATTTTTTTCTTTACCTTTGAGGTATAGTCTCACTATATTCTGAGGCTGGCTTTGATTTTACAATTCCCTGCCTTAGCTCATGAAAGCTGCCAAACACCTCCATGCCCATGGGGTTGTGGTGGTTTGGAAGAACAGAACTGTAGGGTACACCTTTACCTCTCCATCCCTTCTGAAAGAAGAGTTGGCCAGCCCTCTTCTCAGAGTTCCCTCACATGTCATGAGATCTGTGGAGGGGAGCTGGTACATGAGTAGAGACTTGACATGGCCCCGAATTCTAACACAGTGGTTTACGGAACTCAGCCTGCCTGTCAGCCTTTATTGTGGACATGAATTCTGAGCTCTGAAGCTTCCCTTCAAATTTCTATGTGGATAATGGGTATTTTAAGTTTTGTCACTGTAGAAAACAGGGGCAAGCTACTTTGTATCCCTACAGTCATTCCTTAAAACATTACCTAGCTATTATGACCAACAAAGTTATGTCAACATTTCTCCAGAATCAAGTCCTGCTGTGCCATACTCCAAAAGACGGTCCTCCCAAGGCATTCAGAATTTAGAGCTGTGCCATAAGGTTCTCGTGTGACTGGCATATTGCTGCATAGATGTAAAGGTGACTACTGTAACACAGTTGATGGTTTCAGTTAGATAGAACTGCAGAACTTAGGAGCTACTATTGCCAGGATCCAGAAGGGATTTTACTCCATCTTAGCAAAGCTGTCTTTGGCTTGTTAGAAAAAAAAAAAAAAAAAGGGATGTATTATGTAAGGCCTTGCTTTTCAGCTACCCATCCACCCTCTGTGTAACGAGCTTCTAATGATTTCTCTTTGCCTTGGCCCACCTTACATGGAGTGACTACATCAAAATGAGAGAAACAGTGACTTCAAGGTCAAATAAAGCATGAGCTTGTTAAGTAGCAGAGTGTTGGAAATCACTTTTGCAGGTGGGAGGAAAGGACATCGTTAAAGGGCTCATTTACAGTAGTGGTTCTCAACCTTCCTAATGCTGCGACCCTTTAATACAGTTCCTCATGCTGTGGTGACCCCAACCATAACATTATTTTCATTGCTATTTCATTACCGTAATTTTGCTACTCCTATGAATGATAATGTAAACATATGATGTGCAGATGGTCTTAGACAACCCCTGGGAAAGGAAAAGGGTCATTTGGCCACCAAAGGGGCTGTGACCCACAGGTTGAGAACTGCTGATTTACAGAAAAAGCAAATGGGGAAGTAATGACTTGATCACAGGCAAAGTTTAACAAATCTGTGGGAGAAGGGCAGTCAAAAACAAGATCACCTTTCCAGATGTTACCAAAGTTTTAATGAGGGGGTTTCTGTTCTGTTTTCTTCTCATAACTAACTCTGATCATTTCCAGTTTTTAGAGGTATGTTCATAAAACAAATTTTATCCTAAAGTTGCTAGGATTGTTTAAATAATAGCCTTAGTATACAAAAAGTCTTACATACTTTTATTCAATCTGGACATGTTTCTTAAGAATTCACATTAATCCATGCTGTGGTAGGGGTTGAATGAGGTTCTATCCTTTCTTACTGTGTCCCATTTTATCTCTTCAGTTAAAATAATTTTATAATAATATCTTATTCTTTGAAAATTTCATATACAAATACAGTGAGATATTATCTGAACCCCATCTTTTCCTACCTTCCCCCAGTATCTCCACCCAACTTTCATGCCTTCTTTTTTCTTCTGGTAACCCACTAAATCCAATTAGTGCTTGTCCACTAAGTTCAATTAGTTAGTGCATGAGTGTGAGGCCACCTAGTGGATCATGGGAAACCTATCAGTGGCCACATCCTCCAAGAATGATTGTCTCTCCCTCCGCAGCTATTAACTGCCAATAGCCCCTCAGTCCAGGGTTAGGCCTGGAGACCACCTCCCCCACCTGTGCAAGTCTTGTGCAGGTAACCACAACTGTAAAATAATTTCTATTCAATGTATGCTTTTCCTTTGAAGGTATGCTTGGAACATATCCTTATCTAGTGTAATATCTAGAAAAAATTGTTCTCACAAAGTTTGTAATTGCCATAAATCTTTGAGATTGAAATACTTTTCAAATTTTTTATACACCAATGCTAGATATTCTTCAGCTTCAGAGGCCTTAGTGTACTCCCTAGACTGTGCTAGGGGGACAGGGAAGAGCTTATTAAATTAATGTTACCTATGTCTGTGCAGATTCCTTAGAAGGCAGAAGCCACGGGCTGTTGAGATAAGGAAATGTGACTTTTCATCACTCACTCTGCCCTGTTACCCCTCCCTTTTAGTTTATATCACCAGCTCCCTCCTACACAGACATACTTTTCAGTCCTTGCCTTCTTGTGATCCCAACCTTCCTTTCCTTCCATTCTTCAGCCTGTTTCCCTGTATTTCTCAGAGACATCCAGCTAAAGCATTTAATGAATATGCTTCTATTTGTATGTGGTCCTAAAATGTTTGTTATTGTTCTGTGCAGGTGTGTGTGTGTGCTTCCAGTATACCGTATACTGGATCTATACAGTATAGAGCATACAGAATGTATGGTCACTAAATAGTTCATTCATTCTTACCAAGATTCCAAATTTATATCCATTTAAAATATCTTGATAATTGAGGCATAGAGAAGAGAAAAATACAAATTATCTAATATATCTAATTTTATGGTTTTGCTCATAGCGATACACTGCAAACTAAAAGACCATGATTGTTCTATATAATCACACACATAAGCACAAATAGAAAAACAGGCAATGACACAGCTTATCTAGAGAGAGCTTCAGCATTAGCAAAACCCATGCCACTTTTCATATCCACATCTTTACAAATGCATTCCTGAATTTGTTTCTCAAACAATGTATTAAAGTATCACAATGGTGTATAAATGTTGTGTATCTTGCATTTCTCCACAGGGTTTCCAAGCCCACAGAGTCTTTGACTCAAAAGTATTTAAAACTTACATAAAACATTTACTTGAATTAATGAACCATCATCTCTTGCAATGCAGCTATAAGCAGAACCTAGTTGATTGTATATTATATGAGTTGCACGTGTCATCTGGATATTAGCCAAGTATTTAGTGTAACAGATTCAGATGAAATTTGCCAAATAAATTCCCTAATTCTTCCAATCTTCTATTGCTGACACTCAAAGTGTGATGAAGCTTTTTGTAGAAAAAATGGGTATTTAAGAAGAATAATGCTTAGTAATTGCTAGCTTGCACCGGCTAAGTTTTGGAAGCATTCAGTTTTGGTCATATGGCATGATTTATTCCATCGGAATACTGAGAGGAAAGAGATAAAGACCCAGATTTCAACATTTATCCCCCTAATGCAATGCAGATTTCTTTATGGCTCTTAGATAAATTAAAAATTTAAAAGCTTTGTTACAAATATATTAAGGATCCAAAATGGAACATACCTGTAATCCCCACACTACATAGAGTTGGGCAGAAGGATTATAGGTTCAAAGCCAGCCTATAGACTAAACATACAAGATGTCCCAAAACACTGGAGAATAAAGACTATGTGTTAGATTACATCAATAGTAAATTTCTAAATGTAGTATAATAAAATATTCTTAAGAAATATTATGTTGAAATGGCTAGTCATTTTAGCAATTAATCTTCAAGTAGCACAAAAGTGCATACATGTACATATACATAGACATATGATAGAGCAAGTGTGTCAATGTGTTAACAAACTGCTGTTCTAATCTAAGGATATGCGAGTGTTTGATGTTAGGACTTTTGCAAAATTTTTTTTAATGTTTTGAGAGGTTCCAAGGAAATATACTTAGAATAATAAGCTGAAATTCAGCCACAATGTTAGAAGTGTCTAAAAGAAATACACTAATGGAAACATGATAGTTCAGTGAGCATCAAAAACTTCAACTTTTTACTGCTGCCATTAGCTCATGATGCACCTGTGGTGTGCACAGGCACCTGTGGTAAACAATTGCAGGATGGTCTCTGGTAGAAGGGATCTTGTCTGGGAGTCAGAAGCCAGTGAGCCATATTCATGAATTCCCTACCATCACTATTCACTCAACTGAATGTCCTGTGGATCCCCTGGATCAAGGAATCCAGGTACGCTCCTCCTGGAAGTTGTCATCTGCCATCTTCAGAGGCAGCCACCGATTTTCCTCCTACAGCTTAAATACCAAGGTAAAGGCAACAATATGGACACATCTTAGTCCTATAGAGCAGGTGGACCCTGAGAAGCTTATGGAAAGACCACAACTGCTACTAAGGTCCAGGTTCAAAGTAGAGACTTGAGAAATAACAGTAGTAGATAAACTAGACAGAAACAGAGCCGTTACCTAGGCAGTGAAAGTAAACACACAGGCTGAAAAAAATGTTAAGTTTCATAAATCAAACCACTCATGCCTCTCAAAATCCCTAACTATGACCAATTCCTGGATCATATAGGTTTGGGCAAGTTCTCCAGTGTGGTTGGAGGCCAAACATCACCCTACAAGTGTCCTCTACAACTCAAGGTCAGAATTCTTTGAAACCAGGGGCCAGTAAATAATTTATAAACAGAATCTAGTCAATTCCAAACACAACTATAAATTAAATACTTTGGAGTGTTGATTTGAGAAGTTTGCTTTCTAGTCATCACATGGGTTCCAAGAGGCACTCAGAAATGATGAAGACTAGACAAGTTGGATCTGAGATGTAGATTACAAATGTCACCATCCATATAAGGAGATAAATATTCTCATACCTGGATCTCTATGTAGACCAAAAAGGCAGGGAATAGGGGATTCTGTCTCACCAGGGAAGTGTGTTCCCCCATGAGACTTCTGAGGTCATGCTCATCTTTTGTGTGAGCACAGGGTAGTAGAATTTGCCTGTATTTATTCTCAACCCCCCTTTTCACAGTGAGCTCAAAAGTCTGGCTTACAATGAAAATATCAACATGTTCCTTGTATCACTGAACAAAATGATACGTCAGGCTATCTATAGCGTGTGGGAGGAACTCAAGCCCTCAGCAGCTTGTTGTCATTTTAGATAATAACTCAGACTAGACTCTGCCAAATGCAATACGGAAGCAAAAAAAACAAGTGTTGGATTAGTTCCTCTGGAATGCACTTCAACTTTGACATCTAAGAAGGCAAAATTGAAAAATAATTGAGAATTATTTGTAGAAAACAGACTATTGCATTGGTGACCTATGCAAAAATAGTTATAGATTATTCTAAAGTATAAACAAATATGGTTTGAGAGAGGAAATAATGAATAATCTTTTCTACAAGCTCATTGCCTTATCTATTCACAAAAATAGTTTTGGTCAGACATACATTTAACCATAATTGCCTATTCTTTGTTCCGTATTATATCAATGCTGTGAGCTGGCATGCAGGGATATATCATGCAGAAGAATGATATGAAGTAGAGGAAAGAGGCAGAGGATGTGTGGAAGGGCGGCCTTCAGACCATGATGGGAAGAGGGAGGGAAACCCTGGATGCTTCTAGGAGGAAGAAGAGATAGGCAAACCATTGGAAAAACAGTACCACTACCTGGATGCTGGCTGTAAGAATTTGCTGATAAGTAACTTGTACTAGTTCTGGGAGAGGAGGAGAGGAAGAGGGAAGTAGAGGGAGAGAGAGAGGGGAGACTGTTCATATATGTTTTTTAATCTTTATGACTCTTAAAGGTAGTTATAACTTTTCCTTTTTATAAAAAGATGTTAGAAGTCACCCATGCACTTAGAGGTAAGATTGGAATCAATATCTACATCCCTGTGGAAGTTGTATGTTCATCCTATTTCTTTTCTTCAGGAGGCTGAGAATGGGAGAGAGAGCCTTTGAGACCTGGAGTCACAGGTGAGGAAATGCTCTCATTGCTCCTCCTCCTGTGTCTGTTGTAGTGTTCCCACCCTGTCTGAATTTAGGGTGGCCACCATATTACTTGTTTGGGGCTAATAAAATGTAGAACTATGTCATGACAGGAAATATGTGACCAGAGTAAGAGCTGCCACATCCCTTTTCTCTGTGGCAGTGACTGTGTAAGAATCCCTAAATGACCACAGCAAATGGATTTAGCCCTTGCTGATGCCATTGGTACTTCACATTAACAGTGGATAAACACTTACTGTAATCCACCTTGTGATGACTAATACAACATCTCACTCTACTGTGACGGCAGATTTTATGATGGGTCTCTAAGAACATGACTGCTAAGAAGCCTAATTCTTAATTACAGTCACAAATATTATATGTGTAATATGTTAACTAAGAATCTGTATATTAATAATTAGTATGATAATTTACCAGTAAATAGAGCCAAACTATATTCCCTCTTGAACTGGAATGTGATGAGCTGCTAAAGTACAAGAAAAGTCCTCATCAGGAACAAATGGTTTCTAGGGTAATTGGTGACAGGCAATAATGATATTAAAAATAGCTTAAAGTTGAAAAAGCCCATCATACAAATTAGGGTTAGGGTTGTTTTGCTTTTGTTTCAGAAAAGCAATACTTTTTGACATTTATTCAATAAACAGTCACTGATTGTGTACTGCACACAGGAAAGGATAAACTATTATCCTGTGTGTACAATCTGTGCACGTTTATTTTACTTTATTCTTTGAGAAGTTCATATAGTTTACTTTTATCATATTCCTTCCCATTCCCCAACTCCTCCAAGATCTACCTCCACAACTCATCCCACATCATGTTCTTTCTCTTTAAAAAATGGGGATTTAAAAGAATTTTAAAGACACTAAAAAAAAAAAAAAACATTTGTTTTCTGTTGGTCAAATACTCCCAGCCATGGCGCCCTCCCTGTGCTTGAAATAGCCAGTGTCACTCCATTGAAGAAAACTGATTTCCCCTCCCCAGCAGCTGTCATTTGCCAGTACTTCTTGACTTTGCGCTCACTCCCCACCTTTGTGCTGGGATTTCATCTGGCTTGAGCTTGTGTGTTTTGTCTTGTGTGTTTTGTCTTGTGTGTTTTGTCACAGTGTCTATGAATTCATATGTGTCTTTCCTCTTGCATCTGGAAAAGGCTGTTTCCTTGTGTACATGTTTTATACACCATCTTGAAAAGAAAGCTAAAAGGACATGATTTGTCCTGTATTATATGTCCTTTACTACCTGGTAGTCATAGGCTACTTTTTTCAATATAATTTCTCCCAGTACATGTAAGAATGATGTTCCAGGCATACCAAACTGCTCTAAATTCCTCAGTTAATTTTTCAGCACTTATGTTTAATCTCATAATCTCCACCTACTTTCTCCATGCAAATTGTTAGCTCCCTCCTCTGTATTCTCAAGCTATGCTCTATATTCTCCTCAGAAGCATTTCTACATTTCAGGCTAACAGTTATATCTACATGTCTGTCTGCTTTCACAGACTTTGCATACCCAGAGGAAAGGATGAACATTTCACCTACCTCTCTAAATTGTCACAGACCAGCACAGAGAGCATACCTGAACACGACCAGTGAGTATTTGCTAGACATGTATGAGTGAAATAATATAATAAAGAAACTTGAAGCATCTTGGACAGATCAGCCCCTATTCTATTTTTACAAGAAAATGGATATTTACTGAATGAATATATGATCCTGTATAAAATCATAGTTACTCAGAATGGTAAGTGCTCAGAATATGTATGAACTTCCCCTACGTTTTATGAAGAATTTTTTTGTAGCAATAAAATTAAGTTTTAAGAGCAGAGATCTGCACATACATCCTCACAACCAATTGTTTTTCATTAGTGACTAACAACTTTCAGATTTTATCTGATTAATCATTGAGGATAGTTAAGGAAGAAATGGAAGGGTATGCTTGTAAAACCCGTCTCTCACAATGTAGATGCAATGGAATTAGTGTTTTACTGTGGCTGTCATCCATCTTTCTGAATTGAAGATTGTTGATTATAGCCACTTCTCCTTTTCTTTCCCATCAGAAGTTGAATTCAGTCTCTTACCTTAAGTGACCCCTTTAGTAATTATTATAGGCTGATATTTATCAGAACCTTTCATTATTGTCTACAATAATATCAATATCAAACAACCAGCCCCATGATAGATACTTTCATCTGAACTGATTTTATATCTTACTATAAGTCAATAGATGGGAATTTAACAGTTAGGAAATTGGATCTGTCAATGGCATGTTCAATCCTGATGAGAATTGACAGCTGTCATACTCATCCTGTTTTGCTGGGTTATATAATTTCAAACCAAAAATGCTGTTAATGTAAATATGGTTTCTAGAAGGCTAGGAATCAGCTGGCCTCTCTCACACATCTCACTGCCAAACTTGGTTAAATGATAAACTGGATTCAAAGTGTGAGCACGAGCATGGTCACATTCCTGGGGAGCTCCTGAAGAAGGGATTCTGGTGTCAGGAGAGAGTTGGCCTCAAAATGCTACTCCCTGTGGTCACATCTCAAACATCATAATCAGAGCTCAGGACCACAGACTTTGGCTCTGCATCACACCATTCTGCATTTGGAATGGCGAGTAAATGCCCAGATAGATTTCTTGTATTTAAATAAAGGGCAGACCATATATGCTGGCCTAGGACTTCGCCTAAGCCTGCCCGGGTCCCTTTACATGCACATATTGGCTGAAAGGAGTCCTGCCTTCTCATGCTCTTACAGCTTGAGCATCTTTGTTGGATTTTCTAGTCTGTGAACTAATCAAAAGCCTTTGTCATTTTTCTTTAGCTTTCATTATAAGCAATGATAAAAATCAACAAAATTTGGGCCTGTGACAACTCGTATCAATACACTAATGTGATAATATAATATTACCCACTTTTGCCATTTCTTCCTGATAATAAGTGATAGGTAAAAAAAATCACTATATAAAATGGGAACTCTAAAATACAAGTGCAGGGAGAAGAGTGACTCTAGAACTATTAGCACATGCACTCCAAAATGATCCTGCTTGAGAGAGAGGCTGACTGAGAGAACCTTTACCTGAGATGGGCTCACCCTTCACTCTTACAATGAACAGTAACTCCAAGGCTACTCAGTGACTCAGTCATAAAATTAATCATGGTGACCAGTCATCTCCACCATCGTTCATCTGTCTCAGTAAGTAAGATAAAGGAAGACAGGAAGAGGACTTCAGAAAGCATGGAGGTGAACCCACTGGTGGATTCACTGCCCTGCATAATAGCAGAGTTGTTATCTCTAACATCAGACACACTTATGCACCTTACAAACATCTTGGAAATTTTGGTAAGCTGAACTGACCAAGAGCAAGGGGGGAAAGGATCCATCTATCTTTACACTAAGCTTCTTCAGCAACAGCTATGAATGAGCTCTGAGCTGGTTTTCAGAGCACTTTGTTTTCTTAAGCAAAATAAAAATAAGAAATAAATAAGCTCCCCCCCCAACTTAAAACACAGAATACTCTACCCACTTCCTGGAGCTCAGTGGCCCCAGAGTATTAAAGGCCATGACAGGCCTTTCTCCATCTCCACTTTGCCCAGCATTTCAAGGTGATCAGGTTGTAACTCCACCAGGCAACTTCATCCACTAGCACCTCAGCTTGCTCTAAAGGTTGTCCCTTGTGTGTATGTGGTGACTGGGAACAAGAAGCCTCTCCAGCAAAAACGAAGCATATTCAGTTACAGAACAATAGATAAGGCCTCCTGTGGGTTAGATCACAAAGCAATCTTATTTATGGTCCAATAGACCAACTAAGACATTTAAATATAATCTTTGATACAGTTTTAGGGACAATGTATTGGGTGGCAGGATAACAGAAAGCAAATATTTTAAGAAAAGGTTCAACAATTTTGCCTCTTTCCGGTTGTCTGAACAATGAATTGGAGTAATAGAAAGTGAAAAGCACCCTTAGAACAAACATCCTCAGGACTAATACCTGCGTGGACCTCAGGACAGGGCCTGCTGCTGCCGGTTCACCTGCTCTGGGTACCTGTAAGGGAGCCACATTCAATAGGATGGCTTTGACCTTCCTCTAAGCATCGCGACCGCGAGACAAGACCCGCCAAAGTGAAATGCTTCAGCATTCTCCCCCGGAAAATAAACCAGCAGAGAAAACGAGGAAGAAACAGACCCAGTCCCTGGGACATGACAGGAAACCCTAGAGAACCCGCGAGACCAGACATCTGATCCCGCAAAGCACACTGCCACAGATCACAAACCTGGTGTTCAACAAGACGTTTCTGCGAATCAATGTGACTCTGCTCTCAGGAGAAGGGAGCATTGCTTATTATTCCGTTGTAATAAGAATTTAAACATTTGCCCATAATGAGCGCGCCTCCCGCTTGCCTGGGAGGCGCAAGACTGCAGGCAGAGTCTCCCATTCTGGGAAAGGGAAGGGTTGAGGGTGCTGCGTTACTTACCAGGTTTGTGAGGGAGCTAAGAAAGCTCCACTGGGGAACCCAAGTGTTCAGCGCCGGGAAAAACTTATCCGAATTTGCAGCCACCCGAGACAGGCTCTTGGGGAATACAGCACAGAGCAACGCCAGCCGTCAATGTGCGCGTGGCGACTCCCCAGGAAGGAACA
Source organism: Cricetomys ansorgei (assembly GCA_026225945.1). Classification (NCBI taxonomy): domain Eukaryota; kingdom Metazoa; phylum Chordata; class Mammalia; order Rodentia; family Nesomyidae; genus Cricetomys; species Cricetomys ansorgei. The sequence goes on from JAMJFZ010001133.1 coordinate 13,192,964, forward strand.
GATGACCCTAGAAATAAAGAAAAGCTCACACACATGGAAATACACACGGAAACACACACACACACCCCACCAGAAACGTAGTACAAACTGTAAACTGTCGGTAGGGGAATCAACCTGACTCCCTGTGCTCGGGAACCAGACAGGTCATTCTGAGGCCAAGGGCATTGCCTGCCAGGTCCCAGGAGGATCTTCCTGGGACCCTGAGAGCTGGGCTGCGGGGCCTGCTTTGGGACCCTAAAGATGCATCTAGCTACGGAAAGGAAAGATTCGGGGGGTATTCCACAGCAAGGAGCCAAATCTCAAGTAGTCCTAGGAGAGTCGGGATGGAGAATCCTGAAGCTAAGGGACCCCACTGCCGGCCTAGGCGGGGCTGCTGGAGGCCATCTCTGGGGGTGAGCCGGTTGCTCTGCTCTCGGTGCGCCCAGTTCCCCACTCCTGTGCGGGTTTCACTGACGTGCAGATCTGGACTCTGGCGCTGAGGTGGGGCGGCGGCCTGTCTTAGCGACGCGCGCCGGCACCGCGGTCCGGGGAAGGCACGGGGCAGGGGCGCGGAGTTCGATCCGAGCGCACGGGCGGCGGGTGCAGTGGGAGTGGGCACCCGGCGGTTGTGCCTGGCTCCGGCGTCCCTCCGCCCTCCGGGGCCGCACGACCAATGGCTGAGAGCGGGGCCCACTCCCCGCCGCCCCTCAGCCCAGGCGCTCGGGCGCTAGGACAGCACTCCCTCTCACGAGGGAGGAGCTTACACCGCGGTTGGAGGATGTGGGGGCGTTTGCGCTGGGAGCCCCATCCGAGGAAGGCAGGTGTGGTGTGGTGAACTTTTTGTGGGGCTATGCGTTAGGGCTGAGATTTCTTTTAAGTGCAGAGGAGAATGCATCCCCTTCCTGCCAAAGTTTTTCTCCTCTAATGTCTTTATGAGTCCTGTACAACCCCCCCCAAACGCCCCCACCACCGCAAAGGCAAGCAGCATGAAGACATCGCCTCCTCCTATGACGAATTTCATCTCAGACCCCCCACTTCATTCAGCCTTTCTCTTTAACGCCCTCCCAGTCCTCTGGGAAACTATCAAATGAATGAATAGGACCATGGTTTTTGTGACTGCTAGTCACAGATGGTCATAAAAGTCTCCACGGATAACTGTCATAGTCATATGAAGGAATTCTGCAACGCGAGCCTCCCATGCCTGGGCTTCCTCGGGTATTTCAGCTGATATGAAAGCTGGGCTGCTTTGATGTCTTGGGTTCCTTTTAGTAAGATGTTCAAGGACTCAGTTGGCTCCCTGGTGTATGTGGTCTGAAACACTGAGCCCCTGAGAAGTGTTGATTACTTTTTATTGATGGACTTTCAACCCAAGACTCATTTTTCTTTGGCTGGAAAACAAAGCAACAGTACTGGATGGCCAAAGTCTCCATGTCATAGTCTATGACCATGTGCACATCCCGCTGCTCCCCAGCGCCCAGCATCCTGCGTCACATTAATTAGATTAATTAATTGGTTTTCCAGGTAGAGACAGGCAGGAGGCTTAACTATGAGGCACCTTGGTGAATAAAGGCAGCTCTGTGTCTCTCTTCCTTCCCTCCGGGCATGTGAGTCTTTTCTACCGGAGTCTGCACGCGCCTCATCTAAAATGCAGGAATGGAGCTGGAGATGTAACCCCGTTGGTGGAGTACTTGCCTAGCCAGAGAAGGAAGATTCAGGATTCCATTCCCGGCACCACACAGACTCAGTATGGTGGTACAGTTTTGTACTCCCAACACACCATAGGTTGAGGCGAAGGATCAGAAGTTCAAGGCCGTCTTTAGCTACCTAGCCAGTACTAGGGCAATCTTGTCTACCTGAGACTTCATTTCATTTAAAATAAAATAAAAATGTAGGCAGGCTGAATGAGTTGTATTGTCAAGAGAGCAAGTTCAAAGAAGTTTTTCTCCCTACATTTGTACCCCAGAGCTCACCTGTTTTGTGTCTGCTTGCTTTTGAGACAAATTCTCACCATATAACCCAGGCTGGTCTGGAACCCACTGTGTAGTCCAGGCCAACCTCAAAATTATGATCCTTCTGCTTCAGCATCCAAGTCCTTGGATTACTGCTGTGTGCCACCATGCCTGTTTGGTAAACCTCACCCATTGTTCATTTGCCACTCCCATGAGTTCTGTTACATCATCTACCTCTGTGTTGGTTGGTTTCTCTGTCATCTTGACACACACTAGAGTCACCTAAGGAGAGGGAACCTCAAATGAGAAAAATACCTCTATCAGCTCTGCCCATGTGCAAGTCTATGGGGAGCATTTTCTGGATTAGTTATTGATGTGAGAGGACCCTGCCCTCTGTGGGCAGTGCCACTCTGGAGTAGGTACTCCTAGGTTGTATAAGAAGGCAGGGTTGAGCAAGTCCCGGGGAGCAAGCCAATACCCAGTGTTCTTCCTTGGTCTCTGCTTCAGTTCCTGCCTCCAGGTTCTTGTTTGAGTTCCTATCCTGACTTCCCTTCACATAGGCTGTCATCTATAAGTCAGATAAACCCCTTTCACACCAAGTCATGATGTTTATCACAGCAACAGAGAAGCAGACTAGAATAGCTTCCACCAATTGTTTAGTAAATTCTACCTTACACTTTTCACCTATTCTTTTCCTGAGCAATAAATAATATTCATGACATCGGGTTGTTATATACAGGAGAATTTTACCATTGAAAGATGCTGGCAAAACAGTACCTGAAGGAGACACGCAAGCAGGCTCTGGAGACATGGCTTCTGGTGTGCTTGAAGGCTAACCTCTTTACCCAGTTCAGTCTTATTAGGGGAGAAATTGGTATTGAAAATGTGTGGAGTTTTTAATAATAAAGAATCATTAATAGTAGGGCAGTGGTGGTGCATACTTTTAATCCCAGCACTCGGAAGGCAGAGGCAGGTGAATCTCTGAGAATTCAAGGCCACCCTGGTCTACAGAGTGAGTTCCAGGACAGCTAAAGTTACAAAACAAAAACAAAACAAAACAACAAAAGAATCATAAAGCCTGACATTGACACTCTATGTGTGATGGTGATGTAACTCAATTATATAAACTCTTGAAGCCTTGTTTTCTTGATCTATAAAATAAATAGAATAGTGCTTGCTTTATGAGATTGTTGCCAGTAGTGTTTAATGCTCACACATGCATGCACACATGTACCATTGTACCTGGTTCTTAGCTACAGGTCAGAGTATAGGGCATGGTTAAAAATATTGCCTCTGGAACTGAAGAAATGGCTCAGTGATTAAGAGCACTGGCTGCTCTTGCAGAGGACCTGAGTTCAGTTCCCAGCATCTACATATGTAATTCCAGGGGACCTGACACCTTCTCTTCTGGCCACTGTGGGGATTTCACACATGTAGTATACATGAATGCATGCAGACAATATACATAATATATATTATTTATATTTTATATACATGATTTTTATGTACCTAAAATAAAAGCTTTGAAAAATGTCATCTTTTCTTCCTTGCTATCATTAAAGCAACATTCAAAATTCCTTGTCTATTCACTAATATTTTTCTAGGTTGTCGGAATCTTACATGTTCTGTTGCTCGGGCTCTGGACTATGGAGTCTCTCACTTTGCGTCTCTGTCCCCCTTTTGATGCACAGCTCCATCTCTACCTTCTCTTTACTATTTCTGTCTCTCAGTCTCCAATTGGTTTTCTTATTCCACCTGCCACAATTTCAGAAATTGGTGCACTCTGAAAGAGTGTTTAGAGAATAATTACAGACCGTAACAATTTCGTATGCTTTGTCAATATGTCACTTTTGTTGTTTAAATCATAATATTTCCCAAATCATGGAGAAATTTATGGCATCTGATGTTATGGAAAAGTTCCTGGCCTACAAGTTCTTTTAAATCCAAGTGGTGTTTTTGGAGCATCTGCTGTGTTCCAGGAATTTAGATACAAGAACCAAGGAGACAAAACACCAGCCCCCAAATGCTTATAGGCTATACAGAAGGACAGGCATGCCACAAATACATGCTTTGAGTGACCATGTTTTATGTGTGTTTCATGGTACACATGAAAGAAATCCCTGTACAATTTTGGTTGTTACACTGTCTTGTATTGGCCAACCAAGATGTCCTCCTTACCCATTGTCCCCTCTAAGTGAGCATCCACATTCTGCTTCCTGATCAAATCAGCTGGCTCAGAGTGGACTTATAACAGGAGGACAGCCATTTCTGAGATACTATAATTGACACTTGCATTTTTTGGTAGCTTTTTCCTCCTACTGCAACCCTCCTGCTTGAGACTCCATGATGAAATCTAAGAGGCCATGTGTTCTTTCTCCTTCTCAACATGTAATAGTTGGGATGAGAGCATGTGACCTATACTTGGCCAGTCTAATGTATCTTCCTTAGCCCTGGATTGGGGAAGTGGTGCTGCAGGAGGCTGCTAGGTAGAACTCCTTCTGGTGTTAGTTAAATCAGTGTAGGACCCCAGCACCTAGAGGGACAAGGGGATTGTTGATGACAGCGGTTCCAGTGTCCATCAGTTCCAAGTCACAGCTTTTACTGTTGTGATGGCAGGAGACTCCCCTGTCTGCTAATTCACAGGTGTGGCTATGGTGGTTATGGCTTCTATTCATTTGTCTACATCTCTGATCACTAAACCAAACCAGGCAAATTGATTTCTATTTAGCTGAAGCCTGGAAAGGGCTTCAACAAGAGAAACAATCAACTAATTCAGGTATTTGGGTTATGGTATTTGGGATAGAAATATTAGGATGTGTTCATTAGCATCTAGAACAGATGCTAAAAACTCACCCACTTAGGCTTTGAGACAGCACAGGCTCTGTGTAGGCTGAAATTCTGAGTAAGTAGAATTACAAATGAGAAAAATTGCCAAGCATGGTGGTGCATGCCTTTAATCTCAGCACTTGGGATCTAGAGGCAGGAGGATTTCTATGAGTTTGAGGTCACCCTGGTCTACATAAGGGCAATCAGGATAACAGAATGAGACCTGTCTCAAAAGAAAAGTTGTGAGTTAGTAAAGATTAGCATCCATGCTGAGGAGAAAGAGAAACAGTAGTTACCTGATAGCAGCGAACTCAGAAGCATAGTGAAGGTGAGGGAATGAATGAGTCACTCTCTTTGAGGCCTCCAAGCTAAAGCTCTCTAGATCCTCCTGGAAGCCTGAACTCTTTTCCTATTTGTGATATACATTTGCATTTCTAGGAAGTTGAACAATTCTGCCTGTTTGTGAGTTCCCATTGGTCTATGCGTGGGCACGCAGCTTCCACAATGCCCCAATTATTTGAGGCAATTAGGTAATGTTCTGTCCTATATGAACAATCTCAAAAGTTATAGTGATGTGACAAGTACTCCCTAAAGGGCTGTCTGCTAGGCTGTCTGCAGTTGTTGATGTGCCTCCTGAGGTGTTAATGAATAATTATTATGCCTGGCGATATATTAATAATGAGCCATGAGAACTTTGAGGTATGTAATACCTAGGTGGCTTAGGCAGAGGTCCATCTCACATCCTCTCTTATGGCTTCAAATGGCTCTCTCCATGGCTCTCTTCATCCTCAGCCCTCCTTCCTCCACACAGGCCTTAATTATACAAATGAATGAAACCTAACACTTCTCTAGGTTTGCCAGCAGACTTGTCTCCCATCCTAGCAGGTGTCCAAGCTGAGGATGAGTCAGAATCTTCTCTGATCATCTGGGCTTGCAGACCATCAATAGTGATAGGAATCCTTTATCTGCATTAATGTAAACAAATGGTCTGTTCATATGGGGATCTGGGGGGGGCTACTCCATTGTTTTTAGCACAGAGGTGTTAACAGGTATAGGAAGCAAGTTCCTTTACATGCTATAAGGCATCGAAAAGAACCCTTCCCCCATATAGCACGTGCATAGGAGTATGATCCTATAATAAACTATGAAATATCTAATTGAAACATCCCACAACAGTTATTTGTCTAGAAATACCCAGCAGCCGAACCTGCCTCTGAGATGAACAATTAGTGTTTCAGAGGAGCGTCCCCCAACAATGGTGCTCTGTTCCATGAAGAGAAAAGAGCCATGTTGTTTTTTTCTCAGTATTGGCCACGAGCAATAGAGATGTGAGGAGCTGGTGCTTAAATGTGAACTCTCAAATGGCTGATATTTGGGGGATGAGCTGGGTAGAGGACAGAGAAGTTAGACAAAGAGCAGGGAAATATTCAGAATAGATAGAAAGTGACAGTGAGGGTCCTTTGGGGCAAACTAACAGGATCCTGTGGAATGCTTCCCTGAGGAGGTCCTAGTCAGAAGCCCAATTTGAGGCGTGCCAGGGTGCTGTGGAACCAAGATGGTAGCCATAGCAGTTGGTAAACACCAATGCCAAACACCCCCGATCTCAGCCTGCGTGCCCGGGCTTTTATCATTGCCTTCATGTTCCACCTCTTCAGGAGGCTGAGCTAGGCTCAAGAGGGCAGAGGCCATCCATCCACAATGAGACTCTGCTTAATTACTCCAGCAGTAGCTATGGTCTGAGATACTTACATTAACTGGTGACTTTCATTTTGATCTCACATAACAGTGCCCTCTCCTGGTTTATGAAAAAGAAAGCATCTACATATCCCAACCAATCAGTGGACAGTGGAAAGTCTAGGGGAAAGTGATTTTGTTAATTAGGCTTCAAGTAGGAAGAATCTACTGTGTGAAGGTAGGGAAGATGCATTGAAATGTCTTTATTGAAAGAAGCAAAATTATCCCCAAAGAGTTGTGCTTATTTTTCAAAAGCATAAACTGTATCAGGCTTTTGGGTGATTTCTTTCTTCCTTTCTTCTGATAATAGTGGGTAAAATTGTTCTTGGAACAGCACTGAGTCACATCAGGGTACAGATGAGAGAAAAACCCCAACATCTAAACATAGACACATCTCGTAAAGGAATTGCCTCAGTGATGCTTGTGTGGCTGGCCACTGAGTGTGGGTTGTAAGTCAATCATGAGCAATGCTGAGCACCAATGAGGACCTCAGGGCAACCTTCACATCCCTGTCTTGTGAGTGGCTACACTGAGCCCATGAGCGATTTTGAAAAGGATGCTTGAGGTGAATATTCATCATTTTAAATTGCTCTGCGGGAGCCTCGCAGACCATAAATTGCTGTTTGAGTGCTTCTCAAAGATAGGGTTTCCTTGATGTGGTTTTTCTATTTTCTCATAGTGAAAGGGTATTAGAATGGGAAAACTAACTTTGAAAGCATTAGCAAGAAATTTGGGAAGTAGTGGGATGAACTAGAGGGGCTTGAAATATTGAAGTTGAAATCTTTCCAAAAATGTTGACTTTGAGGGTTCTCCTCCGTTGTCTGGCAAAAGCTTTGTTATCCATTTTTCAGAGTATTCTTCAGACTCTCTGGGGAAATCTATTAAGAGAGATGTCAGCATGGCAAAAATGCTTTTAAAAGGAGTATAAAAGTTATAATGATACCAGACTTGATGATCTACAGGAAAGGAGGTAGCCACTGAGAAGGCTCCAAGCCAGGCACAGTCTCTGCACAGTTGGGTTTGTTTCACAGGTTTCCACAGTGGGTCCCTGTCAGACATGAGCATGGCTTTGACTGTCCCACAGAGCCTGGCGTGCCAGCATTTGGACACTTATCAGCCCAGGAATATACACATCTCAGCAAAGGTGCTCTAGGATCAGGAGAGGTAGAAAATGCCTGACTTTCTCATGAGAGTCAGGACTAGCGCGGTATTATGCATTCACTCAAGGCATTTAGAGTTGTGCAATGACTATTTTTTCCATGTTTTAAACATGTTCTTCAAAAGAGCTCAAGGAAGTATTTTTGTGCAAAATGCTATTACAAAGTACAGTTAATTACAAAGTGTAATTAAAATATTTGGGGAAATGATGCAATTAGGAATGACCCGTCAGTTGGATGTGATGGTGCACACCTTTAATCCCAGCACTCAGGAAGCTGAGGCAGGCAGATCTCTGTGAGATGCAGGCCAGCCTGGTCCACAGAGAGAGACCCTGTCTTAAAAAACAGAAAGAATGACAGCCATACTACCATCTTCACTCTTGCTTTGACCACAGTTCACTGAAAGTGCTTTGCAATCTAAACTCGAGAAGTGCATCATTTACGATGAGCAAGACAAGCTTATACAAGAGTGGCTGTGGTCAGTAGGAGCACTTCAAGTCTGCCAGAAAATGCCCCCCATCTTGGTACTTTCCCACTTATCATCAGATTCTCCTTATGCAGACCCTCCTGTTGTTGGCTTTGTTTTTTCTCATCTTCTGAAAAACCAATCAAGCAGACACCTTATTACTTTCCATTTTCTCGCTGAGTTCTCTCCCTCTCCCACCCCAGGTCTTCTCCTTCCCTCCTTATTCCCTCCTTCTCCAGGCCCTTTAACATTAGCACTTCTTCAGCATCATCAATGCATCTAGTTAGTGTCCCCGCTGCTTTTCTTACCCGATCTCCTGTGTGCCCCACTTTCCTCCATCATCAGCTCCGGTGTACGTCCTCCCAGGAGCCTTCCAAGCAGGTGCCCATCAGCACAGGATGACTCACAAGCTGAGGACGTTGCAAAGATACTTCTAAAGAAGCTCTCCAGCTTCGCATCAATTATTTTTAAGTTCACGCATCTAAGATCTCATGGGCATCTGCTACTTAATCTAAGACAGTCACAATCACCCCTCACTCCAAGTCCTACTACTGTATAGCCAATTGTGCTGTAAAACTGTCAGCATGCCACATACAGTTAGACCACCACATTATTTAGAAGAGAGTTTTCTTGATAATTAACTTAAAGTCTTGAGACTTCACTTATTTCCTTGTTTCCTATAGATTTTGCTTAGGGAGAAATAGTCCATTTTTGTCACTTGCAATGTTCTAAATTTAGACATTGAATAGAATACTGAAGAAGGAAAAACAATAGTTTTGTTTAATGGCTTTGGCACTTTTATCTACAGCCCACCAGCAATAAAAGTTTAGTTCTGAAAGTAAAGACAGGAGAGCACCTTCAAGAAATGCCAAAACTCAAAGCCACTTTCTTATATGCTTGAAATGTTTATCTTATTCACCTAACATACTTCACTTTGAGATGTTTAACAAATACAATTCAAAATTTTTGGACAATTGTAGTTATGGAAAAATTAGAAAGACATTGGCAGAGGGTCCCAGTTTCCCTCATGACCCCCTTCAGAAGCAGTGCTTGTGACATCTTACATTGTGATGGCATCTTCATCGCAATTAGCAAAACTATTAATGTTCATGTGCTAGCCGCAGGTCATGTTTTATTCCGATTTTCTCAGCTTCTAATAGGTGTCAGTCTGGACTGTATCCAGATCCGAATTACATTCACCATCCGATCTCCTTGGTCTATTCTTGGCTTTGATGTTTCCTTAAAATTCTTTTGTTTTATGACCTTCCCAAACTAGAGCAGTAATGGCCAGGCATTTTGTCAAATGTCTGTTCATTGGTGTAATGCCCAAAGTTTGAAATCCCCTTTGGCCCACTGGTTTCACCAGGAGTCCGGCTCTGATGTAAAAACACGAAGTCTTTATTTATGGGTTCGAACTTGGGCCCACCACCTGGACTCACAAAAACAAGGGAGTGCATGAGTAAGAGCCCCAAGCACTTGCCAGTGCTTTTATCATGGTTACCACAGGGTTTGGGGGGTGGTGGCTGGGTCATTACAGGTTTGGTTTACACGTTGTTTGATCATGAGGGGGTTTAGCGGCTGGGGGTCAGAGTCTTTGTGGGTTCCAACCGTTTTCATCTGACAGGTAGAGGGCACGTAAGTTATACAGTCCCTGATTGTCTGAGTACATTTGGTGGATGCATAAGTCACTCAGGCTCCTGGGTGAGGGTCCTTTCCCAAGTTATCTAAGCCCCATTTGGTGGATCTGCCTTTTGGTTAGGGAAGGGACCGTCAAGGTCTTTCCCAGGAACCGGAGTTGAGGTGGGGCTCTTTTGAGTCCTAAGGGCTTGCGGTTCTTCCACGATGGAAGCCTTTTCTTTCAGAAAGAATTGTCTAGGCCTAACAATTGGCATTTGTCTGCCAAGTTTTTCTTATGATTTGATGAGTGATAGGTTTAGGGAGAAAGACCCCAGGGTAAAGTGCCACTGTTGTGGAAGTTTCTTTTTAGTTGTGTTTAAAATAATTGTTTTTGTGCCCTGTTGGAAAAAGGATGTATATGCCTTGGCATTTTGTATTGTCTGCAGGTGTTGAATTTCTGTGTTTGTGTGTGTGTGGGGGGGGGTGTTGATTGCTTATGATTTCCACCTGAGGAGTTCTGAATAAAACACATGAGCTCAGATGCTCAGGGTTCCGCTGTCCAGGTTGTCACTTGCCATGGCAGTGGTTCCCACTGCTGAGGTCTGACAGAGTTTGTACATATGAGAACTCCTCCTTGTCTTCCTTGCTGAGCCGCCACAACAGCATATTACTACAAATGGTGCACCAACATGGGGCAGGACATCACACCAGCTAATCCAACATGGAAACAAGGAAGAAGAGAAAGAAACTCCAGACCTCTCAGAGTCCAGTAAAGTATGCTCAGAGCAGTTCCCAGAGTTCAGAGATCAAGGTATTAATAAAAGGAAAGCTCTATAAGAGAGAGTTTTAAATGAGGAAGAAGCTCCTCGGTGCTTGCCATGATTTGGATGAATTTTCATGGTGAAAACAAAGTGCAGCTGGGATCAGGGAAGAAGCAAGGTTTCAACCGCTTTTCCTGATCATGGAGCCAGTGCTCCCTCCTGTCACTGGCAGTAGCCAGGGCATGTGAAATGGAAACAAGAGTGTATTGTTTTATAAACTGAGTATGTTGATGGCTTTTTGTGTCTGTCAAGCCCAAGTGAGTCCTGTGTTTGAGGTCTATGAAGAAGGATATATGTTTCCCCATAGTAGTGGTGAGAAAAAATGCCAAATTGCAAAAATGTTTCAACCAGAGATTCTTTCCACCAGCCCAGGACACCCTGCTGCTGTATGGCTTATAGTTAAAAAGCCACTTACTTAAACTTAACAGGTGTTTTGTTTTGTTTCTGCAAACTTGTCTACAAGAGGTCCTGATAAGACACATCTGATGGTGATGAGAACTCTACCCATGAGGGGACCCTTACTGCAGACAAAATGACCAGTTATTTTTCCAGAAAACCAGACTCTATCTTAAAATGAAATGTTTCTTCAGGGTCAGCACACAGAAACTGTTTTCCAGAACTGGCCAAGGCTGTATCTCATGTGGCAGCTGAACTTGATACTATAAGAGTCACCCAGCTGGTGCTGGTTTTGAAGACATGAAGAGGTCCTAGAGAGCAACTGAGTCTTGGCACTGTAAGAGGCCAGGAGAGGCTATTGGAAAAGTGCAGCCTCAGTAGCAGTTGAAGGCCCAAATTGAAGGGGTCATGTAAAAAAAAAAAAAAAAGTTGAGGCTTGGCACCATGAAGAGAGCTCAGGAGAGGTTATTGATGAAGGTGCAATCTCAGTGGCAGTCGAAGGCCCAGAATGAAGGGGTCATGCAGAGAAGTTTAGGCTTGGCACCGTGAAGAGATCCCAGGAGAGGCTATTGGTGAAGATACAGCCCAGTTGCAGCAAGGGACTCCAGCAGTTTTGAAGATGTCAGATGACCACCAAAGACAGCAGCAGCAGTGAAGTAGAGCCAACCAGAGCTCTACTTGGAGGACAAACTGTGTGTGGTGCAGAGGGCAGAGGCAGAGAAGTGATCCAAGCCCTTTGGAGGAGCCCAGAAGATTATGAGTGAATTCCAAATAACTGGACATTGATAATATTTTTCTGCTGTTCAAAGACATTGTGAAAAAATGTTGGTTTCATTTGGTCATGTGTATTAGGAGCCTCATAATTGTTCCTCTTGTAAATAGTTTTGCTGGAATAGTATTGAAATTTGTTGTAAAGGTAAAGCATTTTTTCATACAGAAAAGGGGAATTGTTGCAGAAGTTTATTTTTAGTTGTGTTTAAAATGGCTTTTTTTGTGCACTGTTGGAAAAAGGGATAGGCAAGGGATAGGCCTTGGCATCTTGTATTGTCTGCAGGTGTTGGATTTCTGTGTGTGTGCGTGGGGGCGGGGGAGAACATTTGATTGCGTATGATCTGTACCTGAGGAGTTCTGAATGGGTTCCATTGTCCAGTTTGGCACTTGCCATGGCAGTGGTCCCCTCTGCTGAGGTCTGGCAGGGATTCCACCTATGAAATGACTCCTTGTCCTTGGAGCCACAAAGCAGTGTACTACTACATGCCTCCGTGTATTATACAGGCTGTGTTTATCTATACCAACTTTGCCCAACTTTGGGGTAGTGTTGGGCAGTGCTCTCCACAAAGGTACTAAGCTATTGCTGTGGTTGACAATGGCACAAGCCCTTCCTAGAGCTTGTGGTTAGCTAAAATAAGACAAGCCTTTGAAGTGGTCTAGTCAGATAAGTTCATATTGTGATGCTTATAGATCAGTGCCATGATTTCTATGATTATCAGTTTTTGAAGCCTGTTTGCTTGCTTGCTTGATTTGGGTTTTTAAAGAAAGGGTCTTGTGTTACCCCTGCTATCCTGGAACTCAATATATAGTCTGGGATGGCTTCAAACTCACAGTAATGTTCTTGTTTTAGTGTCTCAAGAGCTAGGATTATGGGTTCACACCGTTACACCCGACTCAAAAATTACAAGCTAAAGTATTTATGTACTGTGAAGTCATATGAATTTTTGAGAAGACAAGTCCTCCTTTAACTAATAATAAAATATATACTCTAATTTTGCAAATAATCTTATGTTACAAAATATTTAATAATTTCTTCTTAGCAACAAGAAATACTATTGTAGTTGTTGCCTGGCCTGGTAACCTCTCAACAGTAAATGATGTTGATTTTTTTTCTTTTTTCTTCCTAAGATCAGACAGAGAGTCAGAATCTATTATTAGAAATCTCTGTAGCCAACAAAATTAATTGAAAATTGTATTTTTTATTTATTTGGTTTTTTAGAGACAGGGTCTTCCTAAGTAGTCCAGACTAGCCTTGATCTCATGACCCTCCTGCCCAAGCAGGGCTCTCAGATGCTGAATTACGGGGCACAAGCCACCAGAACTGGTTCAGAACTCTAATTTTATGTTAATTATTTAAAACTTATTTCAAAAAGGTAAGAAACAAGTTTGATGCATGTAGAGAAGACACGAAAGAAACGATACACATTTCATTATTCTCTCCATTATGAAGAGTTGTTGCTGTAGTTGACCGTTGCATCGTTTTAGAAAAAAATCACCATGGAGACAGGATCTTGGTGTCTTGTTTTTTATCATAACCGATTAGGAAACATTATATTCAGTCTATATATGGATTTCAGAAATGAATAGTCTCGCAAAATATTTCAGTAGTTTCTGATTATTTTAGTAATATCATTAATACACCAATTTTAACATGAAGTCAACCTCTCTTAAAGGCATTGAAGTATTAGCTCATTGTCTGTCTTGCCAGTTGGATTGCATGGGAGGTTTTTTTTTCCTTATAATGAGTAAACTACTTTTGTCATTTAAAAGTACTATTGAAATATAAAAATAATATAAAATCATATAAAAATCATCTGATCAGAAGGAGAAGCCAGATGAGGAGCATATGAGTCTTTCTGCGTTGCCTCTTACAACCAACATTTGTCTCAAAATAACAATTTTAATTTTAAAATGTGATGTGATAAAAGCAATTCATGAAAACACCGCTTTGATAAAAGTGTTGTGATATGGGGGTCTTTGGTTTATAGTCCTGGCTAGAACTCATTATGTTGTCTAGGCTGGCCTTGAGTTTGTGGCAGTCCTTCTGCATCTGCCTCCCCAACGTAGACCTGTGGGTATACACCACCACACCAAGAAAGAAAAGTTTAATGAAATCAACACTTCTGCTTTCAATTTTCCATGTTTTGTTGTGAAAATCTGTATTAAACAAAGTGCCTCTAACAGAACGAATAACAAGTGTAATTTATGTTCAGACAAGTCTTATAAGTCTTATAAAGCTTTTTTGACGTATGTCAAAGACATTGGGAAATAAATGATTCTAATTGCTGAATAGCAAACACTTTTGAATATTAGAAGACTCTTTACTGTTAATAAATTGTCAGCTGATATCTGACACCCTGATAATAGATTCTTACATAACTTATACTGACTTTAAATTTGGGCGGAAATCAGAGTTAACTGTGGTGTTGTTTAGTTTTAACTGTCAACTTGATACAGCTTAGAATCACCTGGGAAGAGTGTCTTAATAAGGAATTATCTAGATCAAGTTGGCTTGTAGGCATGTCTGTCGAGGGGTTGTCTTAACTGCTAATTGGAGCAAGACCCGGCCAATTGTGAGCAGCAGCATTCCCTGGGCTCATCAGTCCTTAGGTTCTTAACAGTGGAAGAGAAGAGAAAGCTAGCTGAGAGCAAGCAAGGATTTGTTTATTCTCTTTTTGCCCTTGACTGAGGAGATCATGTGACTCCTTGCCTTGAATTCTCCAAAATTATGGACTGTGACTTGGAATTGTAAGATTCTTTCTCCATAAGTTGATTTTCATCAGGGTGTTTGTCACAGCCCAGAAATGAAGCTAGAACAAGTGTCATTGTTATAAAATTTATCTGAGTATCAGAAAAAGCTTCTGAACATACACAGACAAGTAAAATATGTGCATTAATAATGTTCTATATTTTCTGTTACAATCCAAAAATAAGTAATATTTAACCACTGATGAGATAATAATGAAAAACATACTGTGGTGGTTTGATTGAGACAAGCTGCCCATAGTCTCCACACTGGAACAACTTGGTCCCAGTTGGTGGCGCTGTTTCTAGAGGTCTCTAAGGGTTTAGGTGCTGTGGCCTTGTTGAAGGAAATGTGTAACTGAGGGCGGGCTTTGAGATGGACAAGCCTCTGCCACTTCCAGCTGGCTGTCTCTGCTTGGGTTCCTGTCCTGCTGCCCTACCTGCCCTTATCACCCTGCTTCCACTCCGCCATCACGACGCGAGCTCTTCCTTCTCTGTGCTGCCTTCATCACGGTGTTTTACCACAGCAACAGAAAAGTAACTAAGACGCCGTCCTTAACTTTCCTCATCCTTGTACAGGAGATTCCAACAAAGTGTTAGCTTTTATGTTTAATAGCTTTTAAATAAAAGTTTTTGACATTTTGTTTTGACAAAACATTTGAATATGTAAACAGTATAGCCACTTTATAATAGTTGCAGTAGCAGCTTGGTCTGAAAGAAAATTTTTAGCATCTAGCACCCTATGCTTATAAAAATAGAAAAATATGTTAAACTTTAGTTATATATATATATATATATATATTTGTTTCAGAGAAATGTGTGAGGGTGATAAATAAAAATCCCATGAGTACAGAAATACACTATAAAATTCAGTTACGGGGGTAGGTGCGAAGGGAGTGGACTGAAAGTACAGGCTTAAATAGAAAGAAGTCGGCAATTTACAATTTAAGAACCTCTTTTCCATGTATTTTTAAATGGATAATGGTGGGTGTCAAAATTATATGGTATTTACATTTATGGTGTTTTAAAAGTGATAGATGACAGTATATTAAATTTCAAAAAGTCTACCACATTTAAATTTTAAACAAAGCATGTATATATTACAGTAAACATGAATGGGAGGTACATGGTTTCTGAAACTGTTGTTATGGTCTGCGCAATCAAGAATTGAGGAGCATGCAATATGGCTCCCACTTCTTTCCAAACACTTTTCATTTCTTTTTCTCATTTCTGTTATTAGATGCATCAGGCAACCAACTCGTCAACTCAATCTGGTTAAATTCAGTTGTCTACGAGCCCCCTGTGACTCCATGTTAGTGCATAGCAGCACATACACAGAGACAGAGAGAGGGAGGGAGACAGAGAGAGAGAGAGAGAGAGAGAGAGAGAGAGAGAGAGAACAAGGAAAAATGTAGTGCCTCTCATGAAGTCTTATAAGTCATCCAGTCACCTCTGATCATTCTTTTATTCACTAGAAGTGAGAATTAATGACTAAAGTAGAATTATACAACATAAGCATTACCAGTTTACAGTCTGAGATTATTGTCATGTGGCTTGCATGCAAAAATTGGATGATAAGATTCTACTAACTCATTGCCAAGTAGTCTACGGAGATATTTTGAACATCAATCCACAATGAGAGGCTTCTGTTTTACGTTTATTTACTATTAGTGTGTGTATGTATGTATGTATATGTGTGTGAATGTGCCATTGTGTTCATGTGGAGGTCAAAGAACAATTTTGTGGAATCACAGCTCTCCTTCCACCTTTCTGTGGGTTCAGGGGATTGAACTCAGGTCTTTGGGCTTAAGTGGTGAGTGCTTTACTGAGTGAGCCATCTCCCTCTTCCCCAAAGATGTTGTTTTGATGGACCTGTATTAGGAAGTGCCAGCTTCCTACAGGTAAGATGTTACAATAGGCTTAGTAGCCTTCTCAGAAAATTGTGCATATTCTTAGATAAGAGTTCCCAATTTTAGTAGCAGATAAGAAAAAACAAGTGTTTTATCAATAAACTTTCCAAAGCTCTGTCATGTTGAAATTTCCTGGCCTGTCTTTTGTTCTCAATGGGCGTTTTAACTGTGGCTTGGTAATAAAAGGCAAAGGCATAATGGATGTCAGCTCATTGCATTGTGTAGATCATTCATGTGCTGGTATATTTTATTATGCAATAATCTGTAATATTTGTTATTATTTCTGCAATTCTCATCAAAGAGTTCTTGAGTGTTAAGAATCTGTCAAGTCTGTGGTGACAGACTACCTGTCTACAATCTCAGTTCCTATGAAAAACTTAAGTTTTAGAATTGGCGATAAATACTGTCAGTCTTTTTCCTTAAAGTGTGTCTCACTAGGTTCATTGTTGAGAAAATGGCTGCTACCTAACAACTCTAAATGAACAGGGCTCTTCCCTGATTCAGATATAGGTTCTATTCTTGGTAAAAAAAGAGGCTGGTTCAGCTCATACCTCAATCTTACAATGGCTTTTCCTTGAGAAAAACCATCATACTTTGGCAAAGCACCAGGAGTAATTTTTCGCTTATGTTCCAATTTGTCAAGCAGAATATAAAAATGTCTCCTCAAGGGCTGATATTTGCTTAATAAAATTAATATTTGTATTGCTTAATCAAGCACATTTTAAATGAACTTCTTCTGTGCTTTTCTCAGCTTTACCAGGGAGTGGCTGTGAAGGACAACTTAATAAAGGGCCACAGACAGGATACTCACCACTAACCTTTCTGGCCACTTCCCTGATTTTCCCTAAGCCACCAGTGTGCTTGCATCACCAATGCAAATACCAACAGCACAAAAAGGGCAAATAATATCCAAGCATCACTGAGAATACATTTTTGAGCTTTAGTATATTCTGAAAAGGACTCTCACGTGCATGGCTCTTACTTTTGTATTAGAGATTAGTTACTGAGTTTCTACTAAGGAAACCTGCCGATCACCTGCAAACTTTACTCTGAACACACACACACACACACACACACACACACACACACACACACACACACACAGATACACACACACACACACACTCTCTCTCTCTCTCTCTCTCTCTTTACTAAAGCCCCTCTGCTTTCGCTTCCCTGCTCCTACCACCAATGCCATCATCCAGCAGCTAAGGAATTAATTTTATTGGTTTTACTGTGACCCCCCTCCTCCTCTTTCCCCAATTCCTCTTCTCCACATCTTCTGTCTCCTCCTCCCCCATTTTCTCTTCCTCTTTATTCGCCACCCCACCCTGTTTTCTCTGCCTCTTCTTTCTCCCTCTCTTCACTATACTTTTTGTCATGCTCACATAGGATACTGTCTGCCTTAACATTTTTAAGTAGAGAATATAGCATTGGTACCTATCAGCACAATGATGCACATAAAATACACACAGTTAAAATCAGCTTTCACAACTAAGATTTTATACCCATGACTATAACTCCTCCTGCCCTCTTCATTTAGCCCCCAGAAACTCCCTTTATTTTTATGAGTTGACTACTTTAGATGCCTCATAAAAGTGGCTCATTTTCTTCTGTGATTTGCTACTTTAACTTAGCATAATGTCCTTCAGGTTCATGCATTTTTCAAAGATAAAAGGATTTCCTTTCTTTTAGAGGAAAGATTACCTTCTGACCTTCTGGCATAGTAAGTTCTGTGGAGATTTTTCTATATATTAATTTTAAATAACAAAAGGATATTTCATGTCAGTAATGGACATTAGTTAGTTTAACATACATAATTTTAAAAAGACCCATGTGCATGTATGTGTACACTTGTGTACAATGCCTGCCAAGACCAGAAGAGATCATCAGATTGCCTAGTACTGGAGTTACAGGTAGCTGTTAGCTGCCTTGGGGTGCTGGAAACTGAACTTGGATCCTCTATAAGAGCAGGAGGTGTTCTTAACTTTTGAGCCATCTCTACAGCCTGTAACATGCATAATTAAAAAAAAAGCAACATCCTTCCTCATCTAAATTATATTGGGGGTCTGCCCTGCCATTTTCATTAAAATTTAGTTCCAGGTAGCTAGTGAGCTCAAAGACTAAAAGTGAAACCAGTATTTTGCTAATTGCATTAAACATTTATGAATTCTTAGCCCATCTCTTTCAGGATGATTGACAACCGTCAATGGAGCAGCCCCGGGTTTCTGAAAGTTTGATCTGCTGTAGCTCAGCAAGTAGAGCCTGTAGGAGACATGAAGGTATGGCATTCGGAGGAACCAAGCCTTTAATGTACTTTCTGGCTAGTCGTCATGGTGTAGGTGGATGCTGAATTTTCTCAGGGATGTTGAGTATGGATTTCAGTGGGAGATTTGGGGGCAGATCATGCAGACCTTGTAGGAGTCTCCTTAGCAACAAGACTGGAATTAACACCTGCTTGGTCATTCTTAGTGCAACAATGCACTTGTTGCTATGAGGGTTTGCAGGGATATATCTAAGTTAAAGATCCAATTTGCCTCCAAGGCTTAATGTTCAGTTCATTAGAACCAATCTCTCAATGGTTGCTTAGGAAGAGCATTTGCCCATTCATACAAACCACAGTGGGGCCTTTGATAAAGATATCAAACTCAGTTGTAAACGTTCATTTTTGATATGTTTGCTTTGTAAAGAAGTCCTTCTGAGATACATCTGGGGTTTGCAGGGCCTGAAACTTATGTAATTTCAGGTCCTTCTTCAAAGGCAAATAGTAAATTACAATACCCTTACTTAAAACGAATGAATTCACCTCTACAAATTATGTCAGTCTAGACAATTCAGAACTTCTTCAGGCAATTGACTAGAAATAGCTACAGAGAAATGTTCCTGAAGGAACGTGAATGAGTTTCCCAGACATTACAGTCCAGCAGCTTGGAGCCCTCATTGCCAGGCTGTAAAAGAAAATGTCATTAGTTCGCAGTAGACTCATTTTGGCTATGAGAAAACTCTTGGTTCCAGACAATGCTACCTCTCAAACCTTGCTGGAGAGCATGGCTGTTTTCAAATGACCCTGAATTATGCCTGAGGTTTGTTGAAGTGGCAAAGACACTTTGATTCTTTCCTTTCAAGAAACTATGTCATGTTTTAAATGACATCTAAAGTTATATTTAATATAATCTAAAGTTATATTTAAGCATTACTAGGAATGGGAATATCTCAGAGGACACAAATGCTGTCTTTCTCTGGAACAGTGGTTCTTAACCTGTGGATGGTGACCCCTTTGAGGAGTCAGACAACCCTTTCATGGGGGTCCCCCAAGACCATCTGCATATCAGATATTTACATTATGATTCATAACAGTAACAAATCACCATGCACATGTTTCAGACTGAAAGTTAAAGTTTTGGAAGCCCAAGATTAAAAATGATTTTGGTAAGATAAATGCTAAAGACCCTTAAGAATCATAGAAGAATTTCCTTCATTTCATCTGCCAAAGTTATTTAGAAATATCCTCTAGTCTGGTATCATTGCTACAATAAATTAAAAAATACACGTGCAAATAGAAAGACTATCTCCAAAAATATTGTGGAGCAATTCTATCTTATAAATACTACAGAATTAGATGGAATTAGAATGCTCCCACAAAGTGAACATATCTGTAACTCACCAGCTAAACAATGCTGGAGCAAGTGGAGTAGCTTCTTGTGTTTGGCTTTTATCACTAGCATAGAATTCGTGCATTTTGGCCGCATGTCTTCGAACCAAACATTCAGTCTTTTATTTTACTCATGTGCAGCCAAAAATCATCACAAATATTTCACCAACTGGTTTATTAATTTGACTCTGCCATGATCTGAATCAATGAGAAAGATCGTAGATTCCTTGATATTTGTTCCTTAGTGCAGTATGTTTTAATATCGGGAGCTAGAGATCTGTATTAGTTTTCTTGTTGCTGTGATGAAATATATGAAGAAACCAACTTAAAGAAAGGGTTCATCCTGTTTCGGGGCATGAAAGCGCAGTCCATCATGGCAGGCAGGCACCTGTGAGGCAGCTGGTCACACTGCACATCCAGTCAGAAAGTAGATAGGACAGAAGGCTTGTACCCCACGATCTTTCCTGCTTCTTAAAACCTCAGTCTGTGCTCGTTAGTTTTTGTCAACTTGACACAAACTAGAGTGATCTGGAAAGAGGGAATGTTAAGGAATTGCCTCCATCAGATTCGCTCCATGAGCAAGTCTGTGGGGCATTTTCTTGATTGGCGTGGGAGGGCCCAGCCCACTGTGGATGGGCTGCATATAAGGAACTAGCTGAGCCTGGTCTTGAACTACAGTTAAAGACACTCACTGTGCCTTTGTGTCACTCTGGGGACACACATCTCTTGGTGGCCATCACAGAGCAGGACATTTCCAGTCAGGCTCTCGCTCGCTCTTCAGAAGTGATTTATCTAAGACTTGCTTTAGAAGAGTGTTGTATCTACAGCACTAAATCTACATTTAGATTTAGGACTGAGTTGGGTACTATTGCTGGTAAGTACTCACCTCCAAGCTTTCTTTTGCTTTCCCTAGATTATAGGAGTCAGGGACCTGGGAATTGGGTGTAGAATTCTGAGTGCTGCTGATGGTCTATCAGATAGACCTGGATGCACAGCGTCTCTCTCTCTCTTGCCTTTTGAAGAGAGAGGAGCTTCCCCTGCTGAGCAGCAGTGGTGGCTAATTCATGCCCCACACAAGTTTGGATTCTTCACTGAATGGACTTCACATTTGAGTGCTAGTCATCAGTTTGAGGGCCACTGATTGCCTGTGGCATTGACAGCCTTTTCCTGGAGATTCCTGACTTCTGTGTGGCAGCAATATACCAGCTTCATAGTCTTCAAGTTATAGTTGCAGAGTTGTACCTAAAAACCGAGTGGCCCTGACTGCATTCCTCTGATCTTTAAGATTGTGTTGTAGGCCTGGAGTTTCCTATACTCAGTACATTTTGATTGATCTAGCTCATGTAGTTCCTGGCTTTCACTGACATAGTCCTGTTTTGTTTAGGGAGAAGGGTTTTGTGTGTATGTGTGTGTTTACATGATCTCAATGAATATTCCAGAATTATCTTCATTGTACAGATAAGAAAGCATATGTTTAAGAAAGCAGCATTATTAAGTGGTGAATGAGGCATGGTGGCACAGGCCTTTAATCCCAGCACTTGGGGGGCCCACAGACCTCTGTGAGTTCAAGGCCAGACTGGTCTATGTAGTGAGTTCCAGAGCTACATAGTGAGGCCCTGTCTCAAATAAATAAATAAATAAATAGATAGATAAATGAGTAAGTAAATAAATAAGAAAGAAAGAAAGAAAAAAGCACTGCTCCTTTTGACTTCAGATTGTCCTCTGACCTTGCCTCCCAACCTTGATTAATTTTTATCATCCCTACACAAATCTAGACATAAGAGGGTAATCCTATTCAATTGAAGAACTTCCTCCTTCAGATTGTCCTGTGAGGCATTTTCTTGATAACTAATTGATTGATGTAGGAGGGTATAGCCGACTGTGAGCAGTGCTGCACCTTAGTAGGTGGGCCTGGGCTGTATAGCGGAGAAAGCAATGGAGAGCAAGCAGACTGTATGCATGGCCTCTGCTTCAGTTTCCGTCTCCAGGCTCTGCCTCAAGCTCCAGCCATAACTTCCCTTCCTGATTGACTGTAGCCTCCAAGCAAACACACACACACACACACACACACACACACACACACACACACACACACACCCAAAGGAAAACAAAGAAAAGAAAACTCATTCAAAGTTACTGTCTCCCTCTTTTACTTTTGTCCTCCATTGTTTGGAGGTAAGAAAAATAAAACCATGCCTTGTGTGGCAAAGCTCAGTGAAATCTGTATGTGCTTCAACAGGCTGAAGGTTGGGCCTCTTTTCTTTTATCTTGGAAAATCAAAACAAAGCAAAACAACAAAAACAATGTCCTAACCTGTTAAAGGGTGGGAGGCAGAGACTCTCTGCATACAGAACTTGTAAGTTCTTTCTTCTCATCCACATCCATTAGTTCTAATTCAAGATCAATCTGGCAAGCGTTGCATTTGAATGCCTTCCTAGACTCCTGCTCTTTTTCTTTCTCCAGCTTATTCTTATCCAGGTGCGATCCCTCCTTTCCCTTTCTCTCCTCCCTCCCCCTTCCCACTCTCTACTCCTTTGTCTTTCTGTCTTGATTAGGGTCATTACATCTTCTCTTGGATTATTAATTTAGCTCCCTGACTAGTGCTTCCATTCTGATCTCATTTAATGTATCTTCCTTGTTGCATGTAGTGATTTAAAACAAAACGATTTTTCTCCTCTGCCTAAAATTCTTGAGTGTTCTTCATGTCATTTGATGATACCTAAATCTAGTACCAGTTGAAGCCAAACTCTGGAGGTCACCCCTCCTCACTTCCTGAGCATGGCTCTTCTCTGCCTCCACCCACGTCTACTCTCTCCTACTAGTGCCAGGCAGAGGCAAAGCCCTTCTCTTCCTCTGTGTTAGATCTTTGGATCTAACACAATGCTTGCCGTCTAATAAGGACACAGTGCACTTTTACAGAAAATAAGGGTTGAAGGGGAAATGTGACATTGTTTGAGACAACAACAAAAAATCAAATGCCATAATAATGTAAAGGTACCAGGGGTTAATTCATTGATTGGTGACAGACAGGCTTCATGATCTAGTTACTTACCTCTGGATGTACATTATGGCTGTCCCCAGAGCTGCACTGGGCTGGTCTCCTTGTTACCATCACACTACCCATTCCAAATTCAGCTTTTAATTCTCTCTCCCCGTGTGTGTGTGTGTGTGTGTGTGTGTGTGTGTGAGAGAGAGAGAGAGAGAGAGAGAGAGAAGAGAGAGGGAGGGAGAGAGAGAGAGATCCTGTAGAGATCAGATTGAGAGTGTCTTATCTCCTTCTCTGTTATTGTCTGCCTTATTCCCTTGGTAGAGGGTCTCTCACTGAGCCTGAATTTCATCCTTTCCAATAGGCTGCCTAGCTAGTGAGCTAGCAGTATCCCACTATTTCTGCCCTCTAGCCCTGAGGTAACAGGAATGCCCAACACTTTTTTTTTTTGTAACATGGCTACTGGGAATTCAAACTCATCTGAATATAGGCACAGCTAGCCACTAAACCATTTCTCCAGCCCCATTTATCATATTTTTATGTAATCATATATTTAAGTAATATTTATATTTATTGTCTTGTGTTATCTATCATTGTATTATTATATATGAATACATTTATAGTCATACAATTCCAACTCAGTGAAGTGTTCAAAAGTATTTTTATTAAACTTAATATCACTCAGTATTTGACATATTGTCTGAGTGTTTGAGGTGTACCTGGATTGCTCAAATGTTCAATTCTATACCACAAAACACAGTTTTCTTTCCCACTGTAACATAAATGCAAGTTAAACCCATAAGACAAGTCTATAACTAGAGGCTAATTTTATAACAGGTGATGTCATTGCAAATGGTCTGGAGCAACCATGGCCAGAAATGGAGTGTGGCAGAGGAACAAGGAGGTACAGATGGAAAGTGAACTCTGCTCCAAAGTTTACAAGACTACAGGAAAAGTGGGGATTCCCCTGAACTCAAGGTCAGGTACCACACTGTGTGCAGGTATTCCTGCCACTGGAGTGTGAAGCTACCTACCTGCTCCATAGTGGCTGTTACCAGCTTCAGCTTTTGTAACTGACCAGAATGACAGGACATCTTCCCTGGCATCTCTAATTATAGTGAGACCTCTGCTGGTTCAATTTCTAATCCTCATGCTTCTGCCCACACAGAGAATGAAGTACAAATCCAAATTCATGAATAGTTGGACTGATTTCAGGAAGCAAACCTTGCATTAGTATCATTCCTAGACAAAAAGCCTCAAAAAACTATGGTTCAGAAAAACCAAAGTTATTCTAAAAAGTTTGAATATACAACTTGATTTGAGAATGCTTTTGTTTGGGTCTGTTTTCTTAGCTGCTATGAGAGATGGGCTGAGGTAGTTGGGACGAAACTGGCTGAGACTACAGAGTCGCTACCCTTTCTCCCTATTCATGAGAGAAACCTGAGTGACTGACATTGCCTGTCCTCTGATGCCTAATGAGTATTAATGGTCCCATTTCCATACCTGACACAACAAGATGTAAAACAAATGCCTTATGCTTAGCCCTGGAAGTCGCTTTCAGCTGTCTACTGAGTAACCTCCTCCCTGCTGTCAGCAGCTAGGTTTTATTCAGGGCAGAAACATTTCCCTATACATTCCAAAGTCCCTTATGCATCTAGGTATTTGTTGTTGTTCTAGACAATGAATCAGCTTTTGAGAAAAGCTTGATTCCCTGGGAAAAAGAACTAGGTATCTGTGCTTTCCCACAGTCACCCCACCCCTACCCCCACCCCCACCCCCGGACAAAGCTGGGGCCTTTTCTTCAACCTTAGGGTAAAAAGCTTGAAATAGACGCCCACAGAATGCACTCTGACACTGCTGTCTGAGCTGCTGATGAGGCCAGCAGCTCACCCGCTTCCAATGACAGCACCTGCTTATCCTAGTGACTAGATACATGCTTTCTGTGGCTTAGAGTTTGAGAAACAAAATTGCTAATATCTCAACTCAAGAATTAGATTTTTTCAAAAAGCTATAACTATTTTTGCTTTGAGTCTAAAGGCTAAGGCTTAGTATTAGTGTTTAGTATTTGCTTCTCAAAAGTATCCCAGTTATGCTGTTCACTTGACCTGAGTTTCAGTCTCAACCACGCCCAGCTGCGTCCGTCTGTGAAGGCTGGTCTGCATGACCGACAGGCAGAGGCAGCACACTAGGATGTACTGATCTGAGCCCACACAGGTTTGCAAACCAAGAGGAGCATGGTCTACCATGCAAGATCAATGATGGAGACAGGCCTTGGGCTCTGTCTTTTTTATTCCGAACAGAACTGTGTAGCAACTTGAAAAAAGTTTAGCATTTCAATTAGTGCTTATTGGCACTTACTGTATAGTTAGTTCTATTCTGGGGACTTCCCATGTACAAACTTACTTAGTCCTCACATTGGCCCTAGCTGGGGAACACTTCTGGTTTTGCAGGTCAGAACATAAGGCCCTAGCAAGTTCCTTCACTGGCTGACAGTTACACCCTATTAGGTGTAGTGTGAGCCTGGTGTATTAGTAGGTCTTCTTGGCTTGCTGTGACAAAATGCCTGGCAGAAGCAACCGAAGGAAGAGTCTCCTTGGGTTCATAGCTTGAAGATAAAGTCCACCATGGTAGGGAAGGCAAAGCTGCAAGAGCTAGTCTCATTGCATCCATTATCAGGAAGCAGAGAGCAATGGATTTCTCCTTTTTATTTAGGACAAGAAACCCAGCCCGTGGGATGGTGCTGCCCACATTCAGGGTGAGTCTTCAGTTAAGTCTCTAAAATCATCCCATTGACACACAGAGGTATGGGGGATTCTAAGTCCTGTCAAGTCGATTGACTTTTGGACCACTAGATCTTAAAGGAAAAGGCTCAATCATGGTGTTTCTGCCAAACTCAGACTCATTCTGAAGGATTATTGACTTCCATGAAATCTCAGTAACCTGAGGGAAAGGTGGAAACATTTTAATAAGCATACAGGATTGCTCTAGGCAGCTTTATACAAATCAAATACAAAGATTACTAACACTAAAATTATTTCTAGTTTAAAAACATTCTGAAAGCTAGACCATCTGTGGCAGGCTAAGATTGATTGATTGATTGATTGATTGAAGACAAGATCTATTAGAGTAGCCCAGGATAACTTCGAGATCCTCTTGCCTCAGTTCCCCCAAGCTTAGGGGTTACAGGCATGCACCACTTCTGGCTCTGCATAGTCTTTTGGAGTTAGTGTGGAAACAATGGCCTCATTGATTTTTCTAAGTTTCCTACCTTCTAAGGAACAAGTTGCCAACACAAACCATAGGCCAAGGTAATACTATTTTTGATTGGCAACATGATTACATCTGTAATTAACTAGAACCTAAGTGGCTGGGTGCACCTGTGAGAAATGTTTTTTTTTTCTTCTCAATTAGATCTTTTGAGGTACAAAGATATACTTTAAATCTGGACCACACCTTCTGGTGGCAGCTTATAAAGGACATGGAAGAAGGAAGCTTTTATTCTTTGCCTGCTGGCAAATCCATTCCTTCATTGGTATTAGAGCCTACTTTTTCGGGATTTTGGCATATACTGAAGACCAGCTGAGAAATCCAGCCTCATGAACTGAACGACTACTGAATTCTTGGCTCTTCTGTTGGTAGACAGCCATTGCTGGACTAGCTGGACCACACCCTGTAATTCATTCTAACAAATTCTGTGTGTGTGTGTGTGTGTGTGCGCGCGCACGCGCGCGCGTGTATTCTGTAAGTTCTGTTCCTAGAGATAACCTTACTAATACAGCCAGAATCACTTGGAAATCTCTTAAGAGTCCCACATCCTTGCTAACTCTCAGAGCAAAGCCAGCAGAGAACCTGTAGTAGGTCCAGGATCACCACTGCAGGGCACCTGGTCTCAGGACTAGAAGATCCTGAGAGCAGAAATGCTTTCTTTCTGCAAGTGTACAGGAAATATTAATGAGCATCTGGATGTGCACTTGATCTCCATCACCTGGGACATTCTGTAATGATTTCTGCAGCAAGTAATTTAATTAACATGATGGAAAGCAAAGCCTGCCATGAACACCTAGGACACCACAGAGCTTACTGCAGGCAGCTCACCATGAGACAGAAGCTATGACATTTCAAAAGAGACGGAATTAACCACATGATGAGGGTTTAATGAAACTCTGATTGAATCAAGGTTTCGTTACTTGAATGGTGCAATGAATACAGATAGGGTGGTAGGGGGAAATTTTATTAGCGAGAAAAGCAGAGAGTGTGGAAGAGAGTTCCGTAATCCGTATATTAAAGCAGATGTTTTTAGAATGGTAACAATTATTTATCAATCACTTGGTTCAGGAATTGAGTTTGAAGGTAAATTCCATTACCTTTCAAGTATTAATATGCCATTTCGTTAAAGCTTTAACTCAGGAACTTGTGCCACGCTGTGATTCTTCAGTGAACTAACTGTGCCACACTGTGATTCTGCAGTGTATGCTAGAAAAAGTAGGGACTGGAGAAAGGGTTCAGCTATGAAGAGCACATTTGCTCTTGAAGAGGACCCAGGTTCTGTTCCCAGGACCTACATGATGATTCATAACCATCTCCATCTCTAGTTCCATGGGATCTGATGTCTTTTGACCTCTGCAAGCATGTGATATACAAACATACATGCAGCCAAAATACTCATACACATAAAATTAAAATTTTTATGAAAGAAAAAGATGCATTGAGGAACAATTAGGATATATGTTTCTGAGAGTTTTCTAAACAAGTGACTACAGATCCTTCTTTCTTATACATCTATTTTTGGTGTTGACGTTAGGGATTGAACTCAGGACCTCATATGAGATAGGCAGTTGCTACATCACTATGCTCTCGCTTAGCCTCACAGTGTATTTTCTGAATGAGTTTATGAACTTCCTGAAGATAGATATGGGGTCACATGACCAGGATGCTGTTGAGTTCCACCACAGGTCGGCTTTATGAGTTTGGTCAAGTTCCTATCATCATTGAGCCACTGCTTCCTCATCTGTAAGACAAAGACCTGACACAGCGAGTCAAGAAGGAGTGAGTTATTTGTAGAATGTATAGACAGAGGTCTGGCACACAGTACCATGCAAATATTAAACTACTAGGGACAAAGATCTAGATTTCTGGGCTCATCACTTCTCATTCCTTTTCACCTGCCCCCTTTTCTCCCTTCTTTTGGACAATTTCACAGTTAATTAGCGCCTCTATCTTATCTGGAGTGACAAAAATAAGGAGAGAAAATCAAGACCATCAATTTTGGCACTAATTATCACCTAGTTAACATATAAAAGGGCTGAAGGCATCAGCAAAAATGAGATATCAGGCTGTCTATAGATTTATCTATGTTCTCTTCAGACTATGTTGACTCACTTAGCCGAAGGACGGCTATCAGCAGCATTGACTTGGGATCCTGGCTGTGCATGAGAGCCCTTGGGAATGTATTTTATGGTTTGTTCTTTTGGTTTTTGAATTGTCCTTGTCACAACCTCACCTCCAGATCAATGTCCCTGGAGTTCTTTTTGTTTTGTTTTGTTTGTTTGTTTGCTGTGTTGTTTTTGACATTCCACTGTGATAATGTTAAGTGGCTTTTAGAAGATTGGGGAAGTGATCATTGTGGTAAAGTTTGCCTATCATGAACACCAGCTGATTGATTGACTCTTTTATGAAAAGTCCCCACCCTGGGGGAGACAGTGTACACTGGTCTTCATCAACTCTCTGACCTCACTAGGTAGTTGGTGACTCCACTGACTTCCTACCAATATGCACCACCATGTCTTGAGGTCTAACACTGCTGGGATGGTCTGAAATGGTATTCTGTGACAATCAAATTCTGCTAGGAAAAACAAAATTGAACTTCGGAGTCACTACTGCATAAAGACCCAGCAGCAGCTGTGCACTCATGCCTTTCGGTACCTTTATCACCATGATGAAGATGGTAGTCTTGATCAACTATGTACTGTGTCTACATTCTATGTTTATCTCTACTTTCTCTGTGCAAGCTGCTTCTTGTCTTCTTTTCAGGACTGAAACTTTACTGTCCCTCAATGAATGTCACAGTTGCCCAATCTAAAAACACATTTCCTTTTCCTGTTATGCAAGCTCTCTACTGTATTTGGCCATTTACCTTTCCCTGGAGTTTCAGTCTGTCTGTCTGTCTATCTATCTATCTATCTATCTATCTATCTATCTATCTATCTATCTATCATCCATCTATTATTTTGAGACAGGGTCTCACTCTATAGTACAGACTGGCTTACAAACTTGAGATCTCTCTGCCTTAGCATCCCAAGTATTGGAGCTATAGGCTGTGAACCATCATACCCAAATCTTTCTGGACTTTTCTGACTCCATGGTTTTAATATGGGGCAAGGGTTCTCTCCCAGATTGTCGTCCATGGAAAAGTCCTCTGAGTGTGAGGTATCCAGATATCTTGAGTAACTCACCAAATATACTACAATTATTTTTTATATGCCTTGATCATGATGAAAATGTGTTTTACCTACTTGATCTTTTTAAATTAGTACATTTTTAAAAACTGTTGAAGACTTGTGTTATTCCTTGGTTAGTCAAAGATTCCTATTGAAGTTTTGACAGATGTTCAGAATGGTTGTAGGTACTAAAAACACAATTGCAGGATTTCAGAATTCCAAGGTGTAGTGATCCCAGAATATCAGCAGAAGTGCAGTTTCATGAAATGCATGCATTGAACAATGGGAAGGGTTTTTCACAAAGTGATGATGGTTCCAGAATTTCAGACTGAGCAAGAGTGACAGTCTGTGACTGTTTGATAAGGAGAGCAGAGCAGTGTATTTGTATACTTTGAATTGTTTGAACATTGTTATAGCCATTCTTTTAAGTACTTTGGGAGATCTTTAAGGTCATTCTCATTGGGGTTCATTACTACAGGGTTAATATTCTTTGGTGGCGGGGGGAGGGTGGGAGTGTCAGGGCATGCTATCAAATTGTTTTTGTTTTATTTTGCTTCTGTGATTAGGGTGGTGAAATCCAAAGTAGAAAGAGACGACAAGGATCAAGTGTCATGTTGCTCACATGTATTTAGTATGGATTGTCCAGGCTTCTGACATTGTACTATGATGTTATCATCTAGGGCTGTATTCACAGGAGGTATGTTGTCTATGGGCTTCAAGTTAGGCACACCTTATAATTACTTAGCCTAGTCACTCTGCTCTGTTTGTATTATCAGGGACACAGCACCGAGTTGGCAAGCATGGGCCACTCAGATGGACTTAATTTTAAATACTTACTGTATTTCTTAACGTTTTGTGACTGCTAAATACTTCCATATCTATGAATCTCATTTGATTATTTAATATCTAATATTTACATGACTGGGAATAGCACGCAGTAGAAACTTAGTGAATGAACAACTTTCTCTTTTCACATGCCTATAATTGTTTCCATTAAGTAGCAAAATACTGACAAAAAGATAGCTACCAATTATTGTTTATGGAATTGAATCAAATGGGACTGTTATTCATCTGGGAAGCAAATGTTCTCTCAAAGCAGTTGGTTATGATTCCTTTGGGGACCAGAAACCTCTTTGAGATTTTAGTGAAAATTGCTTGTAGTCACTATGCATAAACTTCTAAGCATAGTTTCAGAGAATCCATAACTCCACAGAAGTACATTTATTTCCACTTACTTCAGAACCACAAAACATGCCTTAAACAGCATGTCATTGTTTTAAAATGTCTCAGTTGGAAAAATACCATTGTTAGGAATCATAATTATTCTCTACTTAGCTATGCCTACTGGTTTTAACTGGACACCCAGTAATAATTAACCTTTCTAATTTAAATCACTAAATTTTATTTTAGAAGTAAAGGAGAGAATTTAAGATCTTTCCTAATTGTAGAACTTTCTGGAAAGACATGATCCTCTAGGGTTAGGGTCTGGAGTGATTGGCCTTCCCCCTAATGCTTCCCCCTAATGAGGTCAGGTCAGGGTCAGTATATGTCCCTCATGATTGATGGATAATTTTAAACAAAATTTCAAAAGCTAAATGTTTGTCCGGATTTACCAATATCCTGGTAACCTTAGCAGCTCAATTCCAAGCATTGAGCTTTCAGATGCAATGTGATCGCCTTGTGAATTATTGTTGAGGATTTAGAACCAAAGAACAAGCTGAACAGCAGGTCTTTGTCTTTCCAGAGACCCCTGAATGCATTGGGATGCTGTGGCAAGCTGATGCTTCATCTGTGTAGCTTTAAGAGGTACTTGGGTCACTCTTGACTTGCTGTTGTGTCTCTGGAGTAGAGTTTTCTTAACTAGCATGACTTTCTTCAGTATATGTAACACATAAGAGACCAAGTAGGAGACCTGGGGAACTGTGACAACCAATCACCCTTTATCTACAACCTTCTAGCTTTTTCTGCAAGCTGTTTCTTCCCTTGGTAATTTTAAAGGCATCTAAGCCACTATAATCCCCAGCTTCCTCGGGAAATTTATAGATCCGACTGAAACATAATCCATCCTGGCATGAAGCTGGAAAAGAATTTGGTATTGAAATATGTGCAGACACGAAGAGTTTCCCCTAGAAGAACAGCTCTTCTCCCTCTGCTTTCTTGTAGAATAACATAGTGGCCAGACACTTACATAAGGGCTTTATCCACTTGCACAACTGAGTGCTGGGGAGATGGAAAGCCTTAGTAGAGTACCTGGTCTTTGTGCTGGATAGTGTGGCTTTGTAAACACACCCTGGAGATCTGCCCTAACCACAACCCTCTAACTGTCCTAGTGAGTCTGCATTGACTGAAGATGCTACGGTGACTTCCTTGACACTGGGTGTCGTTTCTCCTTCAGATTTCATCCACAGCATTTTACCTCTCCTCTGTTTTCTTCTTTCTTCTTCTTTTTTCTTTTTCTTTTTCATAGTTTTCACTGACCACCTTTCTTGCCTTCTGAATCTGAATTAAGGACTGTCTACAAATAATTAATCAGATAGAATTGTATTTTAAGTGTAGAGTGCAAACCAAGTATTTTTGAACAATAACAGATTTTCTTTGAGTTTGAATCTATATTCTGCACTAGTATTTTTTGTTTATTGTGGCCCAGCTTTTATTATTTTTCTTTACAGCAAATCATAGGCTATCTCATTTTTCAAATTTGGAAGCAGAAATGCAAACCTGGGTGTTTTAAAACTGAGGGATCTTAAAATAGATTCAGTATTAAAACAGACAAATAAGTATGCCCAATTTGAAAATTTAAATAATAAGGATTATTCAAGGTGAGTGACTAAAAATGGTAAACCAGGACTTCTCTGAAAAGATTTTGCCTAATGAAATATAGTTCTCTGATGTGTTCAGTTCTATTATATTCTTTAACCAAAACTAAATCTTAAAAAATTAGTGGGAAAAATGTAGAGAACATCTTGAAATCATATTTTGCTTTTTATGTTGGGCTGTCCCACTGCGTCCTGAGAAAGCGGTGTTTTCATTTGTGTGGTGGAGCTGGCTGAGCTGGCTGACGGGAAGATGTGATGTACGTTTCAGGATTTGTCTTTCCTCTCCGTAGCTCTAAGTATGACCTCTCCCTTTAGAATTGGCTACATGGAATTTTCTTAGTCACTGTGTATATAGATTCACGAGGAAAGAGAAGGTATGAATAAAGGGTATTCATGTGGCTGAAATGTAGGTAAAGAATAGAAGAAAGGAAAGAAATCTGAAATATAGTTCCTGCCATTTAGTTCACTGGAGATAGGAGAACACCCGAGATAAAAGAAACTCTCAATGTTTTGATCAATGACAGAATCCACTGACTGTTTGTTTGGTTTTTTTTTTTTTTTTTTTTTTTTTTTTTGCTTTTGGTAAAATGTTTGCAGAGTTTTGAGAACTGAGTGAGAATAAAAATACACTTCTGCATAATTATTGTTACATTGTTATATAAAATAACCTTTATTCAAAGGCTCATTTAAGTTTTTATTCTATTGGGTGTATTTTAATCCTGCATATTTTATTATTTTTTGATAGCCTTTTTTCATATGCTTAACTCTCACGGTGACAAGATAAGGACATTTGACATCCACTTCCAGTGGTTTGGGGGATATAATACACTCTTATAAACTCTTCAAATGTGGTGCATCGGAGCTCTTTAGCTGACTCTTGTTTAAATAAAAATTTGCATTGTCTGACCAATCACCC
Source organism: Cricetomys ansorgei (assembly GCA_026225945.1). NCBI lineage: Eukaryota > Metazoa > Chordata > Mammalia > Rodentia > Nesomyidae > Cricetomys > Cricetomys ansorgei. Next base: position 13,226,142 of record JAMJFZ010001133.1, read on the forward strand.
CAATGCTCTGGCAGACCAACAACTACCATTCTGCTTTCTGCTTCTGTCAGTTTGACCTTTTGGATTCCAGATGTTCTGGTTTGGTTTCTGCTGCTGTGATAAATACCATTACTGAAACCAAGCTAGAGGAAGGAAGGGTTTGTGTGACTTACAAGCTATAGTTCATTACTAATGGAAGCCAATGCAAGATCCCGGAGGCAGGAGCTGAAGCAGAGACCATGGAGGAACACTACTCATTGGCTTGCTTCCTTGCTTTCCTTCAGGTACCTTTCATGTTGAACCCAGACCCTCCTGCCAGGGGCTGTGCTGACCACTGTGGTCTGGGCACACCCACATCCGTCAGCAATCAAGAAAATGCCACACAGGCCAATCCTGGTGGAAGCATTTTCTCAATCAAGGCTCCTTCTTCCCAGAAGACCCTAGTTAGCAGTGCAGAAACTTGTAAATTTTACATAATAATGTGTTTGTCAAATTCTTAGGATTATTTGCTGTGATACTGGAGTCCTTTTCAGAAAGATATGGCTTGTGCCAGTCTTACAAACATTTACATATGCTTTCTTATAGCACTCTCAGTTTTTGTCTTTCTGTGTGTTTCATAAAACATGTTCAAGTTTTGGTGTTGTGAAGATGTGGACTCTCCTGGTATTGAAAAAGGTGAATTGGAAATGTAAAAATTTTTCTCCTTTCTACTGTATGGGAGTTGCGGTTTTCTGAATTCTTTTTAAGCTGTTTTTTGTGTGTTGTATTTTATGTCTCCCATTCTCTAGAGCAAATGTGTTGTCATGAAAATCTAGAATCTTTGTTCCTGAGCTGATGTAGTTTCCATCCTGCTCCCTAAGTAAGTGGAGAACTTTCACTTTCCCATTGCTGTCCTGAGACCCGGAAGGCTGAGCAAAGTATTCACTCACTGAGGTGTAGCTTCTGTTGGGAAGACTCAGAAATTCCAGACTCAGGCAAAATGTATGGAATGGTGAAGACTGGCCCTGAACAGATTGCTTCTGCACAGATAGCTGAATACCAGAGACAGGAAGAAGACAATTGCCTATGAGAGCATGCTTTTCTTTAATGTGTGTTTGTGTGTGTATGTATGCATGAATGTGTGTGGGGGGTGCTCATGTGGAAGCCAGCAATTGTCCTCATGTCTTCCTTGATAACACTTTCTTAGTCTTTGAGACAAGGTCTCTCCTTGAACCTGGAGCTCATCAGTTGACTAGACTGATTAACCAGTGAGCTCCAGGCATCCACCCATCTCCATCCTAAAAGTGTGAGAGTGACATGCATGCACCACCACGTTCAGGTTTTGTGTGGATGCTGGAGACTCAACCTCAGGCTCTCATGCTTGCATATCATATACTTTACCAACCAAGACATCTCCTTCTCTTATCTTTCTTTAGCTTATATCTAATATATCTATCTTTAGCCTATACTAATTGTACAGAGAGGATTAGTTATGATATTTTCTTACATGAATATAATGTACTTTGGTTACAGTTAACTTCCTTTATCATTCTTTATCCCTAACCCTCTTTTGCCTCTCTCACCCCATCCCTTGTAGTTTACCTTCTACTTTCACGCCTTCCTTTTAGGGAATCTAAAAATGAGAGAAAACAGTCAATACTTGCCATTGTGAGACTGACTTATTTCACTTAACATGATGATCTCTGGATCCATCCATTCTCTTGGAGAAAACACAGCTTCATTCTCCTTTATGGCTTAGTACAACTTCATTGTATTGTATACTGAAGTCTCCAGACAAAAGCCATACCTATGTTGAAGATTCCACAAGAATGGCCCACTGATTTTATAATGTTGTTGTAGAAGTTTATTTTTAACTGTGTTTAAATTATTGTTTTGTGAACTGTTGGGTGAAGGTTTGCCTAGGTCTTGGAGTTTTGTATTGTCTGCAGATGTTGGACTTATGTGGGAGATGTTTAATTGATTATGATCTGCATATGGTATCAGTATAACACCTGAGGAGTTATGAATCAATAAAAACACCCGAGCTCAGATGCTCAGGGTTCCACTGTCCAGTTTTGCACTGGCCATGATGGTGGTTCCCTCTGCTGATCTCTGGCAGAGTTTGTATATATGAGAATGATTCCTTATCATCTTTGGTGAACCATTCCAGCAGCAGCATACTACTACAAATGGTGTACAAACATGGGGCATGACATCATGCCAGCTTATCCAACTTGCAGACAAGGAAGAAAAGAAAGAAACTCCAGACCTCACAGAGTCTGGTTAAGTACACTCAGGGCAGCTCCTAGAGAACAGAGATTATATATATATGCAAAAATAATGAGTAGAAGTCTCCTGAAGGAAGAGGAGAGTGAGGAAGAAAATAAGCCTCTATGAAGAGAAATTGTGAAAATTATGTGAGAAAGAGGGCTCCAAAGGGAAAGCCACAGAATAGAGGCCTTTAGAAAAAGACATTTTTTTCATGGTGAAAACAGATTTTGCTGGGAGCAGGGAAAAAACAAGATTCTAACTGCTTTTCCTGATCATGGAGTCATGCTCCCCTCTGCCTCTGACCCCGCCGCCCTGCTGGTGGCAGCCAGAGCACAGGAAATGGAAATCAGAGTGTACTGTTCTATAAACTGACTTTGTTGATGGCTTTTTGTGTGTGTGAAAGACCAAGTGGGTCTTGTGTTTGAGGTCTATGAGGAAGGATATATATTTCTCCATATCAGTGGTGAGAAAGAACACCAAACCACCAGAATGTTTCAACAGGAGATTTTTCCCACTGACCCAGGACCCCCTGCTGTTGTAGAAGCTGCAACTTGGAACTAAAAAGCCATGTAGTTAAGCTGACCAGTTATTTTCTGCAAATCTGACTAAGAGAAAGACAAGCTGTCCAGATACTGGTGATGGTAATTAAAACTTCACCCATGAGGGGACCCTTACTGCAGACAAAATGGCCAGTTATTTTTCCAGAAAACCAGACTCTATATTAAAACCTGGAAAATATTTCCTAAGGGTCAGTACACAGAAACTATTTTCCAGAATTGGCCAAGGTTGTATCTCCTGCTGGCAGCCAAACTTGGTATTGTAAGAGTTACCCAGGTGGCTCTGGTTTTGAAGGCATGAAGGGGTCATGAAGAGCTGCTGAGGCTTGACACTATGAAAGGGTAGGAGGGGCCATTGGTGAGGGTGCAGCCTCAGCTGCTGGTCCGTTGACTTGGTGAGGATTGTTCTCCTGATGTTTCCAACCCCTCTGGTCCCCAAAATACCTCCTCCCCTTCTTCTTTAATGCTTAGCTCTGGACTTCTGCCTCTGTTCCCATCAGCTGCTTTCAGAAGCCTCACTGATGGAGACTAGGCTAGGTACTGATTTATGAGTAGAACAGGATATCATTAGAAATTGTCTCCTGGATATCAAGTCTCTAGTTCCTGGCCTACCCTGCTGAATCAGGCATGGGTTCTCTTCTTTGGTGTGGGGTTCTGCCTTTCCATTGTCCCAGTGGATCCTGTAGGGAGGATGGGTTATAGGTAGAAGGTTTTGTGACTGGGGTGGTGTCCCAGTCCCTCCACTGCGAGCCTTGTCAGTTATAGGAGATGGTCTGTTCAAGATCCCCATCCTGCTTTGCTAGAGGTCCTTGCCAAGGTCTCCATCATGGAATCCAGGGAGTTTCCACTGCCCTTGGTCTCCAGACCCCCCCCCCCACTTAATGTCTTCCAATTCTGGTTGTCTCTCCATATATTCTCTCCCTCCATCCCTTTCTCCACACCTGGTCTCTTTCTTCCCATTCCTATCCTCCCCCAGCCCACCTGCACCACCTATTCCATTTTACAGGAGCTCTTAGTTTGGTGCCATGAAATCCTATGTTTATTTCCTGAGTTACTGGAATCCTTTTCAGAAAGTTGTTGCCTTTACTTATATCTTGAAACAGTTTCCTGATGTTTTCTTCTAGCAGCTTTAAAGGTCCTATGTTAAGGCTATCAATCCATTTTGAGTTTTTGATTTAGATTAATTCTTCTGCATGCAGATATCTAGTTAGCTCAGCACCATTTATTAGAGACTGTCTTTTTTTTTTCTTCCCCCTAGTCAATATGTTTTCATGCAGGTTCATAGGAGCATAACAGTTTGGGCTTATTCCTTGCAGCTCTGTTCCAGTGCTTTACATGTCTGTCTTTGTGCAAATACCATGGTATTTGGGTTACTATGGCTTTATATTATAGTTTGAAATCAAGTATTGTGCTGTGCAAAACTATGAAGAATCCCATTGGAGTTCCAACGTAGAGAATATACTTTTGGATGCAAACAAGCACATCCAGAACTCATGTTTCCAGCCACCTCCTTTCCCACACATTCTGTCATTATCCCCACAGGGCTAGGTCCCAGACAGCAAGGCAGAGTTTTTACTCCAGAGCCCACTCACGTTAGCGCTCACCCAGCCTTCCCATTCCCATTCATGGGAACTGTAATAAGGTTCTTGTACATGCTTCTTCTTTGTGACTGACTCCAGACTGATCCTGGGACTTCCTTATATGGTTCCTGCAGCATTGTGCATCCCTTCTGTTAGATCTCCGAAAACAATAAACTATCCTTTTAGTGGCTATCAACTCTTGACCCATTGGCCTTGTTATACCTTATCTCTAAAATCAATAGCTTCCCTTTTAAACACATGTACATTGTGCATGTACTTGATATTACCCACAATTTAAAGTTTTACAAGGAAGAAGTTGATTAGGTAAGCTGAAAGTATTACCATCAAACTTTTCTAAATTAAGGTTCATAAAGAAAAAAAATGTGAGATAATTCTAACCTATTTTTTCCCCTCTCCTCCGCAAAAACTCATAATAATAGAATAATGACAGGATTCAGGGTAAGAAAACTGGAACATCTCAGGGGCCTAAGGTTCCCTTGAGTAGGTCATAACTTAAAAATTAATGCAAGGTTAAAGTCTGACAGGATGAATTCTATATTAATTAATATACACAATAATATACACAATAATAACTATATTAATTAGCTAAATAGAAAGAAAGTTACAGATACCTATAGCAGACAGAGTTCCACTCTGAGTCATAGACACAAAGAACTTTTCTCACACCTTCTTTATGCTGTTCCTGCTTCCAGCCCCATGGGGTGTGAAGGCAAGCTTCCCTGTCAGAGCAGTTGTATAGCACTTATGCAGAAAGTGGCTGGAAAATATACTAAACCTTCTTTTTAAAATACAAAAATAAAATGACTATTGGGAATCTAAGAAATGGAAATGTAAAACAGTGAAATACTATTTAACCACTTTCAAATAGGAAAATATTTTTTGAAGTGAGAATTTGGGGGCTGGCAAGATGACTTGGGGTAAAGAGCACTGTCTGCTCTTACAGGGATTCAGTTCCCAGCACCCACATGATAGTTCACAACCACCTGTAACTCCAGTTCCAGGGGATTTGACTCCCTCTACTGGCCTCTGTTGGTAATGCCCATATGTGGTACATATACATACATGCAGACAAACACCCATACACATAGACTGAAAATGTTAAGTCTTGGAAAAAGATATCAGGATTTACATTTTTATGAAACTGTAAATGTAAACCATCTCTGAGATGAAATGCGACAGTAGGGCAAAGGCTGTCCTCACCAACCAGCAGACAAGGTCAGGAAAGGTGTTCTTCAATAACTAGGAAGCTCCCCTGCTAAAACTGCTCACTGATGCTCACTGCTTACAGACCACCCAGAAGGAAAGCATCCCCTGCCTGTCTGCACATTCTCGTCCCTACCTGTTGAGCTCTGTGCTTAGTGTGAGTCAGTGGCTTGTCTTCCAAAACCTTTTCAGAAAAAAAGGTACCAATGTCTCATGATTTAAATAATTGTTATAAAACACCAACTAAATATGAAGTTGAATAAGAAGAAAATTAAAAAATGTTTATTGCAATATGCTTTGGAAAGACTAAATAAATATTAGTCACTAAAAAGTGTCACTGAGTCAGGAAAGTTTCTTAGTGCAATAGACTCAGAAACTCAAGACCAGCCAAAGTACAGAGACTGGGTGTCTGTGGAGGCTCAGATGGAGATACCTATGTTACACCTCTCCCCAAGGTCCACAGCTTATCACAGAAGAGGAAGCAGAAAGATGTAAGAGCTGGAGGTCAGGGTGACATGTCACTACACTCAAGAACATTGTAATCCTGCAAACATAGTTGTGAAAACACATAATGCAAATGCTGAGAACAACACACATAGAAGTGTGTGAAACAATTAGGAACTGCTAGATATTTCAACACATCTTCATGAAAAGGCTAGGTGAGCAGGACACAGTCAACATGTAAGACATGCTTTCTTGTTACTGTTCTTGAACAGTGCAATTTAACAGCTGTCATCAGAGCATTCGCACTGTTGTTGCAAGTGATCTGAGGAGGAGGATGTGAGTAGCTGTGTGCAGAGATGAAGCTATTTTGTATAAAGGACTTGAGATCTGCAAACTCTAGTGCCACAGAAGGGCCTCAAGCTAATGATCCCTCAGGATAACTGCACATTCTCTCAAGAATACATAAAACAGTTGATCAGAACTCTGCTAAAGGAAGTCCCAACAAGCTGTAAACTCGATGCTCTTCACACAATATTCTCTGATAATAAGATAATAAAATTGGAAACCTACCTTAAGGGGAATGTTCAGAACTCCAATGATTAATTCATGGATTAAATATGAAATATTTAGAAGCCAATGCAAATGTATTAATAATACATAGTGTGCAGATAAAGAAATAGGTGAGAATTTTTAGCCTATAAAGACTCTGTGCTCAACTAAAAATGAAAAGGAAGTTAAGAATTAAGTATAGACAAGTAACATCCTAAAATAAAAAAAAATTAACATCACAGAGTTGAGCATGGTGGCATGTGCCTTTAATCCATAGTACCTTAAAGGCAGAGGCAGGAAGATTTTTGTGAGTTCTAGGCCAGCCAGGGCTACAAAATGAGACTGTTTCCCGCAAGATTTAAGATCATGAGTATATTTAATAAAAATAAGATTAGCAAACATAATAAAAGATAGGTCTTTGAAAGGACACAAAATATTCAAATGTATCAAATACTGATCAAGAAAAGCTGAGTTCACAAGTATAAAACCTGAGTAAATCAGAACTTTGACTTTAAAAATTTTGAATATAAAATTATACTCATGTCAGGTGATTCAACAAAAATGTGTCATCACGTTGTCAAATAAGCCTTCAAGAAAAATGCTTAGACATCATTAGAATGCAGAAGATGGTAGGTTGGACTATTCGAAGTTTACCAAAATTTTCAGGCGCTGGAAAATTTCAAATCGTTTAACCTAATGTATTTAAGGAAAATTTAAAAGCCTAAATGCATACAGTGACATAATTTGTTCATAGATTTAAATACTTGATATAAAGATGTCAATACTCTTAAGCTGAACTGTTCACTTGAGTCAATATTATTGCAGAAAATCGTGTGGGATTTTTAGTTGACATCTAGTTCTATGATTCCATGTAAAATAGTGAATATCCAAATACAATCTAGATAAATTAAGAAAAATGTGAATGGAACTTTATCCAGCCAGATATAACATTTCTTACATAATCATAATAATCACTACAGCATGACAAGGATGTAGAAACAAAGCTGAGCACGTGATCAGTGTGTTAGCCAGCTCTCCATTACTGTAGCAAAATGCCTGAGATAGTCAACTTTAAGCAAGATTAATTTGCTGGGTGATGGTGTCACACCCCTTTAATCCCAGCATTTGGAAGGTAGGAAGGCAGAGGCAGGCGGATCTCTGTGATTTCAAGGCCAGCCTGGTCTACAGAGTGAGTTCCAGGACAGCCAGAGTTACAACAGAGAAACTCTGTTTCGAAAACAAAACAAACAAACAAACAAAACAAAAACAACAACAAAAAAAGAAAGTAAAGAAGAAGAAGAAAAGAAAAGATGAATTTATTTGAGCTCAGTTTCTGCAGTTTCAGTCTCTGACAGTCTCTCTCCCACTGCTCCCAAGTCTGTGGCAAGGCAGACAGCACATGGTGTGTGTGGAGCAAGCACCTCACCTCATGGTGAGCAGAAGCCAAATGGAGAAGGAAGAGTCCAAAACCCCACTACCCTCTCTGAGTACACTCCCACAGTGACCTTCAGTTTCCCACCAGGCTCCAACTCCTAAAGACTCTAGCACCTTCCAATAGAACCAAACTGATAATCAAGCTTCTGACACATAGGCTTTTAGAGAACATTCCAGATCTACAGTAATCATCTGAGAGGTCAGGAGCAAACCCAGTTATATATGAAGACTGAATGTGACAGAGGTGATATTAAGATTCAATGGAAAAAGATGAATCATACAATTAGTTAAACAATCAATTATTCTGATTAGTTCATTTGTCATATGAAATACATTTAAATATTCACATGATATAGAGCTAGTAATTCCAGGGAGATGTAAAAATCTTTAACAGCACTGCAGATCCAAGTGAGGGCCTCATATATACCAAGCAAATGCTCTACTCCTGAACTGGAGCCCCACACCCTAATTGTTATTAACTTGAGCTAAAAACGATTTATTTGATAAGACATTAATTCATCATCAAATATTAAAACCACTGTCTACATGACTAAGAGAAAAGCCCTAAAGATACTCAAAGTGGTATGTGCTAGAGAAAAACCTTTAGCTGTGTCACCAGCCATCTTTCTGCCTAATGAGCTTAGCTGCACCAGAAAACCAGTGACCAGTGGCCTTGGGAAAACTCCAATGTAGAAAACAGGTAATCTCCTTCCTGGCTCCCTTAAAATAACAAACAAAAGCTGTGAGAGGAAATCAAAGGAGGCATAGACAAAACTGTGGAAAGCACTCTAAAAACAAGCAAAATAAACTGCCAAATGAAATGAGATACAGCACAATGAAGAAGAATCCAGATGCCTTAAACAGGACAGACACTGAGAAATGAGAGAATCCAGTAGAAGGTTTGGGAGAAAAGAAGGGATCTCTTAGAAGCAGTGGACAAGAGGATGAAAGCAGGTATCTTTAAAAAGTGAACATTACAAAAAAAAAAAAACAAAAGTCAGTGCAGAAGATTTAACATCTGAATAGTAATTCCTGAAAACTGGAGGAGAGACATTATCACAGAAATAACTAGAGACAACTCCGCAGAACATAAAATCCATCCTCAGACTGAGAAGCCCAGCAGTGCCCAGCGTAAAGTTCCCCAAGACACCATGGTGCCCGGCTGCAGCACTGAGCTGGAGAGAAGTTTTGAGACTCCTTCAAAGTCCCCAAACCAAAAGTAAGAACAACAGCAATAAAACAAGATCAGAGTAAAAGAAAATAGCTACTCTGGAAGCTCATTTTGAGGTGAACAACTTGCACAACAAAATTTATATGCTGCCAAATACTCAGAAGGGCTGAGGGAGTAACAGCGGCGCCATCAGACATGCAAACCCGTCAAGCATTTGGCCCTTCTTCCATTCTTCTAGGGGTGATAAGCTCCACGGAAATGAGCACCTAAAACCAGACAGTGGAATCTGCCACCGTGAAGGAAGAAATACAGTTTATGAGAGAGCCAAGATGAGGTCTGTGTGCAAAACTGCGAAGTGGACTCAGGGAGAAAGGCGACCAGGATAAAAATCCAGAAAACTAACAGGGAATGTGGTATCTTCCTGAATTTTTTTTTTTTTAATTTGTTTTTGGCTGAAAAAAAAAAAAAAAAGGAGTGGGTTGGTCTTGTGCTGAAACTGAGTTCCCCGATGGAGGTGTCAGAGTACAGAGGTGTGGCCTTTAAGCTATGAAAATTAGATCTTTAAGAGGGATTAATCCTTTTTCCTCGGGAGAAAAATTAGGTCTCATGGGAGTATGTTCTCGCCATTCACCACGTCACAAGACAATGTTATAAAGCGAATGTGCTGTCTGACCTCTTTTGCACTTGTGGCTCAGGACTCTTTCACACGCTACCACCACGTGACCTCCTTCCATCGTGTCAGAGAGTCACAGGCCTTACAATCGAACTCATCTCCAGAGCCGCTTTTCTTTATCAAGTACGTAGCTTTGGATAGGTTGTCACGGTGGTGCAGGATGGACTAAACCAGACATGTAAGCCATTGGGGTGCTGCTGGCAACACCCCAATAGAGGAGGGAAGTTTGGATGGCTCAGGAGCGATAGAGGAGTAATTGCTGGGACTACAGCAAGGCTCAGGATGATTAGCCTTGGATCCATCCCAGCGTCTCCCCGCGGCCACAAAAGGGGAAGCGAGTGTGGGCTTTGGATGTCATTTAAGAAGACATTAAATACTGAAGTATCACTGTTAAACTTTGGCGTGAATACGGATCGATGATAATGAGAAGCAGAAGCAGAAGCAGAGCTCACAGACATGAGGTCAAAGGGATTTTAATCTTTGCTGAAGTTTTGTTTTATTTGATTTCAAATTTATGATTTTTGAGAAGTTAATACTTGTGAGTATTGTATTTACATCATTTCACCCTTCTCTCAGTCCCCCTCCATTTTCTCCTGTGGTCCCTTCCATTACGATTCATGTCTTTATCTTCTTAATCATTTTATACACACACACACACACACACACACACCATACATATACACACAAATGACCTACTGAGTCCATTTAGTGTTGCTCATATTCACATGTGTTTAGATTAATTGGGATTAGATAACCTATTGGGGGGGCTCATCTCTGTTTTTTAGCTAAAGCAAATTTTGTAATTTAAAATAATTTTTACTGCTTCTCTTATTATCAAGGTCTCGGGTGGCATAAAAACAGTTACCTAGCTTTTCTTCTCCCCGTAAAGTTGTGTCTCAAAGAATGTGCACTACAAATGCTTTTACTGTTATCAATATCCAGGCCTCTTATTCACCGTGTATCTAAACTATATCAGAAGGCAAGGAGAACACTTGAGGAAGAGCATAAGAAAGTGCTGTTCCAGTGCAGATGGAAGGAAGAGTACAAAACCAAAACAAGCACAGCGTTGGCACCGGTCTTTAGAATACTGTCAAGAGAGCCGAAGCAACCACAGCTCTCACAGGATGCAGATACAAACACAGTGCGTGCTTCTGAGCTATGTCCAAGCTAAGAGAACTAGGGAGAAACCAGTCATCATCAGGGAGAGGAGAGATGAGTGTGGATGCCACTGTTTGTGACATGTTGGTGCCTCACTTTTTAAGAGGATCGAGGCTATTCACAAAGATGCAGGAAAGAAAAGTCATTTAAAAGGGAAAAACTAAAGGGAAACAAGGATAAGAAAATGGAACGAAGCCAGACACACAGAAAGCGCCCAGATGCTGGTGTCATGACCGTCTACATTTTGTAGGAAATATGTCTGAAATTAGTCTCCAAAACAATGGGTTCACTTGGTTTCAGTTAGAATCTGTGCACTAAGGACAGACCCTTAGCTGGGAAGTGTAGCTGTCCTGAGCCAAGGTGGGAGGCAACCTTCTACTGTGCATTTTCCATGAGACAGGATTAAAGGCTTCCAAGGTAGATGGAGGCTCACATCCTTACTATGTAATAAAATGTGCGAAATATAGAATAGAAATTAACAACGAATCCCAGTGACATCCTGTTATAGAAGTTTATTTTAGTTTTATATAAAATAATAGTTAAATATATATATATATATATATATATATATATATATATATATATATATATCTTTTGAATGAGGAATAGAGAAAGAACTAAAAGAAATGAAATCTCATAAAGCTGACTTTTTCCAGGGGATAGGAAGACTCAGGCTGCATAGCAGAGAATCCCTTGGCCTCCTCTCTGGAGTCGGATGCAACCCGGTTTACATAGAGCAAGCTCTGGTACAGGACTTCTAACAACTCTGTTATTCTTCCTACCATCTTCTCAGTCTGTGGAAAAGTAGTTAGGATACACCAGGCTAAGTGTGTGAGTTGGAAGTAGAAAATATTCTCCACCAGGATTGAGTGCAAAGAAACCAAAGCAATACTGTGCCTAGGTAGGTCACTCTGAACAGGACTATAGGGAAGACAGAAAAGCAAGGAAGCAGAATTGTAGTGTCAGTTGGTGCCATTAACACACACACAGACACACACACACACACACACACATATATACACAAATGCATGTACATGCACACACATATATACACACACAGACACGTACATGCGTGCATACACATATGTCCATAGACAAATACACATACATGAATACACACACATACATATGCACACACATGTACACATATACACAAACACACACTACAAAGATGAAGCAGTGTATCTAGAAAAAAACCATAAATCAAGGAACAGAAGGAAACAAAACAAACTTGCTTATACTATACAGTAACTTACTGAAACCATTTAATAAAACAAGAAAAGATAAAGTTAAACTAAATGAGATAAAAGAGATTCTAATATTGAGGGGAAATACAAACGTGAAAAAAACTTTAAAAATAAAATTAAAACAACAAGGAAAAGAACAGAAAACATTGAAATCAAATTTTGACAAAGGAAAGACTTAAGGTTATTGCAAAAATTAATATGAAAAATGCAAATAGTAAAATAAATGGTAAAAAGAAAAGATGCAGAGACAAACAAGAGTGCATGCTGGCATCAAGGCAAGGGTCCCCTTGATATGGAAAAACCCAACAAGTAAAACATAAGATTCAGTTAATGACAGAATACAAAAGAACAAAATGAAATTTTAATGATTAAAAGATTACTATGTTCTAGAAGTTTTTTAATCAGACTATTCCCCAATGACATTTATTGAAGCTGAGCTACCAGGCTTTGAAAATAAACAGAGCATTTTTAATGCATGTTGACAGAAACCAAAATCACCCTGTGAGATGAGAACTACCGGGTTTGGCCTTAGACATTTCCACAGGGAAGAGCATGGGGTAGTTCATATCAAGACTAAAGAGTTCCAGCAAGTGAACACGCTGCTGAAATCCAAAGGAAAGACGTGGCTTTCTGAGAAAGAAAGAGATCAGACTCTAGCACTCATGCCTCTTCCAAAAACAACTAGGTGGGCTGGAGTGGTGGCTCAGTGGTTAGGAGCCCTGGCTGTTCTCTCAGAGGGCCTGAGTTCGATTCCCAGCACCCTATGGCAGCTACAGCTCATAACACTCTTAACTCCAGTTCTTGGGGATCCCCACACTCCCTTCTGACCTCTGTGGGAAACAGGCACACATACATGTGGTACACAGATATATATACAGGCAAACACTCTTACATATAAAAACTAAAGGGTAAATATTTGTCAAAAAGAAAAACAATTTGGTCAGGAATCCACGGGACTCAAAGCAAATATCTACTAAGGTTTAGGCTGACAATGAGCAGTGAATTTGATTAACTATTGAACAACTCGTATGCCAATGTGGGAATTATGTTTTTTGAGAAATACATAAATATTATTAGCCCGAAAAAGTAAACTAAACTAAAACAGAAATAAAATCATGGAGAGGGTCAGGAAGATGGAAGGAACTTGGGAGCATAAGAGGAGTGGGAGGATTGCAGATCTTTAAGGCACTCTCAGAAATATTTCTCTCCACTTAAGTATCAAGAAACATTGAGTGGCACCAACTCTGAGAGGTACTGCCTGAGAAGTAGTCGCAAATCACACCGATAAGTGCAGATCCGTTAGCTTTCGGAATTACTTAGGCTGACAGATCTATAAGCTTTGAAAGTCAGAAAGGTTAGAAGATCTATAAGCTTTTAGAGTTAGCATGACTTATCTGGGTTAGCAGACCTCAGAAAAAAAGGTGGGGTCACTGTGCGCCCATTTGTGCTTTCATTGCCTTGAGACAGAGAGGAGAGTTCAAACTAGAAAGAACTATAGGAACATGTGGAGGCCCAGCATAGAGCTGAGGGCTTGTAGAAAAGGTCAGGTCACCTACAAACAGCATTGCTATTTATAGAATGAGGCCATAACCCCAAAGGAGCCACAAACAGCCTCTCAGACATCCAAAAATCTGATCCTGGAAATCCTGGGAACTAGGGAGGCTGTAAGCACAGGAGATGGGAAACATTAGCCTACTTTGAAAAGACAAAGTAGGAGAGTTTGGAATCTGCATTAATAAGCTTGAATTCTAGTAAAATCCTTGAAGAGGCCACTGAGTGGCATGTGTACTTTCAGAGGAAAGGCAGCTACTTTTGATGACATTCTCACAGCTATCCAGTTCGGCACTCAGGGTAGTTCCATTACATAAGCATTGTCCTGAGACCAACATATACTCACTTTCAGACAAATGAGCACATGTCCCTGTCACATGTTTAATAGCTGCCTGAAGTAAAATTTAAATCTAGGACGTGTTGTCTTTCTAAAAGAAAACATATAATGGACAGATGAGTTGATCCAGTTTTACCAGACTATCTTCAGTGATTTTTTTTGTAATGTAAATGATTCTGGAACTTTCCAGAGACTAGTATATCCTGGGTAGGTTACACGCAAAATGATTGCTGTTTTAACATTCTCACCCCCACCCCAAAGTATTACAGACAGGATAAAGTCTAGGAAATGAAAACATTCTCCAAAGCCTGAGACCATGACTTAAATAGTTTTACTTTTTTGTTTTTGTCTCTATTTTTTTTTTTTTGATACATTTTCTGGGAGATAGAAAGTGATCAGAAATATTGGGTGGGAAGCCTGCCGTAACTGGAGAGCGGTCTCCAGAGCCAAGCTGTGGTGTGCTGCCCCACTAGAAACTCTCATCGGGGACTCGATAAAGACATGCAAGGATGACAAGCTTATCCGGTTTGATGATGACAGAAAGTTGGAAGAGGAAATAAATATGATTGATGATAAAAATCAAGATTCAGAATGTTCTTGACAGGTTGGAATGATAGGCAAAAACCAAATGTTCTAGTTCACATTTGCCTTCAAATACTCAAACCCCTGAGTATGGAATAGGAAATGTGGATTGGCAACAGTCTACATGGAAGACAATGTCCATAATGTAAGCAAACAATTTAGTGTAGTGGCTAAAACTATATAATTTGCACAGACACGATAGTGACATGCAATACACAGAAAATATTTTTTTGTGTATTTTTGTGCAGATTTAGTCATGGCTGAAACTGTGCTTTGAATTCTGGACATTCAATTTCAGGTGAACTTTTTTTTGACAAATTCAGAGCCTCCAAGAAAAGATGGCAAAGAAGGGGAGACACGGCCTTCAGGGGTATCTGAGGAACCGGGGGGATTTGGTCCTAGCGTAATCTGAAGGACCACACAGTCAACAGCTGCCTTCCAGTAGTTAAAGGGCAGAAGTCCATAGTGTGAAATGTGTCAAAATCTTGTCCAAAATGATGAGACTTGCTTGATGTTGAACTGAGAAGAAGAAATGGGAGAAAACAGGAAGGAGGATTTCAGTTTATAAGGAAGAATTATCTGACAGATCCATCAACTGGAGGCATGGGCTAACTTTCAGAAGGACCCCCCAGTTCTCACTTAAATCCTCTAGAGTTTTCTGTACTGAAAACAGAGTCAACAATGCCTCTTTAGTTTTAACGTACATCTCACTGATGACTAACAATGCTCAATGTTCTCTCCCATGCTTACTGGCTTACCTCATCTTTTGACAACTGCCTGTTCACTTTATTTGCTCGTTTATTGATTGGGTTGTTTGGTTTCTTGGTAGTCTTTCAAGTTCCTTATATATTTAGATGTCAGATGTATAGCCAGCAAAGCTATTCTCCCATTCTGTAGGTCAGTGGTTCTCAAACTTCCTAATCCTGTGACCCTTTAATACAGTTCCTCATGTTGTGGTGACACCCAACCATAAAATTATTTTTGTTGATACCATAACTGTAATTTTGCTAATGTTATGAATCTTAAAGTAAATATCTGATAGGCAGATGGTCTAGGTGACCTCTGTGAAAAGGTCATTTGACCCTGAAAGGAGTTGCAACCCACAGGTTGAGAACCATTGCTGTAGGTTGTCTCTTCAACCTGCTCTAGTCAGAATAATTATTAATAGAAGATAAATATCAACATATGCTGGGAGAGAGGAAAGAGGACAATTTATCTACTGCTGGTGGGGACTAACCTTGTTTAGCCTCTTTGGAAATCAATATGAAAGATCCCTAAAAACCCAAAAAGAACTAATGTGTGACCCTGCTGTCCCATGCCTGGGTAGACATCTGAAGGATTCTTAATCAGCACATCACAGAGGTAGTTACACATGTAGGTTTATTGCTGTACTGTTTCCAACAGCTGGGAAATGGAACCAACCTAGATACTGCAGTAGTTTGAATAGGAATGGTCCCCATAGGCTCAAATATTCAAATGCTTCGTCGTTAGGGAGTGGTGCTTTAGGAGGTCTGTTGTTGGAGGAAGTGTGTCATGTGAGAGGGGGGCGCTTTGGGATTTCAGAAGCCCAAGTCCCAGTGCTCTTTCTCTTCCTGCTGTCTGAGGATCCAGATGTAGAGCTCTCAGCTTCTTCTCCAATACCATGTCTGCCTCCGTGCTGCCATGCTTCCTTCTGAAATTTTAAGTAAGCCCCAATGAGATGCTTATATTTATAAGCATTGCTGTGATCATGGCAACTCTTCACAGCAACAGAACACTGACTAAGACAATATCCTATTCATATCCAGAATGGAGTTTTACTCTGTCATGAAGATTCAATCATGCTATCTTCAGGAAATGTGTGCAACTAGAGAGCATCATATTAAATGAAGTCAGATTCAAGGACAAACCCCAGGTTTTCTCTCTTTTGTGAATCCTAGGTTTTAAAGAATAACATGAAATTAGATATGTTGATATGAAAATAGAATTGTGGCTATGTGAATGAAGGGGACTAATAAGAAGTGGACGGAGAAAACGTAGGCAAGGGGTGAATGAATGTGGTCAAAGTATTTGGTATGCTTGTATGAAAAATGTCTTTATGGAACCCACCACTGTGTACAATGAATATGCACCAATGAAATTTTAAAATAAAAAAATTCCTCTGGTCTTCCCAAAGGCCATCTATTGTGGCACAGGGAGTAACTTGGTTCCTCATGAAGAATCTCCAGTAGTTCTCATTTGCTGGCTCCACCACAAACTTTATTTTTTCCTTTAACCAACCTAGGACTTCCTTCCTGCATCTATTTCTGGAAGCAAGTCTGTGTTCATGAAGGCAAAGGTTATCTCACCACTCTGTCAAAGATGCTATTTTATAATGTACATATTAAAGAAACTATTAAACATCAACTTTTTCTTAGGGATGAGAACTATGGAAAGAATTGGCCATGAAAACTATTGGAAATCATTAGCAGAGAGCACATTTGTCTTTATGCGAAATATCTCCATGTAGGTTTCTTCCTTTTTAATAAAGAATTAATTGAATTTTTCTCAATGTAGTAAGTTGCTAATAGCTACTGACAATATTATGGAACAAATCACTCACTCTGCACTCTGCAAGCCCTAGCTTTTAACAGACGGGCATTTCCAGGGGAAGGCCCAGTGCAACCCTTGAAACCCAGCACGTAATTAGATTGCTCACTTTCTGGCAAGAACAAAAACTTCTAATTAATGAAGTCTGCAATTTTCTTTAGGAACTATTTACACATTCCACAGAAGAGCCCTGGTATCATGAAGGGGTTGCCCTCCCGCTGTGTTCCACAAGCAGCCAAGAGCTCTCCTTTGCTCCTTTTGACTTTCATCACTGGCCATTCCACCCACCATGAAACCTACAAAATGAACTACATCTGAGGTTTTGCTCTGATTGTTTATTTTTTTTTCCTAGTAAGCATTTGCTGTTGGCAGACCCTTTTTTCTTGAGTTCCAACTTAGAATTCCTAAAGAGGGGCCTCTCAACAATTTTATGAAATGGGTTCTCTCCTAGGAAACACGATACGAAGGTGAAATGTGTCTAGATTGCAATTTGATGAGCTGTTTATAATGTAGTATCACTGAGCAGTCGGTTTGGAGTTCTGCACTGCATCAGGAGTGGCATTGTGTCTGCTCATCTCTGGAAGGAGAAATCAGGTCCAGAATCAATATTCATGAGCTCTTGCTTCGTCGGCAGAAATCTGTTCTCTCCCAATCAATCTGTGTTCCTTCCCCTGGCTCTGTCAGCCACTTAACAAGGCTGAAGATTGAATTCCATGGTCTTTTTGTAGGTTCAAATTGCTATTCACATCTGTCAGCCTTTGCTTACAAAATCATCGCTCACCTCTCCAGAGAGAAGCCAGCTATTTCTAGGCAAGGTGCCTGTCACCTTGAAGAAAATATTTTAAACCCATCAAGGAAATAAAATAAAGGAAAGATGCTAGAAGAACACAAGTACAATAAAATAGTTCCAATTTTTAAAAGTCACTAACTAGTCTGGTTATTACAAGAAACTTCTGGAATCTAAATAAGACTTCATAATATTAAGACTTTTATACCCAAATTTGAGATAAAGCTTTTTTGTTTCATCAAAGAAAGAAAGATAACTTTAGATGCTTTGTGTACTGTATGTCGTTAATAAGAAAGAATCTCATACTAATGCTAACTATTCCATTTTGTCTCCAGGGCGGCTGTCACTGGTGGGTGGTATCTTTACTCTCTCTTAGCAGAAGACGGGTTCTAACATTGTCTGAAGCCTATCTTTATGGGGCTTAAGGGAAGAAAGAGTCAGAGACCCAGGAGTGCACTTCGTTTTGACTGATAGATTAGGTCATATATTCATTTTTCCTGCTGTGTGCCCCTTCCCATAAAGCATTTGGTTTTAATTATATGAACTCCTAATTATACATCAGCATAAGATGGTATATAGGGATTTTCCCTGGAAGGTTATTAAAGAGCACAATTTTGTATTATGAACATATATCCAAAACCAGTCCTTCTGGGCTTCATACCCAGATACATTAGGCATATATTTGAATTAAAACTCTCTAATTTTGGTTGGCACCTGAGACAGGGAAACTTCTACTATTTAGAGACGGAAGCACATGTAGCCTGATAC